>CAWUFW010003234.1:1200000-1886095 GCA_963921515.1 Calotriton arnoldi
TGGTGTGTGATGTGCAGGGGGTTTGTGGTGCAGGTGTTTAGGTGGTGGTGGTGGTTGTGGTGATGGATGTGATGTGTGTGTGCGTGTGGTATACTGCTTTCCTCTGTGGCTCTCTGTGTTCTCTGCTGTGGTGTTGGCTTTGTCGTGGTGCAAGGGTTTGTGGTCTGTGAGGGTGCTGCTTTTGTACTCACCTATGTGGGTGTGTCATGATGGTCTATCGTTTTCAGGTGTGTTGGGCGTGGTGTCCTGGGATTTATTCTAATTATATTTTTTGGCAGGGGGATGTGTCTTTGGGATGGGTTCTGTGTCTGGGTATTTTGGCGTCATTGACTGTGTGGACTTGTTGGCCGTGTTGTGTGTATTTGTTTGTGCCGCCACTGATTTCTGTGCACGGACGTGGCCGCCAGGCCTTCCGCCTTGTCAGTTATTCATTTCTGTTGTTCACCGTTGCGGGCGGGAAATGTGTTGGTTTCCCGGCCCTCATGTCGGGGGGATCATAATTTGACGGCCGGTGTGTAGTCCGTCCGCGCGGTCGTATTTGGCTTTTTCGGGCGGTATTGCGTCCGTGGCGGACGGATTGTCTTGGACTCTGACATGGACGGGCGGTATTCTGTTATTTTTTTCCGCTGCGGGCGGTGGTTGCTTTGCGTCATCATAATTGCTCGTTCGGTATTTCCATGTTGCAGGCGGGCGGTATTTTCAGGCTATGGCGGTTGGCGGTTTTTTTACCGCTGGTTATCATAATGGACCCCTAAGTCAGGGAAGTTGCTGGACATTAAACATATATAAATTACTATTCCCACTCCAGTCAGTATTAAGTCTGGGAAGGTGCTGGACATTAAACACATAAAAATTACTATTCCCACTCCAGTCAGTATTAAGTAATGGAAGATGCTGGACACTAAACATATAAAATTACTATTCACACTCCAGTCAAAATTAAGTCAGGGAAGATGCTGGACATTAAACATATATAAATTACTATTCCCACTCCAGTCAGTATTAGGTCTGAGAAGGTGCTGGACATTAAACACATAATAATTACTATTCCCACTCCAGTCAGTATTAAGTCAGGGAAGATGCTGGACACTAAACATATAAAATTACTATTCCCACTTCAGTCAAAATTAAGTCAGGGAAGGTGCTGGACTATTCCCACTCCAGTCAGTATTAAGTCAGGGAAGATGCTGGACACTAAACATAAAATTACTATTCCCACTACAGTAATTATTAAGTCAGGGAAACTTCAGGACACTAAATATATATATTTTACTATTTGAACAACCTCACCATTTTCCCCTAATAACCCAACATCCCAGTACTAAAAAAACCCTATAATTTCTATTTTTAATTAACTTTATTTCTTCAAATTAATTCAAAATTTTTAATTTTTAATTTAATAATTAATTTTAGAATAATATTTAAATAACACTACCCACCCTTATCCCCTAATAACACAACATCACACTTCTAAAAAACAAAATATATTTCCTTTTTATAATTTCACTTTCTAATTTTTAAAAATTTGCTATTTAAACTTTTTATTTAAATATATCAATTCATATAACTAATTTAAAACACTCCCCAACCTTCTCCCCTAATAACACAATATCCCACTCTAAAAACAAAAAATTATTTTCGAATTTTAAATTTTAATTTCATATTTTAAATTATTTCCAAAATTCGAAATTTTAATTTCATATATAAATGTTATACTAATATTTTAAAAACACTACCCACCCTTATCCCCTATTAACCCAACATCCCACTCCTAAAACAAAACATATTTTTTATATTTTTTTCTAAATTTCGTTTTTGTAAATAATTTCTAATTTTAAATAAATGTTATTAATATGTAAATTTTATCCTAGTATTTTTAAAACACTACCCACCCTTATCCCCTAATAACCCAACATCCCGCTCCTAAAACAAAACATATATTTTATATTTTTAATATAAATTTCATTCTTGAAATTAATTTCTAATTTAAAAAAATTAAATTAATATCTAAATTTAAACTAATATTTTTAAAATACTCCCCACCCTTATCCCCTAATAACCCACCATCCCGCTCCTAAAACAAAACATATATTTTACATTTTTAATATAAATTTCGTTTTTGAAATTAATTTCTAATTTAAAAAAATTAAATTAATATGTAAATTTACACTAATATTTTTAAAATACTCCCCACCCTTATCCCCTAATAACCAAACATCCCGCTCCTAAAACATATGTTACAAAAAAAAAATTTGTACAATTTCAAACAAATATTCAAACAATTAAAATAATACAAAATTAATAACAATACAGAATATTTAAATATTAACAAAAAAATGATATTTTACACTTTCTATATTTTTTTCCGATATTTTTTACAACACTAACTATTCGATATGATCTATTGACGATATTACTTGTTCGATATTTTTTCAATTAAAAAAAAAACGATATTTTTGACTACGATATTCATTAATACGATATTATGAGACATTCGATATTAGAACTTCGATATTACTGCAATTCGATATTTAGGATTCGATATTATGTCTATTCACCCTTTCATCCACTACACATGAAAAGGTTATTCAAAAATTAGATGGAATCTTTGTGACATGGGGTGTACCTACAATCTTAAAATCTGACAACAGCCCACCTTTTAATAGTCGAGAATTCAAAGATCTAAAGCACCTCAATATAAAGCATCAAAAAGCACTCTTCTTTGGCCCCAGGCCAATGTTCAGGTAGAACGGTTCATGAGTAGTCTAAGGAAAGCTGTTCAGCTTGCTGATTTGGAGAAGCTTGACCTCAAAGTTGTTTGGAACACTTCTCTTTGAGCTTATCATTTGACCCCTCACTCAACAACGGAGAAAGCCCTGCAACTCTCATGTTTGGGAGAGTTATAACAACCAAGCTGCTCCAATGGACCAACCTCAGATCCAAGAATGAGAAAGACATTCGTACTCACAGACTTTGGTTGCAAACAGAAGATGAAAACATATGCTGACAGATGACTCACTCCACGTAAAAGATGTCACCTTTACAAGAGGAGATCGAATGCTTGTCAGACAACATAGAAAAAGAAAGTCGTCTTTTGAGGCTGAACCCTTTACCATCACTAACACCAAAGGACACATGGTGACTGCCCAGCATCCTGGGAAGTCCCTTACGAGAGATTCCTCTCATTTTCAACATGTGGCCCATCAGTCACCAAACATCGATGTCAATATAGACACTGGGTCCCGACAGACTGTTGATGAATCTGTGTCTGCTAATAATTCGACCTCACTTGACCAGATCACTGACACTTCGACTGCCAGTTCCCAGTTTTCAGTGACCTGATCAGGAAGTGTGATTCAGGCACTGCGACACTGATTTGAAGAATTATAACTGCCTGTTTATCTATGATTATCTATGTATTTATTTATATATGTATTTGTGTATTTACTTATTTGTCTTTTTTTTTTAAAGTTGTAGCTTGTTATTTAACAAAGCGGGAGATGTAGTGTCTTGTAAATAAAAGAATTTTGAAACTCTTTTGGTTCCCACTGAACACTATAGACCTGTGACGTAAGCGTCAGAGAGATGAGTTGAAGGCAGGCTTAGAATGTTGAGTACAGATGGCCATGAGTGGGACTTTATGGTTTTAGGTGCTATTTTTACTGAAAACTTTAAAATTGGATATCTCTGTTTCTTCTGACTGGATTTTTGTTGTTCTGGTAACATTTTATTTATTTAAATTCACTCTGTTTGTCTAAATTCGTTTGTAATTTTTCTCATGTTGTGTTTTCACTTTATTTTTGTTTGTTTGCTGCATACATACTACACACAATGGAGTAAATTTATCATAGTGTTGTGTCGCCCTTGCGCCATGCAACGAGGCGCAAGGGCAACGCAACACTAAAGTTAGATTTTTCAAGCCACGCAAGGCCATCTTGAGTGGCCCTAAGTGGCTGGATAAATCTAGAATAACGCAACGCAGCGCAAATCGCTGCGTTGCATTACTCTGCCCCAGGGATGCATTCCATGGCTGGAGTGTGGGCGTTCCCACGCATCCACCCATGGATTTTGACACATTCCCAGATTTACCATTACTGGTTGACCTGGGAATGCACCAAATGCTATGCATCCCCAGGTGGGGCATAACGAGGAGAAATGTCTTTATTTCTCCTCATCTTTTCCTCTTTCTATGTGTCCTACATTCTGCAGCAAACATAGAAAGAGAAAAATGTCTCAGAGGATTGTTTTTGTGCAGGAATGTGTCCCTTCCTGCACAAAAACAATCCTGTCTGCAACACAGCTACCTTGGCACCACAACACAAGGGTGTCTGCATTGGCGCTAGGCAGCAGTTTGTGTGCCTGTGCATGGAAATGGCAGGAATTTGCCATATAAGGTTAAATATGGCACATTCCTGCTATTTCCTTTTCATGTAGCGCAGCAAGGTGGCTTGCTGCGTTGCATGAAAGTTTGATCAATTTGCCCCATTGCCTTTAAGTTGAGCCTTATTGCTTTGTACCAAGCTGCCAGCGGATTAAGTCCAGGTGAATTTAGTAACTTTTTGTGGTTCACTCTGACATGGATTGTGGTTGTTGCCTGAGTAGGGCTTCCACCCACTCAACTAATAACCCTATTTCTTACCAGCCCTATCTTCAAAACCATACCCGTAGAGTCAAAGCCAATGTAATGTATATCTTGCACTAACGATCTGCACCAAATCCAATGTGTTGCTACCTCTTTATTACAACAAACAATGGGCCATATTATCAAGAACGGCGATAACATTATCGCTGCTTTAGCGGCAGGAAACTGCCGCTAAAGCGGCGATAAGGGGCTTGATGATATGCCCTATAGAATTCCAATAGAAGCCCAGGTTTGATGTCCTTCACACCAGAACGTGGGCTTCTATTGGAATTCTAAAGGGCATATTATCAAGCCCCTTATCGCCGCTTTAGCGGCAGTTTCCTGCCGCTAAAGCGGCAATAATGTTATCGCCGTTCTTGATAATATGGCCCAATATTTTTTATTAACCTGACCAGATCAAATTTACTTGATTTTGACGTAATACAATCTGGAAAAAAAATCGCATTTAAGTGTCCTGTGCAAATGCTTTTTCTCCTTCATCTCATTCGATGATCACAAACATACTCATCACGGTCAACAAATGACTCAGAATGGTATTTTACAAGAATACCAAGTTTTAAATATTGTGGTACACATATTTCGTAACCAGGAAATCGTCTACAAAATATTGTGAAGCTAAGTATATTCAAGAAAGTATAGATTAAATATACAAGTAAGTACATATTTACTTTTCTAACTCCACATATAGATACCTTCACTATATGAGTTAGGAATAGTAAATCTACAGTTACCTATCTATACACATTTACCTTCATGATATTTTGATAGTGGATATTTTGACTAAGTTATATTCTATGTGTACATTGCATTTGTTTCTTTACTACATCACTATTATTGTAATAATTTTAGTGTAATGTTTATTAAAGGGAAGAAGTATTTTAATGGCTCTATATTTACTTTGCAATCACATGTATTTGCTTTCATATAGTTTATTCTGTGACAGAAGTTGTTTTATAGAAGTTTAATGCCTATATTTTTAAAAGTTTTCGAAACGTAGCAAAGCAAGGGAGCTTTTCAAACACGAAAGAGACAACAAGAAAGCAGCTTGCGTTTTAGTATTTGGAAAAGGTTTTGGAAACCTAAAGCAAACGTATTTGGCTAAGACATTTTCTAGGGCTGAGAAGAAGTCATCGTGAACAGATGTCAAACTGTCTGAAGAGAAAGCGTGGTAGCAGCATGAAATAGCAGTGGAGGAAGACAAAGGCACCATTGTACTCTATCACACCGAGGTCCACCAAACACTAGAATATTACAGATTTGGTTTATAATCTAAAATGTATGAAGCCAAACTACATTAAAACGATACTCTTAAAATACTTCACATTTATTTGAAAGGTATCAATGGGGGGGAGGTCAGACGGTGTAGTAAACAGAAATCTTGAGTAATGGGCGAGGGGTGCTCGTTTGAAGACGCGGTTTAGCTTGAGAGTTTGTGAACACACACAAACGTGAGGTTGTGGTCATTCACAAACTCCTTTCTATTTTCCACTCTGCAAAAGGCCGGAGATTTAACTCCAGTAAAAGGCTGGAATAAATCTCTTAGGAGGACGAGGAGGGGCCCAGGATACTTTAAAAAGTTAGAGAGAATGTAGGGGTAGGAGTTTCTTCATGAGAAAGATATTTTTCTTGTGTAGAACAAATACAAAATTGCACACAGACTTAGCTTTCCACAATGAGAAATTATTATTATTCTTCACTGGGAAACTTCAACGCCAAAAAGAGGAAAGTCATATGACTTTCTCAGGATTATGCCTTGAAGATTAATACAGGTTCAGTATTTCAGGTAGACTCCTGTTAAGTTTTGGGAATTGAATTGTAAATCTATACCTGTTCAATATCACAAACCCACTGGAGAAAATGTATGACTTTGTTTATGAATTTGACCTTTAGAATTCAGCTAAACTTGAATTCAATGAGAATGTATGTGCCATACATTATTCTAAACTGCCTGAAGGCCAGATTACTAAGGGCCTTATTATGACTTTGGCAGTGTGGGAACGTGTCGCCATGCCAACGCCCAGCTCCCACACCACCATTGCCATATTGAGACGGCGGTGCAGTGGTAAGGCTCATACTTGAGCCACAGCAAAGCACCGCAAAGGGAACACCATTTTTACGTTCCTGCAGGGCTTGGACTGTTAAGTCCATGCCCTTCAGGAACTGGGAGTACATGCAGACAGGGGGGCACACCATCTGCCCCCCTGGATGCATGCCCTGGTGCAGAGGCAACAGGACCTTTGTTTCCTCATGCCAAACTTTTCATGGCGGTCGCACCGCCATAAAAACTGTGGCGGTGAGGAAACTAGTAATATGCTTGGTGGTGCTGCAGCGGCACTACCAGCATATTATCAGCCTCACACCGTTGCAAGACTGCCAGGGATCGCGGATCCCTGGTGGTAGCAGTGGATCTGTGGTGGTACGACTGCCATGGTCGAAATATGGCGGGTGGACAGCAAGTCTGGCGGTCCATGGACCGTCGCTACGACTACGGCAAAGCTGTAATAAGGCCCTAAACCATTTTGCTCTTAAAAACCATGCAATTGAGAAAATCACAGGAACTGTGACCACATATTGGTGTAGGGTCATGTACCAAACACTTTTTTTGTGTCAGAAAATCCTTTTCGACTTTCAAAATCACAATTAGGTTGATCATGAAAGGGGCATCCCTCCTATTTGCAAATTGTAATGCTATGTATCATAAATAAAATGTTACTCAAACATCAAAGGGTTGATGACTGGTACATAAGTTGACAGCTATTCCAGAGAACAGCTCTTACTTTGAGAATCATATAGCGCAGCTTTGGGTGGAGCAAACAGTGGTCTAAGGGAACACTACATGCTTCATACCACATGTTCTTAAACAAGTAACTGTTTTAAAGCAACACCTGTCCCATTAATGAACAATGTACTACTTTAAAAAAAACTTGTTTTCGAAAGTAAATTCAAAGATCTTTGTGTTCACAGCCATTCACAAAGAGCAGCAAATTTTGAGCTATTTATTATTAACTTTCCAGGTCAGTGCACAATTTCCTGCTATAATTTGAAACTTTTGATGCAACCTATTACTGCATAAGTCACATCGCAAATATTTTACCTGCTTACAAACCACTCAGTGTGCAATTTTACAATCCAAATTGGTTTATTGTAAGAAACAGTATTATTATTTGGGGTGGATGACCCACCGTCAGATGTTTTACCTTAGGACGTAGTCTTTGAAATAAAAGACAAAAGCATCCACGGGTCCAGGCAACAAGCTGTGGCCTAGAAGGGTTCCACAAGGCAGAATAGCCATCTTATTTCTGGAAGTCAAAATCCTTCAGTGGGACAAGGCAGCATACTGTATATAAATAGGGCTCCACGATGTCAGATAGGCATTGGACGAGGTCCCGGTGAAACCATTGGTTTTGGTGGGAAAAGCTCAGAGCGGGAGAAATTCAAATTTCGCACAGAGCGAAGTCCTTTCACCAGCTGGATACTTTTGCCGCTGTTTTCCAATAAAGATTTCTACCTTCGAATTTAGGGCCTGATTTAGAGTTCACGGACAGTATTTACTCTGTCAGGATGACCGAGTAAAGTACTTCTTCGCCATGAGGAAGTAACCGCACGTCAAATTTAGAGGTGTCAGCCAACTCAGTGGGTATCTCTTGCACTGGCAGAAAGTGCCATCACAGCAGTTTCTGTCAATGCATTGAAAGTTAGACAGACATTTTCATCAACATGAAGGAACCATACAGCAAGCTTTCGATGTTTTTTTTAATTTTCAAAAACGAAATCTAAAAGCAGGATTTTGTTTTTTAAAATAAATAAAGCAATGTCCCCCATGCCACATGAGTTTGTTCCCATGGCATGGGGGTCATTATGCAGTTTTCATTGCCAATTACTGCCTGGTTTAACCTGGCAGTGACAGTCAGTGAAAACTTGCCATTTGTCAGTCCATTCTAAATAAGGCGAATGAACAAATTTCAAAATCTTATGGGCCTTATTCTGTCTGGCCATTGGAGGGACATGTCAGTGATGGAGTAGTCTCGTCCGTCATCATACTGAAGGTCCGTCCATCTCTAAATGAGGCAGGTAGACATTCAGCTTGGTTGAGAGGGTACTCCGTCACCTTTGCGAGGTTCCAGGATTCACCCCATTCCAAGGATCCAGGACTGGGATGGCACCACTTGGCAGGGTAGACTCACAGATGCCAGAGTCCAGGTGCAGATGCAAGGTTATTGGAAGCCTGTTGTGTCCCAGAGGCTTCAGATCAGAAGTGCTAAGGCCAGCAAAAATGAAGCCAGGAAAAACAGGAGGAAGCATTGCAAAGGGTGCCAGGCCTACACACAGGCTATTGTCTCTGCTCTGGGAGCCCTTTGTTTTCATACCTCATCAGGGCCATTCAACACCAAGGTGGCAATCAGAGGCTAATGCAAATTAGGCTCCAGAAGCTTCAGGCAGGAAAAAGGTAACTTTCTAAAAGTCAATTTTCCTTAACATTTATTAGAAATATGACTTCACCATTAGGTTGGGCTTTTAATAAATATATAAATATTAAAAATAGACTTTGACTTGTTTTTCCAGCTGGTCAGAAGCCTGAGATAGTAGAGTTAATATTTAATATTCAATCCCAATGTTTCTTTATGGGCCATCCAGCCTTTGCATAGCTTTTGTGTTCTAGTCACTGTAAAGATATGTTAACTTTAAATTTCTACATGACCTACTTTTAACTATCATGCACCCTGCCTTGTGGGCTACAAAGCCTACATAGGGGTGACTTATTCATATTTAAAAGGGAGGTTTTTACCTGTACAAAGAGCTTATTTTGACAGTTTTAAAACTGAAGCAGCAAGGCATCAGTGGTAGGCCTGGAATCATCACTTTTGGTGAAGAGCATGGCATTCGAAGTTTGATACTAACCAGGGTATCATCCAGGAGACACTATTTCCCAGTATATTATTGGACTGGACAAATATGTCTTTTTGATGGACCCTACCCATGAATATAAGGTTCATCTGACTGTAACACTCTTCTGATTTAATTTATTCATTTCTTGGACTGATTCTAAAAAATCTCTGCACCGAGAGTATAAAGAATGTGAATACAATTGAGCCCTGATGAAGTTCAAAACCTGTTTGAACAAAGCGCATTGGCTTGATGTTCTTATGGCGAGATGTTCTTATGTATGAAAAAATGCTTTTATGAATATGAATTAAAGGAAGAATAAAATTATTTTGAAATACAAATAAGAATTTGTGGACTAACATATCTCCAGGTGCACTTACTGTTTGATTCAAGGCCTGGAATCGTTTAGCTTCACATGCCACATGGTGTACTTTGAACGCCATATACAATAGTTTTATAGTAAAGTTAAATAGGTCAGTTAGAGTTTTAGCCAATATAGACATGTTTTAGTGGTCGGAGTACCTGCACCGTGGCCTAGTTGACAGTGTCTCAGTACACAGAGTAAAAAAACAGTAGCATTATTCTGCAAAAAATGGATTCTGACCACGCAAAAAGAGGCACTTTCTCCTAATGAGCATTGCCAAAACAGCCTCCAGAGTGGCATAGTAGAAAACTGTTTGTTAGACCTTTCTTCCCCAAAACGTTTTGTCTTACTGATATGGTTTTTGTTATCCATAGGACTCTGCTAAAAAGTGCCAAAGTGCTTGTGCTCTCTCCTCTAAACATGGTATATTTGGCTTACCCCAAATTGGCATATTTAATTCACTTTTAAATCCCTAATAAAGTGGAACTACATGTACCCAGGGCCTGTTAATCAAATGCTACTAGTGGGCCTGCAGCACTTGTGCCACCCACTTAAGTAGCCCTGCAACCCTATCTCAGGCCCGCCATTGCAGCCTGTGTGTGCAGTTTTAAACTGCCATTTCAATCTGGCAAAATAAGCCTTTCAAGATGTGGGGCAACCTCTTACCCCAACCAGACGCACAGCTGCATGCCGCCATGTTGGCGATCAAATGTACCTTCAATGTAATCTGTGTATTCATTTTTATATATATCCATTTTCGCTTCTTTAATCATCTTTTCCTTATTTCTTTTATCCGAATCCACACTCGGGGTGTTATGCCTTTTTTCCGGGTTTCTAGTATTTAAATTGTGCCCATCCGGACCTCTTGTAAAAATACGATAAATGCAAAATTCATCACAAGCAGTGTTTTATTCAATAAAATCCCAATGCATTTCGGGCTGCAAAGCGCCCTTCATCAGGGGCCACTGTAAATAATAATAACAACAACAATTACCAAATAATGTTCTCATCAAGAGTATACATTTTACAGTGCAAATTCATATTCAGATCCAACAAAGCATCACATTTACATTGCTACGCGAAATAAGCCTTTCACCAGGCCCAAACCTTCCTTTTTAAAACATATAAGTCAGCCCTAGGGTAGGTCCAAAAAAGCCCACTGGGCAGGGAGCAATGTACTTAAAAAGTAGGTACCCCCAAAGAAGGGATTGGAGAGAGCAGATCTCTCGGGCTGGAAACTACAGTGACCCCTGCTACGCTGGAGTGGGTAAAAAGGGGCAAGAAGCAGAAAATGCTGGGGGGATTGTGAAAAATGATTTTCCCTCCTTGGGCATGGAGACAAACTTGAAGAGCCCACTAATGCCATGTACAACTAAGGAGGGTGGGTCCCCAGAGCAAAGGGAAAAATAATTTTCACTCACAGATGATTCCGATATATACAGATTCAGTGGTGCCCTAATGGATCAGGAGTTTGGGTCAGAAGCCCCTGTGGAGAAGCATCTTCATGTAATTTCGTAATATTCTTTATATATCCCTCAATTCCTTTACTTTTGTCAGGGATATAAGTACAGCAGTGTTGGATTTTCAACATACCACAGACTCCACCCTCTTTTGCCAATAAGATATCAAGGGCAAGTCGATTTTGCAAAACCATTGATCTGATTGCAACCATTTCTGTGTCAATCATTAAGAAACCACCAGCAGTATCTGTTGATAAACGATCAACCACTGTGGATAACTTCCGAATTTTGTGCGAATTTAGAACAACTCCAACTGAGGGTATTAGTGCACCAAAAATATCACCTACTATTTCTGAGAAACTTGCTCTCTTGTTACGTGTTAGTTCGTGATTTATTTCCTTTAGTCTGTTGCTGTTTCGGTCCATGTGATAGACCTTTGGAAAGACAATAGCAAAATAACAACTACCATACCAATGTGCAGGCAATCTATAGCAGGCTTTCTTACCATACACATAATAAACTCCTGGAAAGACAGGATCAGTTCCACCCTTCAGTCCCCAACCTCCAGTAATTTGAAAGGTATGCTCACATTCACTAGTACCGATGAAATAATTATTAGAGTTAGTTTTCATTCTAAGCAAACATATTTTTCCCTTCTGATGCCAGTCCAAGGACATTGCAGCGTATGTCTCGCCTTTCTCATAATTTCCTTCCCTGTAAGCCCATGGTGGAACCTGTGACTTCTGTTCAGCAGCTTTTCTCTGGAAACTTTCCCTTCTACTTTCTACCATTTCTATAAATACTTTTTCTTCAACCTGCAAACTACATGTTAAATTGTTTTTATAAGCATATTCTATATCTAAAGCCTTAGTAATATGGAAGAACTCACCCATATAACGTGCATTTTTACTACTCAAAACCTTATTTAGTTCCTTAATAACAGGTATTTCTGAAAACACTAAGGGGCATATTAGCAAGGGCTGGCGATATAATTATCGCCGCTTTAGCGTCCGTTTTCGGGCGATAAGCGGCGATAATTATATCGCAATATCATCAAGGACACGCTAGCGCCTGTTTCCTTGATGTAGAGCTCGCTTTTCACAGCCTCGCCTCGCATCGCTAATGAGATGCAAAGAAGGCGTGGCTGTGAAAACAGCACATGAAAATATCGCAAAGGCAGCTTCGCGATATAACAAGGAGGTGCAGCGATAAAAAATCGCTACCTCGGCCTTAACGCTGGAATTTAACGTCTGTTAAATTCCAGACTAAGGCATACTAATAATGGTAGGTGGATTATGCTGATACGACCACAGGGTCGTATCAGCAATGTTATTGCTGTTTTCCATGGAACATCGCTGGAAAACCAGCGATGTTCCATGGCAAACACCGCTATCGCTGAAATATTATCGCCATAGCGCTATGCATTGTAAATATAGCGTTATCATGGCGATAATTTTCAGCGATAGCCGGCGATAATATTTCTATCGCTATGTGGGGCCAGCGATAATTATCGCTGGCCCTTGTTAATATGCCCCTAAATCTATATTAGAATAGTAATATTCGAGCTTCCCCGTCACGTAAAACAAAGTTGTTAAGACACTGCAAGACACACCATATGTTAAAGGAAGGTGATGATATGTCACCCCCTCTGAGACAGACGAAGGTAATTGCATGCACACATAACAATCACTCACATTCATCGTATCAATGTATTCATACAACAATTAGTAAACACATTTAACGAGAAATCACTAATTGATTTATCATGATGGAGAATGCTTCCATCCAATTGTTCTATGTTAGGATTAGGTAATCTTTTAGTAACATCATTCACTCTTTCACTTGTCACACCATTAGTATTATTTCCATTATTAGTTACCATTAGGATAGGTACAAGGACAGTTAGTAATATCCACATGAATGTTAATAACAAGACACTACAAAAGCAAGCTTTAATACATCTACGTTTTAGACTAGATTTTGGATGTTCAGTCACCTTTTCTTTAGCCATTTTGTATTCTATCAAAAATATATAAAAATGTATCTAAATCTACAAACACTAAATTTTACTAAAAATTAAAAACAATTCTAGGAAAATAGTGTATTCCTACACTGCAGACTTTCTTCTTTACCCCTTTCTTTTATTTTTATTTTCTTTAGGTCTTCAGAAATCTTTACTGCTTCTCCCAACTGACAATGCTGCACCTTAGTTTTTTTGTCACAGTTCTTTTAAGGTGGTCTCAATTTGCTTTCATCAACATGTTCCGTGTCTGATTTGTCTTTTTCTTCACTTGGATCTGAGCTTACAATTTCTTCCAAGATTACGTAAGTCCATTCTGGTGCTGTATATTTTCTACTTGGAATTCTTACTCTTCTTGTTTTTCGTACTAATTCTTCTCCTGACTCTTCTTGTTCTGTCTGACTTGAGACCTCATTACTTTGCTCTGGTCTTTTCTTTGACTTTCTCCTCACAAGAGTGTATTTCAGTCTTTTCACTCCACCTGGCCAATTATCACCTTTTCTTGGTTTCTTAGTTTGAACTACTTTTTCACCTTCTGTATCTGGTTCACAGGTTCTCTTATTTGGCCTTCCTTCTATCTGTCTTTCTTTCTGTTTTTCAGCAACTTCTGTTTCTTCTGTTTCGACAGTAATTTCACTGACTCCTTGCTCAACAGTGAACTCACTTCCTTCTGGTTCAGCAGTGAACTCACTTCCTTCTGGTTCAGCAGTAAACTCACTTTCTCCTGGTTCAACAGTAGTTTCACCTTCCTCTGGTTCAACAGCAGTCTCACGAGACCTAGTAGCTGGTGCCCACTTTACTTGACCTGTGCTCGGCTGCTTGTCATCAGTTTGTTCTTCAGAATCTGTTATTCTAGATTCTTCAGCTTCACACACTTCAACCTCTGCTCTTTGACTATTGTTTACCAGTTGCTGCTCTTGTCTTCCAAGTGGACTTGGGACTCGTCTAGTGTGGCTTGCGGTAATCCAGTTTGGCAGACCACCACACTTTACTGCCGTTGTCATCACCAGAATAACTTGGTAAGGACCACTCCACCCGGGTTCTAAACACGATTTCCTCACGTGTTTCTTGATGAGAACCCACTCACTAGGACTCAGATCATGAGCTTGATTCGGCTGTTTTGTTGTGGCATCTTCTCCAACCTGGCGAGACACAGAGCACAGCAGATCAGCCAATCCTCTGCAATAATCAAGCACTAGATCATCAGATATATTCAACAGTTTGTTCGCTGGTATGTATGCTTGTCTCATTGCTCTTCCCATTAGGATTTCATGTGGACTCAAACCCGTCTTTTTGTCAGGAATGCTCCTAAGACTCATTAATATAAGGGGTAAAGCGTCAAGCCATTTCAGTGTTGTGGATGCACACACCTTTCCTAACCTAGATTTTATTGTGCCGTTTAACTGCTCAACCACTCCAGATGCTTCGGGTCGATAGGCACAATGCAGCTTCTGTTCAATCTGTAATGCTGCACAAATCATCCGAATTATCTCATTATTAAAATGTGTTCCTCTATCTGTCTCTAAAGTGACTGGAAATCCGTACCTAGGAATCAGTTCTCTTAAAAGTAATTTGGCAACAGTTAAGCTGTCATTCCTTCTTGTCGGATAGGCTTCCACCCAACGAGAGAACAAACAGACAACAACCAACACATATTTCAGCCCATTACATGGGGGTAGCTCAATAAAGTCCAATTGGAGACGGGTAAATGGTCCTCCTGCTCTTCCAATTCGTCCCCAACTAACAACTGTCTTTCTGCCTGGATTTTGCTTCTGACAAATGATGCACCTCTGGCAAAGGCTCTCTGCAATGACCCTGAACCTTGGGTTATACCATAACTGCTTGAAGAGTCTGATCATTGCATCTCTTCCAACATGTGCAATTCCATGATATACCCTGGCCATATGGGAGAGTAAAGAATCTGGCAAGACTGGTCTTTCATCAAAATAGACCCACACTTCGTCTTCTGCTCGCTTTCTACAACCTGTATTTCTCCAAATTTCCTTTTCCTCATCACTTGCCTCTTCCTGCATCTGCCTCACTTCGTCCTAAGTTTCATATGTGGTTGTAAACATAAGATGGCATTCGGTATTTCCCCTTTCAATTGCTCTGTTTAAAGCCATTAAATTTCGTGCACAGAAACGCGCTATTTGGTCAGCGTATCTGTTGCCCTTCGTCACATAATCATCTCCTGATTTATGTGCGGCACATTTGACCACTGCATTTCTTTTGGGCAATTGCAAAGCATCCAATAATTCTTTTACAGTTTTGCTGTTATGGATAGGGGAACCTGAAGAAGTCAGAAATCCCCTTTGCATCCATAGCTGTCCAAAATCATGGACAACCCCAAACCCATATTGGCTATCCGTGAATATGGTCACCCTCAGACTTTTGGCAATTCTGCACGCTCTAATTAGAGCTATCAATTCAGCAATTTGAGCAGAGTTTACCCCTTTTAGACAGGATGCTTCTAGAACTCCCGCTATGGTGCAAACAGCATAGGCAGTGCTTAATTTGCCTTTCTCATTTCTTAAGCATGACCCATCCACAAATATCTCACAGTCTGGTTCTTCCAAAGGAACATCCTCTATATCAAACCTAGGTTTGGTGCACAGTTCTGTCACATCCAAACAATCATGATCCGCTTCCCTCTCACTTCCTCACAACGAGAATTTGGCAATAGAGTTGCCGGATTTACAGTTGTGCACCTCACCACAGTCACATTTTCAGCACCCAGAATCACTCTCTCGTACTTAGTCAGCCGACTTGAGGTCAGGTATTGAGTCCGGGTTCGAGTTAAAAGGATCTCAACAGAATGTGGCACATACACTTTGACTGGATATCCCATCACAATCGCTTCACTTTGTTCCAGACTCACACAAGTGGCAGCTACTGCTTTTAAACAGCCTGGTAATGCTGCAGCCACTGAATCCAAAGTAGCAGAAAAATATGCTACTGGACGTCGTGCCATTCCATGTTTCTGAGTTAGGACTGAAAGTGCACACCCATCTCTCTCACAACAGTACAATGCAAAATCCTTTGCATAATCTGGCATTACCAATGCAGGTGCTCGACAAAGCTTCCATACTTTCATCATCCAGGACAATCGAATCTTTTACATCTTTTCGTGTCAAACTCTGTAGAGGTTTTCCAATCAGTGAGAAACCACAGATCCACTGCCTACAGTATCCAACCATTCCCAAAAACATTCGCACTTCTGTCTGAGTTTTAGGTGGGCTCATTTGTTTGATCACACTAATTCTTTCTGGTGTCACCTTTCTGACTCCCTTTTCTATTTTGTGTCCTAGGTACTGGACCTCTTGTTTACAGAATTGCAATTTTGCTGGTGACACTTTGTTTTCCTCTTTCTGCCAAATGGTTCAGTAAGGCAATGGTATCTGTCACACATGCCTCTCGGGTCTTTGATGCCACAAGTAGGTCATCAATGTACTGAACCAAGACTGAATTTCCTGGCATGACCAAGGTCTCCATACACCTTTTCAGAATCTGATTAAAGATTGAAGGACTATCTGTACACCCTTGAGGAACTCGGCACCATGCCAAAACATGGTCTCCGAACCAGAACGCAAAAAGATATTGGCTCTCCGGATGCAAGGGAATTGAGAAAAATGCTTGGCACAGATCAATTACTGTGTACCATTCTGAATCGCATGGAATTTGGTAAAGGATTACTGATGGATTTGGTACTATGGGACATAAAGGTACCACAATCTTATTAATCTTTCTTAAATCCTGTACTACTCTATATTTTCCGCTTGGCTTCTTAATTCCTATAATGGGCGAATTACAAGGACTACTCAATATTTCTCTCACAATTCCCTGTTCAATCATTTGATCAATCACAGGAGTGACTCCCGCAATTACTTCTGGACTCGATTTGTACTGAGGAGTGTTTGGATACACAGCACCCTCTTTCACCGTAACCTGAATTGGGTCTACATTTGTCATTAGGCCGATTTCTTTTCCTGTAAAATCCCATACATCTGACCTAACTGTACTTCTTAATTCTTCAGGCAAACTCTCTTCTGTGAGAAGTGAAAACAACTCATCCACTTCTGTCCCTTGTTTCGCTAACATCATTTTGAATTCAACATCCTTATCAGGTGTGTGAAACGCAATACCATCTGGTGTACAGTAGATGGTACAATTCATCTTGCATAACAAATCTCTACCTAAGAGATTTACCGGACTCGAGTCACATACCACAAACCGATGCATGTCTCTGAAGCTTCCAATATGAACTTCTATTGGATTTGTGACTGGGGTTCTAATATGCTTATTTGAGACTCCTACAACTTGGATAGTTTCTCCAGAGAGGGGTAGTTTTGGAATTTCTGCTGCTCTCACAGTAGAACGGGTAGCACCAGTGTCCACCAGGAATGTAATATCATTACCTTCCACCTTTCCTTCGACAAATGGACCTGACTGATCTACCTCCAAAGATGTGCCAAGTACGCACTCTTCCTCCCCCCTCAGACACCGTCATTGAGATGAGTCTGAATTATTCTCATTGCACTGCAACCAATATTGCGGAACCATTTGCACACTTTGGGGCATATTCACAAGGCAATATCGCCGCGTTAGCAGCACTTTTCTGCCGCTAAAGCAGCAATATTTTTATCGCAATATTCACAAGCTGTCGCTAACAGCCGTTAGCGACAGCTTTTAGGCGAAAACGACCATTTTAAAGATCGCGATTTCTGTAAGCGATTATTATTGCTAATTACATGCAAGGGAGGCGTTCCAGTACAAAATCTGCCATTAACCCAACATCTCCATATTCACAAGGGGATTCCTTAATTCCAGAGGACCCAAAAAAGTGGCTCTAACTGCAACTAGAGGCAGTTTTTTAAGACCAGAAAAATTCTGGTCTTAAAATGGAGCTAACCATTGGGGCCTTATTTCCGCATGTTTTGTTGCTGGACTGCGCTGCTAGCAATGTTGCTGCGCTGCCCTGCTACAAAACTACAGGGCAGGACTGTGCACCATCAATAAGATAGTGCGCATTCCTGGGCCTCAGTCATGAAAAGTGATGCAGCGCTGCAACAAGACAGCGTAGCAACACTTTTCACTACGCCCTTCTTGTGACAGCATGGATGCACTGTACTCACTGGACAGCGCTCCATGACGCAAGTAATGACAGATATGTCTGGAATCCTGACATATCTGTCTGCGCTAAAGTCACGCATTGCTGCAGTTGTGTCACAACCATGACGCAACTCCAGCAATGCATGGGGCCAGCCTATCCCTGTGGCACTGTGTCACCCTCACGCCTGCCATCAGGCAGGCGGAAGGTACTGACGCAGTGTCGTTCATGAGGGGTGCCCAAATGTCGGCACTGTTGGAGATCCATCGGTGGTGGTTGTGCGCTGCGGTGTCATCGTTTGCAAGCATTGGTGGAGTGTTGGTGCGGAGGGAGTTGACGAGATGTTCTTCGGTGGCCTTGATCCAGCTGCGAGGGTGTGCGATGATGGCAGTGGAATCCAGTGGGCATGGTGAAGATGTGATATATACACTGATGGTTGGTCCAGGAGAGTCCGGTGGTGTGGCTGTAGTTGAAGGTCCAGCTGGCGGTGGAGACGTGCTTGAACGTGTGTCCTGCTATGTTGCTTGCTGCGGTGACTAGCTGCTTGACTCTGATGTTGTTGAGCTTCCCAAGGAGGGGTGTTGTTCTGGTCACTGGGGTTGTCCAGGTGGAACTTGAGTCCGCAGAGTAGGATGTCGTTGGTGGATGGGAGAGCCTGTTGTGCAATGAGGTCCACAATGGTATTGGAGAATGGGTGTCCATGTCCCGTGGGGCCTGCAGATGAGTGTGCGGCAGAGGATGTTTTAGGGATTGTTCTGGATCTGGAATTTGAGGTGTTCCATGTTCACCCTTGGGTCATTAGAGTGCGTGGTCAGTCGAGTGTGCTCCGGTAGTTGATGGCAATGCCTCCTCCTTGACGGTCGTGGTGCTCCTTGAGGGTGATACTTCATCTGTCAGTGATGACGATGGCGATGTCTGTCCCGGAGCAGAGGTTGGTCCTGGCAGGCGAGGTGGTGTCCAGGGTTGATGGCGAGGAGGGTGCTGGCGTTGTAGCGGTGGAGTGTCCAAGAGGAAGTCTCCTTGGTGCTGAGCGCGGTCCAGGGGCAGACGGATGCAAACGGGATAGCCTATGGGTTGCCTTTGGCATGGTAGACGTCCAGTACAATGCAGGCAGTACATCATTACTACGCAACTCCGACAAAGCAGGTGCCTTAACATCGCATTTGAATACAATGCATTGTGAGGACAGTAATGGGGTAATATTTTGCTTTTTTTGTGTGGGTATGGGTTTCGGATGTCGGATCTGAAAATTAGGGTGTGCATTTGGGGTAAAATATGAAAAATGGGGTGTGCATTTGGGGTAAAATATGAAAAATGGGGTGTGCATTTGGGTCAATTTTGAGTTTTGGTGTGTATTGTGGGATCAAAAAGGAATTCCTGGGTTCACGTTTGGGATTGGGGTGCAAAGGTTAGTTTAGGGTTGCACTCACTGGAGTGGGAATAGTGAAGTTTATGTCTCCACTATGCAACACCTACCCTACTGTTGAAATGTGCCTAGTATTAGTATGCATTGGAATGGAATGCAATGTCATGTCATGCTTCGTAACTACGTATGTGCTTTTGGCACACGAGTGTTAGTCCCGCTGTGCATGTGCGCACAGCGGCCACAATTGAGAAGTGCTGGGGGGGCCTTCTAAGTACGTTCTTTTGTCTGTGTGTGCGTGTTGGTGCTTGTGATTATATGCTTGTCTTTCTGTGTTTAAATTTGAGTGACTGTCTTTGTTTTGGGTTTGCGCATGCCTGTGTGCTTGCGCTTATGTTTGTGTGCCTGTGTGTAGTTGTGTATATGCGCTTGTGCGCTTCTCATTGTGTCTGTATGTGTTTGTGTGTCGCATGCTTAGGTGTGTATGCTCGTCTCATTTCCTTGAAGGTGCATGTGTGTTTGTGTGCATATTTGTGTGCGTACGGAAGTCTCTGTCCGTATGTCCCTAGCTGTGTGTGTTGTGCACTCACTGGTGACCACAAATGCTCCCAACACATGATGTAACCGTGGCAAACACGTTGTAATCCACACAACCACAGCGTGACAGTCACAGCAGCCTGACAGATGCTTCAAGCACTAATGGGCAGTCTAGTGCCACTCGAATTCTCACTCCATTGTAGGCGCTTCGCAAAGAAAATGCCACGCTCAGGTGCGAATTTTGACGTTAATTTACAGTGTGCGTGTTTATATTTACACACTCAGGGGTGAGTATGTTTACATATGTGTGTGTATAATTTTTAATCTTTGCAGTCAGATTTCACCAAATATTGGTGTTCACTTGATGGACAGTTGTCTATCCACACAATATGACCCTGAGGGAAAAAGGTTCTTGGCAGTCTACAGTAGTTGTGCCTGGCGACGAGGCCACACTGAGCGGATCACAGCTTGTTGCTGTTCAATGAATGAACTGTACATCATTGTAATCATTCCGAGTTTAATGAGGAACACTACAGCGTTTAACCCCTAGCAGCACAGCTGGAGAGGCATCGCGAAACACAGGCAGGAGTCACTGTGACGTAAGAGCAGAGGATAATTATCGGCGTGACGTCAACAGAAGAGAAAAATTAAGGAGAATTAACCTTGCAGTGGAATTTATAGCAATGCATTTTCCAACTGTCACTTTAAGTGATGAATGGAGCTTTATTAATGATAATTCTACTGAATTGAGACCATTTAATGTCGCAGATGGATATGTTGCGGGGGAGTTAGCTTGCGCTCTCTCATCAGCTATGGCCCCACCTCCCTGCCACGCGGGGGGTACCCTGAGACATGTCAGGCACATCACACAGTGCGGTCTTTATTGCAGGAAGCACCCCAAATCTGCCTCATTTCAGCCCAACGCCAGCGGATCTCAATCCGTTCAGCTGCTTAATGGGACCAGCAGAACCCCTTTATGCCTGTTTGCGCTTCACTTCGTCACGGGAAAATACACTTTCTCTGACGCAATTACCTGTATTTACAGCCCAGCCTGCACGGACCAGCGACAGCTCCCTGAGCTGAGGTGACCTCGAGTCCCTGTCTCAATGACATTATGCTAACGACCGTAAACAACACAACACCCTCACTGGAGACTGTGGGGCATGATCTCAAGCAGTTATCGCCGGGAGGGAAGATGGGACTTTTCTGGCGATAATGGGAGGATTGCAAGGTATCGCCGGCTAACGCCGGATTCAACATCGCCATCGCGATGATGTTATCGGGAGTTTTCACTCCCGTTCCCTGTTACTATCGCCATGTAGCGACGGCTTGATAATACGCTGCTAACATGGCGATATTTTTCAGGGTTAGACGGCGATGAAAATACTGCCGCTAACTGGCGTTGGCGATAGGTATCGCCAGTCATTGAGAATATCCCCCCTTGATTCTTACCAATCTGGTCACCTCCGTGAAATCCAGTATTCACACCGTACCTCTGCACCTGAGCATTCACATTATTTGGCATTGGAGCTTGTGGCACCTGTAACTGTGGAGTAAATACCTGCTGCTGCTGGTTCACAACCACCTCTTTCTGCATCTGTGGATTTAAATTTTGATTTACCCCATTATTCTTTTGAGCAGATCTACACTCATTCTTCCAATGTCCAATCTTTCCGCACGCATGACAAGGAAATTTCTTCCTAGCCTCTTCTTTACTCATTTTACCTTTACCTCTATTGGGTATCTGACCAATTTGATTCTGACCATTCATCTGATAACCTGTCTGGGAATTATTATTTACTTCTTGTTGCTCTGCTACCTTCACTTGTGCCCACATCATTTTCTCCTTTAGTTTCTTGTGTCTTGATTCAATGACTACAATACTTTGCATACCTCAAAATGTCATCAATTGTTTTACTCTGCCAACAAATCAAATGTTGCTGAATCATATTACTAATCTCCGGTTTCAACCCAAACACAAAACGATGCACAAAATGTCCCATATCTTTGTCTCCCATATTCTCAAATCCGCTGTACTGTTTAAATACTTGTAACAACCTTTCATAGTAGGCATGCACTGACTCTTCCGGTTCTTGGGTCGTTCTGTCTATCTTAACCCAATCTGTTTCCTTAGGGGAAATTTTTCCTTTTAAGAAAGTGATTACTTGATTATATTTTTTCATTACCTCTTCGGATGGTGCACCTGTTTTAGGATCTCTAGGATATTCTTCTTTTGGCCAATCAACAGTGATCTTACATTCTGTCCACAAGTCTGCTGGAACAACAATCTCAAACAACCCATCCAAATCCTTTAACAGAACCTTCGAGACCTTCACAAACCTTTCTACCTGTTTGTACCATTCAACGGGTTTCTCTCTTAATCTGGGGAAATCATTTGTAAAAGATAATATATCCTGCCTTGTCCAAGGAACATGAACATATCCTCCACCTTGTACTTCTCTCATCGGACACGCCCTTTCAACCTGTTCTGTTTCCTTTAACGGGAACATAGACACGCCTTTACTAGCTGCTTCTTCCTTCTATTTCACCCATCTATTTTTCCATCGATCTACATCTCCCCATTTCTTCAAAATATTCATCAACTCTTTTATCTGTAACCTTTTTCCAGACGCATTCAAACTCTCCAGATCCTTTTCAGTAAATGCCAATCTGTACGATTTCTGCAACACCTTTGACTTCTCTATGTCTATTCCATACTCACTAGCAGCTTCGGATATTTTCTCATGAAGATTCCTTGAAGTAATGCTTTTACACAAAAACAATAATTCATCATCTCGGTAAGTCCCTAATCTGTCTGGACTTATTGTACCAATAATCATCTCTTCCAAATCTACTTTCAATTGACTCACATTTATACTCTGCGGTTGAGGTTCTTTCTTTTCCATTTCCTTTATCCAATCATTCAATTCTTCTGATGAAGGACCTGCTGAACTCCCTGTCATTGGAGTGACATTTGTCCCTATTCTCCTTGGTTTTATTTGTATACCTCTTCTAGGGGTTTCCGTTTTCATTTCACAAACCGGAAGATCTAACAATGTAATATTTGTGTCAGCCTGTCTATTCTCATTGACTACTGTCTCCATTCCACTCCTGACATTACTCCTTGGAAATGCTAATGTATGTACTTTAGGTATATTCTGGTTTTCTCCAAACAAAGAAACCACAGGACCTATTGTAACCGGTACCGTCAATTCTAACTGCATTTAGACTCAACTGATTTATTTTCTGAATCTGCTCTACATTTGCCTTATTTAGCATATCAAATTCTTTTTCTCGCATTATCCTAGCCATGTCCGCAATCTGTGGGAATAATGGACTTCCCATAAAGGGTGCATTCGGAGTCACCTCAACAGAATTTTCTTGATATGGCGCGGGTCTTTTGGTCATAATATCCTCTAATAACTCATCATCTGAATCGTTTACACCATCTCTTACACTTGAAGTTTCTATGTTTTTCTTTTTCTCTTTACATTTACCTCCTGTCTGTTCGTCAGCAACTAAAACTGGGAACAAACCCTCGGTTACCACAGCTCTCCTCCATCGTTTCATTGTATCCTCTCTTCTCTCAAAAGGGTACCTAGTCATTAAATTTCTGTATCTCCTACCCCCTCGATATTTCTCTCTTTCCATTGCTTCTACTTCCCATTCCTCTAACGCTTCATACACTGTAGGTCTGGGATTTGGCTCTAATAAATTCATAAGATTTCTCAAATTCTGTAAAATGCTCATGTTAAACTAACCATGCTGTGGAAAGGCTATAACGCCATCATCCTTTGTGTACTCCACCCAATTCTCTAACCATGTACACGTATGATATCCTCGCTCTAACATCATATGAGAAGCAGGCGTTCCTGGAGGGGGAAAAAGAATTACCTCTCTAGTCACAATTGGTTTATCCTTTTTGAAGAAATTTTCTCAAGCAACTTCATTTTCCTGACTCTTTACACTAGCGTATTTCAACAAAACAAAGAAGGAAACCTTTCCATAATTCTACTTATTCTATTTGTCAGTTCTCGTCCTATACCAGCGCGATACACACCAACCATCCAATCAGAACACCACTACTTGAGCAAAATCTCAACCAATACTAACGCGGCTCACACCAACCAACCAATCACAGTTCAGTACACGTCCGCTGCCTGACCAATGCCAGCGCGGCTTTTTCTGACGTCAGTATTACTCCTTCTACTGACCCTCCCTTTACAAAATAATATGGCAATATTTTTCTAAGTACTCTTAATCAAAAAATTCAATTAGTAACAACACAAAACAATGCTACCTTGTCTGTTCCACTAATAAAGAGATAGTTTTCACCTTTCTGAGAGGTTTTTCTCCACTACGAGTGCTAATAATGACCAGCGCTATTTTACTCTTCAAACAAGCTCCGGGTGGATCTATTACTCCTCTAGGGATAAGGCCAAAGTTTCACAAGAGGACTTTTTGGTGTGAAAAGAGGTCTTGATACTCCCCTGGGGATAAGGCTAGAGTTTCGGAAGTGGACCCTTCGCTATTTCAGACACGCTACTCTCATATGAAATTTCCCTAAATATAACACCTTCAGCCCTCCGTAGCTTAGGTATTATTACAACAGACAGAGTACATCTGCAGTGTGATTTCTTTACCACACTCTTCTTCTGCCTCTTTCAGGCTAAATTCCATTCCCGGGATTCCTCAGGTATCTCCGTACCTGTACTTCCAGACAACATAAAACAGGACACTAACTTTTTCGAGTTAAAACATATAATCAATAATCATTACCAAACTAATCAATAATTCAATCGTCCTCTGCTACCAAGAAACTGATCAAGCGTGAGGCCAATGCCTAATCAGGGATCAATACTCAATAATATCACAGAACAATGGCCCATACACATTCACCCAAATCCCTGAAACGCTGGGGTCAATTATTATAAAAGTTCAATTCTCTTCCTCCTAAAATTTATATATGGCATTTCCAAAATACTTATCTAATTTATATATCAACTTTCCTTCTACTTGGTCGATGAACCAATTAGTTGAATAGTTAATGGTAATGATACTCCTTATCTGACTAATCATTCGATCAACTAAATAAACACAGACTCTCGTTGAAGTTAATAAAGTTTATCTCAAATTAAATGATAAAATGCTCAATGCATACGGTTACAAGTGCAAACAATGAACTCACAAAGGGAGAGAAAATATAAGCAATTCAGATAGAGACAAACTCATCAATCAAATAATGACATTGTGCATGAAGGAGTGGATAGATGAAGAGACAAAAGTGTCAGAGACAAAATACATTTGCAGATACATTTTGCAAGAACGAGTCAGAATAATACAAACCCGACGGATCTGTAGAAAACCACCCCTCTGGCCAAAGTGATGGTGGGGGTCCCCTGAAATAGAGTCAGGGGACAAAGATTACAGGGACAGGAACGGGACAGGACAGGAACAGCTAGGCCGCTCTGCAAACCAACGGACAGCGACGCATCTCCCCTCTCTCTCAGCCTAACCTAGCCACACCCCTAAAGGCACCCCAGTTATACCCTAAAACCTACATGTCCGTCCCACATCAGTTGTAACATTTAACGTAACTAAACAGTTGATTGCTGGACTTTGGGGGTGGTATGTCACACCATGGTGACTTCATTCGGACTCTAAACATATTCATTGTTTTATGCCCATTCCCATGAACTCATAATTGTTCCGTTCACACGATCTAATCCATGTTACAATTGTATATAATTTTAAGCAATGTCCACGGAAAGAGTCTTTCTGTCCCACAGTCTGTCACATCCCTTGGCAGACGATCATCACATTGGCCTTCAACTCTTTCACTTCTTCTGCTGTGCTCAGCGCTTCAGCGTGCCTTTGTCAGTTCAATTTCACTCATTTATCCTGCCCCTCCTTTATCCAGTCAAGTTAAGGAAAATGGCGTCTCATCCAGCTCACTATAGCAAATGGAAAATGAACATTCATTAATTATTTTGATAATGTAGTTTTCACTGTTTACCACCCACCTTTGCACTATTCCCTGTTAACGTTTAGCTTAGCATAGCTTTACGTAAAAACGATATTATTTACAATTTCAAAGTAAGCTGCAACATGCAAACTACGAAATGCACATGTGGCCTAGTCATACATTGTTTCTCGTTTCTTTCAAAGCATAATGTAAATACAGTTTTAGTTCTTTCATGCGTTATCCTACGTTAGTGCATGCATGCGCAAAGCAGTTTTCCCTTGTGTTCATGTAAGGGGCACGGTAATTTTCTATTACTACTTACTGTTAGTACGTTTTATGGGGGTATTCATTCGAGCAGGTTTCTTTTTGCGAAATCCTGCTCCATCAGGGGCATTTTGCTAAAGTGTGTCAAAGTCCAAGGTTAGTTGTCTTACTAAGGTGACTTGTGTTGTAGATGACTCGAGTCATAGTGGGGATGAGAAGTTAAAGAACAATATGCGTGATATGGTATTGATGGTTAATTGTGAAGACTTTAAATGAGGAGACCCCAGTGAGTGTGTAGGTCCCCATGTTGATATTCATGTGGGCGATGCAAATCTGAATCTTCTGCTTGACTCAGGTGCATGTTTTACTATGAATACACAGGAATTGTTCACAGAAAAATGGGGTGATAAATGTTTACAGCCTCCCGATCATTCACCAGTCTGTTGTGAAGGTTGGACAATTGAATTGCTTGGGTAAATTGAAGATATTTTAGAATTCAAAGGTAGGAGCATTTTTGGGAAAGTTTATGTTGCGGTTAAAGGATTACATATACTAGAATGGTTCCATCAAGGCTTGTTTGGAATAGTGTTGAAGCCTGGGAGGAGTGAGCAAGTACTGGTTGTGAGGTATGACCAAGGTGTGGGAAATATTATGAACACATTTCCACATGTGTTTTCAGGTGAGTAAGGGAAAATAAAACATTTCAGTCATATGATCAGGGTGAAGGATGATGCTCAACCTGTTAAACATAAAATGAGAGGGGTACCTTTTGGAGAATTACCTCAATTCACCTTTGGTCGTAGCCTGCAATCAGAGCAGTAAATTAAGCCTGTGCGTTGATCTTGGTTGTTTAAACAGAGAAATTTTTAGTTGATTCAGGTTCGTTTGCCAAATATTACTGAAATGTTAGCTAGTATAAAGAATGCTAAATTGTTTACAAAGCTTTATTTAGCTTCAGCCTATCATCAGGTTGAGTTGGATCCCACATACAGGCACCTTACAGCTTTGGTGTCACCATTTTGCTCATTTTAATATTGTTGGATGTCATTTGGATTGGCATCCACAGCTTCAGAGTCCTAGAGAATTATGTGTCATTTCTTGAAAGGTATAATTGATATTTCAATTTTTTTTAGGATGATGTACTTATTTATGCTCCTGATCAAGAAGCTCATGACTAGACTCTTCGAGAAGTTTTAATGATATTTCAACAGAATAGGGTAGATGTCAGGGACTGTCCGGGACTATGTCGGGAACACAGTCAGGGACTTGGGCAAGGACTGGGAATGGGGTAGAAAACGTACACAGAGAGAGGAGTACAGCGCTGCCCAGGATCACACAGGAAGTCAGAGGAGAAAAGGGATCCAAAGGGGAAGCCTGTACAAAGGAACAAGTTGGCTAAGACTCAGAAAGGAAGGGCACTCACAAGGCAATTTAGCATTCAGACTAACTACACCCAGGACAGATGTGCAAGACATATATAATACAACATTAACAATAAAGGGAATGTGGGGTAAAGCACTCGGGAGCTCCACACGGTAAGACTGAAGCTCAGTAAGTTCCCTACCCACAATTGCAGTTCCAGATACTGACTGAAAATACCCACATATAGGATATGTATGCAAAGGCATGGTCTGTGGAGCTTATACCTATGGTGATGTTATAACAGTAACTCAAAGACAATACTCACAGTGAACAAGAAACACCACCTAGGTAGTCAGCTGTGCCCATGGATCCTGGCGATCAAATAGGAACACGCAAGGCAGTAACAGCAAAGGGGTAGAACTAAACACAAGCACAATAGACAAGGAGCTAGCAAGGAGGAGTGCTTAACAGGAAAGGAAGTAAATCACAGGGCACACTTGGCAGAAAGCAGGTAACAAACATACAAGGTAACAGAAGCAAGACAGCAGCATAGAAAGACAGCAAACTAGAACTGGAACCAAGGAAATGGGAAGAAAGGCAGGGACTGGAAAATGATATACAGAAGGGGAGGCTACAAGGGTATACTAGAATAGTGCAGGTTCAGGAATCAAGAAAACAAAGTAGTATAGAAGGCAGTGCTGGGGCAGGAGCAAGAATTGAACAAAAGCTCAGGAGTCAAAGTAGCACTGCAGGTAGTGCTAGTTCAGGAGAAGGGAAACTGCTGCAGGTCAGGAACAAGGAATGCTAAGGCTCAGGAGTCAAGGTAGCACTGCAGGCAGTGCTAGTTCAAGGAAACAGGAAAT
Organism: Calotriton arnoldi; assembly: GCA_963921515.1. Taxonomy (NCBI): domain Eukaryota; kingdom Metazoa; phylum Chordata; class Amphibia; order Caudata; family Salamandridae; genus Calotriton; species Calotriton arnoldi. Next base: position 1,228,832 of record CAWUFW010003234.1, read on the forward strand.
AGCTACAGCTCAGGAAACAAGGAGTCAAGAGAGCACTACAAGCAGTGCAAATCAGGGACAAGAAATAGCTGAAGCCCAGGAACAGGAACAAAGAATAACTATAGCTCAGGAACTCAGGAAACAAGGTAGCACTGCAGGCAGTGCTAATTCAGGCACAAGGAATAGCTATAGCTCAGGAATCAAGGAACAAGGATTAACTATAGCTCAGGAATCAAGGAATATCAAAAGCTCAGGAAACAAGGATCGGTCTCACCGGATAACAGCTACAATGACCAACACTGGGCTGAAGGGAGCTGGGGCTTAAAAGAGCTCACAGTAATCACATGCATCAGGTGTGAGCAGGCTAGCAGCAGCCAGCCACAGGTGAACTGAATTCCTCCACCCATCCTTGGGCTGCAGGGGTGGAGACAAAGCAGTGAGCAGGGGATTATAGGTAATGGAGTTTCCAGCATGAGCAGACTGGCTTCCACAAAACCCGGCATGGATTGGGAATGGATGTCAATTCCTAAATGATGTCCAAATGCCTGGAAGTCAGGATATGCATACAGGGGAGTGTCTGGAAGTATATTAGAATACTGGAAAGCCCCACAATTCGGCCCCCTGGTGGTGGGCACGAGAGCACAGGGAGTGAATCGTGACAGTAGATTTGAGCGAGAGTACCTTGGGCATTTGATTTCTCAGGATGGAGTTGAACCCAAACCTAGTCTGGTCAAAAGCATTGTTGATACTGATCGACCAAGTGACAAAGCTGGGTTAAAGCCTTTACTAGGGCTGAGTGAATTCTCAGTGAAGAAGCAATTGACAGAGTCAAAAGCATTGAAACATTATGATTCTGGGCTGATGTTTGGTTACAGTGGATGCCAGCAATGTAGACTATCAGGCTGTTCTGTCATGACAGGGTACTGATGATGTGCTGATGAATGGTTATGCATCACATGTTTTGACTGAAGCAGAAATGCATTACTCTGTGAAAAATTACTAGTATGACACAAAGAATTGCAAGGTTGTCTACTAAACTCCTTCAGTTCAATTTTGAAATAGTACACATACCCCGAGGAAAGAATGTGTGTGCTGCCTATCTGTCCAGGTACCTAGTTGAAGATTCAGGCACAGAGGATGATGAAGATTTAGAGGATTGTGTTGTAGCAGCAGTGAATTTGGGTGAGGTTGGTGTTTTTTCAGAAGACGTTTGGAGGGAACTGCATGATGATGTAGTTCTCAACAAGGTTATTCAATTCTCTAGGCCTGGTTGGCCAAAGGAAAGAAATCTGGACACCAATCTTCAATTGTTTGTTAAAGTTGTGGATAAGTTGATGGTTGTAGATAGTTTGTTGTTTGGGGATGATAAATTCACTTCACCTTAAAATCACAGGAATGGTATAATTGTTAGAGCACATAAAGGCCATTTAGGGTGCGCACTGACCAAATTATGTATTAGAATGTTTCATCGTGGGAGAGGGTTGCCATACATATTGTGGGTCCTTTCAATCTGCTTCCGATCAGTTCTCATTTTGCATTGGTTTTGATTGATTACTACAGTAAATTGCCAGAGGTCAGGTTGTTAGTGAGGTTACGTAGAGGGTGGTCACTGCAACATGAAAGATACATTTTTAAAGGAAGGTTTTTCTGCAGCGTTGGTGTCAGATAATGTGGTCCAATTTGTGTCTAAGGATGTGAGTGACTTTCTCAAAACAAGTGGGATTTCCCATCTCAAGAGCTCTTTATATCATCCCCAAACTAATGGGTTGGTCAGAGGATGAACAGGGTTTAGGTGATTGTATCCAATGGGTTATCTACAATGTTTAAAATGTGGGCAATTCCGTGAACTCTATGTTGTGGTTTTATTGCACTACGCCTCATAGTTCGACTGGAGTTTCACCAAAGCAAGGGAGTCTGCTACCAGGTTTGCCCCAGTGTGGATGTTGAAATGGGTGAAAAAGTTCAGATATGTGGGTGATATTGATGCATGTGTTATGGCCAGGGTGGACTGTGGTCAAGAAAAGCAAAAGAGGTACTATGATAACAGACGGAGAGTCAAACAATGTGATATTCCTATGAGGAAAGCAGGTCATGTACGGAAAGATGATGAGATCATGAGCATTCTATGTATCTTGGAATGTTAGAGTGTTCTTTTGAAAGAAGTTGAGACCATTGGGGACACAAGAAAAGGAACTGGTGTATAATGAGTAGTTTGCTCTGTTCTGGGTTAAATAAATACCATTTTGAAGACAACTTAGCCCTACTGTGGTCACTACAGTATTTTGGAGAGTACTTTGAGCAGTGGTTTAAAAATATAAATCATTGCCCCATGTATCTCTGCAGAAGACCCAGAGCCATTGAGTGGAGCCGTTAGGTCATCCTCAGAGGTTTTGCCTGTGGGGTGTGCATATATGACCACTGACAGCACAGTCTAGACACACTGTCATTGGCCAAGGAGGGGCAACCTTGGTTTGGCTTTTGAGGAGGCCACACACAACACTGCATGCTGCCAGCAGGGTTGGCCTGATGACTTGCTGTGTTTTCTCTGAAAGGGCACTTTCAGGGGGCCATATTAATAGACTACTACCTTTTGAATTGGGAAATGTTTAAGAGGTCCTCAAGAACATTTTGTACTGCATCTTTCACTTGTTCTATGGCATGGGTCCATGGCCAAAGGTGATCCCTCACTTGCATGGGTATAAGAGACAAATATGGAAATGAGGAAACAGCTACCTCACAATATGTGGGCACCAAATGTACACAAACAACTGCGACACCTGTGAGAGGAAATATGCTGAGAGTGCTGAAAGTAAAACCAGAAGCTTGTGCTTTAACAATCGGAATAAGGTGCTGGCTACAAAGAGTTTTGACAATATTCTTGCTGAAAAGTCTGGGTTCTAAAAATGATGAAGCTCAATGGCTAATCTGTGGATTCCAATATACACTATAAATTCGATTTTCATCAGATGTTTCTAGAAACAACATCATAAACATGATGAAGCACCCAATTTGTATAAGTCTATTTCTTTTGAAATATTACTAATGAGAGAGCAGCTCTCTTTTGTGAAACATTGTTTGAACCCACTTACTGACCTTCAAATCTTGCACTTTCAAATAGAGCAAGCATGGTTGTTAGAAAATGCCCTTTTTTGGTGTGGTCACCCCCGTTTTTTAGTTTTTAAACTCTACACAATGGGGCACTGCTTAGCAGTGCCAAATGTATGTGCTATGACCCCTGAAACATGTAACAAATGGCTAATCCCTGATTAGCATATTGAACTTTCCTGTAAGGCTAGAGTATAGTGTATAGAATACAGCATTTATTGTATCATCCACTAGTGTGACAAGTAAAAGCATTGCTTCAGGCCTACTCTGTGTAGCCTGACAGCAGCAGCTTCACAACTGCTGCCCAGCCCTGTCAAAATCACCCTTTTGACAGGTTGGAAAATCTAATTTTAAATATTAAAAAAAGTCACCCCTAAGCACAACTTGTTGCCCACAAGCTAAGCTGCATAATATTGAAAAGTGGAACATGTGCAACATTAGAAATGGCATTTTTCCACAGTGACTAGGCCCAAAACAACATTGTCACTGACAGAGTACTTGTTCATGTGGCCCCAAACTAGTCAAACTGCAGCGGCAAGACTGATCTGCAATAAGACTAGCAGCAGTTCAGCCTCAGTTTGTCTTAATTATCTTCATCTGTTCCCAGTTTGGAAAAGAGCAATTTTTCAGTTAATGTGCCATGCGCACAGAGCACGCTATGATAAGGGCCCAGCAATCTTACAGAACAACGCTGTTTTTTTCAAGCCTATACGAAATCTTCGATCAGCCAGTCAGTCTTTAATATCTTGTAGAAGAATTAGGAAATCCTAAATGGGTGGCCACTCTTTTAAATTCTTGGCAGCGACCCACTGAAATAAACTTCCTCAGAATTTACTCGCAGTGTCAGATTTGTTAGCTTTCCGGAGAAAACTGAAGACCTGGCTGAATCCACTTTAGGGCTTGTACTGGAACTTGTAAAAGATAAGGTTTTAGCTCTGCGATATCCCTTTGGGGATGAGAGTGCGTGTTATAAATTCAAACATCCATACACGTATACATCCTAGCTGTAACTGGCATGTAGAAAAAGCCAAAGTATAGATGATATCTTTTGACCTGCACTGTTTACAGTCTCCATTCAAAAATATAGTTTTATATTACATAATAATCCAATCTAATGCTAAAGTCTGGTTTTTATTAAATACCTGAGAGCTCCTGACTGGGTCAGGAACATAGGGTGCCCCCACCATGTACTTTGCAGGGGCCCCCTCAAGTTTTGTTATACCACTGCATATAGATAAATTGATCTGTTTTCCTAATCACGATATTCCATCTTCATCTGTTTGTCGTCAGCTTTGAATAAGCGGTAACTACAAAAAACGTTAGCTGTATTTTTGGGATCCCTGGTTTCACTGCATATATTCAATGATATCTGTGACCATGATCTTCATACTGTGTTGAATATTGGCTGTTTAGATAAAAAAACTTTTGTGAATCACTGACACAACAATAGATTTAAAATCTGTTGGAAAAATAGGGAGAATAAAAAGATGGAAATATACAGTTCAAGTTTGGAAATGGGATTTTTTTATGGATAGAGTTGTGTTTTTAAATTACAACTTGTTGAGTTTTTTAACGAATTTTGCTCTCCGCTGAAAGTAATGTATGAACTTTCTTACAACACACACCTCGAGGCTACCTGTTGACTTGCTGCCGTGATCAACGCAGGTGACCCATGATGAAAATAAAACCTGAACATCTCTGTTATAAATTATTCATTTTTACAATGAGATGGCTAACACTATGTTATGGTGCATACTTTCTCTTTATTTGTAGATTTCTGGCACATGATTAAACATTCATAATAATGTGAATGTGTTTCAAGTTATAGTAACGTTAATTTTAGAATGTTTTGGTGGTTGGGCTTATTTCATAGATAAGTAAAGGTTATGGGATTATTATAGTTGTATATAGCCTGCAGACCAATGAGCAATCACCCAATGGTACTATTACAAGGGTACTTACAGTAAAAACCAACTTTGATAATGTGTTACATTAGTTAGATCTACGCGCAACGGTCGATCTACAGGAAGTCACTTCTCATCTCTTCACATATATGTAAAAGGAACGCCACACTTGTTAGAACTCGTTCATTGATATGGTGAATATTGAAACAAAACTAATAAGTACATTAAGCATCAATATCCTTTGGAGTTATGTTCGTTTACTGTCTCAAACAATACATGTATTTGTTTTTTTCTTTTCTAAAACATCTTTTTTTTTATAACACATAGCAATAATTTGAACGTAAATAGTAAAACATGGCGAAATATAGAAATTGGGAGGTGTAACATATGACCCAGTAGTAACAATAGAGATTAGGACTCTACATTCAGATGAAATTAAGATTCTAGGGAGGGTGTTGCCTTTTGAAGGAAGTGGACAACATGAATCTGCTTGTATACCAAGTCCCCAAGACTCCTTAGGAGCGGGTGCCCTTGAACAGATAGGCAGCACATTTCACTTGAAGAGCTAAAGAGAGGGTGCTGGACCTGGCCCCTTCTGCAAGGTCACCCCAAACGTTTTGATAAGGGCTTTTCCTTTTTTGCTGAATTTGCTTGGTTGACTTTAGGACTCTGGGCACTTTACAACTGCTAACCAGTGCTAAAGAGCATGCACTCTCAACTTAAAATGTGGTAACATTGGCTTATCCACAATTGCCATATTTCATTTACTTATAAGTACCTAGTGAAGTGCACTATATGTGACCAGGGCCTGTAAATTAAATTCTACTAATGGGCCTGCAGCACTGATTGTTTCACCCACTTCAGTAGCCCTTTAAACATGGCAGGAGCCTGCCACTGCAGAGCCTGTGTGTGCAGTTTAAACTGCCATTTCGACCTAGCAAGTAAACCTTTCCCTTTCACTATACATACGTCACCCCTAAGGTAGTCCCTAGGCATCCCTATGGGCAGGGTGCAGTGTATTTAAAATTTAGGACATGTACTTTTGAGTTTTTTATGTCCTGGAAGTGAAAAACTGCTAAATTAATTTTTCACTACTGCTAGGCCTATCTCTCCCATAGGTTAACATTGAGATTGCCTTAAAACACCTTTTAAGTGTAACTTCCAATTGAGGAAAGATAGAAAATTGAAGTTTGGTATCTCTGGACCCGCAATTTAAAATCACAACCTACGGTGAAGTTAAATTTAAAATTGTAAGTCTGAAAACGCCACTTTTAGAAAGTTGTCATTTTCTTACTTTAACCATTCTGTGCCTCTGCCTGTGTCTGAGTACATGTCTGCATTGGGTGACAGCTGGGCTTTCTGCATTCCCTCTAGACAGTCACACAAAGGAAGCTGGGGTGTGACATTTTCATCATGATGGCCCATCACCAGGCTGATTGGCCTTCCTGAGGCAGATTGAGAGGGGGTAGCTGACACTTGCACCTGAATAGGGCTGTTCCTATCCCCACACAAAGAGCTGCATACCTCTATGTAGTGAGGTTGGAGCCAGGGCAGCAAAGGCAGGAACCTTGTGATCTTGAAGCGCATCTTGGAAGTCTCCCCCACTTCAAAGGCACAACTGAGTATAAGTACTGGACCCCTTTTTTTTTAAGTTTGAGTTTATTAAGAAAAAAGAACAGCAATATAATAAATATAATAAATCCTAATTAACATAGAGATCATAAGAAAAACAAGGATATGTAACGTTATAGCTAACATGCTATGTGCAAAGGAAAATAAATTTGATATAGGACTATAAAAGGGGAAAGGAGGGGGGAGGGGAGAAGGGAACAATATATCATTACTTTAAAAACCTGAGAGTAAAAGAGATAAGAGAATAAACACGGTAGGCATAATAATACGAAAAATTAAATAACATAGTATAAGTATATAAGCATAAAACAGCTTCTAATATGCTAAAGAAAAGACAACATGGTGAAGTTACGGTGGCTTCCGTACATCATCTGATACAGTAATAACTTTAACAGCAGAAGAAGCGGACAAAGATAAATATGTAGTTAGTGGAAGCCATAAAAGATCTCTTTTAATGGCTAAAGAAATAGGGGAAACATAATTGGTGTCTTACCTATGATGAAAACATTAAGCGTTCCACCAAGATCTAAAAGTAACTTTATCTGCTTGCTTCCAATTTGAGGTTATTAAGTGAAAAGCAACAGCTAACAATAAATCGAACAGCTTAAAATTCGATGGTGATTGAGGCCATTGGGGTGACAAGGAGCCTAAGAAAATATTGAGTAAAGAAAAGGGTACATTAACTTTAAAAATCTTTTTAATTTGGGACCAAACTAACTGCCAAAACTGGTGGATATTAGGGCATTCAAATAACATGTGTTTTAAATCGGCAATAGAACAGGACTTGGACCAACATGTAGAAGATGTATTTGGTGAGAAAGATGCTAATGTCACAGGAGAAAGCAACAAGCGCTGATAAACAAAATAAAGGGTCTGTGTGGTATTTGCAGCTCTTGAGGTCTTATGAAGCTTAAGCCATAATTTATCCCAAGTAGCAGTTGGCCAGCATTGTATTAAGTCTTTTTCCCAGGCCAATTCAGTCCTCGACTTGAGTCTATCTGAGGGCAGTAGTAAGTTCTTATATATAGTAGAAGCAGAGGGGGAAGTATCTAATATAGGAATAAGTGTAACGCATGTTGTAGGGGGACTAGAAGTGTTTGGTAGTGCAAGAAGATATTGATTGAGGGAGGAAAGTAGAAGGTCATATTGTGATCTGAAGGTAGCAGGCAATGAAAATTTTATTTGGAGTTCAGTAAATGATAAAGGTTGGTTATTAGTCAAGAGTTGAGATATCCAAAGTAAGCCCTTAGATCTCCAATATATGGTATGATTCTTAATTTGTAATGATTTATTGTGCCAAATGGGTTGCTGATGAAGAGAAATGACAGAAGGATATGAAGATGGTAAAAAAGGAACTAAAAGCTTACGAGCATGAGATATAATGGGAGAACGCAATAAAGAAGTATTATTAGTGAAAGCAAGGATTTCCTGAAAATCAAAGGGGGCGATGAAAAATTTCTCTTTATTTATCCACAATGGAGGATGTAAGAAGCTCAGAAGAGAGCCAAAGGGTAGCCTGTTTTAGGGAAAAAGCAGAGTGATAAGTTTTGAAGTCAGGGAACTTAAGGCCTCCATTAGGCTTGTCTTTTTTTAGGGAGGACAAAGCTATTCCAGGAGGTTTATCTTTCCAAAGACATTTTGTTAAAAGTGAGTCAATTTTCTTAAAATAATATTTAGGAATATGAACAGGAATCATGGAAATAATATATAAGATCAGAGGGGTGAGCATCATTTTAATCGAATCCATTCGTCCCCACCAAGCGAGGAAAAGAGGGTGCCAACGTGCAATAGTATAATTTAAAGTTTTGATAATGTGATCAAAATTTAATTTTAAAGTCTCAGGAAGAGAACCACAAGACCAAGTATTTTAGTTTTGAGGGTTGCCAGGAAAAACCAGTGCTATTAACAAATTGTTTGTGACATAGAACATTTAGAGGTAAGACTTCACACTTATCAGTACTAAGCCGATAGCCTGATAACTGAGAAAATGTATCAACTTATTGAAGGAAAGGAGGGAGAGAGGTTGCCGGATTAGAACAATATAAAAGGATATCATCAGCGTATACAGATATTTTAACCTGATGACGACCAAATTGGAAACCAGAGATATGAACATCCTGTCTGATTTTAGTTAGAAAGGGTTCCAACGCTATGACAAACAATAAAGGTGGTAAAGGACACCCTGTCGCATCCCTCTAAGAAGAGAAAAGTAATCTGAAGCTTTACCATTAACAAAAATTAAGGCCCTGGGACTTGAATATAATAAAGAGATTAAAGCAATCAGTTTAGGTGGAAAACCTACCCATTTTAAAGCATGAAACATAAACTCCCATCCAATCCTATCAAATGTTTTTTCTGCATCCAAAGCAACAGCCCCAATAGGATAATTTAAAGAGGAAGCCTTGCCAAGGATATTAAAAAAGACTTGAGAGTTGTCAGAGGCTAGCCTTCCCTTAACAAAACCAGATTGCTCAGGACCTATAAGATCAGGTAGGATAGGATCAATGTGTAACACCAGAATTTTGGCAAAGATCTTGACGTCAGTACTGACTAAGGAGATGGAGCGATAATTTTTACATAGGGAAAGGCCTTTATTATCCTTTGGAATTAAACATATCATGGCTTCCTTGAAAGTACCTTGAGATGCACCATTGGTAATAAAAGAATTAAATAAAAGTAGAAGTTGGGAAGGAGGAGATTAGCAAAGTGGTCATAGAACTCAACAGTAAACCCATCAGGCCCAGGAGCCTTCCCTCGCCGTAGTACTGAGACTGCATGGGTAATTTCCGCTAAGGGTATATCGGTTCCCAGCAAATCAAAATCAATGTGGTGGGTGGGAGGAGCAGTAATGGATTGAAAGTAAGAGGACAAATCTGATTGCACTGGTTGTGTTTCTGGAATATATAGATTGGTATAAAAAAAAAAAAATCATTTAGAATATCATTGTCTTTAAAAAGAGGAACTCCAGCGTTACTCTGTAAAGATTCTTTTCTAGTTCTGTCTCTCCTTATTTTTAAATAGTTAGCCAATAATTTCCCCATCTTATTTTGACCTCCATAAAAGCGAGTGCTATTTTTCAGAAAATAGGAAGAAGTGACTTCAGTAGATAATCTGTTAAAAGTGAGTTTAGCATCAATAAGGTTTTTCAAGGAAGATTCATTGTTGGAATGATAATAAGTATATTCTAGCTGTTTAATTTTATTAAGTAGTTGTGTAGCTAGAATATCAAAAGATTTTTTTCTTTTGCGAAACAGAATTTATTATAAAACCTCTAGCGGCTGCTTTAAAAGAGCCCCAAATCATTACGGGAGAGGAGTGTGGTGTTGAGTTAATAGCAAAGAATTCATAAGCGAAGGAACTGAATTGGCCGGAGAATTTAGGATCCAAGAGTAAGGAATTGTTAAAGCACCATCTACCTGCATGTGGAGTGAATGGTATCAGGTCAAGATCAACATAGACTGGGGCGTGATCCGATATTAAAATAGACCCTATTTCAGACTGAAGAACATGTGGAGCTAAAGATTTACTCAGAAAGAGGTATTCAATACGGGATTGTGAGTGGTGTGGGGCTGAGTAAAAACTATATTCCTGAAGGTCTGGGTGGCAGAGTCTCCAAATATCGACTAGTGATTTACAGCGTATGTAGAAGTGCATTGTAAATGTATTTTAGTATGAACAAACTTAACTGTTGAGTGTCTGTCTAATATGGGGTCATGAATTTGATTGTAGTCACCACCAAATATAATATAGTCATCATCATATAAAAATAGGTTGTCAGAAATTTTTGTTCAAAATACGTTATCAACAGAAACTGGACCATATACATTAAAAATAACTAAGGGTATTTTAGCAATAAGGAGTTTAGCAATAACCCAAAGACCTTATGAGTCAGATTCCTGATGAACAACTGAAACATGACATTTTTATGACAGAGAATCAGAATTCCATTTTTCTTTCCTAAAGCCGGAGAGGTGAACACATTACCTACCCAGCATTTTTTTAACTTAGAAGCCTCAGATTCAGCAAGATGTGATTCCTGAAGTAATGCAATATCAGTTTTCAATTTAGCTAAATGAGATAACACCAGTTGTCTTTTAATAGGGTTACCTAACCCTTTAATATTCCAAGTAGTAACTTGAAATGTAACATGAAGATAATAACATGAACAATCAATAAGCTTACAGTGGTACAATTAATAGAAGGATAGAGCAAATATGAAAAGGTAAAAAGATAGAGATAGGACTTTTGTTTGATATGAAGAGGAAGGAAAAAGGGAACAATATAATAAGTAATCGGGAGAAGAAAGAGATAAAGAGGAACTTTATAAGGAAACGTTAAGAAAGGGAAAATACAACAAGAAACAAAAAGACAGTACAAGTCATACAAATGACGACTGAAGAACATACCTACAAAACACTAAGACGAATGGGGTAGGCGACACCACGCGACGAGGATGACAACATCCGAGCCCCACCGAACGACAGGGCAGCTTTAGACTGAGTAATGACATCAACATATTGAGGAGACCATATGAGGAACAGGGAGGGAGAGATACACCTGTAATTAGAAGTAAGAGAGACAATATAATATGATAAAGAACAACATAAAAATTAAACTAGAATAGAACATCTTTCAGAGAATTATACATAAAAAAGAGCAGACGATGTTCTGTCATGGGGGAACATGGCGGCCATTAGGGAGCTCCGGTCACGAGTTCTCCTAGGCGGACGGCAGCGACAAGTCTTTCTCGCATACCTGGGTCTCCTGGTATGATGAAAGTAGGGTGAGGTCTCGCCGGGGGTGTGCAGAGTGCGGCGGATAGTCGGGGTCCGGAAAAGCGAGGTTACTCTAATTTTCACAGCGGCGCCACACTGGATTAGCGCGGCAGGGCAGCAACAACGGGGCCAAGAACGCTGGGAGGAGTGTGGGCGGAGTCTGCAGCGCGGTTCAGCTGGGGCCGCCGCGCTGCTGCGAGAATCGGCTTCCTGGGGAGCGGCATCAGTCTGTGCTCGTTCTCAGGGGAAGCAGGCCTGGGGAAACCTCAAAACAGCATACAATGTGAAAATCAGCAGCCAGGAGATGACATTAAAGGACCCCTGATGACCCCGGTAAGGAGGAGGGAGCGGGCCTTATTAGAAGGCGATATTAGTATTAGCGCCAGTATCAGTTTTTTTAAACAGAAATCAGCCGCTCCATTTAAACCTGATAACAGAGGGAGATCTGGTCACAGCGAGAGTAATGTGAACAGATACACCCTAAGAAGTAGAGGTGTTTGGGGAAAAGGTGATTCTGCTCTGAGCTCGTCTATCTCTAGGGAAAATCCCCCAAAACCCCTTGTGGTGGCACCATCACCACAAATAGAACAAGGCAACGTTACCCCCCAGGCTGTGCGCGCTCCCTGTGACTCTAAAGCTAAAAAACTGCCCGTGGACAAAGTGGGTCAGAAAACAAGTATTAAGCCCATGAGAAAGAAGAAAGCATAAGAGTAACACCCTCGCTCCGATCCTACTTTAAAGTTCAGGCACAAAGAGTTCCAGGGGTCTCGCAAACTATTTCTCAAACCATGGAGAATATGCCACTTCAAAAAGGGAAAGAAGGCATGGAGGCTGTAGGTTTCAAGAAAACGAGGGCTGATCCTATACAATTAGAAAATAGGTTCGATCCCTTAGCAGAAGAGAACCCAGAATCAGATTTACCTAGTCTCAGCCCTATCTTCAACTCTAGCTCTAGCTCTGTACCTAGCTCAACACCATCAGAAAACCACTCTCAGGTCAAAAAAGGGTCATCCCTTGCAGGTGTTGATCAAGTTAATACCCCTGAATTAGAAAGACTAATTTCTACCTTGTTAACAGAAGTCAGGGGGAAATTCACAACTTCAGAACTAAACCAGCAAAAAATTCAGGGTACCTGTGAGGCCATGGAGGATAAAATCAATAACCTGGTAGAAAGAGTCGGGGCTATGGAAGTTTCATTGGAAGATCTTTCTAAAAAGGTAGACATTAATCAGGAAGAGATACAGAAGCTAAAGAATAGCGAAAAAGACTTCAGAGACAAACTGGAATGCCTCGAAAACAGCGCAAGAAGGAACAATATTCGAATTTTAAATGTTCCTGAGGGCCTCGAAGGGGGGGACATAAAGGCCTTCGTGATACATCTCCTGAAGGAATATAACATGGATATCGACCAACGCAGCCTAGAAGAAGACATTCAGAGAGTTCACCGTGATCCCTTCGTGAGTCGCCCAGGGAGACAAAATGCAAGAAGGATTCTTGTAAATTTTAAATCATACTCTTTGAAGGAAAGAATTCTCTCCAGGGCCCTTAAAGCAGGCGTATACAATAAAGACGAATGGTCTTTTCGCATTAGGTCTGATATCTCACGCACTACCCAGGATAGGCAATGGGAACTGGGCAAATTTATTCAGGAGCTGAGAGAGCTGGGAGCTACTGCAAATATAAGATTTCCAGCATCTCTGAGGGTCATGAGAAACAATAAAATGCACAACTTTAGAGACCCAATTGATGTGAGAGACTTCATAGAGCAGATAAAGGCACAATCAGTATAATTCTTTACTAATGCCGGTTGCCACGCTGTAGGAGAGCTCATACGAGGTAATCAACAGTATACCTCTAGATTGTAGGGAGGGTTCCCCAGGGTGGGTGGGGGAGGTTACGTGTAAAAATGCAAAGTTAAAAAAAACAAATAGAAACACACTGGGTGGGGGAGCATGTGGGAAATTTTTTTAAAAAAATGTCCTCTCTTGTCAATTTTAGAATTAAATCCTTTTTCCAAACTTTATGGTCTTCAAGATTGACTAAATTATCTAGGTCTTTTCTGGTATCCTTTTTCTCTTTAAGTACTTTTACATTTTATGGTTAGCCCGGATAAGCCTAGGCTTTTAAGGATATTATCCTGGAATGTTAATGGACTTAGGGTTCCCCTAAGAAGGAAAAAGATTATGGAGTATCTCAGGCTCAGTGACACAAATGTGATCTTTATTCAGGAATCTCATCTTGTTAAGGAAGAGTGGCGGGAGGTTTTAAAAGGTCAACAGTGGCTAGAACATTGTGTATGCACTTCCCAGTCCTGCACAGTTAAGGGTGTCGCCCTTTTTTTCAAAAAATCTTTTCAAGCTATACTAGGGGAATGTGTGGTGGACCCTTCAGGTAAATGGGTAATCGCTAAAGCTAAAATGTATGGTGTCTGGTTGGCATTGGTCGGATATTATGGCCCTAATCTGGACGACCTTACGCCTTTACACACTCTACCTTTGCACTTAGTGGACATTAACGAGCCGATTATTCTGGGAGGCGACTTTAATGTCTTTTTGGACCCATTACATGGAACAACTTCTAAGAGGGCAGTCGCCGCTGCTCCCAAAATGAGAAGGGTTTTGAAAAAACTGATACGTGATACAGGTCTAATCGACATCTGGAAATTCATCAGTTCTAGAGGGGGGGATTGAGGGGGGAAATTTCACTTTTCATAATAAAAAGCACGGATATCGCTCTAGGATCGACTTTTTTCTTGTGGACTTAGCTATTAGTAATAACACTAAGAAAGTTACTCATATTCCCGAGCACTTATCGGACCATTCGGCGGTCTCCCTTGAGATCCTTTTTAAAGATAATGTCCCATCACGGCGTTGGACTTTAAATCGTACTCTGCTTTTAGATCCTTCTGTAGTGCACAATCTGAAAACAGCAACAACTGAGTTTTTTACCTTTAACCTAGATTCAGCTCCTTTGAATAAGGTATGGGATGCATACAAGGCTTACCTCAGAGGCATTCTATCCAGTCTAAGCTCAGGACAAAATAAAAAGGTCAGGGAGGAGATTAAAACCATTGAAGCTTCAATTCAAATTCTTCAAGGTGCTTTAGCGCATGCCCTAATCCTACAACTAAAACTCGAATAGAAAGTGATTTGATTAAGGCAAAATCTAAATTAGCCAACTATTTGGAGGCCAGGGTAAGGCGAAAATGGGAAGCCAGCAGATTATCTAATTATGAATATGGGGAGGGGTGCGGGAAACTCCTGGCTTGGAAGATCAAAGCAAATCAATCTAGAAATCTTATTAAAGAACTAAAATGTAAAGTTTCAGATATTATAATTTCTGAGGATGACGAGATTGAAAACGCATTTGTGCAGTTCTGTCAAGACCTGTACACAGAGGACATAGCCATTAATAAGGAACAGTTAGGAGCGTTCTTTCAGGATCTCGAGCTTCCATCCCTTAACGAGGATCTAAAAGATAAATTGAATGGCCCTATAACTATTGAGGAAGTCCATAATGCGATAAGCAGCTTAAAAAAAGGGAAAGCCGCAGGCCCGGATGCCCTCCCAAATGAAATTTACATCTTATTAAAAGAAGAATTTGCCCCGATTCGGCTTAAACTCTTTAATTTAGCCTTTATTTCTTCTCAAGAATTACTATCTTCCTGGGATCTCGCCACCATAACAATCCTTCTCAAACCTAATAAAAATCTGAGGGTGTGCGAGTCGTACAGACCTATTTCACTTCTTAATAGTGATTATAAGGTTTATACTCAGATTCTCACTAGGCGTTTATACCAGATCGTAGGGTTTCTGATACACACCGATCAAAAGGGCTTCATAAAAGGGAGGCAATTACAAGACCTGACCCACGAGTTACTCGGCGCTATTGATCTGGCCACAGAGTATGGTAACCCCCTGACGGTTATGACATGTGATGCCGCAAAAGCCTTTGACTGGGTTAGTTGGCCCTTTCTCTACGAGGTGATCCAACGTTTTAATTTAGGAGAAACCTTTTTATCTGCTGTTAAAGCTCTTTATAAAAACCCTCTAGCTAGAGTTTTGGTCAATGGGAATCTGTCTAAACCATTAAATATCGGTAGGGGAACTAGACAGGGATGTCCTTTATCCCCCCTTCTCTTCAACCTCTACATTGAACCGTTGGCCTTAAAACTAAGAGCATTTTTCCATTTGTGTTTAATGGTTGGGAGAAAAAGATCGGACTTTATGCTGACGATCTGATGATTTTCACAGGCCATTTACATTTATCTCTGCCAGCAATCTGGGAAACTTTAGAAAGCTTTGGCAAAATATCCGGTTATGCCATAAATCAACAGAAAACTGAGATTATGCAATGGAATACCAACTACCCCGGTGACTTAATTAGACAAAGCATAAGATATTTAGGAATCCAAGTTGTTCAAAATCTGGAGAAAATAGCAAAAGTGAACTTTGATATGGTAACATCTAAAGTAAGGAAACAACTTCAGGCTTGGGAATCCCTCCCTCTATCTTTCTTGGGAAGATCTGATCTTTTGAAAATGTCCATCCTCCCTAAATACACCTTTTTATTTAATACAATTCCTTTAGACTTTAAGAAGGAGTAGATCAAGAAGGTGCAAGGGGAGTTTACCAGCTTTATATGGGGGAATAAAAGGCCAAGAATTGCCTGGAAAAAACTCAGGGAGAGAAAGGAAAGTGGCGGTATAGCTAGTCCAGACCTCCTGCAATATCCCCGGGCTTTAAAATTTCAGGCAGTTGCTGAGGGATACTCCTGATTTATCACCACTTTTCCACGCTCTCACATTTGACCCACCAGATCAATCCAGTTTCTTCCTTTTTAAATTTGGGGACCCCAAGTACTTTAAAAAAGTGAGACTCAAGATTCTCCAGGGTGCCTGCAAGATTTGGCACCAAATAAGAACTCAGCTACAGATACCATACTTCAGTCATTATGCACCCATTTGGAACTCACCAGGTACGCCAGCCTGCCTGCATGACTCACTTGCTATACCATTGAAGGAATGCGGAATTCTTAGATGGGGCCAACTTTTAGAAGGTACAGTATACATTTCTTGGCAAAGCATGCAGGAGATTCCCGAGGGATCGGTCTCAAAGTTTAAATATTATCAACTACAGAGTTGGGCAAAAATGCCAAGAAAAGGTGGAAAGGGTAATCTGTTTTGGGAGAGAGGTATCAGAATGGTATTGGATGTTGATACAGGCCATGGAAGACATACAAGCCTTGCTGATAGCGACCTGGAGGAGTGAACTGCCGGCATACGACCTAGATTCATTATGGCAAGTATCTTTATCTTTCCTATGGTCGTTTGTTAAATCTGCTCCATTAAGGAAAAATCACCTTTTTACCATTCACAAGGCTTATTGGACACCTCGGAGACTGGCTAAAATGGGGACCCAGGCTGTGAAGAACTGCCCAAAGTGCGGCGAGCCCAACGCAGACGAAGTTCACATGTTTTGGTAGTGTCCCTCCATCCAGACTTTTTGGCAGAAAGTGGGTATGATGTCATCGGGAATTTTGGGTCAAGAAATTAAGGTGAGCCTGGCACTGGTCAAATTTGGGGTAATACCGGTTGAGGAGGGTAATAGGACTTTCTCTAAAGCACATAAAGCACTCACTTTTATATGGGTTCTTTTGGCACGCAGAGAATTATGCATTAAATGGATTCTACCTAACCCTCCTCTTGAAGGAGAATGGGTAAGCACAGTACTAAGAATAGCAAATTTAGATCGAGCTACATTGAACACTAAGAGAACAAAATTTTTGAATCTTTGGGATGATTGGTATAAAATAGCATTCCCTTGATCTGGGATATTTCCCCTTTCTTTCCCTTTGTGCTTTTATCTCTTTACCCTTCACGTTTAAATCTTTTTTCTTTCTCTCATCCCATTTTGTTTTTGTTTGTTACGTTTTGTCTGATACCTGGTCCAATGATTATCAATCAGAAATACAGGTTTTTTTTCGTTTGAAGGGGATTGCTAAACTATGATTAGCACCTCGGCCTGTGGGTCAATCCACAAGTACCTGTATAATGGAGCTAGAATTTAGGCAGTGTCGCGACGGGAACCCGGGATGTCATTCATCCCTCCCTTTGGGGAGTGACCGGGATTTTCCCCTCTCTAAATCGAGGCTGCCAGAATTCGTTTTTACTCCTACCTACAAAAAATTGACAAATGAAGACTAAAAAAAAAAAAAAAGAAACAGGAGCAGGAGCAGACAAAAGATAACAAAATAACAATCAAGTGGGTTTCGTAGTGTCCATGAAATCTGCTCCCACTTGTTGAAGGAAATCTTTCAAAGCTGCTGGATCCTCATAAGTAGTTATCTTGTCTTTGTAAGTGACTTTAAAAAGACAAGGATGGATTAGACCATATCTGGCATTTATGGTTGTTAATTGAGGACGGAGGTCAAGAAATTGCTTCCGGCGATCTGCAGTGGCTTAAGCTACATCCTGTGAGAAGAACAAACGATGGCCCTCCCGAGGAATGTGTTTTTTGGATTTGACCGCCGACATAACTTGTAGCAGATCAGTATATTGCAAGAAAAACAGGATGACACCACAAGGTTTTGTTGAAACTCTGGGACCAAGCCTGTGAGCCCGTTGTATGTTAAGTGAGACTGAGGTAGACATGTCTAGAAGCTTAGGTAAAAAAGACTGAAAATAAACTGTCGGGTTAGAACCCTCCATATTTTCAGTGAGACCGTAAATACGAAGATTATTCCTGCCATTTGGATTTTCCAAGTCCTCAGTGTGTTTCTTGAGAAAGCTATTTCTGACCCAAGAGAGGAAATACGAGAGCCTGTAGACTGCAGAGATTCCGTAGATTGTTCTATAATGAGAACACGTGATTCTAAAGAAGGCCATTTGTTTTCCAGAAGTTGCAGAGTCTTAGTAGTTTCCTCCATGAAAGGTTTTAATGCACGTATTTCCTCAAGAATCAGATCCATAGAAACTGAAGAAGAGTGCACTGGAGACGGATGGTCTTTTTTTGTTCGTTTGGTGGAGCTCACAGGCGTTTTAGTTGAAGGATGCAATTTTGAAGTGGTACCTGATAAAGATTCAGGTTTGTGATGGGAGGTGTCCTCCATGTCGTTGTGTATGGAGTCAGAGTCTGAATATGTAATGCGCTTGGAAGAAACTGAGAGCTTGAGATTCCTTAATCTCCCCATATAAGGGAAGAGAAACGTATATGGAGCACTATATACATTGATGATCAAAAAGAGAATCTACAATATTGCAATTTTGCAAGGCAAACTCAATCTTGCAATGAGAAGTATTAAACCACAGCACTGAGGAACCAAAGCAGTTGGGAACATATAAAAAGAAAAAAACACAGAACAGCCTCTCTCTCAAGTAATATATTGAGATATCAAAAATTGCGTTTAGTGTCGATGAATTTGGTGCCAATAACCTCTTAAATATAATGAAGAAAATGCTCCATAGAGGCAATGAAGAGTAAAAGTCTCTCAGAAACACGAGGAATAAGCCTTTGTTGCACAAGGTCACTCCAAAACATACAAAAAGGGTAAAGAACAATTAGAAATGGATGAGGCTTGAGGCATAATGTTGTTCCAATAGCTCATAAAAGTACGAGCGCAATGTAATTAGGTCGTCCTCAAAGGAGAAAAGGGGAACTCGCCCGCCATTCAAAATGGTGGACGCGACCTCTCCTCTGTGGAGGAATCCCCCGAGACTGTTATGGCCAGAAAAACCACAAAGGGGTAAAATAGCAGCACTTCAGCGACTCACCGTGTCAAGAGGGAGAGACGCTATGAAGTCTCATCCCTCGGCGAGCGTCGGAGTGGTCTCCGACATCGAATAAGCTCCCCGATCTGTCGGAGCTCAGCATGCCGCCACCATCTTGAAGCGGCGCTGAAACCACGCCCCCTAAGTACTGGACCCCTGACACCACCAAATCAGAACTTTGCTGGAACCAAGGACATTCTGCCAAGAAGAAGAGCTGCTATCTGTAGGAGGGACTTCCACTCTGCTAACTGCTTTGCTGTGTTGGCCTGCTCCCTGCTGATTGCTGTGCTGTAGGAGGGACTGACACTTTGCTAACTGCTTTGCTCTGCCGGCCTGCTGCCTGTTGCCTCTTGCATGGGAGTGAGAATGATGGCACCCGCTCTCTACATCCTTGAACCCAAGTTTCTCCAAGGACTTGCTGGCTTGAAGTCTCAGGCCCATCTAAGACTTCCTTCAACTCTGCTTCAGCTGCAGGGCTCTGCCAGCTGTGAGTCCTGTCCTGGCAAGATGTGCCAATCCAGTCATGGGTGTTGAAAGTGGGTTCTGCAGCTGTTTTCCTGCAAAAATCAATGCAGTGGCGACCTTGTGCCGATCGGAACCGACACAGTGCCCTTCTATGCTGGTACAGTGGCGATCCGAGGACATCCGTGTATGCCTCTTCAATGACGTGGGTCCTGACTACGAGGTTAGATGCCAACTCAGCGCTGACCCGAAGACACCCCTGCACGAATTGACAATGACACAGCGCTAGCATTGTAAACGATTCGACAACGACACTGGACCCGACTGTGAGGCTCGATGACAACGCATCGGCTCAACTGCGTGAATAGGAGCAGACTCATCGAGAATTTGACGCTAGCGCTTGTTCCATCCAAGGCACTTTCTCAGCAGGCCCTGCATTGGTCCTGTTGGCAGCCTGCCCTCCATCACCTGAAACTATGGATTTACCCTGGTATAATGAGACCTCAAGTAACCCCATAAGCGCTGCTGACTTTACAGCACTATATTGCAGTTTATTTTGTAAAGATTCATATCTCAAGTTCGACTTATTGTATTTTAGTCATTTAGGTCTTGTTTTACTCAGATACACATTCCCTATTCTTCTAAACTGGTGTGGAGTATTTTTGTAGTGTTTTTCCCTATGTTACTGTAATTAAAGTGTTACACAAATACTTTACACATTGCCTTGTAAGTTAAGCTTGACTGCTCTGTGCTAAGCCACCCGAGGGTGAGCACAGGTTAATTTACGTTGTGTATCTGACTTACCCTGACTAGGATTGTGGTCCCTACTTGGACAGGGTGCATACCTCTTGAAGGAAGTAACCTGTTTAGGGCCACCTGGGTCACTAATGACCACCTCTCAGCCTTCTGTACCAAATGAAGAGTCGGTCAGACAGTAGAGAATACAAACCAATAACTATTTATTCATATACACTCAGGGGCAGATTTACAAGCCCCTTGCGCCACTTTTGCGTCACTTTTCCCATGTTAAAAATGACGCAAAAGTGGCGCAAGGGCCTTGTAAATAAGCCCCTCAGAGTGGAGCCCCATCTGTACAGCCGCTAGGAGTGCTACAGAGGGAACTGAAATCAACAAGCATAAAGCTACATTATGTATGTATGTTTCATAGCCGGGCAAAAACACGCCCACAGTGGAATTTTCCAAGCAGATGCAGCTGGACAGTGAAATACAAAAAGGTTTCAGCGCTCATATCTTATACAAACTAGCATAGTCCAAGGTTGTTGCATCCTGGGCCCGCCAACATACAAGTGGGAGAGGGCCTCTATCTAGTGAGAAAGCTATGCGCTGACATGAACAGTGTACTCATTACTGACACAAAACATAACGTTTCAGAAATGAAACTCAGGAGGGGGCATTTCTCGGAATTGAACAAGATCAGTTTCGAACAGCCTAAAATGGCGCCTGAAAAGAAAATGGTGGAGCAAATGCTAACTTACATAGGGCACTGCATAAGCGCAAACGGGCCTATTCTAACAGACCCTCCTTTTAGCATGAGATAAAACATTTTCCACAATAGCAAAGGAAAACAAAATTGCAAGCAATAATAATATCTCACATTAGGGTACAATTATGAGCACGCCATACCATCAGCATCAGAAAGCAAAACAGCAAGGAGGGATGAATTCTCAAATTTTCCCTCATCGATATTCATCAGATCATCAACATCCTTTTGAAGCACTATAGCAGCATTTCTATCATGAATTTATATCTTCTTTTTGGGTGTGAGAATAGTGGTACAATAGGAACAGCAAAAAGGAAGACACTGAACAAAGACACAGCAAAGCACCAAAACCACAATAAGATAAATCGCTTTTTCGAGAATCCAGCCCCAGCTACCAAAAAAGGAAGCAACTCCAATTCCCACTTTCCATTCCTTTGACATTTTCAAGAATGTCGATACTGTGTTTGGTAATATTCTTTTCCATATTCTTGATCCTGACCACACACTGATCGCCAACTACCGCGCATACACCACCACTCTTAGCTAGAAAAAAGTCCACTGCATATCTAGTCTGTTCCGAATATATCCTCATACTCTCCAACTGAGTGGTGATGTCGCGCAAAGCTGCTACTGTAGTATTCGACAGAATTTGCAGCTTACATCCATAATATTCTCTAGCCTTGTCACCCCTGGCCATGGAAGTACCACCCAATGTACTTATGAATGAAGGGACCCCCTCTAAAAGGCGTATAAGGTCAGGGAGAAAGAGGGGAAACACAAACAATGAAAGCAAGAAAGCTCCCCTATGACCTATATTTCTTTACTAAAGATTGAATCTAGTATGGGTTAAAGTACAAATGCAAAATTACATAATTATAATATTCAAATACACATATACATGTTCTCTTTTTTATAAGTTCATTTTATTTTTCATACTTATTCACTTTTGTCTGTTTATGTTCAATACTTATTAATCAATATTTTATATATTTACTAAAAAGCACTTTTTTCAATTTTATAGTACAAAAATTATTACAAATTATTATATACAGTTTAATATGACTGTATAAACCCCCAATGAATAAATCAATCCAATAACAAAGCACATTCATTCCTCACAATCGCTCACAATCATACAAGACACATATGCATATTTGGGTATACGGAACACATAGATGTTACACGTTTCCAATAGACAATTACGATGACTAAAGCCAAAAGGTCTGGGCACACGTGGTCGACGTGTGTTTCGGTGGAGTAACACACACCGTGAACCACCTTCATCAGGACCTCGCCCAAGTAGGATACAGTGTCACTAGAACAAATAAAACCGGGGGTACTAGTTTCAACTGGGAATGATGCCCATTCACCAGAAAAAGCAGCTTTTAGAATATTGGACAGCGGAATCTGTATTACCAGTGACTAACAGTACACTTCTAATTCGAGCTGAGAGTTGACCTCTAGATAACTTATTAGGAAATTTAAGGATCCCCAACGCCGATGTATATAAAATTATCAATACATATATGTATTGGATTATAGATTGTTGCTGTCCCAGAAGCAGAATGTATCACACTATGAGCCGTAGCAAAATAAAGATAACCCTATATTATATCCTGGTTTATTCAGTAGGGTAACTAAATCCACCAGAGGGCATGTTGAGAGGTGCGAAAGGCCCAGAACAGCATAGCCCAATAAAGGGCACAAACCAAACGGGGAGGAAAATTACCATCACCTTCGCCCACCCCGAAGCGGTCAAATATACGTAGCAAAGGAAATTGAATACAGCCGGAACCCGCCAAGGGATGGCATGAACAAATCCTACCAAAGCCATAATAACCGACAACGGGTGTAACATCTGTTCCTGGAACGTGAACGGTCTAAGCTCAAAACTAGAAGATCCCGACTTCATGGAATTTTTCAAACAGCACGACCTACTTCTCCTTCAAGAGACATGGCAGACACATTTTTCACCAATAGTAGGATATAAAGAATATCTTAATCCGGCCAAGAAAGACTCGAAATACGGAAGAGCTAAAGGAGGCCTCTCAATCTACGTCTCGACCTACATCTCATGGCAAGCCTTCGAAGTAGATCTAGACTCAACCTGGATGTTATGCATCAAACTAACGGCCTCTAACCTCTTCAGCTTACTAATACTGAATGTCTACATCCATCCATCACCCAAACAAAAGAGATCAAATATCGATACTTTAATAGCAACATTGGACACTCTTAAACTTGCTCACCCACACGCTAATATCATTCTGTCAGGAGATTTCAACATGAACCTACTAAATGGCAGGAAAGAAAGACCAATAGGCATTACTCGACCTAGCAAACAACGTGATACACACGGTGCTAGATGTGCATCCCTGCTGGAAGAACTATCAATGGGCGTGCTAAATGGACGAGTTACATCAGAGAGCCTCCCAGCATATACCAGGGTTACGCAGAAAACAGGCTCAATTATTGACTATACACTAACAGACCAGGACATTCTCCCATACATCTCTAACTTCGAAATTAAAGAAAGATCAGAAAGCGACCACCATCCTCAAACCTTCACTCTACTCTTAAGCACGGCTAACCCAACAACAGATAAAGTGATGTCCCAACAAACGCAAAGTTATAACCTGAGACGATTGATTTGGAAAAAGGAAAACATTGGTGACATCATGGCCACATGCTCTGCTCTTTCTGAGAGTTTCAAAGTCGAACCATCATGTATAAAGGCCTGGGAATCTTTTGCTCAAGATCTAAACAATGAATTCTCAAAACAAGGAAATGGCCGTAAAGCAGGTAGACCAGCAGGAGCAGCGTGGTTCACTAACAGTCTAAGGAAACAAAAAAATCAACTGAATAAACATCTAAGGCAATTACGAACCCGAGGCTCAGAATCTTCTCAGGATATTCTTTCCCTAATATCAAAATCAAGAAAAGACCTAAAAAGAGACATCAAGGTGGCAAAGAAAGATTTCAGAGAACATCTCTGGGCAAAACTCCTCCATGTCAGTAAACAAAGAGACTCCAAGCTCTTCTGGGATATAATCAACCAGCTATTAAACGGCAAGAACCGACATTTCAACTCGGACATAATGGATCACACCTGGAAAGCACATATTGAACAAACATACAACGCCACTCCACCTTTAGGAGTTAGAAATCACGGAACCTCTACTGCAGGAATAGACCATGACATATCGAAGTTAGAAGTGCCAGAACTCCTCCCGCAGATTTCACAAGAGCAGGTCCTCAAAATCATAAAAAACTTAAGGCCTGAGGGAGCTCCAGGACCCAACGGTTTGCCAAACGCACTATTCCGGCATGACCCTTTATTTTGGTCTGATATCCTCACCCCGCTATTTACACACGCGCTATCATCACGCACGGTTCCAGAATCCTGGCGAGGAAGCATTCTAAATCCCATATACAAATCGGGCTCACGTTCAGACCCAGCTAACTACAGATTGATTTCACTTATCGACGTTGAAGCCAAGATCTACGCCTCGAACCTGCTGGTGGATTTAGAAGACTGGGTGAGCCGTATAAATTTGATGCCAAATACGCAAACTGGTTTCCGGGCTGGAATGGGCACCCTCACTAACATCTCCGCGGTCACACTCCTAGCTAATCAAGCCATTGCAAAATCCTGTTCCCTCTACGCGTGCTTTATCGATCTTAAAGCAGCATTTGATAAAGTACCGAGGGCAAAGCTATGGGTCAAAATGCAAAGCTGGGGGGCACCAACTAAACTTCTGGAGGCGATTATCAACCTTTACTCAGATACGTGGGTCCAAATAAGAAAAGGAGACGGGCGCAGCATAACAAGCAAGATCCGAACAAAAAATGGACTAAAACAGGGGTGTGTGTTGGCCCCTTGCCTATTCAACATCTACACTGCCGACCTCGAGAAACACCTTCAACAAGTTCAAACTGACCCCCCAAAACTGGGCAAAACACTAATCACCAGCCTTCAATATGCAGACAATATCGTCCTTCTATCACAAACACCGATAGGCCTGCAGCGATCAATGACCCAACTAGGAGCCTATACCATCGCATCCCAATTAACAATAAATCTTAAGAAAACCAAGGTGCTGAGCTTCTCTAAACATCACAAAAAAGGGTCAAAAGGTAAATTCATCTGGAACATAGGTGATAAACCAATATCTCAGGTGGAGTCTTACAAATACCTAGGGTTTCAACTCGATCAAAATCTCAACTTTAACCAACAGCTGTACCAAGGGAAAATGAAAGCAAAACAACTCCTCCATGCCTTTAAAACTCTAGACAGGAAATTAAAAGGCTGCTCAACAGGGCACCTGCTGAAGGTAATCGCAGCAAAATTCATACCAACAATATCGTATGGGTCGGAAATAATGTACACAAAAGACGCAGCCGCCTTAAACCAAGCCCAGTCGAGTTTTTCAAGAGGCTGTTTTCAATCCCCGGCACATCTCTCAGGCCCAAATTCGACTGGAATACGGGCTTAAAAACCAAAAACCAGCCAGACAAGGGGTGGTTGTCAAATACTATTGGCGGATGAGGCAAGCAGAAGATAACACACTAGCCCACTCTTGCTGGGAAGAAATCGAAAAGCAAGCGAGGCTAAATAATTCCATCACCACAGTTCTAAAAGAATCACTTGCAGACCTACACCTTGAAGAGGCATGGTACACAAGCAACTACTATTCTGGTTTTAAAAATGCAGTGAACAGTGCAACTAGACGAATCTCGGTGTTAATGGACAAAACTGCATTTTCTAAGAAAAATCATGCTTGGGCAGTGATTCAATCCTATAAGACGCTCAAACCACAACCATATTTGTCAGAACACTTTTCACATCATAAAAAGCATTATCTGACAATGTTACGGTTGGGGTCATTCCCCACGAAGGATCTAACCCCAAAATGGAAGCACGTATGGCTGACAAAAGAATGCCGGTTGTGTGGACAAGGAGAAGAGAGTCTATTACACCTCCTATGCATCTGCCGCTCGCTTATAGAAACTCGAAAAATTGTCCTCCGCGAGCTTTTGAGAAAAAACCAGGTAAGGACATGCAGAGCCGCAGTCATACAATGCCTTGGAGGTACGTCAATTGAACTATCTTGTAAAGCCATCACGTTTTGGAAAATGGCAGCCAAAGAATTAGACAACAAAAATGAATGAACCTGAGTGGCTTTGACAAGACTGTTTGGACCTTTCTCATTTGCACTGATATTATTTCCCGATTTTTTTGCTCACTGAACCGCCTTGCATCGCTTAAAATTGCACTGATTACAAATGTATACTTTGTGTATAAACTACTGATGATGATCGAGTACATGATGGCACTATGTTTTAAGCTTTTTTGTACCTTTTTAACCCCCATTTTTTAACTATTTTGTACTAAGTTTTTTATCCACTCTTTTATGATTTTTAACGAAATCAAATAAAAGTATTATTGACTGACTGACAGTAGGGTAATGCTTTGATGAGTGTACCCGCTCTGTCAGGAAACACCTCTATGTTCTTCCGCGTCCATCACAATACCACCCAATGTAAAAATAGAGGAAAGGATGTATCCAAAGGTGATTCCATTACTATAATTATTGACCTCTATATCGGTCACTCCCTCACAGAATTCTTTCGTTTAGGTCTTTTTAACCCATTGTATATTAGGCTTAGCATATTTACAGGCGCACCCAAAGGAAATACCATTCCAAGAGCTACGTCATCTGTACCATTATGGACATTGGAATACGTCCCATTAGACCCATAAAAACCCTGGGTGTGCATAAATCGGCCCCTCATAATCCACTGCTGCATACCTGGAGTTCATTCCAAGAGTACTCGAATCCATTTTATTTACTAAGGGGATCGTATTTTTGTACAACACTATTCCTGAGCAATTTATATTCAATGAAGTATCAGTGCTATTCACGATGGGGCAACAAGCAGGGTAATAACCGGCCTCTCGGGGGACTACCAATTCCTTATAATGCCAACCCAACAAAGTGACATTCTGTTTTTCCATCTAAAAATTATCTCAATATGTATTGTTATCACAACCTGGATAACCCACACCCAGTGGCTTTCTATAGTATAGACATGGCCCCGGATAACCAAAACCAAACACTCCTTTCACTTCTGTAAACTGAGGTGGCTGAGTATAAGTATAATTTACGAGTGACAGTGGATATGCAGTCCACAAACCAGTGACAGATTCAGTGGGGTAACAAGCTGTCCCCTCACCGAAGAGCCTCTTATGTGTTTCCAAAAATACATTATTCGGGGCTGTTCTTTTATTTCGTCTTGGGGAAATAACTTTACCCTTACTGCGCAAAGGCACACTTTGATCGTTTTCCAAAACCCATGACAGCCCACACAGTATTAGTATCAGCAGAATCAAAAAAACAACACATATTATTTTGCTTTTCCTTGACCACATCATATTATGCTGTGCGACAAGAACCATTGGGTGCTCTTCCTGTATAACCTTTCTGCCATAAGGGTGCATAGTGAATTCAAAGAAGGAAAATGCAAGAAAATATAAAGTTCCCAGTGTCCGCCAGAGCCTAACTAGCACATGCTCCTATTGTCCATCAATAAGTTGGCGCTCTTGAGCACCGGCGGTGGAGCTTGCTCTGTCCTAAGCTCTTCTAATCTATCCCACACTGATACAGGTGGTATACCGTTCAAAGTATACTTTTGTTTTCCCTAACTAATGTTCAAACAACAAAGGCAAAGTAAGCACAAAATTTCCACTCATTTCAATTATTTTGTTGGTACTGTCTCTCAGCACTACCTGTCTTGTACAGTCCATCCCTAATCTTTCTTCTCCTTGCACTCAGTAGCCCCCAGCCCAGGGCGCAAATTGTACCTGACAGCCCCAGGCACTGTGTGATCAATGAACAAAGGCTCCTGGATAGCTCGTATTTCTGGTGGGACAGCCTCATTCAAAACATCATCATTCTCCTTATCTGTCTGTGTCCAGGTCAACTTGGCATCACTAAAGGGAACAAACCGGGGCACTTGCTCACATTCAACGTCGCCGACACCCTCTTTGACCCACTGGTCATATGGCAACGGTAAAGGAATCCTCCGGCAGTGGGTGGCATGTACCCAGTTCTTTCGACCAGCAACCTTTACGGCCGTCTGTGTCACCAACAGAACCTGCTCAGGACCTTCCCAGCGCGGCTCCAGACTTTTCTTCCTCTGGAAATTCGGCACCAGGATGTAATCCCCAGGCTGAATGTCGTGGCCGGGCCCCTCTGCTATAGAAGGTAGGGACTCCAGCACCTGTTGGTGAATAGAACGTAAACTTTCTGTTAACTGGCCAAGATAATCAAGCAACACAGCATATTCAAAATCAGAATATTTACGAGGACGTGGGACGCCCCATACACTTGCCGGGCATCCAAACACGACCTCATAAGGTGACAATCCTGTTCTAGAATGGGCTGTAGTTCTTGTTGACAGAAGAGCTAACGGTAGAGCATCTGGCCATTTCAACCCTGTTGTCTCCTGAATCTTTGCCAATTTCAATTTGAGAGTACCATTGTACTTCTCAACCAAACCCGCAGACTGCGGATGATTGGCAGCATGAAATTTCTGTTTAATATGTAAACCTTCACAAATCAGTTTAATCACTTTCCCATTAAAATGACTCCTGTTGTCACACCAGATAATTCCGTGCAAGCGAATCAAGGAAAATATTCTTTAAAGAGTACTTTCGCAGTTGTAATGGGCGTATTATCCTTAGTGAGGTAAGCCTCAACCCATTTGCTGAACGCACATATGACCACTAAAACATACTTAAGATTATTGCATCTCTCTAATTCAATGTAGTCCATTTGAAGGACTTCAAAAGGAAAAGTAGGTGGTGCAAAATTACCAGGTGGTGTAGGGGTACCCTTCCCTGGATTATGTATCATACAGACCATGCAATGTTTCACCAAATGTGCAGCTGTCGTGGAGATGTTATTGTTATGCCAATCAGGGGCTAACAATTTACAAATGCCTTTCGCAATGATATAAGCTGGACCATGGGCCATAGTAACCACAGGAAGTACATATGCATCGGGCAACATCCATCTCCGTTGTCCAGATTTATCAATCCAACACCCTTCCTCATTTAAGTGCGCTGTACTCTCCTGCCATTTTGCTAATTCCTCTATCGTGGCTTCACTTTGTAACTCCTTCACACTTTCAACAGAGTTTTCAAATATAACGACTTCAGGAACCCACATAGCTGGACCTGCGACAAACATGCGTTTCATTTTACTTTGGGCCGTCTCCTTAGCTACCTGATCTGCAAAGGCATTTCCTCTACCCACATCATCAGTAACCTTCTTATGAGCGCTGCACTTAATTATTGCTAATCTCTTGGGGAGCATTAAAGCAGACAAAGGCCGCAATATAAGGTGCCCATGTTTGATTTTGGTACCATGAGAGGTAAGAAACCCTCTCTCTGCCCATAGTCGTCCACTATTATGCGCGACCCCGAATGCGTACTGGCTGTCTGTATGAATATTGACAACCAACCCTTCACTCAATTCGGAAGCTCAAATAAGGACAGCAAGCTCAGCAGCTTGAGCCGACTGATAGGGGACCCGTGATGTCTCTATCACCGTACGCAACGTAGTGATAGCATAAGCTGCAGTGGTAGTGCCATCTGGTAATTTAAAACAGGAGCCATCGACATATAGTTCCCCTTGAGGGTCAGATAAGTGAACATCAGTCAGGTCTACCCATCCTTTCGTCTCTTCTTCCGTCCGGAAAATACAGTCATGTTTGTCAACTGCATCGTTCTCAGAAGGGAGGAGTAGTAACGTGGCTGGGTTCAGAGTGGCACATCTTTTAATCGTAATATGCTTGGCAAACAATGTCAATTCATGACCAGTAAGACGTACACTGGTGAGGTGCTGTGTCTTTGTTTTATTCAAGAGTGTATCCACAGCATGGGGTACCATAACTGTGAGGTCTGTATCAAGTACGAGTCCAGCCGATTGTCTGATTGAAGTGGCCATGCCGCGACCGCTCTCAGACAGCTCGGGAGGGCCCTTGCAACAGGGTCAAGCACAGCAGAAAAATAAGCGCAAGGCCTCTGTTTGTCCCCAAACTTTTGTGTTAAGACAGAAAGTGCGCAACCAGCCATCTCATGAACATAGAGCACAAACGGTTTTCTATAGTTAGGTGTGCCAAGCACCGGAGCCAAGCAAAGCGCAGTTTCTCATTGCTCAAAAGACTGCTGACATTCGGGCGTCCAAGGCAAAGGCTCATGCACTGCTTTCGTTGTTAATGCAAGCAAAGGTTTGATTAGTAATGAATAATTTGGGATCCACTGGCGACAGTAGGAAGTAATGCCTATGAAAGCGCGTACATCTTTTTGAGTTTGTGGAATGGGCATTTTATTAATGGTACTGATGTGCTCAGGGGTCAACCTCTTACCCTCCTTCGACAGTTGGTGACCTAAATAGGTGACCTCCTGTCGACAATATTGAAATTTTAAGAGAGACCTTATATCCATGGAGTGCCAAATGCAACAGCAATTTGACTGTACTGTCTTTGCAACCTAGTTCTGTATCAGAAGCAATTAACAAATCATCGACATACTGCACCAATACATTACCTGGAGAATGTGAGAGTGAATCCAACTGACTTTTTAATGCCTGACTATAGATACTAGGACTCTCTGTATAACCTTGAGGAGCGCGACAGAATCTAATACTTCTGCCAGCCAGTGTAAACCCAAACAAATACCTACTGTCCGGGTGTATAGGAATACTGAAGAATGCATTTTTTAGATCTATAACAGAAAAGAATGCGGCAGTTGATGGAACCATAGTTAAAAGCGTAGTAATATCAGGAACCACTGGAAATTGCAGAACCACTATTTTATTAACCTCACGCAAATCAATCACAAAGCGATAAACATCATCAAGGGCCTCAGAGGAACCAGAGGGTGCCCTCTTAAGGACCGGAAGAATAGGACTATTGCAAATAATAGAAGACGTTTCTTCAAACACTCCCTTCCGTATCAAATCCTGAATAATCTGAAGAAGGGCCCATTCTCCTGCCTGCAGTATTTTATGCTGGGGAATACGGGGCAGAATAGCGTTATCTTTAACTTGTATAGAAACTGGTGGTATATGCAACAAACCCACATCTGCATCACCTGTGGCCCATAGTGTGGGTGGTACCTCAGCGAATTCAGCTGGGAGGGGCGCATCCTGAGACAAACACTGTCTAATACTCACATCTGGCCCCACAGTAATATAAACACCAGCAGGGGAGCAATAAATAGTAGCATGTAACTTCTTCAATAAGTCCCAACCCATCAGATTTTCAGCACAATTAGATGTTTACAAGAATGGAGATTCCACAGTGAAAGGACCAACAGTCAGTGCAAGGGGGCGTGAAATGGGGCTGACAACCGGTATACCTGAAAACCTACCGAAAAATTATTTTTACCAGACAGGGCCGCCCCAGGAAACATATGTCGAGAAACAGAACTCTTTGTTGCACCTGTGTCCACCAAAAATTCCTTAGTCGAACCCTGTAAATCCGCTGTGACATGAGGACCACGCTGATCAACAGGTATCTGAACTGGTCCCTCACCCTGTCCCTGGCTGTCCTAGCTGTAAGACATACCTGTCACATCATCAATCTCATAATGATCATGATAATACTGTCCATCTCTGGGGTCATCAAAATAAATATTATCAGAGCCGCCCCCAGGAGCTGTGGCATTCTGATTTCGATCAGTCCCACGGTCTCTACCACCACAACCCCGTCCTCTAGGGGATGCGACCTTCTGTAAAAGCACAGGGCATTGGCTACGCCTATGTCCTTCCTCCTTACAATACGCACACGGATTTTGCCCCAGAGGTGTCATGGTAGGCTGCCTAGTTCGGGGGAGTTGCCGAGAAGGACCTCCGCGTCCTCTGGTGTTACCCTGAAATGCCTGCTGCAACAACACTTTTGTCTTGAAATCCTTATGTTTCTTATCAGTTTTATCCTTTTCCTCCTGATCTCGATGTTCATAATATTGAGCCATATTCAAAATAACAGAGGGAGAAGACGTAGACCAAGTACTTTCAGACGCCTGCAAACGAGTCATTATATCAGGAAGAAGATTAGTAACAAACCTATCAACAAACAAACGAACTCCCCCCCTCGGTGGACATATCCTGCACACTATAATCCAAAAACATGTCTTCAAACCTAGTAAAGAAATCGGACACACTCTCATCCTTCTTCTGTCTACAGGCCGTTAATCTATCCCAACTTACCTTCTTAGGTGGAATAAGTGTGCATATATGTAATAATGCGACCAGGCAACGCAAGTATTTCAGCACGGGGTTTGTCTCCTGGCTTCCTTTCCTGATCCCATCCCTTAATCACATCCCATGTACCACCCAACTTTGCGACATGATCTTGAGTATGCACCTGCTGCCAAATATCAACCAGAACAAGCAGACCAAAAACATTTCAATATTAGCAAGAGTCATTACAGTAGAAGAGGCAGCCTCTGTTAATTCCTGAGGCAGTGGGATTTTTTCCATGGAGCATAAACCCATTGCTCCTGGAAGCGAGCAGCCACGGCCGTTCTAGTGACCGCTCCGTTCTGATCCGTCAACTCAGGTATTTCTGGATGATAAAATGGGTGGACTTCATGCATAGGGAACTGAGTAATTTTAGTGGGACTCTTATCATACAATCGACCTCTAAAAGAGACTATAGTGGCAAGATGTGCAAGCACCTGTGCTGACGCTAAATCAGCTATATAAACGCAATCTCTAATATCGAATAGCACTTGTGGGGCCTCCGTTATGAGGTGCGTGCGCCAAAGGTCTATCAATGTAGCAGACATGTATTGAAGAACGTGCTGCTGTAGAAAAGGCTGGAACTCACGCACAACTTGCCAAATATCCTCAGTGCTATAAACCACATTACTAGCCCACTTCATAGCATGACTTACTAATACCTCCTTCTCATCCTCACCTACTCCAGAGCACACGAACGGACCCACTCATTCCCTAAATCTCACCCAATACCTGTCTTCAAATCCTCGTACAGGCATTTCAACATCCAAGGATATCAGAGGATGAATAACCATAGGAGGAGGAGGAGTAATAGAAGTAGTGGGTAAGGCTGTAGTCAATGTTTGCACCGGAGGAAAAAGAACAGAGGACACAGGAGTCAGAACAGTAGATGTACCAGAGGTCACAATCATCAAAGATGGCGAGGAAAGAGAAAGAACGGGGGGCGCCAGAGCTGTTGAAATAACAGCCATAGGTATGGGGGCAACCGGAGCAGATGAAACAGGATACTGTGACTGTAAAGGAAAAGTGGAATATATATTTTGAGGGGCATAAGGAGGGGGGGTCGAGTATCTAACAACTCCTCTACAAAAGTGTCATTTTCCTCTTTGGCCAGATAGGACTTGTCAATGTGCAACCGGAATCTCCTATCCTCACATTCAATTCCTGTCTCCTTTTTTTCTCTATCATATTCTACAGCTTTCTGCGTCAATGTCTGCATTCTCCCTTTCCTTGCCTCTTTCTCCATTTTTAACCGTCTTTGCTTAGCCACCTTCTGCCAAGTTCAATGAGAATCAAACATCGACTGCCTACTTCGTCTCTTAAACAACTGTTCCTGTAAAAATGCAATTTTCTGTTCATCAAAAGAACCTGTCAAAGGCCACTGCAAATCGGCATTGTCCCTCGTATATTTGTGCCATAATTTACTAAACATAATAGGGCCAAGGCCATGTTTCACATACATTAGGGCTGCCTTCAATAGGCGCCGGCTGAGCTTCTTCCAATCGGGCATCTGCGGAACAACAACGACAACACAAATTCCAAAATTTACTAAGGCCAGGCATGGCAAAAGAAAACAAAGTCGTTATTTCACCTGGCAAAGTATTTGCAAACACTTTTTACCAAAACAGTCCTTAGACCGTAAAAAACTCAAACCACAATGGTACCATATACACATAGAACCAAAACAAACTCACCTGATGTCAGTAGTACAAAAAAACCAGTTCGCCACTGCCCACTCTTCAGACCAAACAGTCAGATCAAGGGTTTCGCCGTTCAGGACTCCAGTCAGGATGACCACTGGGCGAGTCACCGTCCAACAGGACAGAAGGAACACCTGCTAGTAACAGACACTCTTTGTGCAGGGATCCCTGAGCCGTCAGTCTGACCCAACAATGTCCTTGACCTCCCCCCCGTCTGCGGAAAGGGGTTGGATCAATCACCCGAAGGAGTCCCTGTTCGGGCGCCAACTGACAGGAGTAACCCGTTTAGGGCCACCTGGGTCACTAATGATCACCTCCCAGCCTTACGTACCAAATGAAGAGTGGGTCAGACAGTAGAGAATACAAACCAATAACTATTTATTCATATACACTAAGAGCAGAGCCCCATCTGTACAGCTGCTGGGAGTGCTACAGAGGGAACTGAAATCAACAAGTAAAAAGATACATTATGTATGTTTCATATCCGGGTAAAAACACGCCCACAGTGGAATTTTCCAAGCAGATGCAACTGGACAGTGAAATACAAAAAAAAGGTTTCAACGCTCATATCTTACACAAACTAGCATAGTCCAAGGTCGTTCCATCCTGGGCCCGCCACCAGACAAGTGGTAGAGGGCCTCTATCTAGTAAGAAAGCTATGCGCTGACATGAACAGTATGCTCATTACTGACACAACATCTAACGTTTCAGAAACAAAACTCAGGAGGGGGTATTTCTCAGAATTGAACAAGATCAGTTTCAAACAGCCTAAAATGGCGCCTGAAAAGAAAATGGTGGAGTGAATGCTAACTTACATATGGCACTGTGTAAGCGCAAACGGGTCTATTCTAACACTCTGCCAACAAGGGACCCAATTTTTAACAGAGGGCAGATCACCTTATGCTGTGTTGTTTTATATATGCTGGAACTTCCTTCTGATGAGCAAACCTTGCTGAAGGCAGAAGAGCACTATGCATGGTAAGTGGAGTGTTGTGAACCTTATGTGGGAATGATATGGGGAACAAGCAGACTTACATCTTTATTTACCTACTAACTCAAATCAGCCATTAGTATCGCTTAGATTAAATAAGAACAAAGGCACGTTTGTTTGCCTTGAGGCATGATCCTCAGATCTCTCATGCATTTTTATTCCTACAAAAAGTACTAGATTGTCGGGTTTGTGCCCTACAAAAAATACATCCGGTTGGAATTATACAAGAACACAAAATGTCACAGATGCTCAGTAAAAAATGTATTAACTTGCAAAACTGACTTAGATATAAAGAACTATCTGAGTGAATGAAGTACCTCGTGAGGACAGAGGACAGTAGAGTAAATTCAGGCTAGGTTGGAGAATGTTTAATGGCGAAAACGGTTTTTGAATGACATTTTTTGAGTGTCACTATTGATAACCTTAGCTCAGAATCCGTTCTTTCTGCTTTACCGAAGTTACTGCCATGAGGGCAACGTGGGAATAGGACAAACATTTTTGTAGTGGCCTGTGTCACTTTCTTAATATAATCGTTGAATTTTTTTTTGCACTCGTAAGTGCTTTATTCTATCACGCACAAAAAAGGAAAAGAACATAATATTACAAAAAAGAACAGTTCTTAAATAACGACATGAAGTGATATGAAGTGACACTGGCAGGTTGTTTGGAAGTATATGTTGATTGTATATAAGGTTAACATCAACTAGATAAACTCCCTGCTGACATACTGCTATGTGCTCAAAACGGTAAACATTGTTTACAATAAAGTCGATACAACGCATGCCATTACAAGGCGGTCACTACAACGACCGCGTTGTTTCATCGCAAACCATTACAACGCAAGTCGTTACAATGACTTGCTGTAGGGGGCAGAAGGTGTTGGATTTCAAATCCAACACCTTCCCTACTGTTGCACAGACTGGAGTTGGAATAGTAAATTATACTATTCCAAAATCCAGCACCCCCCCTACATCAAGTCGTTGTAATGACTTGCGTTTTAATGGTATGCGTAGTAACAACGTGGTCGTTGTAATGACCGTGTTGTAATGGCATTCGTTGTAAACGCGTGTGTTGTAACGTGTCCTATTCGCTCAAAATTAATATCTGGTCCTAGCATCGGGATTCTATGTTGCTAAGAAATAGAACGGATCCTCAATCAAATGAATCCAGCTCAGCTGTTAAAATTTACAAGTTGCTAAGAACTTTAAACAATTTTATCAATGTACTTGTGGCACAAACCCTCAAAGTGAGACAGCTAAACAGGAATATAAATTATGAGCCTCATTCGAAGTGTCCCACAAATCCTGTTTCAGGCGCAAACAGAAGTTTGTATCTAAAGGGTTTTTTTTGCACTATGTTCTCCTAATAAAGACCAATAGAATTGGTGCATGTATTAGCCACACATTTTGAGTATGTGCAGATAAGAAAAGGGAAAGAATGCCATGCTATCAATTATCCTCTGTCGGAATCTTGGCGACCAGAATGATGCAGTAGCCCTTCACCCGGAATATACCGAACCCTATAGTATCAATATTTGCTGGAGGCGTTCTTACCATACAGAATAATATGCAGATCATAACGAGGCCCGATATGGAAAATGCACACAGATGTATATACTGTTGATTATTTTACTTGAAACCTAATGCATTTACTTCATGCATGTTTATCATGGATAGCTTGTGGCCTTCCTAAATTGTTTTAATTGGTTCTTCTTCTTGTTTGGGAGTTTACTAACATTAGTCAGTGGGAATTGTGTGCATCTAGATGCCTTTGTGGGATAGAAGTGTTGGCTGAGTTTGCTCATAAAATTATCATTTAAGTTCAGGGCTACACAGGATTCAAATAAATGGTTAGGGTGACGGGGGTGCTTAGAATGCAAGGTATGAGATGTTACGTTTTAAAGAATATTAATGCCACCAATTAAACACTTCACTCATACTGTATCATTGTTTCTTAATCTTCTTACATGTCCATAAATGAACAGTTACTTAGGGCATTTTTTAGAGTTTGGTGGATTGGACACTTCGTCAAAACGTGGTGGACATTGCATTCACCATGTTCCAAGTGCCTTATGCTTCAATTCACATGTAACACAATGAACAATTCATCTGCCATGTTTGTGATGGAGTGTCCTGTCCACAAAACTCTAAATAAGCACCCTCTTTTGTCTTGCTGCAGCCATGACTTAGACTTTGCCCATATAATATAAGTGGAATGTGCAGTTCAGGTGGCATGTTGCTGTGTGTTGCTAGGTGTAAGTGGCAGGCTAGGCGGTTGCTCCTGAGTGTTTAAGAGTGATAGTTGAACGTTTTGGAGTGCCTACTAACAGAAGGTACATGCAATGTGCTGGTTAATGCTTGGTGTCTTTCCGTGATTTTTGATTCCCTTTACTACAGCGCTGTTGTACATTTTCAATCAGCATGGACATCATATCACTATGGGTGTGTTGCTAAATGTGCATAGTGCAGTGGCTGCCATCAAGTACATTTTTTAAGTTTAAAGTGAAAAATAGCACCTAAAAGATTAAAGCGCCAACTGCGCACATCTCATCATGTGAGACAGGGGCAAAGTCGAAAGTTGTGCCCAACGCCAATAGAGAGCAGTTTGGATCGACAAAGTGAATTGGGCCCAGTCTCTTCTTACCTTTGCACTTAGAAAAATGTTTGAAGAAAAATGTCTGAGAAGGTAAAGTTCAGGGGGCAAAGCAGCCGGCAGTGTCCAAAGGGGAGACTTCATCATCGGAGAGCCGCTGGCCAAAGTCGCAGTGAAGATTTCCACATTTTGACTTAGTCTTTTTTATGGAAGTCAGAAATCTCCAGCGGGACGAAGCTGCAGCTGTAGCCAATGATGGCTCCATAAGGCCAGATACCCTTTCTGTGAAGCGTCCCTGAACAGGATTTGCTGCTGTAGAGAAGAACATACCGCTAGTGTGGTCATGGCGACGAGCGATGCACCTTGGGCTGATCGATTAGCAAATAGGTCCTGGTATCCTCCCGGTTCTCAGAGCATTTGTGGCTGAAAATTCCCAATGTTTAGATTTGGGCTCTCTGGCCACCTTTAACACCACTCCCATGGGTCGAGGGCTGGAGGGGCACCACTTAGAGGATCAGGGCACACCCTGGCTGAGTCCAGGTGTAGATTCAAAATGGTTGGAGCCTTTTCTGTCCCTGAGACCCTGATCAAGAGGCCAGACATATAGCCCTTGGAGTCACTCTGGAAGTCCTGGGTACAAGCAGAAAAGCAGGTCTCAAGCAGTAAAGAACTTATCTGAGGGCACAAAGCAGGCTTTCGGCAGAAGGGCAGTCCTCTGAGAGTACTTCTGCAGGTTCACAAGTTAACTGAAAAGTCTTATAAGGGTCCTTATTTTACACCTGGTCCAGTGCAAGAAACTTCTGAGGTCCCCCCTATAGAAGTGTCTGGGATATTCTGTCTCCCTGCCATAGTCCCAGGCTGACTGCAGTCACAATTGTCTAATGTGAAGTTCTTTGTGGTTGAGCTTAGGCAGTGTATTTGAAGTACAAGTGGGGCTGTGCACAGCTCTGTCCCCCATCATGCCAGGATTGCCCATTCTGCCAACATTCAGTCCCTCTATGGTGTGGGTGTCTTGGAGAAATACACAAAAGCCAACTGCCACCTTCACCTAGTTATGTGCCCCAGGAAACAAGCTGCAGATATCAAATGGTTAGGACAAGAAAATGGCAACTTTCTAAAAGTTACATTTTCAGAATTGTGACCCTAAAATCTGACTTTTTCATTAATGATGATTTTAAATTACAATTTCTTAGACACCAAACATGATATTTCGACAGACTCCCAAACAAAAGTTATCACTTATTAAATGTAATAAGGTACCCCAATGTTATCCTATGGAAGAGGCAGACCTCACAGTAGTGAAAAACTAATTTGTGAGTATTTCACTAGCAGGACATGTAAAACTTAGAAGCCCATGCTCACTTTTTAAATACACTGGAGCCTGCCCTATGGGCTGTTTAGGGCCTACCCCAGGGGTGACTTATATGTATTAAAAAGGGAGTTTTAGGCATGGCAAAGGATTTTTTTTACCATGTCAAGTTGGCAGTTTAAAACTTCATTCATGCTGCAATGTCAGGCGTGAGACATGTTTTAAGGGGCTACTTAAATGGGTGGTAAAATAAGTGCCACAGAACCACTTGCAGCATTTAATTTACCGGCCCTTGGTAAATGGTATACCACTTTATTAGAGACATAAAAGTAAATTAAATATGACAATCAGGTAAAGTGCACAAAGTCCTAAGGCCAGCAAAAACAAATTCAGAAAAACAGGAGGGGAGAAGGCAAAGAATTAGGTGGAGGGCCATCCTAAGGCTGGCAGGTCGAACATCTAGATATCATTAACAAGCAGCAGTCAAAATCACACGTTCTTGAATTTCAAGTACACAGAACATTGGATTTTAAAATGCCTCTACCCAACAAGTGTTTCTCTTTGAATTTGAGTAAACCAATAGTATTTTCTCAAGACTGACTCATGACAGAAACAATAATCAAGTATTTACAAAATGCCATGCTTATACTAGTGAGAAAATAGGGAAAATACCAAATATTGAATTCAAAACTTTGCTTTCTCGATAAATGCATAAAGCATGACTTAATATTATATTGGAGTTTATAGTGCAGTGTATCATACAGACCCCCCTGTCTGTTAGAAATGGTATTCCTGGTTGGCTGAGGTATGCACCCAGGACAGGCAGGAACCACCACTATAGTCAGGGTAAGCTAGATACACGCTAAAGATAACCTGCGCTCACCCTCTGGTAGCTTGGTACAGAGCAGCCAGGCTTATCTAAAGAGGTAATGTGTAAAGTATTTGTGCAACACACACTCACACAGTAACACGATGAATACACCACAAGAGGACTCCACACATGTTCACCAAAATAGATTATTATATTCTGAACAAAACAAGACAAAAACAACAAAGATCCAATGTATAGAAGTTAAGATATTGAATTTTAAAGGAATACATGCAGTAAAGTGCTTAAAAGCAAGTAGCACTAGAAAGGATACTTTAGGTTGTGCTGGACTGGGGCAAAGTCAAAGTTTGGGACAACATTGTGGAAGCGCAAGCTGGCTACAGGACCCACGTAGGCCAAGTGAAAAAGTACTTTTCCTGGTTGCAAGCAAAGAGATGCGTTGATCTTCTCCATGCAGTGAAGGCAACGCATCGGTTCTGATTCACGCAGTCGGGTGGATGCGTTGAAGTGGAGCCTCACAGTCAGGACCTCGGATCGGCGCTGCGTTGTTGTCGAATCTTGCAGTCAGGTCCCCCATCGTCGTCGAGCCGGGCAGGGCTGTCTCCGGATCAGCACTGCATCGGTGTCGAAGGGCACTGCATTTGCTCTGATATGTGCAGTGGTAATGAAGTGTCGATTTTGTAGCAAAACAGATGCAGTACCCACTTCTGAGGCCCAGAACTGGAGAGGGCACCTCAGGCAAAGGAAGGACTCACAGATGGAAGAGTCCAGCAGCACCAGCAGTAGTGTTGGAAGTATTTTGTGCCCCTGAGACTTCAGAAAAAAAGAGGCAAGCCAACAAGCCCTTGGAGATCACTTGGAGGGAAGGCAGAGTCCATCTCTCCTTCAGCAGAGTCAGGGAGCAGCAGACACCAGGGCAAAAAGCAGAAAAGCAGCCTTTCCAGAAAAACTGTCCAGTTGAATCCTTTAAGCAGCACAGCAGTCCTTCTCACAGATGTTCAGTTCAAGATCCAGAAAAGTCCGATTTTTTGGGAGTCGGAGACCCAGTACTTATAGACAAAAGGACAAAAGGGCCTTTCATGTAGGAGTGACTTTAAAGCAGCTCTCTGAAGTGCACAATGATTCCTTTCAACCCAGTCCTCTCTGCCAGGCTATCTGTGGGGAGTAATCAGTCCTTTGTGTATGGACAGGACATTATCTATTGAAGTGTATGTGTCAGCCCCTTCCATTCCTTCCTGTCCAGGAAGAACCATCAGAATGCACATGAATGCAGATGAGTGCTCAGAATGCAGAGGAGCCTCACCTTCCAGTGTTTGCAGCTGTCTAGAGGAAATGCACAAAGTGTAGATGTCACCGAACCCAGACATGTATTGAGACAAGCTGCAAAGCTCACAGAGCTATAAGCACAGAGAAATGTCCACTTCATAAAAGTGGCATTTCTCAAACAATAATGCTAAATTCAACTTCACAAGCAAGGAGGATTTGCCATTACCATTCCAAACATATGAAACATGAAAAAGCTGCTCTTCTCTGATCAGGAATTACAGCTTAAATGTGTATTAAGGAATTTCCAATGCTAATGAAAGGAGTAGGCCTCACAGAAGTGAAAAATTAAATAGTCTGTCCTTCACTACCAGGACATGCAAAACATACCAGAACATGTCCTACATTTCATCTACAAAGCATCCTGCCCTAACTTTAGTGTAATAAAAGGGGAGTTTAAATCTTGGCAATTAGTTTTAAATACCAATTTGAAGTGGCAATAAACTCCACACACAGGCACTACAGTGGCAGGCCCGAGACGGGTTTGAAAGGCTACTTAGGTGGGTGCCACAATTAGTGCTGCAGGCCCACTGGTAGCATTTGAGGTACAGGCCCTGGGTTATGATATACCACTTTACAAGGGTCTTACAAGTAACTAAAATATGCCAAACAGGTTTAAACCAATTATGCCATGTTTAGATGAGAGAGCACATGCACTTTAGCACAGGTCATCAGTGGTAAAGTGCCCAGAGTCCTAAACCCAACAAAAAGAAGGTCAGAAAAAGAGGAGGAGGAAGGCAAAAATTATGGGGTGACCCTTCAGAGAGGGCCATTTTCCAACACTGTCAGCGGCAATAGCCATCCCTCACAGAATGAAAAATGTACTAGACTTACATGAATGAGTCAATCAGAGTGGAATTGACAATCCCAGAAAGTGATTACTGTTGTGGCAAAATCATGCAGAGAGGAGAATTCCTTTCTTTGGGTTAGAAATCTAACCAAGGGACGATGTCTATAACAAAATGACTAGCACAGAGGGTGTCAGAAAGACTGGGGGCCTGATTCACAAAGGTAACCTTACACGTGTGTGTAATTTTACACTTTCTTAGTAGGGGCGGAGAACTCCACCCGACTGCGGAGTCTCCACACTCGTAAGTTTACTAGTAAAATGAAGTTTTGTGAATACTGAAAAAGCATACACTACACAAATGTGTAAGTTTACGTTTGGGAATCAGGGCCCTGGGCATCAAAAATACCTTTATTGCTGTAACCCGTGTTTACGGGTCAGTTGAGTAGGTATAAGAAGAAAGGATGAATTACTACCCTAGTGCTTCAGTAAGATGAACAAAAATAAATGATTCACTCATATAGGGAATGTAGGGGCAGATGTATCATTGTGGCAGTTTGCGAGTACCTAATAGCGATTTTTAGCGAATCGCTATTAAGGACTCGCAAAATGCTATGTAGGTAGAAATCGCAATAATAATTGCGATTCCTACATATTCCTTAATTGCGAATCGCAAATAGCGTTTCGCTATTAAGGAATCCCTTCCCATTCATTTCTATGGGCCAAGTCTCCCATAGGAATGAATGGGAATTGCATGCGCAATTTGCAAGTACCCAATAGGTACTCGCGAATTGCGCATGCATTTTCAAGGGTGCAAGGGTTCCAAAAGGACACCCTATTGCACCCCTGAAATGTGCATGTGTGCACATGTGGCACACATACATGCCATAAGGGCATATATGTGTGCCACATGACACTTTGAAAATTACTAACTAGAAGTTGGTGGTAATTTGCGATTCCTTACAGCAATTTCGCAATTTGCGATGGCTACTAGCATAGCATTTAGGTACTCGCAAATTGCGAGTCTCTAAATGCATGCGCAAAATAGGGAATCGCAAATTTTGCGATTCCTTATTTTGCGAGTAGGTTTTTCTTTCCTACATTGCACACAGCTAAATTGCGATCGCAAAAGCTGAAATTCTGCGAATTTAGCTTGATACATCTGGCCCATAAATTCCACAATTCATCATCTTCCATCATAAAAGTAGATATTAGCATCTGTAAATGTAAGGATATGCCTTTAGACTTTGACCAATAAAAAGTAGTTTATTGGTTACAAAAATGGGAATCGATCTCTGTTTTAATAAGTAACATAATATTGAAATGAAAATACCATTTCCCTGAGACACTAGTCAGAGGCTTAAAGGAAGGGGAAAGATGGTGTTCGCCCATAAGCATACAAATAAAATGGAAGTGTAAACATCCAGAGCAAGCATTGGCAAAGCCAATAGGTCTGGTGTTGATTGCCAGCCTTTTGACTCTATCAATGAGTGTTTTGCTTTGTCATGTTTTTTGTAAAACTTTGTTGTTACGAGAGCTGTCGTGCCAATTTAAAAAAAAAAAAAAACTTAGCTAAACGCAAAACATTTTTGGGAATCCAAAAGCACTCACAGTCAATCAAAATGGAGTTAGCCTGGAAGTAGTTTGGTCCTCGATGTTCACGCTGGGCCAGCGTGAACATCGAGGACACCATCAAGACCATGAGCACAATACACTCCGGCTCCCCGTCAGACCCTTTCCCGCACCACAGCTTCAACAAAGCCAGCAGCTCCATCGCACCCCACCTGTGCAACATCATCAACCTCTCCTTCGAGACCGCGACCTTCCCAGAAAGCTGGAAACACGCAGAGATCAACGCCCTACTCAAAAAACCCAAGGCGGACCCGAGAGACCTCAAGAACTTCCGGCCCATCTCTCTGCTTCCGTTCCCAGCCAAGGTCATCGAGAAGATCGTCAACAAACAGCTAACCCGATACCTCGAAGAAAACAGCATTTTGGACCCATCCCAATCAGGGTTCCGCAGCAACCACAGCACTGAGACTGCCCTCATCGCCGCCACCGACGACATCAGGATCCTGCTGGACAATGGTGAGACCGCAGCCCTCATCCTGCTGGACCTCTCCGCTGCCTTCGACACTGTCTGCCACCGCACTCTACGCGCACGCCTCCACAACGCAGGGATCCGAGACAAGGCCCTGGAATGGACCACCTCCTTCGTCGACGGCAGAACCCAGAGAGTCCGCCTCCCACCTTTCCGATCCAAAGCCTCCGAGATCATCTGCGGCGTACCCCAGGGATCATCCCTCAGCCCAACACTGTTCAACATCTACATGGCCCCGCTCGCACGCATCGCCAGACAACATGACCTCAACATTATCTCCTATGCCGACGACACTCAACTGATCCTCTCCCTCACCAAGGACCCCCTCGCGGCCAAAGCCAAACTCCATGAAGGAATGAAGGCCGTCGCCG
Organism: Calotriton arnoldi; assembly: GCA_963921515.1. Lineage (NCBI taxonomy): Eukaryota > Metazoa > Chordata > Amphibia > Caudata > Salamandridae > Calotriton > Calotriton arnoldi. The sequence continues at coordinate 1,273,273 of CAWUFW010003234.1, forward strand.
ATTGGATGAAGATCAGCCGACTAAAGCTGAACACGGACAAAACGGAGGTCCTCATCCTCGGCTCCAACCCCTCAGCCTGGGATCGACTCCTGGTGGCCAACGACGCTGGGAGCAGCCCCGACACCCACCGACCACGCACGCAACCTGGGAGTCATCCTCGACTCAACGCTCTCCATGGCCAAGCAAGTCAACGCAGTCTCCTCCTCCTGCTTCAACACCCTCCGCATGCTTCGCAAGATCTACAGGTGGATCCCGACAGACACAAGAAGAACAGTCACCCAGGCCCTCGTCAGTAGCAGACTGGACTATGGGAACGCCCTCTACGCGGGAGCCCCGGCCAAGCTCATCAAGCGACTGCAACGCATACAAAACGCCTCCGCACGACTGATCCTCGACGTACCACGCCACAGCCACATCACCCCCCACTTGAGGAACCTGCACTGGCTCCCCGTCGACAGGAGGATCACCTTCAAACTCCTCACCCACGCACACAAGGCACTCCACAAAACTGGCCCAGCCTACCTCAACAGACGACTCTTCTTCTACGTCCCCAACCGCCAGCTCCGCTCCGCCGACCTCTCCTCGCCACCGTCCCCGCATTCGAAGAACAACCACCGGCGGCAGATCCTTCTCACACCTCGCCGCCAAGACCTGGAACACCCTTCCACTAAGCCTACGAAAGACCCAAGACCTGCTGACCTTCAGGAGGCTACTCAAGACCTGGCTGTTCGACCAGTAGCAGCTTTCCCCCCCTTCCCTCTCCCCAGCGCCTTGAGACCCTCGCGGGTAAGTAGTGCGCTCTACAAATTCTGTGATTGATTGATTGATCTATTGTCCTATGCCTCAGTGGGTATAGGGAAAATGTCAATGACACAACAACAGACGACTGGATGAAGAGGGCAAGCTGAAAGTCCCTTTAAGTAAGTTCTTTTTTAAGTATTTTATTGTATGCCCCTTCTATGATGCCAAAGTGCCTTCTGTCTACCTTGTAGGGTGCCTCAAGGCTCGCCATTATCTCCCACACTTTTCAACATCTATGTCACCCCCCTAGTGAAACCTATTCAGTCATATGGTTTTGCTGCAGTTTCTTACGCAAACGACACACAAATAGTGGTGTCTATTTCATTAGATGTTGACGAGGTTGCCAGTAAATTCAGAAACTGTCTTGCAAATATTGTTACCTGGATGCAGGAAAACTGCCTTAAACTAAATTCTGAGAAGACGGAAGTAATCCTTTTTAGCACACCTTTTTTTGGAATACGACTTAGTGGCTCTCAGATCTTTCCCCCTTCTCCGCCCCATTAAGAAAGTAAAAAATTTGGTGGCTATGTTTGACGGACAGCTTTGCTTTTCCAATCAAACTAACCATATCACCTCTTCATGCTTCCATCTTCTCGGAGTGTTAAGGACAGTATTTAATTTTTTTCCTTTGTAAATGCAGAAAATGGTCATTGTGGCTCTAGTTCTATCTAGGATAGACTATTGTAATGTGTTATAGTTGAGAATCCAGAAATGCTTGCAATTGAACCTTCAATACTCCAAAATGCTCTTAAAGACACCAAAATTTTACTCCATCTCGATGTGCATTAGTGATCTTCACTGGCTGCCTGTCAGCAAGAGAGTCAAATTCAAGGCCCTTTGAATGGTCCACAAGGCCATGTATAGTGAGGGTCCCGTCTATTTTCAGTAGATTTTCTTTTGGCATGTGCCCAATCATAATTTGAGATCTGGCACTGCCCAATTAGTGTCAGTTCGTAAAATAAAGAAATCCAGATGGGTAGGGAGAAGCTTCTCTTTCTTAGCGTGTAAAATCTGGAATACTATGCCTCTTGCTTTGAGATCCCAATCAAACAGATCATCTTTTAGAAAAATGCTAAAAGCTTGGCTCTTTACTATTCATACAAAGTAGACAGTCTGGCTTACTCATGGAACGCTAATACCAAGATGCCTCTGCATTCGCGTGCTTTATAAAACATTTACTTACTTACTTATCTACATTGCACCCCCCCAGGAAACTTTGATTAATACATCACTAGGTAATTTAGAGGCATTTCAGGTCTTAGGTGAGATCTTTGCTGCCTCTTTGATTTTGTTGGGTAGATGGTGGGTTGAGACCAGTGGCGTAATGCAAAATAATGAGGCCCCCCTGCAGTATGTTGAGAGTACCCTTGAGTCGCACATATCTCACAGATATTCATTGGCCTTGGGCAGAATGGGGCCCCACTAACGGGTTGGGGGCCCTTGAAGGGTTGAGGGACCCCTGTGGCGCAGGGGCTGCAGGGGCCTTTGTTATGCCCAGGTTAAGCCCTGAACTATTCCAAATCCAAGATCCAGGGTTTATGTTGTTCTTCGGGTCTACGTGGGAATTCAGGTTTTTGCAATTTGGTTGTCGCTTAATTCCCACACAGAAATCTATATGCAAGTGTATTATTATAGAAAAGTGGAGAGTTTCTCCATTCATTATATGCTTTTCCAATGGTTTGTGGCTGACTTGGAGAGGAGCAATTCATTAAGATATGCCCAATTGCTTTTCCTGATGGATACATATGTCTCTGTCTTGTCTTTGGGTGCATGCCAATAGCATCAAGTGTACCATGCGTGTTGGCATCAATGATCTGAGGAATCAACACCTCCAGTGGCACCAAAAGTGCTGTGCTTTCCATTTTACATCATTTGTTGTAGCTTCATTTTCTTTCAGTGTTAATCATCTGTAACTTTTTCATACTGTATTTTTTCTTGCTTTCTTTTTGGGTGCAAAACGGAATGCAGCCCAATATAATGTGAAATATTCAAAAGTACTTACATTTTTATAAAGATATCTAACACTAGACTTCTTTAAGCATTACTTTAGGCATCTGTCGCTGATGTTTAACGCTTGCATGGAGTTTTTGACCTCTGGAATGTAATGTAATTTAAGTGTAACCACACACATCTTTCTTATCTAAAGCATATGCTAAAATGTGTTACTACAGTGAGAAACGATTTTGAACATATGCGTGTGTATAGTTCACCAGACTGCACTGTTTCTAAGTAGGGCTTCAGAACCTGAGCTAAGGAAATCCCAAAGAGATATGTCAGTGCTTTGCTTACTGAACTGCTTTCGTAATAAAATCAATAGTATATGCATTTTAATACAAATATTGTGGACAATAGGTCCAACATGATATCTTGTTTTGAAACATACCACCATGAAAATAAAAAAAATAAAAATGAAATCAAAGTTATTAATGTCCAAGTGTACAGAGACAAAATTACATACGAGGAAATAATATCAAATGAAAAGGGAGATAATATTTTAAATATTTTACAAAATGACAAAAATGTAATTAGAAAAGGTAAAGTGCAGATTTACCACTAAGGCCCTCATTGCGAGGAGCAACGTAATTCCAATGGGGTGGTAACAGCAGTTACTGGCCCCATTAGAAGCATTAGCACCACGGAAACACTGCAGATCTGTTTACTTTCAGCCAGAGATTTCAGCTGCTAAGAGCAGGCGGAATGTCTAGGTGACAGTCTGGGCCAAAATAAGTTAGTATCAGGAGACTCAGACCCATAATTTGTGATTCCCCTAGCAATTCCTTATTTCTTAGTTTTCACCTCACGGCCAAAATCGTAATAGGCCAGTATTTCTCTGCACTCTGGGCGTCGGGAAACACCTGTCTATTTCCAGAATCACTCGTAATCACGGCCTTTCAGTCCATATTCTTTAAGGGTTTCTATATTTCAGCATTTTTGAAAATGAGTTCTAATGAATATCTTTTCAAAGATAAACGTTTGCCTTCACACATCTTAGGAAGCCAAACGTCAAAACTTTGTAGGATTCCTGGGGAGAATTTAGACCTCACGTTGTGATATTACATTGTCTGAATTAAAAAAAAATATATATATACAGCTCATTGTACACTAAGGGGCATATTCACAAGGACTTATCGCCGAGTTATCGGCACTTTAGCACATCAAAAGTGGAGATAGATTTATCGCCCCATTCACAAGCGGGTGCAAACTGCAGACATCGCCAGTATTCCCGCGATAACTGCCCCAAAACCTATCCCAACTAACCCTAATGAGATGCAGAGTAGGCGTTCCCGTGCAAAAACACACGAAAACACCACTACACCACTTTCACAACGAACTGCCAGATCTGCTATGCGAACCAAAAACAGGCGATAAGCCGCGGTAGCAGCAGGGATTTAGCACCTGCCTTCTGCTGGTGATAAGCAGGACGACTACATGCAGTATGAAAGGGAGCCCAGGCCAGAGCCCCATCTGAAGACCCACAGATGCCATGGAGACAATGATCATGCAGCTCGGAGACCCAAGAGGGCCACAACACCCACCGCCACCACCCCCAGGCCCCCCCCCCTGGACCCCACCCCCCCCGGAAAAACACATACCGTGCACGACACAAGAGCCACAAAAAGCGCATGATGTCGCACAATGACAACAAGAAATACACATGTGTGGTCAGAAGAACGAGAAATAGTCACCCATCATTGAAGTAACAACCAAAAACTTTATTGAAACACAAAACAAAACACCAATGCGGACGACTCCTGTCGTGTCCGTCCGGGACAACCATGATGTCACGGCCTGGAAAATAAAGCACTAAATCAGAACGTGTGTCATGCGCACATCAAAGGAGCGAGACACAGAGAAAGAGAGAAGGAATGAAAGGCAGAGAGAGAAAAAGAGAGAGAAAGAAAGAAAGGGAGAGGGAGAAGGAGAAGGAGAGAGAGAAAGGAAGAGAGGGAGAGAGAGAAAGAAGGAAAGGAAGGCAGAGAGAGAGAGAGAGAGGGAGGGACACTGCCGCCCCGCGCACCCAGGCACCACTGCTCACCTGCTGCCACCGGTGTGTCTCCAACCACGTGCCGGCATACACTGCAAGCCACCAGGTCTGCAATCTGTAATCGAGGCCAGAGTCAATCATGGCAGAGTCCATCTCACTGCACACGGCAACAACGCCTGTCCGCCCCTGCGCACACATGCAGCCGCACCCTAGCCCCTCCCGCCGGCCAGCGCTGGCTGTCCGCCCTTGCGCACCCAGGCCCCACTGCTCACCTGCCGCCAACGGTGTGTCCCCAAGTGGGCACACCACGTGCCCGTGCAAGCTCCAGGCCCCGGCCCCGCGACCATGGCATGCTCCACATCATGCGGACCCGCACAGCGGCCCAGCAGGTCCCACACATGACGCTGAGTCCTGAGGCATCAATGGCAGAGACCACATCAGTGCACACGTCATCATCGCAGGCTGCACACGCGCTCAGCAATTCCGGTGCGCCTAACCCTGTGCAACCCCAGTCAGCGCCACGTGGTGCTAGGCCCGTGACGGCCGCATGGCTTCGGGTGCCACTAACCCTGTGCGCAACAACTCATGGGCCCTTTATGATTGAGAATCGTGGAACGTCCGTCATCCAGTCACCTCCGGCAGTGGGGAATGTGACGTTGTCGGCCCCTTATATTGGCGGGGTCACATGGCCTGTGACGCCTGTGCCGGATGGGTGTGGTTTGTGTGCAAACCTGCCCTCAGGGAGTGGCCGTGACATGCTGACAACTAGACCATTGACCTGCAGACCACTAGCGTGTAAACCTGCGACATGTAGCTTGTGGCCCCCCCCTCGGAGCATAAGCGGAGTGGTCTGGCCTGGCGTACGCCGGACCAGCGCAGGGCTTGCAACAATGACTTGGGGGCTCTGGGCGTGGTTCAGTTCATGTCCGGACAAGGCAGTGACTGATGCGTGTGTCCCTGTTGTAGTGTCTACGGCACCCGGAACGCAATCGGCAATGTAGCACACTGTGACTGGAATCCCACTAGATGAGCATCATTGACGTTAGGGGGAATCATGGACCCAACATTCATCCACACATTCATACTTGAATGATGAAAGACATGACACAGCAGTGCGTTCCTGAATGTTTAATGCACATCCAGTGGAGTTTTGCAGCTGGAGCAGTACAGGGCCATGCCAACCCCACTTCACAATATGGGCCCGTGGAGGGCCAGCCAGAGTCCAACGGGGAATGACAAGTACAGCGGAAGAGGAAGAGTACAGTCCGCAGTCTGGTCGCCATGTCATTGGTCACCAAACAGGATATGGCAGTCCATGTCGCGGTCCAAGGTGAGTGCAGCAGAGTGTATCGGGGGTCAGTGGAAGGTCATGGGGCCATGTGCGGCACCAAGCAGCAACAGGCTAGGTGGCGGAAATGAATGCTAGTGCCTCCTTCTGATCTCAATCCCATACACGTCCTCGTCCTCGGATGTGTGCTCTGCCTCACCTGTGGGTGGTGCAGTTCCGGCTGCAGCACTGTGTGCCACTGACACATCAGGGGCCGGAGGTGGATTGTTGGCCGCACTGTGTGGCAGTGACACATCAGGTGTCGGAGTGGAAATGTCTGCTGCACTGTGAGGCACTGACACACCAGGGGGCGGAGATGTGGATGGTGTAGGAGCAGCAGCATTCATCTGCGCCACGCCTTGTGGCAGCAATGCCATGATAAGGATCTGCAGGGCATGGTAGATCCCAGCTACATTTTGCTGATGTGCAGCGGTGGCTGCCATCCTTTCCGCCTCCATCCGCACCATGTCCTCCATGAGCCTCCGCATGTGTGCCAGCTCACGGCTGAGATCGCCGGAGCCACCCTGAGCGGACAGGTGTTCTTGTCTCCGAGTCATGACTCCAGCGATGTCAGCCAGGGCTCGTTGGAGACCATGGATCGGCCTGTGGGTGTCCGTTAGGGACTGGAGGTGGTCCCTGATGGGACTTAGACACCCATGGATGGCGTCAAGTTTGGTAGCCATGAGGTCGAAACCCACCCGCACCTGCTCAGCCATCTCCCTCTGGCCCTCCAACACACGGCGTTGGAAGGCCATGTGTTGTTCGTGGGAGTCCTGGGAGACAGCCGGGGTTGTGGGTGCCTCCTGCTGGGTGGTTTGTGGAGTGGGTGGGGTCTCCTCGATGCAGCTGGGCTGCCCTGATCCTGGAGGTGAGTTGCGGATGATGTCAATGATGTCTTGGAGGGCTTGGGGTGTCGATGCTGGGGGTGTCCTCCTCGTCATCAGTGAAGAGTGGCTGGGACTGCTCTGCAGGAGGTGTTGACGGTGCCTCTGCAATGTGAAGGGGAGATGCTGTATTACAATGTGTCCACATGTATGTAGCCGCATGGTACATGTTCACATTCAGACAGCATGGCAATGTACAATGTGACAGTTTGTAGATTAGGGCCATGATCTAGAGTCATTGTGGGTGTGCACTGTGCTCTGCTTGATTGTGCATGTGTGCCATTGTGGCCATCTCCCCCCGTCCCCCCAGTACCTGGTGGTTACTCACCCTGTTGCTGTTGTGTTGTGTCATGTCGAGCAGTGTCCGCTCCCCAACTCCTGCCATGGTCTCCACGCTGATGACTGTCGACACCAGCTCCTCCATGTCATCCAGCTCCAGCTGTGGCGCTGGACTCCCACCTCCAGTCTGCATTGCTGCCTTCTGGTTGCCTGCGAGTTTCTCCTTGGTTTTGCGCTTGATGTCAATCCATCGCCTCTTGACCTCATCCATTGACCTCATGTGCTCTTCGACGGCATTCACCTTGCCCACGATGGACCCCCATATTCCATTTTTGGTGCCCAATGACACGTTGGAGCTGACGAACAGTTCTTGATGGTGTTCCATCACCTCCGTGACCAGGATCCTATTCTCCTGTGGACCGAATCGCCTCTTCCTCTTCTTCTTGTCCTTGCCCTTCCCTGTCCCCGAGGTCCCAGGCTTGTCGTCCGGGGTGCTTGTGGGGTTCCGCTCGTCCTCTGCGCCTGCTCCGGCTGCCTCCATGGTGCTTCGGTGTTGGTTATTTTGTGTTTGTGGTTTTTTTCTACTTTTGTAGTGATTTTCCCGCCTGCCGTGTGTGTATTGCAGGCCTGGCGGTGCTTTTCGCTGATTTTCTCATCGCGGTTTGGGCCATCGCATGTTTTTTCGCGTTGGGGTTTGTGTTTTTATCGCCGTCGCAGGGGTTTTATCGCGGACATTGTCCACGTTTTCGGGAACCTATCGCATGGTACCGCCGTGTTGTGAATTCCACGTTAAGACAGGGTTATTTTCCCGCGATAGACTGCGATGTGTGAAGTTGCGTTAACCTTTTTTGGCGATGTTTAGCGCACGTTCTTTTGAATATACCCCTAAGACTTTGAAGCTAGGCAGTTGACCATAGTGTTTCAGAGATAATGAGGCATACAGAAATAATATGCAAGGTAAAGGGGGTTTTGACAAGGAAAAGGATTAGATATTTTACTAACTCTGGATACATTTTAGACAGATAACATTGCAACAGCATTTAAAGCTCCTGTCTTCATTGGGCCTTGTGACTTTCGTGGAGATGCAACACAATTAGGAAAAGCAAATGTATAAATCCTCGCTTCATTGTACAGTGCTCTGATTCTACCAAGCTAAAATTGCACTGTATAATTACAGTAAACACACACAAAGAAGGTGGCGCCTCTAGTGATTTTGTCTAGCAACATCTCCCTTCACCCACACCTGGGTAGTAGGTAATTTGCACAGGCTGTGGGTTTCCTACCTTGCCTACACAGGTCAGTGTATAGTATGCACTGACCAAGGCCGTGGGTTCCAGTGGGAGCGGCGGGGGAAGAGGGGGAGGGGGTTGCAATCATCCAAAACATCTGTGCATATCTGTGGCTGGAGGAGACCGTGTCTTGTAGATCCGTGTTTCTCCATGTCAGAAACATATTGTGCTGCGTCTTCAGGCACCCACGTGTTATGAGGCGGATTCATCAAGTGCTCTATGTTCCAGATGTGTGTGTTTGTGTGTGGGGGGTGTGTTTGGTTGCATTTGATTCTGTAGTTGTTACTGACATTGTCATAGCATGCAAATATTACATGGTGGCCTAGTCTATCACTGATGAATTTGTAGAAATGTATTTTTTATTCTCAGTCTGAATGGCTGTGGGCTTGATTCATAAAGGGAGATATCTCAATGTAATATCACGCATGTGTTGGAATAGGTTGATGTTTGGGGGTACAATGTTCTGCCACCTGAGTAACGATCAAAATGAAGGCAGACGCTGCCTAATGTTGCTGTCTTCTTTCACTTTGTTTGTTGTGATGTCAGCATGCTGTGCGCGCTGCACATCACAGCAAAGAAAAAAAACTTGACACCCAATGGGAGTGCTTTTCTCATGTCCTACTTTATTGTTTAAAAAGAAACTCCTTCTGGTGTTAACGCCAGCAGGAATCCTAAAGTATCCTGGTGGACAAACCGTTCATGTCCACCACAGTGGTTAAACCGTCTTCAGCTCTAAAGAGAGTTTGCTGCACATGTTCATAAAAACTCATGTTGTTATCAAAAATCACCCTCAATTATTTATGAAAAGATCGCTATCTCCAGATCTTGTTATTAATGCTCCAACTAAATGAGAATTTCTTGTACTCATTTGCATAACCTGGTTTTTTTATGTTAGTTAATTTATTTGTGGAACAATAAGAAGCAAGAGCTCATACTTTTCTTTCAACAATTGCTGTTCTATCTGATGCAACCAAATCCTTTGAAGTGTACTTATTGGGATCCAGGTAATTCATGTTGGGTTAGCTTTTGACAAGCAAGGAGAATCCAGAAATGATGAATAGAAAGACAAAAAACAAAGTGCCCACTGCCCAGCCTTGCTTCAGTCCTTTCAATACTGGGATTTGCACCTTCTTTTTCAACACGTTTAGTACTGCCCATGTTTTAGAGTAGAATACATAACTAACAAGAATAACAATTCACTGGGCATGTATTTAGCAATCATCCTCCACCATAGCCAGCTGTGAAGCCGAGGAACAATGTGACTGCGCCTATCTATGTGAAATGCATAATTTCAAGGGGGGAAACTCTGAGTGCGAAATTTAAAAAAAAACGGAACTTCTTGTGATTGCAGTTGCAGTGCAAGCAGGGGTTTGCACAAGGATAGAATGATGTGGCACTCATAACCAAAGCAATAGCATATACGATTTTGCTTTTAAAGGGAAACAAGGAATCAAAGTGTGTTTGACTAAAAGCTCCATTCTGGACCAATTAGTGATTACTCACAGGTATGTTTGGCATGCATATGTACACGTAACAGCTGCCATACATGAACAGGGCCACTCTTTCCCACTGCACATGGAATTGTTGTTGGGCACACTGGGTTCTCCAATGAACATGCATGTTGGAGTATCCACTCTGTGTCTGCAACTCCCTCACCTGGGAGGGGACCTGACCTCTCAGTTCGGGCTGGGCTGCTCCTATTGGACAAGCCCAAGATTGACTTGTATATAACTAGTCTATATCTAATATTGCATAGGGGGTGAGAAACTAAAAACTGGAATGTGGCTTCACGTGATCAGAGTGACTGAGATTAATTCAAGCATTCCTTACATCACTTTGGTTTAATAGTTCTGGACTCAGCAGACTGGTAGATATCTCTCCTATAACATGCGCAAATGAGGGTGAAACAGTACAGGTACTGAATTGATAAATTAATTCCATCTGCTACTCTAGTAAGAGACAAGGGCAGTGAAAATCTGAGCTTGCACAACATTTTGGACGTAATTTATGAAGGTAAATTTACATGTGTAGATGTATTCATGTTTAAATCTACTCCTACACCTAGACGTACGTCTACAGTTTTTGCTATTCATCATTTCTGAGTATGGATTTGCATCTCGATGATGACTTACAAGTCTCCACCTTCTCATGTAAATGATGAAGCCTCCTGCACCAGAATTTACAAGTATAAAGTTACTACTAGTAAATTTTCAAACGTAGGTGGAGATCTGCCTTGTGGAAAGCATAGGGAAAATTATTAAAGTGTATTATTCTTTAAATAACTACTAAATATACTTTAGAGTATAATGTAAATGTAAATTAATTTTTAAAATGTATTGTTACCATAGAACAAATAAGAAAACGTTTTCTTACCCAGAATCCCCCAGAAACCTGAAATTTTACAGAAAAAAATCACTTTTTTCACACATTTTTGTGTGGGAAAGTTGTGGCATCACCGGGCTGACACAAATTTCCTACCACCCAGCGTTCCCCCAGGTCTCCCAATAAAAACGGTGCATCACTCGGGTGGGAGGCCCAAGTATCCGCGACAGGCAAGGGCCCAAAACGTATTGAGGTGACATCAAAATTGCCTATCAGAAGACGACCTGGTTTTGCAAGGGGGGTCCCATGACTTTTGGCCCGGGGCTCGGCGGCCACCTAGGGAAACCTAGCAAACCCACACATTTCTGAAAAGTAGACACCCGGGGATTCCAGGGAGGTATGGCTTGTGTGGATCCACCAACGTTTCTTACCCAGAATCCCCAGAAACCTGAAATTTTACAGCAAAAAATCATTTTTCACACATTTTTGTGTGGGAAAGTTGTGGCATCACAGGGCTGACACAAATTTCCTACCACCCAGCGTTCCCCCAGGTCTCCCGATAAAAACGGTGCATCACTCGGGTGGAGGCCCAAGTACCCGCGACAGGCAAGGGCCCAAAACGTATTGAGGCGACATCAAAATTGCCTATCAGAAGACGACCTGGTTTTGCAAGGGGGTCCCATGACTTTTGGCCCAGGGCTCGGCGGCCACCTAGGGAAACCTACCAAACCCACACATTTCTGAAAAGTAGACACCCGGGGATTCCAGGGAGGTATGGCTTGCGTGGATCCATCAACGTTTTCTTACCCAGAATCCCCAGAAACCTGAAATTTTACAGAAAAAAATCACTTTTTCACACATTTTTGTGTGGGAAAGTTGTGGCATCACCGGGCTGACACAAATTTCCTACCACCCAGCGTTCCCCCAGGTCTCCCGATAAAAACAGTGCATCACTCAGGTGGGAGGCCCAAGTACCCGCGACAGGCAAGGGCCCAAAACGTATTGAGGTGACATCAAAATTGCCTATCACAAAACGACCTGGTTTTGCAAGGGGGGGTCCCATGACTTTTGGCCCGGGGCTCGGCGGCCACCTAGGGAAACCTACCAAACCCACACATTTCTGAAAACAAGACACCCGGGGGATTCCAGGGAGGTATGGCTTGTGTGGATCCACCAATGTTTTCTTACCCAGAATCCCCCAGAAACCTGAAATTTTGCTGAATAAATCACTTTTTTCACACATTTTTGTGTGGGAAAGTTGTGGCATCACTGGGCTGACACAAATTTCCTACCACCCAGCATTGCCCCAGGTCTCCCGATTAAAATGGTGACTCACTCGGGTGGGAGGCCCAAGTACCCGCGACAGACAAGGGCCCAAAATGTATTGAGGTGACCTCAAAGTAGCCTATCACAAAACGACCTGGTTTTGCAAGGGGGGTCCCATGACTTTTTGGCCCGGTGCTCGGCGGCCACCTAGGGAAACTTACCAAACCCACACATTTATGAAAAGTAGACACCCGGGGAATTCCAGGGAGGTATGGCTTGCGTGGATCCACCAACGTTTTCTTACCCAGAATTCCCCAGAAACCTGAAATTTTACAGAAATAATCACTTTTTTCATATATTTTTGTGTGGGAAAGTTGTGGCATCACATGGGTTAACACAAATTTCCTACCACCCAGCGTTCCCCCAGGTCTCCCGATAAAAATGGTGCCTCACTCGGGTGGGAGGCCCAAGTACGCGCGACAGGCAAGGGCCCAAAACGTATTGAGGCAACATCAAAATTGCCTATCAGAAGACGACCTGGTTTTGCAAGGGGGGTCCCATGACTTTTTGGCCCGGGGCATGGCGGCCACCCAGGGAAACCTAGCAAACCCACACATTTCTGAAAAGTAGACACCCGGGGATTCCAGGGAGGTATGGCTTGCGTGGATCCACCAAAGTTTTCTTACCCAGAATCCCTGCAAACCTGAAATGTTGCTGAAAAAATCACTTTTTCACACATTTTTGTGTGGGAAAGTTGTGGCATCACCAGGCTGACACAAATTTCCTACCACCCAGCATTCCCCCAGGTCTCCCGATAAAAATGGTGCCTCACTCGGGTGGGAGGCCCAAGTGCGCGCGACAGGCATGGGCCCAAAACGTATTGAGGCAACATTGAAATTGCCTATCACAAAATGTTTTGGGCCCTTGCCTGTCGCGGGTACTTGGGCCTCCCACCCGAGTGAGGCCCCAATTTTATCGGGAGACCTGGGGGAACGCTGGGTGGTAGGAAATTTGTGTCATCCCAGTGATGCCACAACTTTCCCACACAAAAATGTGTGAACAAAAAGTGATTTTTTCAGCAAAATTTCAGGTTTGCAGGGGATTCTGGGTAAGAAAACGTTGGGGGATCCACGCAAGCCATACCTCCCTGGAATTCCCGAGTGTCTACTTTTCAGAAATGTGTGGGTTTGGCAGGTTTCCCTAGGTGGCCGCCGAGCCCTGGCCAAAAGTCATGGGACCCCTTGCAAAACCAGGTCGTTTTCTGATAGGCAATTTTGATATCGCCTCAATAAGTTTTGGGCCCTTGCCTGTCGCGCGTACTTCTGGGCCTCCCACCCGAGTGAGGCACCATTTTGATCGGGAGACCTGGGGGAACGCTGGGTGGTAGGAAATTTGTGTCATCCCGGTGATGCCACAACTTTCCCACACAAAAATGTGTGAAAAAGTGATTTTTCAGCAAAATTTCAGGTTTGCAGGGGATACTGGGTAAGAAAACGTTGGTGGATCCACGCAAGCCATACCTCCCTGGAATCCCCGGGTGTCTACTTTTCAGAAATGTGTGGGTTTGCTAGGTTTCCCTAGGTGGCCGCCGAGCCCCGGGCCAAAAGTCATGGGACCCCCTTGCAAAACCAGGTCGTTTTCTGATAGGCAATTTTGATGTCGCCTCAATAAGTTTTGGGCCCTTGCCTGTCGCGTGTACTTGGGCCTCCCACCCGAGTGAGGCACCATTTTTATCAGGAGACCTGGGGGAACGCTGGGTGGTAGGACATTTGTGTCATCCCGGTGATGCCACAACTCTCACACACAAAAATGTGTGAAAAAAGTGATTTTTTCAGCAAAATTTCAGGTTTGCAGGGGATTCTGGGTAAGAAAACGTTTGTGGATCCACGCAAGTCATACCTCCCTGGAATCCCCCGGGTGTCTACTTTTCAGAAATGTGTGGGTTTGCCAGGTTTCCCTAGGTGGCCGCCGAGCCCCGGGTCAAAAAGTCATGGGACCCCCCTTGCAAAACCAGGTCGTTTTGTGATAGGCATTTTTGATGTCGCCTCAATACGTTTTGGGCCCTTGCCTGTCACGCGTACTTGGGCCTCCCACCCGAGTGAGGCACCATTTTTATCGGGAGACCTGGGGAACGCTGGGTGGTAGGAAATTTGTGTCAGCCTGGTGATGCCACAACTTTCCCACACAAAAATGTGTGAAAAAAGGATTTTTTTCAGCAAAATTTCAGGTTTGCAGGGATTTTGGGTAAGAAAGCGTTGGTGGATCCACGTAAGCCATACCTCCCTGGAATCCCCGGGTGTCTACTTTTCAGAAATGTGTGGGTTTGCTAGGTTTCCCTAGGTGGCGCCGAGCCCGGGCCAAAAGTCATGGGACCCCCTTGCAAAACCAGGTCGTCTTCTGATAGGCAATTTTGATGTCGCCTCAATACGTTTTGGGCCCTTGCCTGTCACGCGTACTTGGGCCTCCCACCCGAGTGAGGCACCATTTTTATCGGGAGACCTGGGGAACGCTGGGTGGTAGGAAATTTGTGTCAGCCTGGTGATGCCACAACTTTCCCACACAAAAATTTGTGAAAAAGTGATTTTTTTCAGCAAAATTTCAGGTTTGCAGGGATTCTGGGTAAGAAAACGTTGGTGGATCCACGCAAGCCATACCTCCCTGGAATCCCCGGGTGTCTACTTTTCAGAAATGTGTGGGTTTGCTAGGTTTCCCTAGGTGGCCGCCGAGCCCGGGCCAAAAAGTCATGGGACCCCCTTGCAAAACCAGGTCGTCTTCTGATAGGCAATTTTGATGTCGCCTCAATACGTTTTGGGCCCTTGCCTGTCGCGCGTACTCTGGGCCTCCCACCCGAGTAAGGCACCATTTTTATCGGGAGAACTGGGGGAACGCTGGGTGGTAGGAAATTTGTGTCAGCCCGGTGATGCCACAACTTTCCCACACAAAAATGTGTGAAAAAAGTGATTTTTTCAGCAAAATTTCAGGTTTGCAGGGATTCTGGGTAAGAAAACGTTGGTGGATCCACGCAAGCCATACCTCCCTGGAATCCCCGGGTGTCTACTTTTCAGAAATGTGTGGGTTTGCTAGGTTTCCCTAGGTGGCCGCCGAGCCCCGGGCAAAAAAGTCATGGGACCCCCCTTGCAAAACCAGGTCGTTTTGTGATAGGCATTTTTGATGTCGCCTCAATACGTTTTGGGCCCTTGCCTGTCGCGGGTACTTGGGCCTCCCACCCGAGTGAGGCACCATTTTTATCGGGAGACCTGGGGCAATGCTGGGTGGTAGGAAATTTGTGTCAGCCCGGTGATGCCACAACTTTCCCACACAATAATGTGTGAAAAAAGTGATTTTTTTCAGCAAAATTTCAGGTTTCTGGGGGATTCTGCGTAAGAAAACATTGGGGGATCCACGCAAGCCATACCTCCCTGGAATCTCCCATGTGTCTACTTTTCAGAAATGTGTGGGTTTGGTATGTTTCCCTAGGTGCCGGCAGAGCTAGGATTCAAAAACTACAGCTAGGCACTTTGCCAAAAAAGGGTCATTTTTCACAGTGAAATTGGGGTGTGTCCACGTTGCGTTTTGCGTCGTTTCCTGTCGCGGGCACTAGGCCTACCCACACAAGTGAGGTGCCATTTTTCTCAGAAGACTTTGGGGAACGTGGGGTGGGTGGAAGTTTGTGGATCCATGCAGATTCCAGAACTTTCCACCACAGAAAAGTGAGGAAAATTTGTTTTTTTTTACACGTTTTTAGGTTTGCAAGGGATTCTGGGTAACAGAACCTGAGAGAGCCAGTCAAGTCACCCCATCCTGGATTCCCCTGGGTGTCTAGTTTTCAAAAATGTATAGGTTTGCTAGGTTTCCCTAGGTGAAGGCAGAGCTAGGGTTCAAAAACTACAGCTAAGCACTTTTCAAAAAAAGGGTCATTTTTCACTGTGAAAATGTGGTGTGTCCACGTTGTGTTTTGCGCTGTTTCCTGTCGCGGGCACTAGGCCTACCCACACAAGTGAGGTACCATTTTTCTCGGAAGACTTTGGGGAATGCGGGGTGGGTGGAATTTTGTGGATCCACGCAGATTCCAGAACCTTCCACCACAGAAAAGTGAGGAAAATGTGGTTTTTTTGACAATTGTTTAGGTTTGCAAGGGATTCTGGGTAACAGAACCTAGTGAGAGCCAGTCAAGTCACCCCATCCTGGATTCCCCTGGGTGTCTAGATTTCAAAAATTTATAGGTTTGTTAGGTTTCCCTAGGTGCCGGCAGAGCTAGGGTTCAAAAACTACAGCTAAGCACTTTTCAAAAAAGGGTCATTTTTCACTGTGAAAATGTGGTGTGTCCACGTTGTGTTTTGCGCTGTTTTCCTGTCGCGGGCACTAGGCCTACCCACACAAGTGAGGTATCATTTTTCTCGGAAGACTTTGGGGAATGTGGGGTGGGTGGAATTTTGTGGATCCACGCAGGTTCCAGAACTTTCCACCACAGAAAAGTGAGGAAAATGTGTTTTTTTTGACAATTGTTTAGGTTTGCAAGGGATTCTGGGTAACAGAACCTAGTGAGAGCCAGTCAAGTCACCCCATCCTGGATTCCCCTGGGTGTCTAGATTTCAAAAATGTATATGTTTGCTAGGTTTCCCTAGGTGCCGGCAGAGCTAGGGTTAAAAAACTACAGCTAGGCACTTTGCAAAAAAGGGGTAATTTTTCACTGTGAAAATGTGGTGTGTCCACATTGCGTTTTGGGCCGTTTCCTGTCACGGGCACTAGGCCTACCCACACAAGTGAGGTACCGTTTTTCTCGAAAGACTTTGGGGAACGTGGGGTGGGTGGAATTTTGTGGATCCATGCAGATTCCAGAACTTTCCACCACAGAAAAGTGAGGAAAATTAGTTTTTTTTGACAATATTTTAGGTTTGCAAGGGATTCTGGGTAACAGAACCAGGTGAGAGCCAGTCAAGTCATCCCATCCTGGATTCCCCTGGGTGTCTAGTTTTCAAAAATGTATAGGTTTGCTAGGTTTCCCTAGGTGTTGGCAGAGCTAGGGTTCAAAAACTACAGCTAGGCACTTTGCAAAAAAAGGGTCATTTTTCACTGTGAAAATGTGGTGTGTCCACGTTGCGTTTTGGGCCATTTCCTGTCACAGGCACTAGGCCTACCCACACAAGTGAGGTACCATTTTTATCGGGAGACTTAGGGTAACACAAAATTGTCGAGCAACTGTTATTATCTATTGACTTTTGATGCATTTCTGCCTTCCAAATGAAAGACAATGTGTAAAAAAGAAGTCATTTTGAAAAATGTCCTATAATTCTCATGCTAGTATGGGTACTCCCAATTTCGGAAATGTGCAAATATCTACTATTTCTAAACTCTATATTTTGTTCTCATTTCAGAAATACATAGGTGTCTTTCATACCGATTTTTCCATGTATAAATTTTCCCAGAATAATTGCTATATACCCGGTACATAATAAAAAACCATTGCAAGACGCTGCTCAGTTATTGGCTCTGGGTTCGTCGGGTTCTTGGTGAACCTACAAGTCCTATATATCGCCACAACCAGAAAGGTCCAGCGGATGTAACGGTATATTGCTTTCAAATATCTGTCATAATTAGAAGAAGTTACAGGTGAAAACGTTGACACAAATGGCTGATTTTTTCAACTAATTTTCAATTTGTCCTATATTTAACTGTTTGTTTCTATAAAGAAAACTTGAAGGATCTACACAAATGACCCCTTGCTAAATTCAGAATTTTGTCTACTTTTCAGAAATGTATAGCTTTCCAGGATCCATTATTGCTTTTATACCCATTTCTACCATTAACTGGAAGGAGGTTGACAGCACAAAAAATAGCAAAAATAGACTATGTCCCAGAAAAATGCCAAAACTGTGTAAAACATGTTGGTTTTCTGACAAAAGTCTGCTTGTCCCTGAAAGCTGGGAAGATGGTGATTTCAGCACCACAACCCCTTTTTTGATGCCATTTGCAGGGAAAAAAACCAGATGCTTTCATCTGTAGCCCTTTTTTCGCATTTTTCCCCAAAAACCCAAAATTTAGCTGTATTTTGGCTAATTTCTGGGTCCCCTCCAGGGGAATCCACAAACCCTGGGTACCTTTAGAATCCCCATGATATTGGAAAAAAAGGACGCAAATTTGGCGTGGATACGTTATGTGGTCAAAAAGTTACAGGGGCCTAAGCGCGAACTACCCCAAATAGCCAAAAAAAGGCTTAGCACAAGAGGGGAAAAGGCCTAGCAGCGAAGGGGTTAAGGGCTACTGTAAATGATCAGCGGCCGTAACATGGGCTGGCACTTGGGCACCCCAGAGGTTGCCAGCTTCATTATGTATTTATGTATTATGTATGTATTTGGTATCAAACAACTTGCCTCATCACCCCTGACATGATTCTCGTGTCAAGGTTGAAGTGGCATGCACCCAGGTGGCCACCTTAGAGGTTACCTACCTAGTTGCCCCAACCTTTCCTGTGCTCTGGCTGTCACCCCGCAGCTGCTGCCACCAAGACAGGAATCTGACTCCCTGCCAGGAGGTGTGAACTCTCCCAGGAGTCAGAAACAATGGCCTGGACAGGAAGGAGGTCACTCCTCCCTCTCTGACAGGATGGCTAGTGAAGTGGCACATCAAGGTGATGAGTGTCAAATCATACACTGCCTGTGATTTGCAACCAGGCTGCCTCCAAAAGGAGAAAACAGCCCTCCCCTAGGCACATTTGCACCCGGGCAGGTGGGAACATTATATAGTCAGGAAATGTACACCTCCAGGTGTCTAGCTACACCCCTAGAGTGGGCTACCTGGCCTCCACAGTTAAGAAAGGTCTTTGCCACTTTTCAAAGTGGCAGAATAGAGGCTTCTGGGTAGAAAATGTGACACACACCCCCAGATGTGGTCACCTCAGGGGCGGATTAGCCGTTGGGGTTAGTAGCCCATTGGCCACTTATGCCCCCACCCCTAATGACCCTAACTCTAGGATTCAAGAGGCACCCCTGGTACCAGAGCTTCAGTTCTGATTTGACCTGCAACAGAGGACACAGAAGAGACCCAAGTATATTACAACAGGATCTGCACAAAACAAGGTACCTGTGGCAACCATCCTAAAACTGCACAACTGTGACTCGTCTCAGATCAAAGACCGGTTCCCCCAGACAGAGGGACCCTTTTGAGAACCAAAAGCAACTCCAGAACCCTTGTACTAGTGGCACTAGGCCCCTGCAGTCTGCGGGTAAAAACCACATACTGGAACCAAGGTATCGCAAGCTATTAGACCCCCAGAGATATCGCCCAAAAGTAGATGGTTATGTCCACTTTGGGAAATATGTTCCTGACCTCCAGCAAATTTCAGGTGGCTACTGTTTTCCCCTGTACCTTCGGACATCGAAATAACTTCTTACTGACCTTACCCCTGCCAAGGCATATTGGGGCCGTATTACATAAAATGTCCCGGGGGCACAACAGACAGTTGTGCCTGCTTTGCGCACCCCCGGGGTACTTTGGCATTACAAAAGGGGCCGCAGACACTTGTTCCGCCCCCTCTGTATTACTGATAACGCTGGTGCACATAAAGCGCTTTCTTCAAGGGGGCGTACCCTCATTTGCATGGGGGCATGCCCCATGCAAATGAGAGAATCCCTTTGCCTCTGCACCCGCGCCGTATTACCGATGCAGGCGCAAAGGCAAAGAAGCCCTCAGAAGGCACACTGACAGTGCGCCATTTAAAAGGTGGCACACTGTTAGTGCTCCTCCCGAGAGCAGTCCTCTGCAGAGGGTAAAAGGTGTCCTATGGACCTCCAAGACATCCCCTTGCAGGTGGGAGCAGTCACTGACTGCACCCGCCAGCAAGGGGATCTCTAATCCCCTTTGAAAGTGCAGGCCGGTTGCCGCCTGCACTGTGAAACATGGAGCGGCTTTAAAGCAGCCGCTCCATATTTCACATGAATGCGCAGCCCCCTGGGCACCACGTGTTAGAGGCTGCCCTGGGGTCAGTGCATTCATGGTAATAAGGTGCATTTTCATTTGTTGCGCCGGGTGCACCATTTTAAAGGTGCGCCAGGTGCAAACAATGAAAATGTGCCTACACCATAATGCGGCCCTTGGTGTCAAGTCCGGCAACCACCACCTTTACTAGACGCCGCAACCCAAGGTAACTCTGCAGCACTACACCCAACCACAGCACTGGCCTGTCGCTGACTTTTGGTACCTATTTCCTCACCAGCACCTTGTAAGCGGTAAAACCAGCTCACCCATGGCTTCATCTTCACCATCAAAGATAGCCAAGACAACTCTGCACCAGGGCCTCTTGAGTCTATACAGACAGTCAAACAAACTGTTGTGACCTAGTTCTGGGACCTGTATCACTTTAACTGCTAGTGGGTTCCACACAACTCGACCTGCAAGTGACCGATTGTTACTAGTGCATTCTACCACTGACTGCAATGCTAAAGGTTTGCAGTATTGATTTGCACTGATGTATTTTTCCTTCTAAAATCCATACCTCCGGTTGTACTTATCTAATTGACTTCTTTTTGGTGTCAAAATGTATATAAAAATCCACTTTATTTTTTAGAAATTCTTGCTGGATTTCTTTCGAGTCATGTCAATTACTTATCGTTCATATTGGTACTCTGAAATGCTTAACACATGTTTCCCTAGTAAAGCCTGACTGCTCTTTGCCACTTTACCAGACTGAGCTAAGGATTTATTATTGTAAACCCAAAGACCCTCTTTGGGTTACTGTGAGAGTTTTGTATAGTGAAGCCTAACCAGCATCACTACATAATACTCCACCTTCCTACAACATTAACCTTTTTAAAGTTATGTGTTGTGTTAATTTAAATTATTTTTACTGTCTAAATATTTTAAAGGACGAAACCGGTCCCGGGTTGCTTGTGTTCTGGTTCAGGGAGGACCTGGCCGGTCTGTTTGGGCTGGACCACTTCCATTCGAGCAGAGTCAAGACTAATTTGCATATGGCCGGGTCCAAACTGAGGTGCAAAGGTGTGCAAAATAACAATGGCTGGGATGTGGCTCAAGAAATACCTAGTGGCCGAAAATTATTCAAGAATTCCAGCCATGAATTTTTTGTATGCTTTGGTGTGACATCCTAAGTGGGACCCATATACCCCGATGTGGATCCCCTGCACACTGTGCCTCTGAAACTAAGCAATACCGGACTGATAAGCACTAATAATGGTGAAACCAGTCCTGGGTTGCTTATGTTCCAGTTCATGGAGGACCTGGTCTGGCAGTTCGGGCTGGGTTGTTCCCTACGAAGCAGGGTCAACGGTGTTTTGCATATGGCTAGATATAAACTGTGGTGGCATTGTGCACAAAATAATGATGGACTGGGATGGATGCAGCCCTGATGACATTTCTAGTGCCCTGAGATTAATTCAAGCATTCCATCCATCACTTTTTTGTATACTTCGTTGTGACTCATGATCATGGTATAAGTAAAATAACAGCCATACTCATCAAGCATTGCATTGTCCTGTTTAAATCAGGAAGTACCTGCATAATTGATTAGACCTCCTCCCACAGCTGTAGCTAAGCAGTGCTTGTAATGGCAGCCCTAATGATAGGTGGCTGAGTGAGTTGTGCATCTCAGATATAGCGTTATTGTTGAGTCATTCCTGCATGTTTTCATTTTCTCCAGATCACTGAATTACCTCAGACTTGTATTTAATATAAATAATCTCAATAAGAATTCTTTAAATTTCATAATGGATTGTCCTGAAAACCCCATAATCTGTAATTGAGTCCTCATTTTAATATTGTGATTGCTATTTTTTATTCTGTTGAGTCTTAATTATTTATTGAAAAACTTGTATAACTGTATATAAATTCACTTGGGTACTTATTTCATGATTTAGTAATTGTTTACGTGATTTGCAAAAGTATATAAAAGTTATTTAGATGTTCAATTCCTGTCTCCTAACCTCCATAGGGACCTGGCTTTCCCCGTTCTTTACATGGGGTCCCCTTCCTTTTCTGTTTACAGGGGGTTTTCATCTAAAGACATTATGCACAGTGCCTAATCAGCTCTTGAGTTGTGTTATTTGTTGGACATTTAGAAACTCTAGGACTGCTTAGTGCAGCTTCCATTATCGTTCCTTAGCTCACTTCGCCACCCCAGTTCATACCCAGCCATATGCGAATGAGTCTTGACCCTGTTCCTCATGGTGACAGTCCAGCCCGAACTGCCAAGCCACTGGATTTAAGCTAGCCTGGCTGATGAGGGGTGTTACCCCGAAACCTCTCCCTGGATGCTTGTTTCCAGTCCGGGGAAGACCTGGTTTGGCAGTTTGGGCTGGACTGTTCCCATGAGGAGCAGACTGACTTGCTTATGGCTGGGTCTGAACTGGGGTGGCGAAGTGAGCTAAAGAATGATGATGGATTCAACCCAGATCTGTGACTGGGGGTGAGTGTCTGAAGGGTTTCAGCGTTCCGTCCATCATCTCCTTGTGTTTGCTTTGTTTGCCCTAATTTGGCATGGTATGCCCAGATGTGGGGCCCTTGCTCACTTGCCACTGGATTCAACCTAGCCTGGCTGATGAAGGGTGTTTTCCCGAAACCGGTCCCAGGATGCTTGTTTCCGTCCCAGGGAAGACCTGGCTTGGCAGTTCGGGCTGGACTGTTCCCATGAGGAACAGGGTCAAGACTGATTTGCATATGGCCTGGTCTGAACTGGGGTAGCGAAGTGAGCTAAAGAACAATGATGGATTCAAGCCAGATCTGTGACTGGGGGTGAGTGTCTGATAAGTTTCTGTGCTCCGTCCATCATCTCCTTTTTTTTGTTTAAATATCTTTATTGGCATTTTCTGTTTTTGACATGACTATCATCACGATTTTATACAGTATACTCAGATGTTAAAGACAGAAGTATAGAGCACATATATAGAATAACATTTTCCAGTGCAACAACATAAAAGTGAGATTAGTGTGCCATTCTCAATTACAGATTTGTGCATCTTGTGAGCATGTGTCCTGGGGTCACTGCGTGCCCTTGCTCACATTTTTGCTACATCATATATTACATTTTACAATCAGCACTGTCCGCATTTTACTTATGACATTTCCGGACTGGACTGTTATGGCAGGATCCTATTGTTATACATCTTGTATATATAAAATTTGCCAGTCAGACCTGGTCGTCAATGCACTGCGGGAGAAAAAAAAATACATGATTTACATGATGAGAGGACGCAAAGAATAGACACTGGAAAGTACCAATAAGACATATTTTTAAAAACACTCCAACCAAACTGAAACTTATAATATAAAAAAAGAACAATCTGCCATCTATAAAATTCAAACAAAATCAATGGGTACGAAGCTGTATCATCAGTGCGTTATCATTTAAACAACATACCCGACCAGAGATTGGAGCAGCGCGCATAGTGAGGCATAGTTACCAACCGACAAAGAGGACCTCTATGTCAGAAAACGGAGGGGGTGCAGGTGAATACCTATAATGATCCAGGGGTGCAGTAGTGTATTCTGCTGTGCGTGTTGAGGCGCACCTGCGGCACTTAACTAAGCGGTGAGGAATTAGTGTTCCTGGCTCGAGTCAGCAATTTGGGTATTATTTGCCTCTGCTGCGTGGCCTGTCCGCAAGGCAGTGAGTAAGGCGTCCCAACTCTGCGCAATGGGAAATTTGCGGAGCCCCGCTGTTTCCTCTCTATGTAGCGCCGTGCTTTCCGCTTGTGCCCATATTGTAAGTGAACGCCTCCAGCTAAGTGTCTCCGGAGGGTTTGCATTTTTCCATTTCTTAGTTATTAAGCGCTTTGCCGTAAGTAGACCTAAATCTCGGAACCTCGAGGTGACCTTATTCTTCTTGGACCTGGCATAAAGCCCTAGGACACAAACTTCCCATGACAATGGCAACGACGTGTCTGTGCATAAAGCTAGGATTGTGACTACCTCCTGCCAATAATGTTGAAGGGATGCGCAAGCCCACAGCATATGAAGCAGATCAGCATCAGGATGTTGGCAGCGTGGACATGCAGAGGTGGTGGTATGGAAATATCTATTTATCATGTCAGGCGAGAGGTATGCCCTCTGTATGATATATGTTTGTATAAGTTTGAACCTTGAGTTCCTTGGTATGTGTTTAGCGCCCGCTAATATGACGTCCCATTCCTTATCAGTCCAGGGCCGGCCTCTATCCATCTCCCACCTTGCTCGGAGACGTTGCATTGGCTTCAGCGTATGTGCAAGTAGTGCACCCACCAGCCAGTGTACCACATGCGATCCCGCTCCCATTACATGTAAGTATTGTATCAAGAGGTGTGTCGGAGGCTCAGTTGTCAGATTCCCCCAGGCGGCTGTCAAAGCCTTCAGGATGGAAGCATGTAAAAGGAATTGACCTGCTGGCAACTCAGCATCTACAACCAGCGTTTCAAATGTTAATAATGCGCCGTCTCTAAACAAATCGCCTAAAGTGTCTAGCTCCGCCGCATGCCAGGTCGTCAGGGCTGCCTCCGATGTACCTAGTGTACCCCTTGGTGTCCCCAACAGTGGCAAAATCGGGGCGTATGGAAGTGTCGTGCGAGTAAGAAATAAGCTTCTTTTATAGCACTTATGAGCTAATCCCAAATGTAATTGTGGTGGTCGCGGAAGTTTGGCGATAGGATGGAACAAGTGACAAATTTGGGAGTGGGTCCAGGGCGGGTGCGTAGTCGCCGTGTCTTCCAGGCACCTGCCGTCCAACCATTTCGTCGCCCATTGGAGCTGGGCTGCTAAGTAATACAATTCCATATTAGGGACAGCCAGCCCACCCTGACTGATAGGAGCGTACATTTTCCACAGAGCAACTCGCGGTCTCCCCTTGTTCCATATTAACTCCCGGAATAGCCGTTCCAGGTCTCTAAAAGTCTTAGGTAGAATATAAAGTGGGAGATTCGAGAAATAATACAGCAGTTTGGGGAGCACGATCATTTTTAGCAAGGTAACGCGGCTCATTACAGTCAACGGAAGCGTTTTCCAAAATTGCATTTGAGCCCGTATGGCCGAGATTGCTCTCACCAGATTTCCCTCTAATAAGTCATCAGGCGATCGGTATATAAAGATGCCAAGATATCTAAATGTGGTGGGAAACCACGTGAGAAGCACGCCATTCAGGAACATATTCTCCTCAACTATGTCAGCGTTAAACGAATAAATCCCTGATTTGGCCCAATTGACCCGGAGCCCCGATTTCTCCTCAAAGGTTGCGAGAATATCTGCAATAGACGTCGGTATTGCAGTGACATCTCGGAGATATAAGAGCAAGTCATCAGCTTTCAAGGAGACAGTATGTAGCCCATCTCCCAGCCGTACCCCCCACTCCTCGCCATCTTTCCGGAGCAACATAGCCAAAGGTTCCATAGCTAGGGAGAACAGTAGCGGAGATAACGGACAGCCTTGGCGCATCCCTTGTCTCACTCCAATGCAGTCCGAAACTAACCTGCCAGTACGGACCCGAACAGTAGGTCGTTGATATAATAGGCAAACCATGTTTAAATAGTGCTCCCCTAGTTCGTATTTCCCTAGCACAGATGCCAGATAAGGCCATTCCAATGAATTGAAGGCTTTCTCTAAGTCCAATACTAGGCAGCCTGATCGGGGCCACCTATGCGTTGCATACTGTTGCACTCTAAAAAACCTGTGTATATTAAGAGAAGTGCAGCGTGTGGGAACAAAACCGTTCTGATCGGGGTGTACCATTGATTTCACTAGGGGTGAAAGACGCCTGGCCAGGAGCGATGCAAAGATTTTATAGTCCGTATTGAGGAGTGCAAGCGGGCGGTAGGAGCCCAGGAGGTCAGGATTTTTATCAGGTTTGAGGAGGGAGACCAACAGGGCCTCATTCTGCATGATAGTGAGAGTAGATTCATCGAGGGCGGTCTCGTATACTTTTAGCAACTGCGGCACTAGAATATGTGTATATGCCTTATAGAATTCGGTCGGTAGACCATCCAGTCCGGGCGACTTCCCATTGGACAGTGAAAAGATACTTTCTTGAATTTCCTCAGGGAGAAGAGGGGAGTTTAGTTCTTCACTCTGGGTGCGCGTAAGCCGCGGTAAATCTAGGCCTGCCAAGAATGTTTGCAACGCTAGGGGCGCAGCCTGCACGCGCGATTTATATAAATCTCAATAATGCGTTACAAACACATCATGAATGTCTCGCTGTGTGTATGCAATTTCCCCATTCGTCCTTCTCACCGATACTATGGGTCTTGACGTCTCATTCTGACGGATGAGCCATGTGAGCAGCTTGCCTGCCTTGTCGCCCATATGATGTGTCCTCGCCGAGTGAGCCGCATAATTAATACGATACAAAAGGGGATGATGGACGGAACGCTTGAGCCAATCAAACACTCACCCCCAGTCAACTGATCTGGGTTTAATCCATCATCATTCTTTAGCTCACTCCACCACCCCAGTTCAGACATGGCCATATGCAAATCAGTCTGACCCTGTGCCTCATGGGAACAGTCCAGCCCGAACTGCCA
Organism: Calotriton arnoldi; assembly: GCA_963921515.1. Classification (NCBI taxonomy): domain Eukaryota; kingdom Metazoa; phylum Chordata; class Amphibia; order Caudata; family Salamandridae; genus Calotriton; species Calotriton arnoldi. Next base: position 1,299,918 of record CAWUFW010003234.1, read on the forward strand.
AGCCATGTCTTCCCTGGACCGGAAACAAGCATCCTAGAACCGGTTTCTGGCATTTCAGCCGTCATCAGCCAGGCTTGCTTGAATCCAGTGGCAAAGTGAGCAAGGGACCCACGTCTGGGCATACCCCCGCCAACTTAGGGCGACCAAAGCGATACAAAAGGGGATGATGGACGGAACGCTTTAGCCAATCAAACACTCACCCCCAGTCAACTGATCTGGGTTTAATCCATCATCATTCTTTAGCTCACTCCACCACCCCAGTTCAGACATGGCCATATGCAAATCAGTCTGACCCTGTGCGTCATGGGAACAGTCCAGCCCGAACTGCCAAGCCATGTCTTCCCTGGACCGGAAACAAGCATCCTAGGACCGGTTTCTGGCATTTCAGCCGTCATCAGCCAGGCTTGCTTGAATCCAGTGGCAAAGTGAGCAAGAGACCCACGTCTGGGCATACCCCCGCCAACTTAGGGCGACCAAAGCGATACAAAAGGGGATGATGGACGGAACGCTTGAGCCAATCAAACACTCACCCCCAGTCAACTGATCTGGGTTTAATCCATCATCATTCTTTAGCTCACTCCATTTGCATATGGCCATGTCTGAACTGGGGTGAGTGTTTGATTGGCTCAAACGTTCCGTCCATCATCCCCTTTTTGTATCGCATAATTAATACAGCGCAGCCGCTCTAGCAATTGCGCATGTTCGGCCTTGAGGCGGCCCAACTGCCCCTGAACACTGTGTACGTCTGCCTGTTCGCTAGCGGCCAATCTCCGCTCTAAAACGGTGAGCTCCTTTTCCAGTTCTGCCCGTATACCCGCCTGCGTCCCCAAACAGTGCCCCCTAACAACCACATTAAGGGCGTCCCACTCCACCAATCCGTCCATCATCTCCTTGTGTTTGCTTTGTTCACCCTAAGTTGACAGGGTATGCTCAGACATGGGTTCCTTGCTCACTTTGCCACTGGATTCAAGCTAGCCTGGCTGAAAAGGGGTGTTACCCCGAAACTGGTCCCAGGATGCTTTTTTCCAGTCCAGGGAAGACCTGGCATGGCAGTTCGGACTGGACTGTTCCCATGAGGAGCAGGATCAAGGCTGATTTGAATATGGCTGAGACTGTACTGGGGTGACGAAGTGAGCTAAAGAACGATGATGGATTCAACCCAGATCTGTGATTGGGGGTGAATGTCTGAAAAGTTTCAGCACTCCGTCCATCATCTCCTTGTGTTTGCTTTACTATACAGTACACCTGCATGATGGACCACCTATTTAATTATTTCTCTGCGTCACTTCTTCTCATTTGTTTCAGTGGATCATTGGCAGTGTTTTTTCTTCCAAACTATTTTCGATTGCCGCAAATTTGTTGCGAATTGTCGCAATACGAATGTTCCGGTTTCATGACAACACCAGGAAACATGTTAATAAAACAGTTTCTGCATTTTTCAGAGACCATGACAAGGCTCTGTCTACAACAATAACCTGCATTTCGACATGCATGGAATCTCTAGAAGTAATGGAGTTCACTTCACAGACGAAGGCAGCCGGATACTTCTCAGCAACCTGAAACTCTGCATCTGCTCTTATGTGTAGCTGTCATATACTCATAATGAACACAAAGGCTCTTCTCAGAGCAACCCTAGTGCCTAAAATGTAAATTTTCTTTATAATTATCTTTTTTTCATTTTTTGTAATATTCGCAACAACATCGTGATATTCACGAATACCTTTCAAAATCACAAAACAAAAGCAGACATTCAATAGCCACCAGCACATTCAAAATTAATAACTATATAATTGATTCTGAGCATCACATTAGATATATAACTATCTGACTAACGCTATAAAAACATGTGTGAGTCTCTGAGTATATCTGTGAATGTGTGTGAGAGCATCTGGATGAGACTGTGTGTGGATGCATGGGTGAATGAGAGGCTATGTATGAGGATGCATGAGTGTCTCAGTAGGTCTTTCAGTGGGTGTGACAGTGTCTGAGTGAGTCTGTGAGTAGGTGCATGAGTCTCTGAGTGGTTTTGTGAGTGGGTGCATTAGTGTCCTGAGTGGGTCTGTGAGTAGGTTCATGAGTGACTGAGTGGGTCTGTGAGTGGGTTCATGATTCTCTGATAGGTCTGTGAGTGGGTGCATCAGAATCTAAGTGGGTCTGTGAGTAGCTGCGTGACTGTATAAGTGACTGGGAGGACAAATCTCTGAGTAGGTCAGCAAATGGGTGCATGAGTGTTTGAGGGGGTCTGTGAGTGGGTGCATGTGTCTCTGAGTGGCTGCGTAAGTTTCTGAGTGGATCTCTGAGTGGCTGCATAAGTCTCTCTCTGGGTCTGTGAGTGGGTGCGTGAGTGTCTGAGTGGTTCTGTGAATGGGTGCATGGGTCTCTGAGGGGGTCTGTCAGAGGGTAGATGAATTCCTGACTAGGTCTGTGACTGGGTGTATGAGTATCTGATTGGGTCTGTGAGTACCTGCGTGAGTGTCTGAGTGGGTATGTGAATCAGTGGGCAAGTCTCTGAGTGGGTCTGTGAATGGGTGTGTGAGTCTCCAAGTAGTCTGTGAGTGGGCGCATGAGTGTCTGATTGGGTTCAGGAGTGGCTGCATGAGTGTCTGACTGGGTCTGTGAGTCTCTGAGTATATCTGTTAGTGTGTGTGAGAGTGTCTGAATGAGTCTGTGAGTGGATGCATAGGTGTCTGAGTGGCTGTGTGAGAGGATGCGTGAGTGTCTCAGTATGTCTGTCAGTGGGTGTGATAGTGTCTGAGTGAGTCTGTGAGTATGTGAATGAGTCTCTGAGTGGGTTTGTCGGTGGGTGCAGGAGTGTATGAGGGGGTCTGTGAGTGGGTGCATGAGTGTCTGAGTGGGTCTATCAGTGGCAACATCAGTGTCTCTGTGGGTCTGTGAGGGGGTGCACAAGTCTCTGAGTGGGTCTGTAAGTGGGTGCATGACTCTCAGAGTATGTCTATGACTGGGTGAATGAATTCCTGAGTGGGTTTATCAGTGGGTGCATAAGTGTATTAGTGGATCTGTGAGTGGGTGTATGAGTCTATGACTAGGTTTGTGACTGGGTGTATTACGCTCTCTGGATCTGTGAGTGAGTGCATCATTGTCAGACAGCTCTGTAAATGTTTTTTTGCTGACGTTCGTGAATTCACTGGGACGTTACATGAGGGGGCCACACTGGTGGTTGCAACAAATTCACGAATATCACGTGTAAAAAGAAAAACCTGTTTAGTTACATATTGCATGCATATGGAGTTCCTGAAAGATGCTTATATGCCACTCATAGGGTCAGGACACATCCAACCTGAACCCTTATACCAAGTTCTGCCATTTGATTTCAGCCCGGGGACTGTTCCAATGAGGTAAAATGGTGGTTGCAACTCTCTGCACAGGTTGCAACCAGCCAATCATGGCACTCCTGTTAGCGTGTGCATTCATGAGTAATTGCAACTTCTTCGTGAATTAGCCGTGATCCCAGAAATCCTCATTTGTATTCGCTAAATGTCTGAACAACTACTGATCAGATTTACATCAAATAACAAAAAGCACTAACTGTGGACCAAAAGCTAGCTTTCTGCCAAATTTAGTGTTATCCCGTCCAGCGGTTCGGCCTGCAGTTGTGTCTTAAGGTCCTATGGGAATTAACATGGGATGAGCAATTTTTTTGATGCCTCCTTTTTCTCTGCCCCTGCTTGACAGATCACCCCAAAACGTTCCATGCACAAGAAGACTCACAATGACACTTTAAAAAAAAAAGTCATGAAGATTCGTCAAATGACACAAAAGACAAAGGCAAGTTAAAAAAGGTTTTTTCTATGGAAGCATGGTCCTAACTATAACTACCTACTGGTGACCGCCATGCACTGTTTATGACTTCACATATTACATCACTCATTACATGGTTAGTGACATCACTGATGACATCACTGATTACATCATCCAGTGATTTTGATTGTGTTCTAAACGTTTATGAGTGTTAAATATATATACTAAGGTAAACAAAATTTAAATTAGTTTAGTCTCTGTACTACTGATGAGTGATTCTATTTTAAAACAAGAAACTCAGAAAATGCTGCTAACTAGCCAAGATCTGCTCACAGACATCCATTACTGTTTTCAGGAAGTAGACTGATTGGACTTAGAAACAGTTATTGCAGGTTCCGTGGTGTTCAGGGGTAAACCATACCCATGGACATTGTTCTTCTGAGGTTAAGGCACTGATTAGGGCAGGAGAAGTAATCTGAGAGAGGCCTGCATTATGAAGAAGTGTTTGGGTCTCCTCTGTCAACACCATATGTTGTTCCTGAGAAGTAGACCCACAAACTTCACTTTCCTGGTGTTTCTTAGTACAGAAGAGGACAACTACCTCTCTCTCCATACCAGACTCTTGGAGCCCTGAAGCGGAAGGTATAATTCACCTTCGAGGAGGCATTGATTTTTCCTCTTACTATGTCTTCTCCTCCTCTCCCTCCTTCTCAATGGCTCTTGTTTTCAATGCATCAATTTCCAACCATGGCAACTGCTGTACTGTTATGTTATTTTCAATGCTGTGTCACTGTTTGAAATTAACCCTGGGCGGAGTTCGCACAGTTCCGCTACGCAGAGCTCCGCAAAGTGCACAAAAAACTCCGCCGCACTATACTGAGCTCCACGAGCGGCGGTGTTTCTTTAGATAAATGCAGTTCGCTGTGATTGTCAGTGCCAGGTGCTTTTCCGCACTCTGCAATCATCGCAATTGGCATCATGCACAGTGCAAGCGGGCGCTTCTTCTTTTCTGCCGCTCAAGTAGATTTTTATTTGAGCGGCAGCTTTCTCAACGCGAGCGGTCGCGAGCATACGCGACCACTCGCAATGAGAAATCTGACCGCCCGCGTTGAGAAATCTCGCCGGGAGGTTGATTTTCCACGCTTGCGCTCGCCAACTTGAGGTTGACGATCGCGAACGAGGAAAAATCTCGCCGGGAGGTGGATTTTCCTCGCTCGCACTCGCCAACTTGACATTGGCGAACGCAAGCAAGGAAAAAAACTCCGCTCCGCAACACGAATCAGAGTTTTTCGGAACTCCGCGAGCTCCGCATAACGCGGAGTGCGGAAAACCCTGCAAACTCCGCGAGCGGAGCGGAGTTCACCGCCCAGACTTATTTGAAATATAGATTTTGAGAATTCTGCAATTGTTACTGACATATGATGCTGACAAGCATATGAGAAGTAAATTGCAAGAGTGTAAATATGTGTAACAATCCTATCCTAACAGTATTTTTATTTATTTTTTATTTTTTATTTATTTAACAGTACATAGCCACCATTCTACAAGAATCCCTTGTGTGATGCTACCAAACTGCAGTCTATATGTCTAATGTGGAATTGACAAATTAGATGAGCCAGCACTCAAAATGTGTGCTATCTGGACATAGTATGAGTTTTGTGCACCCATCTTGTGAAAGCAAAGACAATCAGTACTATGCTGCTGCTCCTAATGAGTGTGTAGGTCTGGCCAGATTATCACCAGGACTCTTAACTGTTGTGGGGTAGCCAAGCTGGGGTCTCTTTGCTTTGGCCTAGTTAGCATCCAAAGCCAAGCTGAGGTCTTCTGCTTTGGCCTGAGCAGCATCCAAAGCATGTCTTGGATGTTGAGCCAAAAGCCTGGACACACAGGTCAATTTCCCACTATTTGTACACATATATGACTTTCCTGTTGGTGATCCTCACAGTAGTGCCTTTCCTGTCAAATTCCTGCCAAATATCTAGTTGAGCCTTGAGACTCAGCTGTTTCTGGGCCCCCATACACTGAAGACTACTTTAAGAGGAAACTCCTTCAGAAGTTCAACAATCATTATCATGAACTTAGGAGTTCTGGTCGTCCTCTCTACAGTGATTTTGTGGACCAATTTAAATCCCAGAGCAATATGGTGGTGGAGAATGTCTCTTTATTATGCAAGGTGGCTTAGTTTGCAGATCTGTGTTGCTCACTACAGGGTAAATGGAGATGATGTAGTATTATTTGGTATGTTGCAGAATTGAACTGGGGAAGTCCCGAGAATTTTCAGCTTGAAAGAGAGCAAAAATCGCGCTGGTCGAGATTTATTGCTGGAGTGTAGAGATTTCTTAGAATACATGGAAAAACTTTCAAATTTCTTTTAGTGGAGCAGACAACTTGTGTTTATGTAGTTCGTTTTGTTTGTTAAAGACTTTTAAGATACTGACGCTGATTTTGTAAAGGGAGGGTCAGTAGAAGGAGTAATACTGACGTAATAAGTAAGCTGCGCTGGTATTGGTCAGTTGGTGAGAAAACGTCATTGAGGTACCGCTCTGCTATAGGTTAGTTGGTGTGAGTCGCGCTAGAATTGGACAGCGTAAATAACTTTGATTGGAAGCTAAAAACATAATACGGAAGAGATTTCTCTTTACTAAGATTTACGTAGACTAGAATTTACTTACTAATAATTGCTTATAGTTAAGTGAAGAGATAATGAAGATAATAAAATTGTTAAAGACCTTGTTCAGTAAAGATCAACCAATACAAATTAGAGAAGCAATTCCGATGCCGCCTGAAGGAACGCCCACAGCATTTACGGTGTTAGAAAGGGGTTATCATACTTGTACATGGTCAGAAAATTGGATGAAATATACAGAGAATGATGCTAATTTGGCTTTTCCAGAAAATGGTACCTTTAATACTAACATTTTTAGCAAACTTGAGGTGTCGAATGAATAGTGTGAGTCCGAATCCAAGAGCAGTGCAGTACGAGGCTTTGGAGGATTGGGAATACGAAGCTTACAAGAGAGAGAGAAATAGACATCAGAATAGATACAAGAATACAGTGAGTAGGTATTCTGAAGCAAAATGGGGTGCTCACAAGAAAATGTGGAGGAGAGATGTTGTTAAAGGTACTAAGATGTTTCCGGTTAGAGAAGGTGAGATGAGTGAAAGGGGAAAAAGCAAAGAGAAGGAGAATAATATAGAACCACAAGAGAAAAATACAGATTTAATGGATATTGATAAAATTGATGAGGATTTTCTGAATGAATTACTAATGAATAGACCACCACCATATCAGAAAGAACATATTAATACAAATACAAATAATTCGAATGTTTCGAGTGTTTCACCAAGTGCTCCTTTGATTCAAATTGAAGAGCAGCCTATGAATAGAATAATTAATGGAACGAGTCAAGTTTAGACTGGGAATAGACAAGAGACAATTGTTAGAATGGAAGCGATGAATCCAGATGTATTGTCGGTGCCAGTAACAATTGGTTCAATAGTTCCATTATACAATAATGGACAGAGTATTACACAAGTTCATGCTTTAACAGTTCCAGAAGTGACTAGAACTAATGAGAGAACTAATGGAAATAGTGGTACGAATGTGAGTGTAGTTTCGGGACAAGAAGAACAATTGATTGATATTTCAGGGAAAAATGAGACACCAAGGAAAGTTATATATCTGGATCCTAAAAGAATAATAGAGGCTGAAAAAAGATTAAATACGCAAACATCTAGTAGGCCGAGAAGTGAATCAGGTGAGGATGTGCAGAGATCATTAGGTCCATTGCCAGAAGAGCTAGATGAGTGGATTTGAGAACTAGCTCCTGGATGCAGAAGTCAAAATAAAACTGTTTACATAGATGTGATTAAACTAAAAGGAGATTTGGAAGAAATGATTATAGGTACAATTAGCCCAGAAAGGTTGAATAAATATCAGGAAGATGAGTTGTTGTTTTTATGTAAGACTATTACACAAAAAGCAAGAAAATTACATGAGTCTTTTTCTGAAGTTGCAGAGATGTATGGTGTAGATATTGAAAAATCAAAAGCATTACAAAAACCATACAGATTGGATTTCACAGATAGAGATTTGGAAAATTTGAATGTTTCAGGAAAACGATTGCAAATTAAAGAGTTGATTAGTACTTTAAAGCGTTGGGGAGAATTAGACAGATGGAAGGGAAGATGGGCCAAAAAGAAAAAAGATGAGAAGACTAAAGCGAATGGAGCTTTGCCATTGTACCCTGTGAGAGAGCCAGAGAAAGAGGCAGAATCAGCTGATGCAGTTACAGCATATCCAATGTGATAAGCACCAGGAGGTGGACTTGTTCATGTTCCATGGTCGAGGAAGGATATATTGTCATTTACAAATGATTTTCCAAGATTGAGAGAAAAGCCTGTTGAATGGTATAGACAAGTAGAGAGATTCGTGAAGGTTTCGAAAGTCTTGTGGATTGATCTGGATGGTCTTTTTGAAATAGTGGTTCCAGCAGATTTGTGGATTGAGTGTAAAATTGCTGTGGATTGGCCTGAGAAAGAATATCCAAGAAATCCAAAAACAGGAGCTCCTTCAGATGAGGTTATGAAAAAATATAATCAGGTCATTACGTATCTGAAAGGGAAAATTTCTCCGAAAGAAACAGATAGGGTGAAGATTGATAGAACGACTCAGGAATTGGAAGAATCAGTACATGCATATTATGAAAGGCTTCTTCAGGTGTTTAAACAATTTAGTGGAAAGGAAAAAATCACAGAAAAGGATATGGGACATTTTGTGTTCAGATTTGTTTACGGATTAAGACCAGAAATAAGTGGCATGATTCAACAACATTTAATATGTTGGCAGAGTAAATCAATTGATGAAATTTTGCGGTATGCAAAATATTGTGGTGATGACATAGAGATGAGATATAAAAAGTTAAAAGAGAAATTGAAGTTAGCGCAAATGAAAGCAGCAAGGAAAGGAGGATATTTGAGCGCAGATGCGACAGATGAGGGTCAGACTACTACTGGTATGAAAGGTGTAGTTTCAAATGGCAATACAGTGATGCAGATGATTCCAATGGGACAGGGAAGAGGTAGAGGAAATTTCAGGGACAGAGAAGAATTGAAAAAGAAGTTTCCTTGTCATGTTTGTGGCAAATTTGGACATTGGCGACGCGAGTGTAAGATGTTGTTAAATAATGGAGGAGAATCAGGAATTTATGATCTAAATCAAATACAAATGCAGAATCAGAATTATCAGGTAGAGATGAATCAGATGTAAAATCAAAATCAGCAAGTACAGTTGAAAAATAATAGGGGACAGGGTTTGCAAATACCACAAGCTCCTATGCCTAATGATAATGTGAATGGTCAAATGCAAAGACAAAATGTGAATACTGGTTTTCATACAAATGGTCAAGCAGGTTCAAATGTGCAGGTGATTTCACAATATATACTGCAAACAGAGGAGAATGATTCGGATTCATCACAGTGACGGTGCCTGAGGGGGGAGCAAGAGTGCGTTCTTGGTGCATCTCTGGAGGTAGATCAGTCGGGTCCATATGTGGATGGCGAGGTTGATGGTAATGCTATTGCTTTCCTCGTAGATACTGCTGCTACCCGTTCCACTGTGAGAACTGTGGAAATCCCAAACCTACCCCTCTCTGGAGAAAATATCCAAGTTGTAGGAGTGTCAAATAGATTAATTAAAACACCAATAACAAAACCAATGAAAGTTCAAATTGGAAACTCTCAGGACCTACACAAGTTTGTTGTGTGCGACTCAAGTCCGGTTAATTTGTTAGGTAGGGATCTATTGTGTAAAATGAACTGTTCCATTTACTGTACACCAGATGGAATAGCATTTCACACAAAGGATGAAGATGTGATTTTCAAGATGCTGAAGCAAGGAACAGATGTGAATGAATCGTATCCAATGCTTACAGAAAACGATTTGCCAATTGAATTGAGAAATACGGTGTTGTCCGACAGTGTGGGATTTTTCAGGGAAAGACATTGGTTTGATAAGAGGAGTCGCTCCGATTCAGATTACATTTAAACCCAATGTAGAATTTCAAAGAACACCTCAGTACAAAATGAGTCCTGAAACTATTGCAGGAGTAACGCCTGTAATAGAGATGTTGATTGAGCAGGGAATTTTGAGAGAGATTCTAGGAAGCCCATGCAATTCCCCTATAAAGGGAATTCACAAACCTAATGGGAAATATAGGATCGTACAGGACCTGAGAAAGGTGAACCAAATTGTCATAACTTGTTGTCCAATTATACCGAATCTGGCTGTGATCAAATACCATGTGACGCAGAGTGGTTCACAGTGATCGATCTGTGTCAAGCATTTTTCTCGATACCTTAGCATCCAAATAGCCAATATTTATTTGCTTTCCTGTTCGGAAACCGTGTTTTGGCATGGTGCCGATTTCCTCAAGGGTATACATAGAGTCTCTCAATTTTTAATCAAATATTGAAAAAATGTCTGAAGTCATTGGTAATGCCTTACAATTCGGTTCTAGTGCAGTATATTGATGACCTATTGGTGGCATGAAAGTCAAAAGAAGACTGTGTGACAGATACAATTGCTCTACTGAACCATTTGGCAGTAGGTGGGCATAAAGTGTCACCAACTAAATTACAATTTTGTAAAAAGGAGGTTCTTTATCTTGGTCACATCATTGAAAAGGGAGTTCGGAAAGTTTCCCTAGACCGGATCAATGCTATCATGCGTATGAATCCGCCAAAGACTCAGAAAAAAGTTCGAATGTTTTTGGGAATGGTTGAATATTGCAGACAGTGGATTATGAACTTTTCACTGATTGCAAAACCGTACAAAGTTTGACACACAAAAGATGTGAAAGATCCAATACATCTTGATGAAGAATGCATGAAAACTTTCCTGGAGTTGCAAGACAGTTTATGTCGAGCACCAGCATTAGGGATGCCAGACTTTGAAAAAGAATTTGCATTATTTTGCAATGAACGCGAAGGTTGTGCACTTTCGGTTCTAACGCAAACACACGGAACAGCACGCAGGCCAGTAGCATATTTTTTTGCTACCTTGGATCCTGTATCTGCAGCATTACCTGGATGTTTAAAAGCGGTTGCTGCTACATGTGTGAGTCTTGAACAGAGTGAATCGATTGTGATGGGACATCCTGTGAGGAGTATTTGTGCCACATTCTGTTGAGATTTTGTTGATGCGTACACGCACACAACACCTTCCAAGCAGTCGATTGACAAAATATGAGCAGATAATATTAAATGCTGAGAATGTCACGATAACAAGGTGTACGAATCTAAACCCAGCAACATTATTACCAACCCCAGACTGGGAGGAAGTACTGGATGAGGTGGAACATGATTGTCTGGATGTGACTGAATTATGTACAAAGCCAATGCCTGATATTAAAGACACACAGTTGCCTGAATCTGATGTTGTCCTGTTTGTGGACGGATCATGTTTGAGAGATTCAGAAGGATGTTTGCGAGCTGCATATGCGATTTGTACAGTAGCAAATGCGATTGAAGCATCTTGGTTGAAAGGAGTGAGTTCTGCACAAGTGGCTGAGCTGAAAGCTCTCACAAGAGCATGTACCTTGTCAAGACAAATGAAAGTAACAATCTTCACTGATAGTCAATACGGCTTTGGAGTCGTACATGACTTTGGGCAGTTGTGGTCCCAACGTGGATTCTTAACCTCTTCGGGTTCACCAATCAGAAATGGAGAGTGTGTGAGAGATCTACTAATGGCACTACAATTGCCGGCACAAATTGGGGTGGTGAAGTGCAGTGCACACCGATCCGGTTGTGAGTACATCACACTGGGTAACCGCTATGCGGATGAAATTGCGAAATTTCATGCTTTAAATTCATATTCAATTAATGTGGAACAAGAAATAAATAAGCAAAATGAACAGCAGAATGCAGATTAATGATCACATCTGTTGAAACTTGGGATGAAGTAAGAGATTTACAGGAAGAGGCAAGTGATTCTGAAAAAGAAGGGTGGATTAAATCAGGATGTACACGCTGGTCAGAAGATGAAGTATGGGTGTACGCTGATGGGAGACCGGTAATGCCAGACAGTCTGCTCTCCCAGATGGCAAGAGTCTACCATGGACCAACACACATTGATAGAGATGCCATGATTAGATTATTTCGTCAGACATGGTTTAATCCAAAATTCAGGGCCATTGCAGAAGGTCTCTGTCAAAGATGTACTATATGTCAGCAACAAAATGCAGGAAGGAAAACAGTAGTCAGCATGGGGCGAATTGGAAAAGCAGCAGGTCCATTTACCAGAATGCAGCTTGATTTTATCGAGATGCCTCCTTGCCAAGGATTAAAATATGTCCTTGTGATTGTTTGTTTGTTTTCTCGTTGGGTTGAAGCATATCCAACAAGACGTAATGACAGCCTAACAGTTGCTAAACTGATTCTTAGAGAGATCATACCTAGGTTCGGTTTTCCAGTCTCGTTAGAATCAGATCAAGGGACACACTTTAATAATGAAATAATTTGGATGATTTGTGCAGCATTACAAATTGAACAAAAACTGCACTGTGCCTATAGACCTGAGCCTTCAGGATTTGTTGAACAACTAAATGGCACAATAAAATCTAGATTGGCAAAAGTTTGTGCATCTACAACACTGAAATGGCCAGATGCATTGCCATTGGTATTAATGAGCCTGAGAAGCATCCCAGATAAGAAAACTGGACTGTCCCCACACGAAATAGTGATGGGCAGGGCTATGAGACAGCCAACAGTCCCAGCGAATCAACTGATGAACATTACTGATGATTTGGTACTGGATTATTACGATAGGATTGGCTGATGTGGTACGTTCTGTGTCTTACCAGGTTGGGGAAGTTGCAACAACAACACAACAAGAACAAGGGCATGACCTGTGTCCCGGAGAGTGGGTCCTGGTGAAGAAGCATGTCAGGAAGACTTGTCTAGAACCACGTTGGCATGCTCCCTATCAAATAATACTGGTGACGACAACAGCTGTTAAGTGTGGTGGTGTGCCAAATTGGATTCACGCAAGCCACACAAGAAGAGTCTCAAGTCCGCTTGAGAGCGAAGAACTTGCAGAAGAAGAAAGACGTGAGCAAAGAAATACTCCAGAGCACGTTGAAAATAAAGTAGAGTGGGCACAAGTTACTGGGACTGGTGAAAATAACACTGTTGTTGTCAATGGTGAAAATAAGGTTATTCCTACAGCTCCTACGGTTATTAAAGAAAAAAGGAAAAGGGACTCATCTGAAGAAAATACAGAGACAACAGTTGAAAATGAAAATGGGAAAAGGACAAAAAAAGGGGAAAAGTGGCCAAGAGGGGTGAAAAGACTGAAATACAGTAGAGTATCGAGTCAATCTGAACAAAGTGGACAAGAAGAAGAAGAAAGTCCAGTACGAAGAACAAAAAGAATAAAAGTACCAAACAAGAAATACACAGCATCAGAGTGGAGTTATGTGGTTGCTGCACCGACTGTCATCATACCAAATAACGACTGGGAAAAAGAATTTCTGAAATTCTGTGCAAAAGGAAACGATTCATTTGAGCCACCTTAAGTGAACTGCTGTGTTGAAGAGGGTTCTCAAAAAGTGAGAGGAGATTTATGAAAAATGTATCCTGAAAGAGACTGAGGCAGAAGTCTGAAGTAGAAGAAGTGGAGAAAAGCTCAAAGCTCAAGCCTAAAGTGTGAGGTGCACAAAATTAAACACTAGTATAGCAAAAATTTAGTTTGGTAAATTTTCCACACATTTTTTATTTTTTTATTTTTCCCTTAGCAATTTTTTAGTTTTTCACTAATTTTTTGATTTTTGCATAGCTTGTTTCCTAATTTTTGGAGAAATTATCAAAACCGAGACTGGTAAGCAGAGTCAGGGAGTGTGTAGGCAGAGATGTTTTAATGTTTGTATTGTATGTATGTATTATATTAATAATGTTTGTGTGGTTAGTATTAACATTTGGGGAGAGGATGTAGCCTTACGGCTAGAGCGGTCGACCTTGAAGCTGGGGAAACAGGTTCGTGTCTCGGCAACGACGCTCAACATCCTGTGATTCTGGGCAAATCACTTAATCTCCCCGTGCCTACCAAAAAATGAATGTGTCCTTCTGTAACGAAACTGGTGCTCATGTAAAGCGCTCTTATACCCGATGTCTCAGGTCTAGTTCGCGCTATATAAAACTCTAAAAAAAAAATTAAAAACAATTTGTAGTACCACAATTCATGATTATCAATGTAGTTAACATTACTAATAGTAATGAGCATGCAACTCTGGATATAAAAAGAGATCTGAAAGAAGATCCAGAGACTAATATTAAAGAATTAACAGGGAGTATTTTACATTTAGATAAGTCAATTAACGATTTCTCACTAAATGTTTTTACTAAACTTCTTCATGAGTATGTGGATACTATGGATGCGAGAGATTGTTATGTGTGCATGCAATTACCTACGTCTGTGTCTGAGGGAGTGACTTATCACCATCTCCCATTAACATATGGTATTTTGTGTAGTATATTAACTAGCCTGTTCTATGGCAAAGAAGCATTTCAGTATTACTATTCCAACTATGACTTAATATTTTCAGAAATGCCCATTAGGAAAAATATGAATATAGTGTATAGTGCTAAAGATGCTGAATATTTAGGGGAATTCTTTCACGCTACTAAAACAATAGATACAGTATATGCACATCGGAACAACCTGACTTGTAAGTTACACAGTGTAGAAATTGATTTCATTAATACAGTAGACGATAGACGTAGAGATTTTAAGCATAGGGCTGCTGAACAGAAGAGTAAAGAGCCACCATGGGCACATAAAGAAGGAAATTATCAAAAGGGTGAGACATGCTGGAATGGCACTGGATTGGCCTCATAGAGGGAAGCTTTGCTTACTTAGACAAAAAACAGATTATAACAACCATTTCATTGGTTCCAGTGAATGTGAGCATACCTTCCTAATTACAGGAGGTTGGGGATTAAGGGGTGGTACTGATCCAGTTTACCCTGGGGTGTATTTTATTTGTGGTAAAAATGCCTACTATAGGTTGCCATCACGCTGGTATGGATGTTGTTATATGGGTATACTCTTGCCAAAGATTTATCATGTGGGAGATAAACTTGGAACCAATGAAAAGAAACTAACACGGAGTAAAAGGGGTTAGAGCGCTACGGAAATTATCGGAGATATATTTGGAGCATTGATACCTTTAGTAGGGGTAATTCTAAATACACAGAAAATTTGAAAATTATCTACAGTGGTTGATCGTTTATCAACGGATACTGCTGGTGGATTCTTAATGGTTTATACCGAAATGGTTGCTATGAGAACCATGGTTTTACAAAATAGGCTTGCCTTAGATGTATTATTAGCAAAAGAGGGCGGAGTCTATACTATGTTGAAAATTCAACAATGTTGCACATATATCCCTGATAAAAGTAAAGATTTGGAGGGATATATCAGCAACATTACTCATTTACATGATGATTTGTCAAAACTGAAGGTTGATGGTGCTTGGGAGAAACTTGGTAAGAGTATTTCTTCCAAAGGTAACTGGTTTTCTACTTTTTATAACAGCTTATTACGGAGGATACTAACTCCAATACTTGCGGTTGCTGCAGGCATACTAATGATAACTTTGCTTTATAAATGTCGCAAAAATAGGTCTCAAGTGGAAAAGCGAAGGGCAAGAAAGAGGAAAAGAGAAGAAAAAGAATTGGAGGATCGAAGCGGCATATATTATGGTGCTTGGAAGGACATAGAAGGTGTTAGACTGAAACAGATGAGAACAACTGCATTCTGAATGTTAGTTATCAGATGGTAATCTGATAAGGGTTGGTGTGATGGTTTGGGATGCCATCAGATGGGGGATTGATGGAGCATGATTTTAGCAAATAAAATCTGCTCAGAGAAAATCCATCCATGTGTGTGTTTTAATAAAGTACTAATATGTGTGAAAATTCGAGTATACTAAAACGTGCAGATTCTGGAAGTACGATTAAAAAATGTGCAAAAATGCACGTTTCCAAAAGACAGAATAACATATGTAGAGCAGATGACATTAAAGGAAAAAGAGAAATTACTATCCTGTCTGTCTAATTGATATGTTTTTATGTTTCCCGAACTGCAGGATTAAACAACTGCAAACACGAGAAAAACTTTTATTCTTCATGAAAGTTCTGTAGGCCTTAGAAAAATGACTTTTCTCTCGTTCTTTTCCTTTGCTAAAATTATGTAGGCCTCAGAAAAAATATTTGTTAGGGGATGTGCTAACGTGCTCCTTTCCTATGTCCTTGTAAATTACAAATGCTTCCGTAGAATGTAGAAAATTGTATAGATCTCTCCTGTCTAGGAAAGGTTGTAAGGAAGTTAGAATGAAACAGTTGCGAATTTTATGTTTAATAGAAACTGCAATTCTTTCTCTTCCTCTCTAGGAAGTTGTATAACTCTTAGACAAAGACTGTTTAGAGAAATTTGTAAAGTCATCATCAGGAGATTTGCCTCCCCGTAGATATTATCCAATAGAAAGGCTTATAGAGGGATAGAAGAGAAACATTTTAGTGAAACAAAGTAGCAACTCTACTATAAAGATGCTGGTGGGAAAATGTTCGTCGGCTTGTTCACATTCTGGTGACCTGTCCTGCTTTCGTGGTATGCTGTATGCTGTGCTGATTCCTGATCACTCTAGCTGGCAATCCTGATTTACGGAGAAATTCTATTTCTAAAAAGACTTTGCACATTATCGGCTGGTGATGCTGCCCGAGCTATTCTCCTACGGCCGTGGAGATAGTTTTTTCTAACTAATTGCACGCTGTGCATTAGTTTTTCCCTCATTTTGAGAGGTAACAGAATTTGTGTAATCTGATGATAATTCTTTCTCTCCCTCTCCCTCCTCTATACTTTACTTGATTTGTTTGATGAGTTTGACCCATTCGACTTGTAATATTTGTGACGCATTTTAACCTGTAACATGAGACCTAAGAGAAACTTATGATTTGTACTTGTGTCTGACCATTCATATTACTGAAATAACAAAGAAAAGATACTTAGAAAGAATAGTGTCTGTCTTTATTCATGAGTTTTTGAAGTATTTCTAAGTTATCTTTGAAATATTGTCGTTTATGAAATATAGCTGTTTCTTCATTACAGGTCCTCATGAGGGAATAGCTCTCCAATTTTCTCTACTTAGTCCCTTTTAGCTCTACCAAAGATCCATCGGAGGACCTTTGATATTGGTATAAGGAATGATAATGACTTATGGGCCCGTCATTAGAGTTGCGTTTCCACTGATGTTATAAATGCTGGTGTGGGATACATATGATTATAAGACCCCCCACCGCTTCCGCTGCAACACTCCCCTTTTCAAGCTTCAAAATGAATTAATTAACTCCTGCCTTTGAAGGGAGTAAGCCTTCATCCATTTTCAGGGTAGGAAACTATGTACAAATTGTTTGTGAACACCTATAAGTTTCCTGGTGGAGGAAGTTCACTCTTGCTGCAGGTCTCTCCACCGTGGAAGGCCTACAACTCACTGCTGTAAAAATATTTACTCACACTTCAAATGTCACCATATTTGTGGAATTTTAATTGTGAGTTGAACCATTTAAAAGACCAAAATTCAATGATTTGGGATTTTGCTCTCGGAAAAGATGTTTTATGTTATGCTAAAGTGTGCAGACAGATTTGTGAATTTGATTTATAGAGTGAGTCCTGAAATAATCAATTTAATATGGAAATCTGTCGTTTTATTTGCTCAAAGAGATAAGATGTGCCTAATCATTCTCGTGTATAAATCTACACGTTTTACTAATGACTTTGTTATAAGGTTATGCCTTGGCAATTATTGATTGCATATCTGTTTTTCTTGGATTGTTCGAGTAGCAAATGAGCCATTGAATATACCGATTTTGAAAGTGTTCACCCTCTGTACCGAATTTCTGGGGCTCTTTGTAAGAGTATGCAAAATTCCTCGCATGAAATCGTGTATGAATAGTATTCTGAAGCAGGACTTACACATAGTGGGTAGAAAAAATTCAAAACCAATATTGTTTTATGAATCAAACACAATGGAGGCTGTTCCTTGGTGATTGCTATAAGCATTAATGGAAACACATTTTCAGAAAAATAAATATCTGACATTATTTAGGAGCCATCGCAGCATAATTCAATCTGAACCCTCTATGGTTGTGGCTGTGCAGGTATTTTGTTACTGGGGGAGAGTCTCCTGTGGATTTCAGTAAGCTAAAAGAGCAGCTTTGTATTCTCCCTCCTCGGAGACTAAAAATGGAAAAAATCTGGAAACTGAGAAGCTCATTCATGAGGGCTCCTTTCTATAGCTGGAAAGTGGTCTGCACAAAATGCCTGTCTGATACTCCATATTTAACATATTTAACACTAGTGTGATTTTAGGAGATACAGCCATGCATCTTTCATGCGCACACAGTAGGCTTTTCAGGCCACAGTAGTAACTTGACCTAAACGTTTAGTGATTTGGAGTAAAAAGCAGTAACTGTTCAGCTGAAACTGTGCAGAACCACTGCTGAGACTCAAAATGCATTTAAATAGTCTGCTACAAAGCTGTACCTCAGTTGCTACTCACCGACTCGGGTTGGCAAAAATTGTGCTTACGCTTCATTTTGAGTTAAAATAAAGGCCTAGTAAAGATAAATTGTGTCTCTTTTTTATTTCTATCAAGTTCGAATGACAATGTTTAAGTTACCGAAAATTAAATCTCCAGCTAGGTTAAGATAATGAGGAAAGTATATATAGGTTGTAGCGAGGGGACGTCATGGTTTACTTTGAAGAGCCTGTTCGAGGGAAATTAAGACTCGAGGCGGTGTAAATCGAATGTTTGCTTTGATACGGCCCGCCCTGCAGCCTCTGTGGCCGTGGACAAACAGTAGCGGTAGGGTTTTTAAGTCCCGCCAATGCGCATTCATTCTGTTTAGCAATAGGGGGCAATCCGCGCCACACAGAATGCAATGACGAAGCTGTGTGCAGAAATTCCTGCAGTTGTTAAAGAAACACAAAGATGCCGAAAGCTCTGCCATATGGTCAGCTGTACATACTTATTTAGCCATGTTTAGAGTCGAGGCGCTCACAGCGGGAACAATGGTGGGCCCTATTTACTGAACGCTGTTACTCTTTACGGAATTTCTTGGTCATGCCTTTCCACATATAGTTTATAGATACCTTCGTTTCTTCGTTTCAGACACCTTTAAAGATATGTTGCTTAAATAGAGATTTCAACATGGAGTATAATGAGTGCAGTAGGTGCAGTGGTACCACGGCAGAAAGGGGTAAAGTGCCCACTGCACGCTATTCATGACTTTAGTTTTCTGCCAAATCAGAAGATGAGGTTGGGAGGACACATTGTCCTTGCTTGCACTGGCACATGGCACACTTGGTCCTCCAGTGGACTCCAAACATCTGCTTTACATGTTCTTGGAGCTTAACCCCAGTGAAAATGAAAATGTATTATTATTGAAGGCATATTGTCTTAATGATAATTGAATAAACGTGGCATACTGTAGCCCCAGAGACAAGGCATGACTATTATGAAATGTAAAGACAGCAGTCAAGTTTGTCCATCCTCACATTTTCTACGTTTTAATCTCTCACTCGCTATGTAGCTGTGGTGAGTGCTATGTTTAGCAAAATAGAAAACCTCCCACTTGACCTATTTTCTTTGCTACCAGCTAACGTCAAATAAATGATTCATCTCCTGTTACACAACATGCCTCAAAACATAATTTATAATTCAAAATTCATTTATTTTCTTTGTCATTTAGTTTAAAAAGAGGAAACAACTGTTTTCATCATGATACATATTTTAAACAATGCTCCTCATTTACAAAACAGTATATACACATGATCAATTTAATTCTCTCATTTGACAAACAGTTACAATGTATTATTTGTCAATCCAATATACAGTTACCATTTTGTCCTGGAGGACTAAAATCCAATCTCATCCCGATACAACCCCATACTCACACCTCATCCACAAACTCCTCAATCGTATCACTGACACATACTGCACGCACTCATACACCACACCCCAGTACAACACTGCATACACAGATGGAATCACAAGGGGTGAAACATCAACCCTTAGTGGCTGTGCTGATGACTGGGATGTCACATCATCCGGTCGACGTACGTTTCAATGGAGATTGCTGATAATCTCCATCTTCATCAAGACCAATAATTCATAATTTGATACGCGTGGAGATTGGGGGATCTAAGGACACAAAGTAACCGAAGTAATTTTATTTAAATGACCCTAAGAGCTGTCTCTCATTGCTCTATTAATATGCTAAAAGTGTGAATACTTTACCAACCTATTTACATCCAGATATAAACAGTCATGAAACCATCACCTGTGCTTTAAAAGAGAAAGTAATCATGCTTCAAAGTAAGAAGAAGTTCTACTATTACTGTATGCATGATACAACTAGAGGTAATCCCTAAAAGGGCCAACCAATATGTGACTCTATGTTGTATCACACAATAAGGGCAAAGTAGAGTGACCAAAGCCAATATGATGTACGGCACAGAACCACGATGCCCCTTCGGCTCGGTGCACGCACGCTGAGATATATGAAATGAACATGCTTAGATCCAACAATCTCTTGATGCGCTTTAGTTATGCAATTTCATTCATAGTGCAACCATCACCCATGTTGTATATTGTGGGCGCAAATTGTGGAAAGACTAGTTACCCAGATTGCAAGTTTTGAAAGGAAAATGTGGATATAATCATAGTTTTCTTTACCACAAGAAGTCTCTCTCTAGGTGTGGATACCTCTTCACACTGGTCCAACAGGACTGCAGTGCGTCACTCCAGCCGGAGTGTTGAACAGTAAGGACGACACCTACGTTTTCATAGGGATTATGCCCCTGATGTAAATCTCTAAAGTCTGAAGAGATGAAGGATAGATTGTTTAGCCTATTGATGCTATAACCACTCCTATCTCTTAGGTTAAGCTCATTCTTATTATGATTACCGTATGGTACTCTCGGTCAGGATGTAGCTGGTCCTCCTATGGATGGACCTCCGCTCCTCCGAAGACCCTTCTACGGAAGTGTTCAATTCAGTGGTGAGGCTTAAAATCTCATAAAAAGTGGCTTCTGATATGAGTCACCAGTGACTGCAAAAGTAAAGGGAGAATGGTTAGTCCTGTCCTGCCTATACGCAATACATATTCTGGAATGGGGCTCTATCTGATAATCATTACCATATTATTCTCCCAATCCGGGTTACTTCGCATTAAAGGGGACACTGCCCAACGGATAGATCAGTCCTCAATCACTAGTGGCTGATGTCCCTGAGTCCAATTTTCCATCTGCAATACAAGACAATACCAGGATGGTATTGAATTACTGAAGATAACAGTCCTGCCCCTGTGCGATAAACACCATTGTTAGCGCCAACCAAGCCTGCGTTAGTCATGGATATACTTTGATAGATGCGGGAACAGCATAACCTACGTGAGGCATGGGCATACTCTGACAAATGCGGAAACAACGATTCTTGCTCCGCCTGAAACATCTACACTGTTTTTTAGGGCCCTCACACCCACGCACCAAATGACAGGAACTAAAGATCTCCGCTAAAGTGCCCCTTTAAGGGAGCCCGTCTGGTATTGCAGCGCCGACCCGACGAGGAGCAAGTCCATATGATGAAGCATGACACCTAGCTTGCTGGGTGTGTGAGGACTCTAGTTCCGACAAGGAGGACTTCCCTCCTATTATCCCTTGATCACGTTGTCCGATTAGGGGAACAGCATATCTATCTTGTTGAGCATTGTTTGGGCACGTATGCTGGACCCCGTTATCAAGCCCTTGAGTCCCCCCTTTTTTGTTGAAGAAAGTGCCTGAGCTCCCTCTTTAAACATGGTTTAATCGTCATATTCCTAATTGGCACATTTAACTTGGCTATACATTCCTGGCATATTGTACAAAAGTGACCTGGAAGTTATATACCACTAGTTGACTGCAGCACCTATTGTGCCATCCAGTACAGCAGCAGTGCAAAGATAGCTTCAGGCCTGCCACGGTAGCCTGACTCCAACAGTGCAAAACATGCACTGTGACCTGTCAAAGTACTCCCCTTTTGACAGGTAATTTAAAAAAAAAATATTAATTAGTCACCCCTATGTTGCCCTTGTATCCCTCAAGGAAGAGTACATGGTATTTAAAAGTAGGACATGCAGAAATTTAAAGTTACCCTGTTCTTATAGTGACTAGCCCCCAAAAGCTATTTTTGCTGTATGAAGGGTGATTGAACACAGAGACATTGGGAAGCAATATTAAATACTTTTACCGTTTCTCAGGAAAGGGACCAGCTAGAAAAATCATTAATGAAAACTAATTTTGTTTAAAGTTACCTTTCACCTGCCTGAATTGTGAGAATGTTACTTAACCAGTTACTTAGCCAGTGATTAGTCTTGAGTGGGTGTGAATAGGTGGAAGTGCCTCCCAGAAACAAACAATGGGATGACCTGAATGGGCAGAGATGATGCCTCCGAACCCAAAAGAATATGAAGCATGGGAGGCTTTTGGGCATCCTTTTTAACACTGGAGTGTCAAACCCTGCTTGAACAGTCTGCTGGGTTTACGTATAATACTTGTGGCATACTTGAAATGGCAGAGAACAAGATGCTAAGACAATTCTTGTGAATCCACTGTCTAGTTATTGAAGGACACTGCTTTTGTCCTACCAGACATATGTCTCTGGGTTTATATATAAAACTTGCTACACACTTGAAAGGGGAGAGAACAGGATACCAGGACAATTATTGTGGAGCCATTGTCTGATTCCTGATGGACTTTTCTTTTGTCCTACCAGATTTCTGTATCTGTATTTAATGTGGGTACAGTGGTTGCCTCAACCTGTATTTTAGTGTTATATGGGGGGGAACACTTGGATTACCATAGTACACTCCCCACACATATTCCCAGCCCTGAGAGTCCAAGTTTAGTTTGACTAAAAACTTCCACCATCTTCAAAAAGGCCAATGAGGGCAAGATTGGCCCTAGTATCATTTACTCCATTGGTTAGGGCATGCCCAGGAGTCATTCCCACCCGCTACCTAGTCCCAGACATGAATATAACAAATCCAGGCAACCACATGTTCTGGACCTTCAGAAGAGGACTAGACATGGTATCTATGACTTGAGAGGAGCCCTGAAGGACTTGAACCTGCTCCCTCTTGTACCCAGGACAAAGAAGTGGATTCCATGGGTCATAAGACTGACCTCCTGGTCAAGCTACAGCGATGTAGCAAGCTACAAGAGGCATTTTCCCAGAAGTATTCAGCTGACCAGTGGTAACTAGACCTGGACTTGACCCTGCTGGTGGCCTCTGCCTGACACTCATTGGTCATTCGAATCTACAGTTTCCAGGTCCTGCTGGCCCAGGATCTTGTGGTTGTGGTCTTCCCAGTACTAATCCATTTGCTTCTGTCCCCTCAGTCCTCCTTGATCTAATCTCTGTGGTCTTGGCCCTCCTGTTTCTGGGGCTGCTTTCCATTGGTCTCCTGGTACTGGTCCTCTTTGGTCTGTATACCTGGATCTGCTACTCCTGGCCGTGGTTGTCCTCGTTCCTCTGGTCCTGGTCACTTCTCTCAGACCGTCCTAGTCCTTTTTATGGTCCAGAGCCTTCTGTTCCTTCTACCCCTGTGCTTCTGTTCCTTCAGACCCTTGTCCATTGGGTTCCAATGCCCCTGTTTCACATCCCTCTGCCCTTCCTGATCCTCCTGACCCTGGTCCCGGTATCTGTAGTCCTGTTTTTCCTTGTCACCATCCAGTTGTTCTTGGTCACCTCTGACATTGGTAACCCTGGTTCTCATAGATTAAGTATCCCTGGGCCTGTTTTTTTTGTCCTGGTCCTTGTGGCTCTGGTTGTCCTAGCCCTCCCTGGTGATTCACCTTCTGGCCCTTATTCTCCTACTTCTCATCATCCTCCCTCCACTGGTCCTGCCCACTCCACAATGACTTTAGTCAGGTACAGCCTCCAATCTTGTCACCCAGATTTACATTTTTGGGACATCACTGTCAAGGACAGAAATGAGGGTACAGTAAAGACAGGACCTTGCACACTGAAAACACTTGCCAGGGTGTGGCTTAACGGCTAGAGTGGCCGACCTTGAAGTCGAGGAACCAGGTTCGAGTCTGGCGGGAGGCTCAAACATTCTGTGATTCTGGGCAAATCACATCTCCCCGTGCCTAAAAAAATGAATGTGCCCATCTCTAATGCTGAGAGGAGGTCTGTGCCCGTTGATCAATTATAATATGAGATGATGGTTTCCAAAATTCAAGGATCTTCCGGGTGGGCAGTCTAGTAAAATGGGTTATTTTACTAGACCGCCCACGCGTAATGGAACCAAAGCGCACCGGGGACCACAGTTATTTTCTACTCACAGACACCTAAAATTATAGGGCCACATCTTCGATTACCCTGCCTTGAAGAAGCCCTCGGCCGGTTGGCCAACTGGGCGAAGCACCTGTCGGCTGTTCTTTACATGATTAAAATTGTAGTAATAAACAATTAAAACGGCACCCTTGGCTTATCAAGCATAAGAAGATCCTTGAATTTTGGAAATCCCCATCTCATATTAATATTGATCAACGGGCACAGACCTCCTTCTAGCTCTCTGATAATCTTCCACAACCAATGGCCTTTGGGTGTAGCCATTTGTGAGGCACGTGTCAATCAAAATATTGGCACAACACACTATAAAGAGGGGGGGACAGGGAGCAACTTAGAAAAGGAGAAGTCCAGTACCGATGCTCCCAAAGACTCACGTTGTACTCACTGAGGGGTAACTGTTCCTAAAGAAGAGAAAGACAACCTCATCCCTCCGCTACATTTGTTCTAAGGTGGGGCTCCGCATCCCTTGTCTTTTTAACCTTATCTTCCGGACCCCTGAATAAAACTTGGTTCTGGGCACCGCAAAGGTAATTTTAACCCACCCACTCACCTCTCTAGGCCCACACACCCACATGCACAACTGCGGCGTCTCCTTAAAAGATCTCCGATAAAGAGCTCTCTCGCGGGGCCCATGGAGGACAGCAGCGCCACCCCCACGAGGAGCAACACCCGATGACGAAGCATGACACTTGCAAGGGTGTGTGAGGGCACTATGTCTAAAAGGAGGAATTCCCCCACCTTCATTCAAACCCAACTTTACTGAGAGATCACTTACACACTCTTTCCCAACCACAATAGGTTGTCTTTCTCTTCTTTAGGAACAGTTACCCCTCAGTGAGTACAATCAAAATATTGGCTCTTGAATACCTTAGCGTGAATCCCAGACTTATTCACCCAGTGGCAAACAAATCCATCTGTAATGCAACTGATGCTCATGTAAAGCACTCTGATACCTTTGGGTCAAGTTTGGGCTATATAAAAAACTGCAAAAACCAAAAGTTAAAAATCAAAACCTCTATCATTCTTATGTTACTGTCACACCCTCCTGAGACTAACCATATCCTCTAATGCCTTTTGTCTCATATCTCTCCCTCACACCGACGATACAGCCTCAAACCATCCCATGTTGCACTTTTTACCAAACAACAACAGGCTGCACCTGCTGATGATTCCCATAAATACTACCGTGATGTACATTTTGAAACATGAAAATGATTCCTGCTAAATGTTTTTTTTCTTCTCACTCCTTGTTTTCTTCTCTGTATAGTTTTTTGTAATTCTAAAAATGGCAATACATTATTTTGAACAAAAACTACTATAACTCTCAGGGCTATCAGGCAATGCCGAAGAGCTGTTCTGACAGGTCAATCTGTGGTCTGCTGGGTGGGTTATTACTGTTGATTTCCCTTGTATTACCACAAATATCGTTTGGGGAACCTAAAATCCATGCAGTCTTCCATACCTTTCAAATCACTCATTCGGCGTTTACAAGTTCGAAACTGCACTGATTTTCAAACATTTGCCACTGTATTACCTGTATAACTCACTAATGGGGTGGGGGGGCACTTTTATTTGATGCCGGGACTATTTTCTGTCCCATTTCGACCCTGCTCTTCTGTGTGCATGGAACTGCGCCGCTATGTGGGTAGAAAGCCATTGGACTGACTTCGTTGGGGGTCTTTCTCATCCTTCTAAAATTAGAAGGCACAGTCCTGAATACTTTTAGCAAACAGGATAAAGCTAAGTTTCAAATGCTTTTAATTTTCTTTACCTTTACTGCTTATGAAGTCAGGTTAGTGACACTACTAATTGCATTTGACAATCTGTGTAAAATGTATTAGCGAGAGTACAAACGTGAATTTTAGCAACCACACCAGTAAACTGATCGAAAAGCTCAGTCAAGAGTGCTCTTGTATTTGCTACGTGCCGTTAAGATTTTAATTCTCACTCCCTACCGTTGGGGGTTAATCGAGTCTATTTTTAAGGCATTTCTTACGTTATTTTTAATTACCTCGCAATCAGGTAGATTAAGTGCATTCATGGCAGTGGAACCAATTTGCACCACAGAGAATGCGGATTTTGCAGGCATTGATTGCTTCAATGGTCTCTGCCGGCTGTGATTGTTTAAATGGCGCCTGCACAATCACGGGCGAAAGAAATATTTGCGTCTTTCTTATTTGTTGAACCCCTTTCAAGATTTCAGGAAGGACAACTATTCGATGTTATCCCGGTCTCTCACCTTAACAAATCCCTCTAGATGACTTTGCGATTTTACGATCATTGTCTGGGCTTTGAATGAGAGCCGATGAAGTGTGCTGAAGCGCGGTTCGTCCCAGTCGTTAAAATCTCGGCCATTCATTACAATGTTAAGGGTTCATTTAGGGTGATCGCCTCGCTTGGGGGCTAATGCTGGCAGGGGCTATTAAAATTTAGGACAAATGTTTAAAATTCAGGGAAATCTTCGTCGACAAGCAATAATACAAAACTAAATAAATAGATGACCGACAAGAGCGCAGGACAAAATAGGTTTATGTTCTCTCGTTTGTAGTATAAGTAGCAGTAGTGAGCAAAAATTCAGAGGCAAATGTGTTAATTTAAAGCTTAAAAAAGAAATTCCAGTGACATAGAGCTCTGCCTGTTGAGTAGAAATCTGACTTCCAATCCTCCTGTTTTCAATTACTTGTACCAACACAGTTCTGGGAGACAGATGCTTGTTATTGTAAGTGACGGAAGGGGGCTAGTGTTTCTGCCGAAGGGGCTTAAAGGCAGGAAAGATAGAAGGTTTAGTCTGCCGCAGAAGGAGGAAGCACTGGGTGTGTTCCTAAATGGTGCAGTGGACTAGAGAAATGCCCCGGTTACTTACCAGTAATCTTCATTACTCTGAGTATTGTCTTCCTCGCCACATGAGTTCCCATCCCTGCCTCCCTGTTTCGCTATCGGCTTCATGTGGTTGCTTGGGGCTTGGTAGTTCTACAGGAAGTGGGGTGGGTCGACCCTCCCCTTATACTGGGTCAGGGGTGACGGTGGTCGGCCATGTTGGGGAGGGAGGGGAGGCATGGGATGCTAATTTGCTTTGGAGGGTTCTGGTGTGGAGCTAAAGCTCACTACGTAACTCTGGTGGAGGAAGACTTACAATGAGGTAATGGACCATCTGACAATGTAGTAGTCGGTGCGGGGAGGGACAAACAGGACCATGTGTGAATGTAACAATTCAACACCTGAGAAAGGTTGTGCTGCAATACACGCAAACTTCCCATACATTACAGTGCAGTTGGGGAACCATCTTATTGAACTCCCAGTGGATAGTTGGTCACCATATTTCACACAGTGCCAAATTAAAGACTTTTGGGGCCCGTTTTGGAACAAATTTGCATAGATTTGCTATTTTCAGCTAATTCAAACTTTCAAGATGCCATACAATATTGAAATATACATTTAATCTTCAGAAAGACAGAGAGGAAAAGAGAAGAGTATAGCAAAAAAGGTAAAGCAGAGTGAGAAGGAGAATAGAAATGAGTAAAGCGATAAGTATGGGAGAGAGAAACATACAGTGAAGAGAGAAAGGTGAGGTGAAAGATCTTTGGAGGTGAAAAGAGGAGGAAGTAGGGAAAGATAAGCAATGTTTCAGAGTGGAGTAGAGCCATAGAGAGGGCTAGAGACAAAGAAATGTAGAGGGATAGAGTTGCAGTAAACTGACGGTGAGCAGAGAGAGAGGTAAGAGCGAGAGAGGAAGTCAGAAAAGGGTAAGGTAGAGAGATGACATACAGAAGGTGAGCTGAGAGAAGTAGATGCAGAGAGATTGAGAGACAGAAGTGAATGATAGAGTATAAGTGATAGAGGTGGGGAAAGAGGTAGCAAGCCAGGATTAAGGTGGTGAGAGAGGTGAAATAACAAGCAAGAGGTAACAGGTAGAAACAGAGGGAGAGACGGGGGAGAGATAAGGTGCAAATGAAAGATAAACTGAGCAGTTAGGTATTGAGAAATGTGATGTAGAGAAACAAATGTGGGAGAGATCAGGCACAGTGTCATGAGAGAGAGGCAAAGGAGACAAAAATGTAGAGGGAGGTGAGGTTTAGAGAGAAGGACAGAGAGGTGGGTGAATTACAAATGAAAAGAAGAAGAGATATAGGGAGGTGCAAAAGAAGGAGAGCACTGAGGAGCAGAGAGAGGGATGGGATAGAGAGAGTTAAGGTAGAGGGAGCAGATAGAGAGGCTAAGATATGCACAGAGAGTGGTAGAGAGGAGTAGGGTCATGATACAGATAGCTGAGATGTAAAGATAGATGTATTGAGTGGAGAGAGGTAAGGAAGAAGGGTGAAGTTGAGAGAGCACTGATTGAAAAACAGGGGGTAGTGTACATGAGATGTAGAAAAAGGTAAATGGACAATGTTAAATATAGAGGGGCGCAGTATAAAAGGGTAATAGAGAGAAGGGCTGTATTTAGAGGTTGTTGAGGTTGAGAGGAATAAGGTACAATAAGAGAAAGAAGTAGAAAGAAATGTAAATCATAGAAAAGTGATGTGGAAAGACAAAGCGTATGAAAAATATGATGTTATGCCTGATATAGTGGCAGTTTTAGAAGGTTTGAGGTTATCTCATAAATAAGATACATTGGAGATCACCCACCAAACGATGTTAAACCCGCTTGTCTTGATTGATTTAAGATATGTACTACATAATAAAATGACCATAGATTCCAGAATATCTGGAGAAGAATTTAATTTCTGTAAGTAATGAAAAGAAATGAAAATGTTCCTATTAGGGATAGTAATCACTGGAGGTTGGGTGCACTATCTATAACTGATATTTCTTTGAGGTACCACATTTGTAATTAAGGGCGGGCGGAGAACTCCGCTCCGCCCGCGGAGTGTGCGGAGATTTGCCTACTCCGCGGAGAACTCGGAGTATAGGGCAAACCTCCGACTCCGCAGCGGAGTGGAGTTGGCCAGCACCCGCCTCCACACCCCTATTAAAAATTAATTATAAATTAATAAAAACAAGAAAATAAACACTTACCTGTACTGCGGTATCCCCGGGCTGCCCTCCCCCTCTTCCTCGCCGTCTCTCTCCTACTTGGGTCGATCATCTTGCGAAAACTCGCAAGAAATGCGCAGGCGCGCGCGCATGCGCAGTTTTCGCAAGATGATTGACCCAAGTAGGAGAGAGATGGCGAGGAAGAGGAGGAGGGCAGCCCGGGGACGCCACAGTACAGGTAAGTGTTTATTTTCTTGTTTTTATTAATTTATAATTAATTTTTAATAGGGGGGGGTGGCAGAGCGGAGTTCCACGGAGTTTGTTCCCAACTCCGTGGACCTCCGCGTAGTCCCGCTATGCCAGCTACGCTCGGGGTTATTTATAATCCCTTTGATGTTGTTATTTATTATAGATGAAATCTGAAATTAGAGCATATTCCATTATTAGGCATGATTAGTTCTGTTATACTGTAGGAATTATTGTCCTGATGAAGGAGACAGTCACTCAGAGGAAGTCCTGAAATGTTGTCGAATGGCCTAATTGGGTGCATAAGTAAGTCTTTCTTTGAATGAGTTTACTTCCCTCTCTGAATTGGATAGGATAGGAATTAGAATGTGTGAGTATTAACACTCAAGATGACACACTATGCCCTATAGACTTGTATTATGAAAATCATATGAGTATTCAAAACAATGAGATGACTTTAGTGTGTCTACAGTAAATTAAAGTGTGCAGTAGCAATTCATTGTGTGCAGTAGCTTATACACTCCACCATAGCTGCAGAGTGCCCCTTATTTGTACAGGGCTCAATGACATCAATAACCAGACATTCTCTGAAAGGGCAAAACAAAAAAATCGTAGTCCTTTAAATTTTCCTTCATATTTGCAATGCTATCATACAAGCAGGAATTACAGGTGTGGAGGAAGTTAACATAAACAGAATTTATCAGCTGGGCCTAACTCATTCAGATCTAATTAAGATCAATTAGGATAAATTAATAACTGAATATGAGTCCTGCATACTGAAAATGAGTGTTAGAAATTGGGTTTCTGGTCAGCAGAGATATGCACTCTGTCCAAGCAAGGACCACTATCCTAGTCAGGGTAAGTCAGATACACATTCCATACATTAACCTGTGCTCACCCTCTGGTAGCTTGACACCGAGAAGGCAGGCGTAACTTAAGAGGCAATGTGTAAAGTATTTGTGCAGTACTTCACACAGTAGCAAAGTGAAAACACCAGAAAAGACTCCACACCAGAAAAATAGATCATTATTTTATAAATAAAACAAGACCAAAACAACAAAAATCCAATGAGCAGAAGTTGAGAAATGAATTTTTAAAGATTAAATATAATAATAGCGCCTGGAAGCAATAAGCGCCTATAGGAGTTATCTGGTCCCACTGGGCCAGGGCAAAGTCAAGAGTACAGGCCTATATGATGGAGCGTGGGCCGGATACAAGAACCATGCAAGGCCCACTAAACAAAGTACCTTGATCCTGGTTGCAACAGTGAGATGCAGAGTGCAGCCGAGCGATGCTTCGATCCCTGCAGTCGCGGTGATGCATTGATTTTCTCCACGCAGCAATGTTGATGCGCTGGTTCTGAAGATGAAACACCAAAGCCGAGGTGCATTGGTTATGAAGCCAAGGCTCTGAGTTTCTCCAGGCAGTCGAGGGGATATGTTGATCTTCTCACACTGCAGCGGTGGCGATGCGGCAGTCTCGATGCGTCGGTTCTGCAGGCGATGCACAGGTTCCGAGAGCAATGCGCCTGCTCTTGTTCCCCCAACGTGGGTGCTGTGTCGATTCTGCTTCACGCCGCAGAATATGCGTTGGTTCCACTGAAGGAAGCACCTGGATCCACTTCCAATGGACCAGGCACAGGAGCAGAAGGTGAGACTTTGATATCCCAAAATAGGAGGCAAGCCAGCATGCCCTTGGAGATCACTCTGGGTTCAAGAAAGAGCCCAGTTCTTCCTCAGCAGAGGCAGAGAGTTGCAAGCAGCAGGGCATCCACAGCAGAAAAGCAATTCTTCCAGAGCAGCAATCCAGCAGAGTGTCAGTCATTGTAGCTGCACAGTAGTCCTTCTTCCAGGCAGAGTTTCTTTGCAGTTCCAGAAGTGTCTGATTTGGTTGGGTCAGAGATCCAGTACTTATACCCAGTTGTGCCTTTGAAGTGGAGGTGACTGCAAAGAGAGACTTTGAAGTTCACAGAAGTCCCCCTTCCCCAGCCCTGACTCCAAACTCACCACAGGCGGTAATTAACCATTTGTGTGTGGACAGGACACTGCTCATTCAGATGTAAGTTTCAGCTCCTCCCTCCCATCCTGCCCAGGATGAGCCATCAGGATGCAGATGGGCACTCAGTCACACCTACCCTTCCTTTGTGTATGACTGTCTGGAGAGAAGCCACAAGGTCCAGCTGTCATCCACCCCAGAAGTGTACTGAAGACAGGCTGCAAGCACACAGAGCTTTAAGAGCAGAGAAATGCCAGCTTTCTAAAAGTGGAAAAAGAAACAAATGATGGACGGAAGGGGGATACGCAGATGTGGGTCCCATGCTCACTGTGCCACTGGATTCAAGCTAGCCCGGCTGATGAGAGGTGATGCTCTGAAACCAGTCCCAAGATTCTTGTGTCCGGTCCAGGAGGGATCTGGCTTGGCAGTTCGGGCTGGACTGTTCCCATGAGGAACAGGGTCAAGACTGATTTGCATATGGCTGGGTCCAAACTGGGGTGGCATGGTGAGCAAAAGAGCGATAAATTAAACCTAGATCTTTGTGACTGAGGGTGAATTTTTGCATTGTTCAGCATTCCGTCCATCATGTGTTCCTTTTGCTTTTGTCCCCCTAAGTGGGAAGGGTATGCCCAGAATTGGGTCCCATGCTCACTGCGCCACTGGATTCAAGCTAGCCTGGCTGATATGGGGTGATGCCCCGAAACCGGTCCTAGGATGCTTGTTTCGGTTCCAGGGAGGATGTGGCTTGGCAGTTCGGGCTGGACTGTTGCCATGAGCAACAGGGTCAAGGCTGATTTGCATATGGCTGGGTCCAAATTGGGGTGGCGTGGTGAGCAAAAGACCGATGGATTAAACCCAGATCTTTGTAACTGGGGGTGAATGTTTGCATTGTTCAGCATTCCGTCCATCATGTGCTCCTTTAGCTTTCTTAAAATGGCATTTATAAAATAGTAATGTTAAATGCAACTATGCCAGCAAAGAGGATTTATCATTACCATTCTAATGAATTAAAGCATGACAGAGCTACTCCTTCTAAATCACGAATTAAAGCTTAAAAGTGAAATAAAGAATTCCCAATGTTATCCAATGACAGAGGTAGGCCTCACAGTAGTGAAAAACTAATTTAGGTGTTTTTGACCACCAGGACATGCAAAACTTAAAAGTACATGTCCGACCTAAGGCTATTAGTTGCATAACACCCTGTTACCTAGGGGTGACTTATATGTAATAAAAGGAATGTTTAAGGCTTGGCAAGGGGTTTTAAATGCCAAGTCGACAGGGCAGTTACATTTGCATAAATTGGCTCTGCAGTGACAAGCCTGAGACATGTTTTAAAGGGCTACTTGTATGTGTGACACAATCAGTGCTGCAGGCCCACTTTAATTTACAGGCCCTGGGCACAGGTAGTGCACTCTACTAGGTACTTACAGATAAATTAAATATACCAATGGTGAATGAGTCAATGAAAACATGTTTAGGGAAGAAGCACATGCACTTTAGCACTGAGCAGTGGTAAAGTGCTCAGAATCCTAAGGACAACAAAAGGAATACAGCAAAAAGTGGAGGCAAACAGGCAAAATGTTTCGGGAAGACCACATTAAGGCTGTCAGGTCTAACAGTGACAAAGACAAAGGGGAGCACACTGCATGTCTGCAAAAGACCTAAAAGTAGTACAAAAGGTGACACAGATGCAACATTATTTGATTAAATAATCAAACTACAAGGAAACAATTCTTGAAGTACTATTTGATCCAGAAAAAAGAAATCAAGGAACTTAGGGGCATATTCTCAAGGAACTATCGCCGAGTTAACGGCACTTTATCTCAGCCAAAGTCGCGATAAAATTATCGCCCCATTCACAAGCTGGTGTTAATAGCCGATACCACCAGTTTACTTGCGAAACCATCCGCAAAAAACATCGCCACAGATGACCCCGGCAACTATCGCTAATGAGATGCAGAGTAGGTGTTCCCGAGCAAAAAGCCGCGACAACACCACACCTCAACATTCTCAATGACCAGCCACATCGGCGGTAAGACCACAAAACAGGCGATAAGGCGCGTTAGCAGCAGGAAAATAACACCTGCTCCGACCTGGTGTAAAGTCGGACGACAACCTGCACCATCAAAGGGAGCCCAGCCCAGAGCCACACATGAAGAGCAACAGATGCCATGGAGCCACTCACCATGCATCCCGGAACCCTGAGAAGGCAACAACACCCACCGCCACCACCCCCAGGACCCAGCCCCCGGACCACCACAGAGGCAGCGCAGACAAAGACAGCGGACCTTTAGGAAATGCACCAGCCTCACAGACCTAACACCAGACAATGTCAATGCCTACTACAGGCTCAAAAGGACAACTATCCTCTGCATCCTGGACATCATTGCCCACAGGCTGAGGGTACCTACACAGCGGACAACCAACATCCCTCCGCAGACAAAGCTGCTGGCTGTGCTGCACCTGTTGGCCTCTGGTACCTCCCAACCAACAACCGCCAGAGTCGGAGGAGTCGCACAGCCAGCACCATCCAAGTTCCCCACACCTGTCCTGGATGCCATCATCAGCTAGGTACCCCAGTACCTATACGTCCCCCACAATGCGCAGGAACAGCTGGAGACCAAGCAAGGACTATACGGTATAGCTGGATTCCCGCACGGGTTGGGGGCAATCGACTGCACACATGTCCTACTTGTGCCCCCTGCCAACACCGCACACAAGTACTGCAACAGAAAGCACATGCATCCCATCAACGTGCAGGTAATAGTGGACCGCAGGGGACTTTTCACCAATGTCGTAGCCAACTACCCAGGCAGTGTGCATATTCCCTTCATCTTCCGACAGTCCAACATCAACCAGCGCTTCCAGGATGGCACCTATGGAAATGCACTGCACGTTGGCAAGTACCAAATGAACACACCACACACCTCAACTCCACCAACATACAACTCACAACTCTGGCACTGCACACGTCACAAAATCACATACAACATGCCAAACAACATGTCCACCCACCAGACATGACAGCACAACTTACTGTGGCAACCTTGGTTAGCCATGTACATGACCCATCAATGGCATGGCACCTCAGACACACATTACCGGAATGTGGGGAGAGGTGGGAACCAGGCATGTGCGAAGGAGGCAAGTCACCCATGAATGAGAATGTACACAATGCCAAGTGTGGCGAAGATGTGCTGGACAGACTGCAGTATGCAGACCACAGACATATCCATGTCTACATGCACTGCTGGTGTCTGGAGTGTAGTGGACAGTGGACGCAACCATGTCACCCCAGCCAGTGGGGAAGCCCAAAGAAATGTAGCTTGTGATGTCCCCCCCTGTAAGCGTGTGCGGAGTGGGCTGGCACGGTGTATGCCAGGCCAGCGTAGGGGTGTGAATAAAAAGCACATAGCTCTGGGCGTGGTTCTCTTCCGGAATGCCCAACGTGTCTGCCAGGGCGGCGCCTCCCACCCCGCCACGAGGCTGACGCCGTCGCCTTGAGCGGTGTGGCCTGCGATCCTGTGTGCCTGCTGCACCCCGGGCAGCTGGTCCCTGAACCCGTCATGCCCGTCCCTGCGCAGCCAGGCCTCACTGCTCACCTGCCGACACTGGCGTGTGTCAAAGAGGGCCCACCACGTGCCGGCGCAAGCTCCAAGCCCGAAGCCCGCGACCTTGGCAGCCTCCTCAGACCATCACGGCCTCCGCGACACAGGCCCGCTTTACTCCTTTTTCGTTGACGTACTCCACCGCTGCCTTGGGCCTACACTACGGTCGAGTAGGTCACACATGTGGAACTGAGTCTTGATTTCTGCATGGCGGAGTTCATATCATTGTACGCAAGGAGACGAGTAAGAGGAAGAAGCGGTCCAGTCCGGAGGAGAAAAGGATCATCGTTACGGAGGTGATCGAACACTGCCGACAACTGCTCTGGTGTCACTAACTCTGTGCATCGCGGGCCAATGACACGTGGCTGTGGGCCCCTGCTGACCGCTGCCTCGGGCCTACACTGCGGCCAAGTAGGTCACACATTTGGAACTGAGTCTTGATTACACAATGGCCGAGTACACACTTTATGGCGGAGTTTATATCACTATACTCCCTTAGATGTGGTGACACAAAGTATGTGCATGGCATCCCAACCACACGTGTCTGTGGGCCTTTGATGACTACGCATTCGGCCTACACTGCGGTCGAGTAGGTCACACATTGGGAATTCAGTCATGAATCATTTATGGCAGACTTGACATCATTGTACTGGCCTCATCGCAGACTGCATCCCCTTTCACCTCCGGTGCCACTAAGTCTGTTCCCCAACATCCATGGACACTTACTGGTTGAACTTTGGTGGTGACTGAGTCTATGGACTGGGGCTTGTCTTCATCCTCATGTCGGTGATACTGACTTTTGTGGCAAAAACGAGGCTGTAGCATTCCACTCCTCCATTTGCCGCTTCCGGCCAGCTCCTGCCCTCTGCATCATGCCCTGGAGGACACCTTCCACTGTCCCCCGCAAAGCTCCGCTACATTCACCTTCGACATCGACGAGGACCCGCTCACCTCGCGTGGCCCTATCTCACTGCACCGTAAGTCTTCGTCCCGTGGCTGTTTGCCTGTGCCGGCCGAAGTGCATCCGGGGCCACTAACTCTGTGCAGCTCAAGTCATGTCCCCTGTCTGATAGCATATTGGATGGCCTCTGGGTCGATGGACTGGGGGTCATCAAGGCCACATGTCTGTGGCCCTGCGCTGTCCGCTGCCTCCGGCCTCAACTGCGGCCCACCTGGGCTCACACATCAAATCGAGTCCTGGCCTGCCCGGATGTCGCATCACACCAGGATGCACTCGCCACCACCGCCAGGACCAACTCCAAACAACAGGTGCCAGAGTCGTAAGTGTCTTACTGCCAGGCTATCAGAGTTGCTCACACCAGTTGTGGGTGCCATCATCAGCTTGTTCCCTGCTCAGCTCTTCAGGTGCCACTAACTCAGTGCACCACAAATCATGGACCATTCTGCTTGCATGTTGGGTGAACACTGTACTTTTTCCGGCTACCACCATGATGCTTCACAGTTGTTTCTGTTATGCTGGTGTTTTCTGTTTCTGCTTTCATTGTGATCACTGTTCAAGTTGTTGCCAGCACCAACGACTCCATGAGGGCTTGCTTACACTCACCCCACACACATCCAGCACATGCATCACTGTACATGTGACCATGCCAATAAAGGTGTCGAGCGCACGTGCCTGTAGCCTGTTCAACTAACTATCTGAGTGTGTCCGTGTGCTCATGATGTATGCATTTGTGCCCCGGGCACTACAACATTACATTGTGCCGTGTACAGAGGACGCAGCCATGTCACCGCAGGCAGCGGGTGGGACATTGCACATGTAGCTTTGTCGTCCCCCACTCAATACGTCAGGGGAGTGGACTGGGCCGGCGTAGCCAGTCCAGCGTGGGGGTGTGGATGATCATCCCGTGGCTCTGGGTGTGGTTCAGTACTGAAAATGTGCAACGCCATGTGTCTCTGTCGCAGTGTGGGTCTCCGTTGGGGAGTGTAGGTGGGCCCTGATGGGACTTAGACACCCATGTATGTGATCTAGTTTGGCTTCCATGAGGAAGTGCCCCACCCGCACATGTTCGGCCACCCCCTTCTGGCAGTCTGACACCTGGCCTTGGAATGCGATGTGTGCTTCGGTGGGCTGCTGGGAGCCAGCCGGGGTGGTGGGTGCATCCAGCTGTGTTGTCTGTGCAGGGGGGGTTATCCTCGATGCAGCGGTTCTGCCCTGCTCCTGGAGGTCGATTGCCTAAGATGTCCATGGACTGTTGGGGGGCGTAGGTGTCGGAAGTGTGGTGGTCCTCTTCAGCATCACTGTAGAGTTGTCTGGTCTGCTCTGCTGGAGGTGTTGTTTGTCCCTCTGCAATGTGTAGGGGAGATGCTTGTTGACATTGTGTTGGCATGTATGTTGCCGCATTGTTCAAGTTTACATACAGACTTCATGACAAAGTACATTGTGACTGTTTGGGAGGGGCGGACTATTTGATGCGGGACAGTGGACATTTGGACTACATGACGTAGGTGAGGTTGTACACGTACATTTGCATCTCACAGTTTCCTGCTATGTCGGATGTGATTGGCCATTTTCTACGCACAGGCGGACCCAGTTGTGTCCTCTGTTCTGCAGTGTAGGTGTTGGACTGTGTACCACATTGTCGTCCATGTGGGTGTGCTGTCATTGCTATGTGTGTGTGCTGCATTGTCGCACCTGCAGCTGTGATTTTGCTGCCCCTTATCCCTTGGAGGCGGTGTGCCTTTGGCTTTTGTGCTTTTGAGGTGCTGTGATGTTGGCGACTTTGGTCATTTGTGCTCTTGGACGGTTTTTGTACTCTTGTGCATTGTTTGTCTGCAGATGTGTTGTTGACGTCAGTGCTTGTTTGTGCAGGTGGATGTGTCAGAGTGTGACCTGCTCCTTTCCGGATGTGGTCCACACTCAGCCACCTCAGTCTCATGACGTGCACTGTGTCATGGTGATTGTACTCCAGCCATGCTGCTGGCCATGTGGTGTCACTTGCATTGTCAGTGTGGCTCTCACATATGCATCTTTGCTGTGTTTCGCACGGGCGCATGTGTGTGTTGTGTAATTGGTGATGTGTGGGGTGGGATCCCTTTGGGCACATGGTGAACGGGGGCCTACTTGATGTTTGTATGTGTGCTGCAGTGTGCCACAGGGATCAGGGACATGACCCAGGGTCATTGTGGGTGTGCGGTGTGCTACACGTTGTTGTGCATGTGTGTCATTGTGCCCGTCCCCCCCGTCTCCACAGTCTCTGTTCGTTACTCACCCTGTTGCTGTTGTGTCAGGTCATGTCGAGCAGTGTCCGGACTCCCGACTCCTTGCACCGTCTCCACACTGATGACTGTGGCCGCCATTTGCTCCAGCTCCTCCTGTGGCGCAGGACTCCCACCTTCATTCGCAGTTGCTGCCTTCCTGTTGGCAGCGGGTTTCTGCTTGGTTTGGTTTTTCACATCATGCCAGCGCATCTTGGCCTCCTCAACACTCCGGCTGCATTCACGATGGAATGCCATTTTTCCGTCTGTGTTGCCAATGACACGGTTGAGGTGACGGACAGTTGTTGTTGGTGCTCTGTCACCTCCGTGACGATGATCCGGTTGTCATGCGGACTGTACCCCGTCTTCCTCTTCCTCTTCTCCTTGGCCTTCCCCGACCCGAGGTTCCTTGCTGGTGGTCTGTGGGGCTTGTGGGGTTCACGTTGACCTGGGCACTCGTTCCGGGTGCCTCCATGTTGCAACGCAGTTTATTTTGTTTATGGTGTGTTTTTCTTGTTCAGTTTTTATAGTGCATTTTTCCGCATGACGCGTGGGGATTGCAGGCCTGTCGCTGGTTATCGCTGATTTTTGTATCGCGGTTGACCTCATCGCAACTTTATTCGCGTTCGTGTTTCGCATTTTTTCGGCGTTGCGTTAATTTTAACGCAGTCATTTGACACGTTATCGTCGGGCTATCGCATGGTGCCGCCAGGTTGGGAATACTACGTTAACACGGCGTTGTTTTCCCGCAATAGACTGCGATGTGCACAGTTGCGTTAAGCTAAACTTGCGGTGGTTATCACACGTTCTTGAGATTATGCCCCTTAGAAAGAAATGGAAAATACATTGAATCATTAAACGGAGAAAGGAACATGACCTAAATATACACAAATTACACCAATCAATCAATCAATCAATCAGCATTTGTAAAGCGCAACACTGTCACCCCAGGAGTATCTGAGTGCTTTGTCTCTGTCGAAGAGCCAGGTCTTGAGTCTCTTTCTGAATCCTGCCAGCTAGGGGGCTGTACGGAGCTGGAGGGGAAGGATGTTCCAGGTCTTGTCAGCGATGTAGGAGAAGGAGAGGCCACCGCTGCGGCTGCGACGGATGAGGGGGTGTATGCGAGGGCGAGTGAGGAGGAGTGCAGGTGTCTAGAGGGTTGGTGGAAGTTCAGTCGATGGTGAATATAGGCTGGTCCTAGGCCATGGAGGGCTTTGTAGGCATGTGTGAGGATCTTAAACTGGCATCTCTTTTGGATGGGGAGCCAGTGGAGGTAGGAGGCAATGTGGGTTAGTTTGGAGAGGTCCAGGATGAGTCTGCTGCGGCATTCTGTATGGTATGGAGTCTTCAAGAGAAGCTGGGTGGAGATGCTGGTGTAGAGGGCATTTCCATAGTCGAGGTTGCTGGTGATGAGGGCCTGATTGACAGTCTTTCTGGTGTTGGTTTGGATCCACCTGAAGATTCTGTGGGGCATGCAAAGTGTGTGGAAGCAGGAGGAGCGGACTGCGTTGGCCCACATTGGGTAAAAATTCAAGACACTTCAGTAGATTTGTTGCACTAAACAGTGGGACAAAAAAAACATTCTCAGTAGTGTCCATCCCATCTCAGACATGGATATATTACATCACAAAGCTATTTGCAGAAAACTTAATTGATTCTCTTGAAGAAATAGAGCTCACCCTTTATTATTCCAAAGTCAGCACTCAAAGACGTTGTCTGCTCCAGCGTATAAACAAATAGCAAACTTTATAAAAAAAGAGCTGGACATTCCAGAGCCATGGGCCCAGATAAAATTCTGGTATTAGTTTTAAAAAAAGATCCAGAGTAATAGGGTTATTGTCTTGCTCCATTATTGTATTGCTATAGATCAGGATACATTCTGAGAGCATGATCAGGGAAAAGTGTAATACCATTATATAAAAATGCAGTCACAAAAATCCCAGCAATTCCAGACAAATTGCTCTTTTCGATGTAACTGGAAAGATCTTTGCAAGAAGTATACTGGAATATCTGCAGGACTGGACATTTGAGAAAAATATTATCCCTCACAAACAATCAGATTTTAGACCAAAATGATCAGTAAACAATAATATTTCTATTCTACAAACACTAATAATTTATACTGCTTTTATAGATTTTTCCACAGCCCTTGATTGAGTAGATGCTGCGGCAACAAATGATGGATGGAATGCAGCAGGAATCAAACATTCACCCCCAGTCAAAAGATCTGGGTTAAATCCATCGTTATTTTGCTCACTAAGTTCATCACGCAAACTGTTGTTATTTGTTTTGGCCATTCGGCAACAGAGCTATCACAATAACAAAAACAATAGCAGCCTGACTGGGACTTTGGCATGGTAACATGGAGGCTGTTTATTATATTAACAACATCAATCCTTTGGTTAGACATAGGAGCTTTTCACTAGCACTGAGACTTCGACCCATGCCGAAAATCAGCCCAGCTGATTCCTGTTTACCTCATACGAGAGATGCTGCCCAGCTCTCCACCAAGACTGGCAGCTTGATAACACTTACCCATTATATTGCAGTACTTGTATGCAAGCATATATTCTCTGTATCCTGGACCAGAAACAAGCATCCTAAGACCAGTTTCGGGGTATCAGCTTTCATCAGCCAGGATCGCTTGAATCCAGTGAGCACAGGACCTATAGCTGGGCATCCCCGTCTCACTTAAGGTGTTTGACATTGTTTCACCTTCAGTCCATCAATTGTTCTTTTTGCATTTGTCACCCAAGTGGAAGGTATACCCAGACATGGGGCAGTGCTTGCCATGTCACTGGATTCAAGTTATCCTGGCTGATGAGGGGTGATACCCCAAAACAGGTCCTAGGATGCTTGTTTCCAGTCAAGGGAGGACATGGCCTGGCAGTTCAGGCTGGACTGTTCTCATGGGGGACAGGGTCAAGACTGATTTGCATATGGCTGGGTCTAAACTGGAATGGCTTGGGAAGCAAAAAAACAATGGATTTAGGCCCAGATCTCTGTACTGGGGTGAATGCATGACATTGTTCAGCATTCTGTCCATCAATTGTTCTTTTTGCATTTGATCGAGTAGATAGCACAATACTGTGGAAAAAAAATTCTGATTTAGATATTCCATCTTGTCTACTAACACTGATAATTGCATTTCATACACTCTTTTTGGTGTAGAATATTAATGGAAAGGAATAAGAGCATACCATCCATGATATAAATTGGAAATAGTATGAAACAAGGTGGCGTAGTAGCAACCCTTTTGCTTTCCCTTTTCCATCACAATTTTCATTAGTCAGGAATTCTCCCTCCCCAAGATTAGGCTCACGTACTCTATACCTGCTGATGTAAGCGGATGATGCTATGGTATGTGTATTTATATAGTGGACAACTCATCTTGAAGGGTATCCTGTCACTAAAGAAGGAACTATATGGACCAAGCCAGGGTCGGGCTAGGTGAAAAGCCAGGTCACAATTTTCTTGTGGAATTTAAGAACTGAGGAGGTGGCTCTACTGTGCAGGGGCCGGTCATTCCAGATTTTAGTAGTACGGTAGGAGAAGTAAGGACTGACTTCAGGCATTGTTCCTAGAAGTTGGATTATCAAGTACTTTTGACCAGGCAATTCCAGAAATAGTTTGCTGGGCCTAATGTATAATTGATACTTTGAGGGTCTTTCTTAGAAAGTTATTAAACTACAAAACATTCAAAGTCCTGAATAGGAGAGACGCCTCAGTAAATCAGCAGCTCAAACTAGATAAGCTGGACTGCACAATTGAATATCTACAATTATTAGTAATAAGGTGCTATGCTGTACTGTGTGAAAGGGGGAGAGCAGGACAGCACCATATCTTTTATAATGTGCTGCTGTCATCCACTGTGCTGCACACATCTTTGCACCATGGAGCAAGTTTGTCTGAGTGAGTCTAGTGTAGATTCTATACTGGAAGGGTACCCTTCCAGTACAAAATACTATGGTCAGGCATACTTTAACATTTTCCCACTTTATATGTGTTGTACAGTACAGCACACATTCAAAGTTATAAACGTTTAGAGAAAAGAAAGATGTCCTCCTTCATTGTGCCTACTTCAGGGAGGCATCATTATTTGACACAAAGTTCTGCCTACAAATATTAGTCAATAGGGCTTTGCATCGAAAGCTAAGGATTGTTGCATAGGAACGCCCATGTTCCATCCATGGGATGCCCAGGAGATGCAGATTAGCAAAGTAGTTAAAATTAGACAACTTGCCAGCATACAACAACAAGTGCAAAGTGCTGACAAATCTGGCCCTTAGTATGGGCAGATGGTATGTTAGGCATAGAAATATGTAACAGAACAAATATATATCCTGTTATTAGAATATTATCCTTAATCTTGATGACATTGCCCTGAGAAAAGTATTAGCATGGAGGTTAAAGGAGAAGTAAACTTCATTAGTCAAATATGAATTAATTTTGATCCCAGTTAACATTTACTATGTTATGTTGTGTGATAGATTTATTTTTAAAGTGCTTGTGTCCTAAATTTTCATGGCGCTGTGGGAGATAACATAACAATAATAAATACAACAGGTCAGCAAGGAAGAGTCAGAAAAAACTTTTAAACTTAAGATGATTATATAAGTAGTTTTAATAAATTCAATGTAAGAAATTGGGCTATTAATTGTGCAGTATGTGAGGCCAGCACAAGTATATGGTCCACAATTGTCTCCCTACTGGGAATCAAGCTCCCTATTGTAACACTTGTCTCTCTCAGGGTAGTGAAACAGAGCAGTCCAGTGCCTGCTCAAGGGAGGCAGTGTTGGTTAGTAACCTCCATTCTCTGACATGCAACAACACAAAATAAATTATTGTCTAGTTAGTGCTATTTCTTTGAAAAAGGAAATGTACATTTATTACTTACACTATACTAAATACTATGCATTAATTTACAAATATACACACCAGGTAGATTGAAAAATACTCTTAGTGACATTTTCTAACCTCATTTGATCCTTAGTGTGTCATGAACCCCATAATCACAGTGCCCCTCCCACATAGAGTAGATGCCACATCATAATATAAGGGGATGTCATTTTAAATATAACAGGCCTATTAGCTTTGTCAAAGGATCACCACAGCAATACATAAGGCAAGCATTTTAGCATTGTCCAGGGGCTATCTCATCAATATAATGAGCGAGCCTACTGGCTTATCAAGGGGTATACCATATTAAAACAAAACATAATCCTATGTTAGAAATCGCCATTGCACCAATAGAATCATAAAAACATTGCAATCTTT
This sequence comes from Calotriton arnoldi, assembly GCA_963921515.1. Lineage (NCBI taxonomy): Eukaryota > Metazoa > Chordata > Amphibia > Caudata > Salamandridae > Calotriton > Calotriton arnoldi. The sequence continues at coordinate 1,343,449 of CAWUFW010003234.1, forward strand.
CTCAATAATCATTGTCAATAAAATATATTTCCAATAAAGCACTGCAAATCAAAATAACATGGGCCAGAGTCTTTCTTATACACAGTCAGGCCACAAAAAACGCAGCTATAAGACCAGGCACTAGGAACCATTGCGCTTCAGAGCACCAAAGCAAAAGCTCAGCTCTTTGTTCTTATTAATGGCAAACCCCTCCTGAGGTCAGGGATGTAGTCCCCTTGGAGAGGTAAAGTTATTTTTAATGAACATTACTGGGTAACTGCTTCACCTCCTGCAACACCTCAAAATGGGCCGGGTAAACATTGATGGTGCCCCTTGCACAGATTGAAGCCACCAGAAGGAAGAAAATTATGCAAATAGACCTTGTTGCGGTGCATTATGGGGCGCTCCTTGAGAGGAAAATGCATATTTTATTAGCGGGCTCTCCCACTGAAAGGTTTGTGCTGCATGTTCATTCCTCTTTCCCTTTTTAAGATGGGTGCCCTGGTCCCTCTCGGGGCATCCAGATACCCGAGTAACATTCGGGAACAGCGTGAGTAGGCCACTCCCAGTTGTCCTAGCCAGCACCCAGCTCAGAAAGCACTGCTGGTTGACTGCACAGGAGCTGGATTCTTTATCCTCTCTGCCCCCTCTCTGCAGGTGTAGATGTTGTGGTGGCCACCCCACTCTCCCGGCCACAGGCAGGGGGAACAGGGGTGGCACACCGCCACTTAGAGGGGTGCTTCTGCAACTCCCTCTCTCCTCTTTACATCAAGATCCGGAGATGGGGTGACGGGCTCCAATACATGTTGCACTAGGCCCCGGTGGGATGGGGTCCCTGGGACTGAGAAAGAGTATGAGGAGTGTGCCCACATGCTCCTTCAGAAAATTGAATTTATAAACATGAGGCCCTAACCCACCCTGTTGGTATTTTTAAGACATCATAGCGGAGCCCCACTTGCTCCATTTCTCATTTGCTGCCGGGGATTAAAGGTCAGATCTTTGCAATGGCATATCTTTGGCCCAGTATGGCTAATGTCAGTGATCTCAGGTTCGTTTTACTCCTGGTGGCAAGATCAAGCCACCAGGAGCATTTTTAACAGGCCTCCTGTCCTCCAAAGGGTCTTTGCCGAAGATTTCTACTTTGTGAGGAGCTTGTTTTACTGGCTCACTTCGGCAGTCTTCTCTGCTTTGTCCTCCACAAGCCGCATGGCCACCTGGCTGTCTTGCAGGGCACCCGGGGGCACTGTGGAGTCCAAGTATTCCTCCAACTGATCATCATGTGCATAAGGTGACCTGTGCCACTTGCCCTTGAGAGACATATCCAGTCCTGGGGGTCAGCTGTAGGAAAAGTCATTAGTCCATGAGGGACATCAGGTGGTTTCTCCTTCCAGCTTTCCATACTTTTAGTGAAATTGCCATCCAGGTCCATGGTCTTGCTCTCTGTCTCCCCCTCCTGTAGAGGTTTATAAGTGTAGGTGGAAAGTTCTAGATGTCAGGCAGGCCAATCCTAGGATGCCACATCACCTCTCCACCCCGTCCAACCTTCCTTCACAGCACTGTAGGACAATCAAATAGGACAGAACCTTTCTTCCAGTAGCAGTCGGTGGTGGGAGTGCCGCGGGCGCTGACGTGGGCGGGGAGGGGCAGGGTGGGGTAAACTACGGATTACGGGCGATTACAGGTAGTCACATATTAATAAATAAAACGAATTTCGTTCTCGCGCTGCATCGCCAAATGTAATGCAGCGCAGAAACGAAATTCGTTTTATTTATTTATATGTGTACTTACCTGTAATCGCCCGTAATCCGTAGTTTACTACCCCCACCCTGCCCCTCCCCCGCCCAACGTCAGCGCCCGGCGGCACTCCCACCACCGACCGCTACTGCTTTCTTCACCTGCTCAGAGCTCATGTGCCCACCAAAAAATGTGGTTATGATGATGGACAAACCATCCCTTGCGGTCACTCCTACCAGTTCAGGGGCAGCTCCTCCTCTCACTGGTTTTATAGTCAATTTGGCTAAATAGACAAAAGAAGGGGACGGACTTGGTGTCAGGTTCATCTGTATGTGACAGGGTAGACCCCTTTGAAGTGTAACTACCCCTTGGGCACAGCCTCTAGGCCATGCTGTCAAGGGAAGGCCAGCCCCTCACTGCATCCATGCCCTTTGTCCTCTTTCGTCCTTTCTCCTCTGTCTGGTAGCAATCCATACAAAACCACAGAAAAAGAGGTAAGAGGAAGAAGTCCCAAATCGCCCTCCTACAAAGCATTAATTCACACAACAAAGAAAAGGGACTGTATTAAAAAACTAATGGAGTGGGTAATGAGAGGAGAGGTGTAAAACAGGGCACACACTGTGTATGTAAAACTGCCCTCACACACAGCAAGCTGTGTCATGCTTCATCATAGGGCCTGCTAACACACCTCCGCGCTAGTCAACGCTGGAGGTGGAGCAATAGGGAGGGGGAAGACAAACAACATAAAAGAAAGGAAGAAATGGTGTGGGATCAAAAAAGTGAAAAATAGTGGCAGAATGAATTGATAAAACTGGTAACAGTGTGTCCCTGCTATACCTTTAATAATGGGTACACTGTCCAGGTGCAAGAGGTGGTCCTATCCAGACCCGTGGATGGTGGTAATGGCTACTCGTATCAGAGCCCTTCCCCTCCACTCTGCTGAAATGTCGACATGTTTCAGCCGGCACGTGCTAATACCCCGGCTTTCTTCAGGACTTTCACCTGATCAATCCCAAAAAAGACTGCTGTCCCTACCTCCTTAGGATCCAGGGGTGAGGAAAAAAGGCACCACGTTCAGTGCAAACTCTGGAATAGAGTATGGTAGAGCCCTTTGCTCTCCATGAGGAACCGAGTTTACTAATAAGTCAAACTTGAACTGGCGGAGGGGTGCGAATAGCTCCCTGTAGTCACACGTTCGTCAAGGTGAGCTATTGTGCAATTCAACTCCGCACTCCCGGCACCGCGAAGATTGGTAGCAATCCATATCTGACCACAGGGAAGCCATGCAGTTACCAGGTGACAGTTGAATCCTTCCAAGCTTTATACAGAAAAAAGGTAACTGTATAAAAGTACATATTACATAAGAGGTAGACAAAATGTGATTTTGCTCTTAAATTGGATTTTGAATAACTAGTGAAATGAGTCTTTGGATTATTACTCTAGCTGCTACCACCTGAATTTAGCATTTATCAAATGTAGCCATATAGCCCAGTGTTTCCCTGTGGAAGAAGCTAGCCTTGCTACAGTGAAAATAGCTTTTGGGAATATTTCAATGTAAGGACATGTTCAACATTACGTTTTATATGTTCTACTATTAAATTCCATGCACCCTGGCTTTATGGGCAGTAAGGCCTACATAGGGGTGACTTATAAATATCTAAAAGGCAAGTTTAAGCTTGTCAAAAGTTTTTTTTTAGATTTTATACAGCGAGAACTAGACCCGAAGGTATCAGAGCGTTTTACATGAGCACCAGGTGCGTTTCATACAAACACATTAATTTTTGTTAGGCACTGGGAGATTAAGTGACTTGCCCAAACCACAGTATCTTGAGCGTTATTTTTGACAGATCGAATTTGCAGTTTAAAACTGCCACAGGCATATTACCTGTGTTCAGCTACAAGGCTGCACAAAACGGCAGAGTCTCAAGTGCAGCCAGCACACATGTACACATGCGTGTGCATAGGTGTTTTCATGTACCCAAACCAGTGCCCCTAGCAGCGTCACAGGAGTCTTATCTCTAAAGCTGAACACTTGCTTTAAACATACTCAGTCCTATTACCATGAAATTACTGCGAGTAAGATTCAGGTAGCGTGGCTCACCCACAGTAGAGGTCTAAAAACTGGGTGATCAAATGCAAATTATCTTGGTAGACTAAATGGGTGTAAACCATTTGTAAAACAAAGGGGCAGATTTACAAGAAAGTGCCGCAGCGCGGCACTGCAAGCACTTTGGCTGCGCCACGCTGCGGCACTTTCAGAGCACAGCAATGCGACATATTTACAATGATATGTTGCATTCCTGTGCTCTCCCCTGCGCTGGCGCACAAACAGCTGCCATGCACCGGCAAAGGCACCCTTGCACCATGTGCAAGGATGCCTGCGTCATGGGGAGATAATTTTTGTGCAGGAAGGGGTACCTTCCTGCACAAAAACAATCACTACAGGCATTTTCCTCTTTCAATGTGTGCTGTAGAATGCAGCACGCATTGAAAGAGGAAAGAAATGAGGAGAAATGAAAACATTTCTCCTCGTTTCCTCTCCCTACGCGTCCCCTGGGGAGGCGTAGCATACTGACGCATTTCCAGGTTTACGATTCCTCGTAAATCTGGAAATGTGTCTGGTTCCATGGGTGTTCCGTGGGAACACCCACAGCAACACCCATGGAACGCCCCTTTCACGCAAAGTGCTGCGTGTAAAGGGGCCGTATTTACAAGGACAGGAAAAGCCACGAAACGAAGGGTGGCTTTTCCTGTCCTTGTAAATATGGGGCAGAGAAATGCGCTGCCAGTGCGTCACAAAAAGTGACGTGCACAGTTTTTAAAATGTTCGGAAATATCATGTGGGCAGGAAGCACAGTTCAATAGCGAGGTTATTCCATTCCCTAGTCAGATCCAGAGAGAAAGGCCGGTACCCAAAAAAAAACTGTCTTGACTTTGAAATGTGAAGCAAGAATTGTCCAGCAGAGCGCAAAGATTATTGAGGTGTGTGAATATGAAATTTAGGAGTCAGAAAGATGGGAGAATAGCTACATATACCACGATGTACAAAGATTAGTTATTAAACGATCTTAAAACTCCTTTAAATCCTTTAGATCATGATTGAGGTCTGTTTACATTGTACACAGACGAAAGGTTTCAACAGTTCCATCAAACTAATGAAAAGTCGCTTTGATTTATGGTGTTCTCACCAATAGAATTAGAAAGAAAAGGAAAACGCCTTTTACACTTGAGAGTGGGATGGGACATGCCCTTCTCTTCCCATTCTCTTTGCTGATCATGAATTTCCAGGACTCTTATATCTACAATGTCAAGAACAATGCAGCATTTTAGTGCTGCAAAGGTAAAACATAAGCATTAGAATTGTCACTATTAACTGTGCTGTCTTGACTGAATTTGGTATTTCTCTTTTATGTTTTTTAAATCGCGTAGCCTGAAAATATGAATAGATCCACAACTGAAGCATCTTCCTTGGCTAACACCAGTTGCTCTTTGCCAATTCATCGCATGGTGACGGTTTCTAGGAATAGTGCCAGACATTGTTATCTTACCATCAAAATTAAAATGCATTTAGCCAAAGGGATTTCCTCTCTCCTTGGAAGGGAGGCACATTTCTGTTTTAGTCCTTCTCATGTTTTTTAAATCCGCTGTTCCGTGGTTTCTTCAGAAATACCTAGCACGTTTACGGGTTTTCTTTGCTAACTTACATTATGTTAAGATGCATTTTGCTTCTTTTCTACCTCTGTTTTCCAAGTTGGTACATACCGTGTTCTCTGTTCCTCAGAAACATCAAGACCTCATCGAGTGCATCAGTCTTACAAAGTAGAATTTCATCCAGACATACATCAGCACTCCTCACAGTGTTCTTCACCACACCCATATACAAAATAAAACACACATTGCCTTATTTCATAATAAATAAATAGGCAAAATATCATGGGGATTTTCCAAGCGTTAACAAAAAGCAATGTTGGCTCCTCCGCTATGGCGGAGGAGTGTCGCCCCACTGCTCAAAAGGAAAAACAAAATGATAATAAAGTATCGTTATTATCATTTTATTTTTCCTATTGCAGTCAGTGGTGTGGTGGGGCGGGGCTGGCCAGAGCAGGGGGAAGAGTGGTTTGCATTCCCTAAGTGCACATGACTGTTTAGTCGGGCCTCTTAGGGCAGCCAAATAGTCATGCACACTTTGCATGTTTCCCACCAGGCTGCATTACAGAGCCTGGTGAGGAACATGCACAGGCTCCCTGTCCCAGTCTGAGCACCGAAACACGGCCCTCAGACCAATCACAACGCTGCATTGCATCGTTGTGATTGGCTCAGGGGAGCCTGTGCGCCTGGGTGCTTCCTGCTGCCGGCCGGGACTGGAGACAGGAAGATGGAAGAGGACGGAGGAGAGGGGGTGACCGGCCGTTTCAGGTAAGTCCTTTTTTTAAAAAAAATTTTCATCCTGTTCACTCCCCCTGCCCACCACCCCCCATCCGGTAGCAGCCACTACTGGCAAAAAGTTAAATTAAGATTCAAGCCAATTCCTTTTTTAGTGTCATACCCCAACAGCAATACAGCGAGAAAAACAAAAACATTATGATATCACTGACCACTTTGATATATATAAAGCATCAGCTCCCCAGTGGCTGCTTCGTTATTGATAGCATCTGCAAAGGAAAAACATCTAACAGCCCCAAGTAAGGAAGCCGCATCCAGTTTGAAGAAGCAATAAAAGCGTGAGCAGCCAAGATTGATAGAACTACCAGAAGATAAGAGGAGTCTGTAAGGGAAGAAAGTGTAGATGTGCAGAGGATAACACATTGGGATAAAGAACATTAAGTCAAACAGACATATGTGAAAAAACAGTTATTAGCCATCAAGGCATTGTTCCATTGCGGAAATGTTGTGTTATCTAGGTTTCCGGCCTGGAAAGCTGGGAGAAATATCATACTTGCTTCAATGGAGAATATGCAAAGTTAAAGTTGTTCCTTGATTCTTCTAATCATGTGATCCCCTGGCTTCAGGTGTAAGATCCTGAAGGTGGCTGTGTGGGTCCAATCAGCAACCCAGAGAATATCCTCCAATCTGGAACCAGTGCAGAAGGCTTCGTACATCATATGATCCTGAGTGAAGCATGCCCTAAAGGAACCAGTATCAGTTCCAGCAGATGTTATCACCTCCCAAACACAGTGAGATAGGCTTGGACAAGAGACTGTCATGCGTGGTTTCTTGAAGGAGAGCAGCAGCTGATTAGAGGAATGAATTCTAACAATATTGGTCCTACAAAGGTATTCCTACAGACATGTGGCAGCTCACAAGGAAGGAGAAGAAGGAAAATAGAGGTACAGAATCAAATCGAGAGGGTTCAGTCCAAGATGTAATAAATTGCTCCATCCAGGGAAAAAAACTGTCAGAGCCCTGACATCTGCGAATATTCCTCAAGAGACACAGGAGATAAAGGAACTTAGGAAACAGATCCTTAAGAGAAAGAGAAGAATTTGTGGAACCCTGGATTGAAAGCCGAGGATCAGAGAAAACTCAATGGTGAAAGAGTATGTAGGAAGTGGAGGCTTTCTGAGTTGAATAACTTTCATGAAAAGACATTGCAAAGAATCCCTATCAATCAAAATAGAATTCTAAAGAAGTAGATGTGCAGAGACTACTGATCCCTAGATGTTGATCTTCTAGTAAGACAAACATTGAGCAAAAAGGTTTGAAAGGAAGTTCATGACAGACGGAGAGGTGAATAGGGAAGTTAAACCCCACCCCATGCATAAGCAAAGCCAAGCAGACCAGGCAGATTTATAGGCATGTCTGGATGCTGGAGCCCAGGACTTGTCAACCAAATCTGCAGCAAGTTTCAACATCCCTTGCTATCACAAGTATCCCCAGCAATTCTACAAGCATGGAGTAAAATTTTGCCTAGAAGTGCAAGCTCCTGGGGACGACCCTCAAGATTCAGGTGTAGAGGAGGTTACAGAGGAAGGAGGCAAGGAAAACCTGTTTGTCAATTCCAGGAGATAGGGGAACAATCTCTGAAGGCCAGCCCCAGTCACCCAGGATGAACCTGCAGGCAAAATGCAGCACAAAGAGCAAAAACTATGCTTCCTACTCCCGACTAAGCCTGGGAGTAAAACTCTGCTCCGCTTGCGGAGTTTGCAGAATTTGGCAACCATGCATTCTGCGGAGAATGCGGCGTTACCGATAAACTCTGCAATGGAGCAGAGTTTTTTTTTATTTTAGCGTGCTTGAAAGGTCCTTTTGTGTGCACTGGAGCAACGTGCCCGGTTCTTGCGATCTCCCATGAGATTTTCAGAACCGTTAACGGGCGCCACAAGATTTGCTAGCCGGCTGCATGCTCCCGCGAGATTTTGCGGTCGCCAACACATAATTCGAGCGCGCCGGCAACTTACGGCGGATGTTTTCGGCGATACATGATCCTGAATGCTCAAGATTTACCCCGGGTAGAATATGGGGAAGCTTCTCTCCTCGAGAAGAATGAAAATCTTTCCGAAATGCGATTTGGAGGTAGTAAAACACCTTGAATGGACATTTGGCGTTGGTTTATTTGTGTGAGTAGTTCTTTTTTCCAACTGGAAGGAAGTGCCACAGAGTCTCCAACTTCCTTTCTCTGTCCAGCAGGCTCCTCCCAGTGCTCTGTCCATCTCCTAGTCACTTTTCATTTGGATTTGGAGCTGGAAGGATCACTCTTTGTGTCTGCTGCATATCCCATTGGATTTAAGGACTTGTATTTGAGATTTTAGAAGTAAGTTGAAAAACTGGTGTTGTTTGTTTGATTGGGGCCATGCAATGGGATTTATTTGTACTTTTAATCGATTTGTAAAAGTTATTGTGGTTGGTGGCCTGTTGTTTCAGTAAGGGTCTATTTATTTCTTTGCATTTCATTTTTCTTCTTTTGTAAAGGAAAAATGTTGCACAGCTTACTACATTTTCTCCATATTTTTTAAATACATTTGCAATATTGATTTAACCCCTTCTGTGCCGAGGACATAACCATTACGTCCTCAGCACAGAAGGGGTAAATCAATATTGCAAATGTGGAGCTGTGCCGAGGATGTAACCATTATGCCCTGGCACTGGCCCGCGGGGGAAGGGCTGGTGTTCCCCCTGTGGGCCACCCCGCTACATCCCCCCACTGGGGATGGCAGCGGAAGCACAGCCGCTGCCTCCCCCAACCCCTCCCTCTGCAATCGGATGACGTTGGCGCCCTCACAGCGCGCCAACGTCATCATAGGCTGCATGGGATGCGCTGGAAGCCATTTGCTTCCAGCATGTCCAGAGGGAGGATGTGATCAAGGTACGTCCTTCTCTCGGAGGGGATTTAGGAGAAAACAGACACAGGGGGAAAGGAAAGAGTTTTTCCTTTCCCCCTGTGCCAGTTTCTAATGGATTCCTGCTCCACAATCGTGCGTGAGGCCCACGATCATGGAGCAGGAATCCATCCACTGGACCACCAGGGATGTTTTTTTTGTTTTGTTGCGGAAGCGACCCCTTAGGCAAGGGTCATTCTCCTGGGGGGCATTTGTATCCGTGTTTTGGTCCCCCCTGGGGGTCGATTCGGCCAATTTTAGGCCGATCAGCCTCCCGGGGGGGGGGGGGGCCGAAACCCACTAGTCACCAGGGATTTAAAATTTGAGCATTTTGGGAGCGACCCCTTGGGCAAGGGTCGCTCCCATGGGGGTGATATATTGTGTCCGTGTTTCAGCCCCCCTAGGGGCTGATTCAGCCATTTTTAGGCCGATCAGCCCCCCCAGGGGCCGAAACCCACTGGGCACCAGGGATTTTATGTTTGCGCATTTTGGGAGCGACCCCTTGGGCAAGGGTCACTCCCATGGGGTGATTTTTTTTATCTGTTTCACCCCCCCCTGTGGGTTGATTCAGCTGGTTTTAGGCCGATCAGCCCCCAGTGGGGGCAGAAACCCACTAGGCACCAGGGATTTTATTTGTGTGCATTTTGGGGGTGACCCCTTGGGCAAGGGTCGCTCCCATGGGGGTGATTATTTTTTCCTTCATGTTTTGGCCCCCACTGGGGCTAGATCAGCCATTTTTCCTGCTGATGTAGCCCTCGGGGGGGGGGGGGGTCAAAACCCACTAGGTGCCAGGGATTATTTTTTTGTATAATTACAAGGATTGCTCTCCTTTTGGGGATGAATGTTTTGGCCATTTCTGCCCCCCTTGGGGGCAGATTGGCTTTATATTGTAGGTCCAACTGCCCCCAAGGGGGCAGAAGCCTCTAGACCACCAGGGTTTTTTATGAATGCATATGGAAATGTTTTGGGGAGTGGTCCCTTGGGCAAGGGTCACCCCCTTTTGGGCATGAATGTTTTGGCCATTTCTGCCCCTTGAGGGCAGATCAGCCATATATTTTTAGATCCATCTGACCCAAGGGAGGGGCAGAAGCTGCTAGACCACCAGGGATTTTATTACTTATGGCGTAAAATGTTTTGGGGAATGGCCCCTTGGGCAAGGGTCGCTCCCCTATGGGGCTGAATATTCTGGCTGTTTATGCCGCCATAGGCCTTGTATGTTTAAGCCCATGTGCCCCCAGGGAAGGTTTGTGTCTTAAATGTAGTTCGGCTGATGGTCTGTGTGTTTTGCCATTATTTGTGATCGTAAAGTTTTTTTTTCTCCTTTTCATTTTAGTGCAAAGCTTTTGTTTTACTTTGGTGTAACTTGTGCTTGTGGTTTCGGCACTGGTAGGGCTGCAGTTTGTTTAGTTGCAAGTGTTTGGTAAGGAAATGTTTTTTTATATTGTTTACTACAAATGTGTATCAATGACCTGCATGAATGTGTTTTTTGGAAATGTTGTAATAATAGCAGCCTATTTAGCTTCTGTTTGAATGTGTGTGACATTTTCCTTGTATTTGTGCACAATGTGTATTGTGTTACTTTGTGTGTAATTTTCTTTTGTTTTCTTTTTTAGTGGGATATTGGTGCTTGCTGTATCTGTGCAGAGTAGGTGCTGGTGAGTTTAGCTGCCTCTGGCAAGTGAGTGGTATTGTTTTACAGTATGTAGGTCTTTGTGTGCTTTGTATTGATTGACTTTGCCTTGCAACTGCTATATGCCTGTAGTTTACCTTTTTGTTTTATAAATCCACACTTTGTTTATTACTTTTTTTACCCAGTATTGGGTACTGTTGACTTATTTGTCAAGTTAATTGTATTACTAAGGATTATGGCTAGCCGCAGGATGACCGCTCAGCAGGTTGTTGGGATGCTTTTCGAATCTTCTTCTGACCATGATTATGAGACTGATTCTGCATCTGAGGCAGAGGAGGAAGGCCAGGATTCTGTCAGAGAGGAATCATCTGATGATGAAGCTACTCTCAGTGCGGATGAAGCTACTCTCAGTGCGGATGATTTGCCTGTTTTAGAGGAGGACACTGATGTGCCGATAGTGCAGCAAGAGGCATCTAAATTGCAGCTTGGGGCTGCAAGGCTTCCCATTGGAAGTGCTGGACTCTGGGTTGACCCAAACATGGTGCAGCCAGTGCTGCCTTTCTTAGTGGTGTTGCAGGGTGTAGAGTGAATTGTGAAATTTTTTTGCTGATAAATTTCTTTCAGTTGTTTATGGACGATGCGTTTTTGGCTGAGATTGTTGAGCAGACTAATTTGTATGCTGAACAGTATTTGAGGGACAGCAGTGCCAGACTTAGGCCCCACTCTAGAGCTACCCGGTAGACTTCCACAAATCTGGATGAGCTGAAGTTCTTGAGTTTAACTTAATTGATGGGCCTGATTAGGAAGCCATTGCTGTCTTCATATTGGTCTACTAATTCCTTGATGGCAACAGATATATATTTACCTGCAACCATGAGTAGAAATCAGTATTTGCTTCTTCTTCGGATGTTGCATTTTGTTGATAATGCTTTTGCGTTGCCCCGAGATCACCCTGATTGTGATCATCTTTTTAAGGTTCGGCCTGTCCTTGATCACTTTGTTGTTCGATTTTCAGAGATTTATGTGCCTGGGAAAGAAATAGCTGTAGATGAGTATTTGGTCCTGTTCAAGGGCCGATTGGTTTTTAGGCAGTACATTCCTAGCAAGACGGCACATTATGCAATTAAGATGTATATGCTGTCTGAGAATAGTACTGGATATGTCTATAATTTCAGGGTCTACACTGGTAGGGGTTCCAGAATTGACCCCTCTGGTTCTCCGTCCACTTTCGGAGTTACTGAGAAAATTGTGTGGGAACTGGGTAGAGAACTTTTTAACAAAGGTCACCATTTATATGTAGATAACTTTTACACTGGTGTCCCATTGTTTAAGGAATTGTTCAAAGTGGTCACTGTTGCTTGTGGCTCAATCCGCTCTAACCGTAAAGGTTACCCAAAAGAGCTGGTTTGTAAAAACCTGTGAAGGGACAGTGCAGTGCCTTGCATAGTGATGAGCTTCTAGCTCTGAACTTTTCTAACAGGAGAGATGTCTATATGCTGACTACCATCCGTGATGAAAGTACTTCACCTGTGACTGTTTGGGGTCAGGTTGCTGAAGTACGCAATCCTGTGTGCATTTTAGACTACAATAAGCACAAAGGTGGTGTAGATCGAGTAGATCAGAGGTTGGATCCTTACACTGCTGTTCGTACGGCGTACGTTTGGTATAAGAAGTTGGCTATCCATTTATTCCATTTAGCAAGCTTCAATGCCTTAGTTGTATTTAAGGATTGCTCTCCAAAGTCAAAGGTGACATTTGTTCAGTTTCAGCAGTCTTTGATAGGCAGCCTTGTTTTAGTGGAACAGGCAGGAGTTCCTATAGAAGCAGTGGTGGAGGATGTGGCTAGATTGAAAGATCGCCACTTTCCTGATCACCTTCCTCCCACGGCCCAAAAATACTTTCCTGCTAAAAAATATAAAGTATGTGCCCAAAGAGGTGTGCGTAAGGAGAGTCGTATGTACTGCCCCTATTGTCCTTCTAATCTTGGGCTGTGTGTGCCCACATGTTTTAAATTGTACTACACACAACAGAGTTTTTGATTTCAACCGTGAGCATAAAATTAAACTGACTGGTCTGTATCCTTTTATATTTTTTTGTTCAGATTTCATGGTTGGCATAGGTGTGGTGTATTTAGTTAGAGCTGTTGTGTTTGTAGTTATAGTTTTGTATCTATTGCCAATTGGTTCGGTTTTTTTGCATAAAATATGTGATGGCGGTGTGTGTGGACTGGCGCTTGGCTGGTGGTGTGTGTGGACTGGCGCTTGGCTGGCAGGGTACGTGGACTGTCGCTTGGCTGGCGGTGTGCGTGGACTGGTGCTTGGCTGGCGGTGTGCGTGAACTGGCGCTTGGTTGGTGAATGTCATGGAATGGTGCTTGGCTGGCGATGTGCGTGGACTGGCTCTTGGCTGGCGGTGTGAGTAGTGACTTGCTGCTTGTCACTACACACACTGCTAGACAAACGCCAGTCCACACGCTCCATCAGCCGGTATGGTTGCTGTGTCTGCCGTGTGGGCGTATGAAAGTGATGGGCCCTTGAATGGCGCTGCCTGTTGATGTGAGTGTTGTAATGTGCTGGGCCCGCGGATGGCAGTATGAATGGTCTTGTATGTGTCACGAATGAAAAGTGTGTGAATGGCCTGTAAAGAGGTTGGTGCCTTGTCGTGGCTTTACAGCTTACGAGTTGTGAGTCATTGGTTCAGGTTTGTAACCTTTGTAACTATTAACAGTGTATTTCCTTTTTGTGAAATCTCTTGTTAATAACATTTTAGATACTGAACCATCACTCACCCTTGTGTCAAATCCAACCAGTATGTATGTGTACTTAATGAATAGTTAGTTGTGAAGTAATATTTGCATTTTCTGGCTCTCTCTGCCAGGGTGTACATTGCCTCTAGGGAAAATCTACCAATTCTCGATATTTTCATAAAGTAGAAACCCAGGGTAGTACAGGGTGGTGTCCCTTTCATGGATTCCAACATGTTCTCTTACCCAAAATGCCCTGCAAACCTCTAAATGTGACTACAGTCACACATTTTCCTTGTATTACTGTGCCAAATTCTTCCAGAATCAGTAAGACTCCCCAAATTTCCTACTGCCCAGCATTCTCCCAGGTCTCCCGATATAAATGGCACCTCACTTGTGTGGGTGGGCCAAGTGTCCGGCACCAGGAAGGGGTGATTTTTTAGTCACATTTGAGGTTTGCTGGGAACTCTGGGTAGGAAAACGTTGGGGAATCCATGCAAGCCGCACATCCTTGGACTCCCCAGGGTGTCTAGTTTTCAGAAATGTCTGGGTTTGGTAGGTTTCCCTACATGGCCGCCGAGCCCGGGGCCAAAAACGCATGTGACCCCCTAGCAAAACCAGGCCGTTTAGTGATTGATCATTTTTGATGCCTCCGCAATATGTTTTGGGCCATTTCCTGTCGCGGGCACTAGGCCTACCCACAAAATTGAAGTACCATTTTTATCGAGAGACTTGGGCGAACGCTGGATGGTAGGAAATTTGTGCTGGCAAAGTGATACCACAACTCTCCCACACACAAATGTGAGAAAAATGTGATTTTTTTAGCCACATTTGAGGTTTGCTGGGGATTCTGAGTACGAAAACGTTGGGGAATCCACACAAGCCACACATCCTTGGACTTCCTCGGGTGTCTAGTTTTCAGAAATGTCTAGGTTTTGGTAGGTTTCCCTACATGACCGCCGAGCCCAGGGCTAAAAACACAGATGACCCCTTGCAAAACCAGATCGTTTTGTGATTGATCAATTTTGATGCCTCCCCAATATGTTTTGGGCCATTTCCTGTCGCGGGCACTAGGCCTACCCACACAAGTGAGGTACCATTTTTATCGGGAGACTAGGGGGAACGCCAGGTGGGTGGAAGTTTGTGGCTTCCTGCTGATTCCAGAACTTTCCATCACAGAAATGTGAGGAAGATGTGTTTTTGTTTACAAAGTTTGAGGTTTGAAAGGGATTCTGGGTAACAGAACTTGGTGAGAGCCACACAAGTTACCCCATCCTGGATTCCCCTGGGTGTCTAGTTTTCAAAAATGTATAGGTTTGCTAGGTTTCCCTAGGTGCCAGCTGAGCTAGGGTTCAAGATCCAAAGCTAGGCACATTGCAAAAAAGGGTCAGTTTTCACTGGAAAAATGTGTGGTGTCCACGTTGCGTTTTGGTCCGTTTCCTATCACAGGCACTAGGCCTACCCACACAAGTGAGGTACTATTTTTATCTGTAGACTTTGGAGAGTGCTGGGTGGGTGGAAGTTTGGGGCTCCCTGCAGATTCCAGAACTTTCCATCACAGAAATGTGGGGAAAATGTAGTTTTTTTGACAAAGTTTGAGGTTTGCAAAGCATTTTGGGTACCAGGACCTGGTGAGAGCCACACAAGTCACCCCATCCTGGATTCCCCTGGATGTCTAGCTTTTAAAAATGTATAGGTTTGCTTGGTTTCGTTAGGTGCCGGCTGAGCTAGGATCCAAAATCAACAGCTAGGCACATTGCAAAAAAGGGGTCAGTTTTCACTGGAAAAATGTGATGTGTCCACGTTGAGTGTTGGGCCTTTTGCTGTCGCAGGCACTAGGCCTACCCACACAATTGAGGTAGAATTTTTATCGGGAGACTTAGAGGAACACAGAATACTAGAACAAGTGTTATTACCAATTGACTTTTTTTGCATTTCTGACTTCCAAATGTGAGACAATTTGTAAAAAAAATAAGCCATTTTGAAAAATGTCCTTTAATTCCCATGCTTGTATGGCTACCCACAATTTTGGAGATGTTCAAATGACCACTGTTTCTAAACTCTATATTTTGTTCCCATTTCAGAAATATATAGGTTTCTTTGATACCTATTTTTCACTCTTTATATTTTACCAAATGAATTGCTATTTACCCGGTACACAATGAAAAACCATTGCAAGACGCAGCTCAGTTATGGGCTCTGGGTTCCTCGGGTTCTTGGCAACCCTACAAGTCCTATATATCACCACAACCATAAGGGTCCTGCAGATGTAACGGTATATTGCTTTAAAAAATGGGTCATACTTAGAAGAAGTTACAGGTGAAAACTTTGGAACAAATGGCAGTTTTTTTCAATTCAATTTCAATATATTTCTATTTTCAACTGCTAGTTTCTATAAAAAAAAACCTTTAAGGATCTACACAAATGACCCATTGCTGAATTCAGAATTTTGTCTACTTTTCAGAAATGTATAGTTTTTCGGGATCCATTATTGGTTCCACACCCATTTCTACCACTAACTGAAAGGCGGTTGAAAGCACAAAAATAGGAAAAATAAGTTATGTCCCAGTAAAATGACAAAACTGTGTAGAAAAGTATGGTTTTCTTACAAACTTTTTGCTGTTCTTGAAAACTGGGAAGATGGCGCTTTTAGCACCACAAACCCTATGTTGATACCATTTGCAGGGAAAAAAGCAGACGCTGTTTTCTGCAGCACATTTTTCCCATTTTTTGCCAAAAAACCCAAAATTAAGCTTTATTTTGCACCCCAGGGGAATCCACAACCTTTGGTACCTCAAGATGTTGGAAGAAAAGGACACAAATTTGGCGTTGATACTCTATGTGGGTAAAAAGTTATTGGGGCCTGAGCGCGAACTACCTCAAGAAGCCAAAAAAAGGCGTAGCAAAGGGGGGGAGGCTTGGCAGCGAATGGGTTAATTCACTATGTGGCCTAGTCTGCCAATTGCCCTTCCAGCCATTAGGCCCAGTGCTAGTGATGGGTACATGAAACAACTGTTTCAGTGGTGTCTGTTGAATTTGAAACATCATTTAGGCCATGGATGGATTGAAATACAAAATGTTTTTTTTGTAGTATTTCACGTTTTTTTCTCAGAAAACAGTGTATAGGTGAGGTAATGCCTTTGAAGGATATGTGTTGTATTTATTTTTTAGCCCTGTTAATTTCTGTTTTTGGCGTTGCTGAATTAATGCTGTGTTCTCTGTTTTGCCATGCTTCCTTTGTCTGGCCAGCGGTTGTGTGTGTGTGTTTGCCATAAGCACCATTTGCCTTTGTTCCACATGCCATGTGGCCAGGGGCCATTTTGTATAGTCAGTATCCATAGGCCTGCATGTGTTCTTTGTTTTTCAGGCCTCCTGCCTCTTGTTGTGACCATGTGGCTGGCGGCCATTTTGTCTATCCAGCCAGTGTGCTTTTGCCACAGGCCTGCATGTCTTCTTTGTTGTGGCCATGCCTTCTTGCTGGTTGTTGTGACCATGTGGCTGGTGGCCATTTTGTGTAGCTTGCCAGTGTGCTGCTTTCCCCATAGACCTTTATGTGTTCTTCTTAGTTGTTCCTCATTGCCATAGTCTTGCATTTGTTCTTTGTTTGTGGCCATGGCTCCTTGTTGGTTGTTGTTATGCATATAATTTTTCTTATTTTGTACAGGAAAAATGTTGCACAGTTTAGTAAAATGTATCCATGTTTTCTAATACATGTGCAAACTTCTTTTACTTTAATTCACTATGTGGTCTAGTCTGTCAATGGGCCTTCCAGCCAGTAGGCCCAGTAATATTCATTGGTGCAAGAAACAACTGATTCTCTGTTGTCTCTTGGAGGAAACAGCCTTTTAGGGAATGGATGGTATTGAATTAAAATTGAAATTGTGCTTTTCTTAGGGTGTTTAAAGTTTTTTTTCTCCTGCAAATAGCATATAGGTGGGGTAATGCCTTTTTGGAGGATGTGTGTTGTTGTAAACATTTTTTGCCCTGTTAATTTTTGTTTTTGGCGTTGCCGAATTAATACTGTGTTCTCTGTTTTACCATGCCTCCTTTGTCTAGCCACTTGCCAGTGTGTGTGTGTATGTTTGCCATAGGCCACCATTTGCCTTTGTTCCACATGGCGTGTGAGCCAGGGGCCATTTTGTATACAGTCAGTGTCCATGGGCCTGCATGTGTTCTTTGTTTTCCAGGCCTCGCTCTCCTGCCTCTTGTTGGTGTGGCCATGTGGCTTGCGGCCATTTTGTGTTACCACTAGCCAGCCAGTGTGCTTTCCCATAGGCCTGCATGTGTTCTCTTGTGACCATGTGGTCGGTGGCTATTTTGTGTAGGCAGCCAGTGTGCTTTCCCCATAGGCCTGTATGTCTTCTCTTTGTTCCCAATGCCTTCCTGCTCAGTGTTGTTGTTGTTGATGTTGTTGTTGTTGATGACCATGTAGCACTGGCTGGCAGCCATTTTGTGCCTTCAGCCAGTGTGGTGCTTTGCCATAGGCTTGCATGGGTGGTTGAGCAATGAGATAGCAGTTTAATTAACGTATTCTTATATCTTTGAGGATAACTTCACTCATTTATACATTTCTTTAATTTTTATTTTTTTCAATTTTCTTTTAATTAATTGGTAAATTATATATATTTTTTCCATTTTTTTTAATAGTTTTTTTGTTCAATCCATTTTCACTACATCTGGCATCAATCAACCCCATGTCTGCTATAGGTGCACAACAGCATTCATTGTCTAAGGATTATTCCTTCCATTTTCATTTGTCAGCTACACCTCCCTAAGTGCCACATCCCACATGAGTGACGTCACATGACGCACATAAAGCAAACAGTTACATCTGTATGTTGTTGTTGTTTTTGCTCTCTCTTATCATTCCTAAGTGTACAGTCAGTTACCATGAAAGTTTATGTTGGTGAGATTTTCCGTTTTAAGAATAGATACGCTATATTGTTAATTATTTATGATAAGAGTAACCAGTGACCACACTAAATGATATTGTGTTTGTTTGTACTACTAATAGAACTGCAAAAATTTCCCGTTTTACTGATGTCCTTCTTGCTTCTTTTCTTTTAGGTGCACAAGAGACAACATCCCCCACAGTACTGCCAGAAAGAAGACCTGTGCTCGAGGTGACGCGTGACCCACACATCACAGGTATCTCTTCAACTTGTGAAGCTAGGCGCCACTGCTAACTGACAACTTCAAGAAGGCCCCAAAGAAAGGTGCTACTAAGAAAGTTTCCAGTGAGAAGAAGAAGAAGCATACCACCACCACTGGTATGTCGACACAGATCTTTTTTGGGAAAAAAACCTGTGCCTGCTGCCTCTGGGGAGCAAGCTGGGAGCAGCAACCCCGCATCAGTGGACCCACCCCAATCTAGTCTCAAGCCCATGCCTGTCACAGAGGCATCCAATCTAATCACGGCAACACAGACAAGCAGTGAGGTTGAAATTGACTTATCTCTATCGCAAAGTAGTAACAAATTGTTGCAGGAAACTCAGAGAAGTGGACAACAACAGCCGCAACCACCAATAGTAGTTCCCCCCAAAGTAGGAGCAGTTCAGGAGATTGAGTTTCATGTTGAGGAAGTAGAGGAAGCCGCTCTTTCAGAAGATCCATTGTCTTCCAGATCTCCAGCTAGAAAAAGGAGGGTTAGTGTATCATCTTCTTCTCCAAGACCCCTAGTGATGATCTAGACAACACTTGGATCCCACCTCAGTCTGAAAGTGAGACATGCCACGAGACGAGGCTAGAGAAAAGGAAGGTTCCTGAAAGCCTTAGAGTTATGGAGGCAAATGTAGAAGAGGAGCATATCGACAAGCCAGTCATCATGGATGTTAGCCCAGCCCCAGTGGAGACTGACGTTACCCCATCCCAACTTGCAGTGAGGGATATGGCACCAGAGACACCACCACCACCAACGCCAGCTGCCATATTGGCAAAGTCCTGGCAGCGACCTACATCCACAACAACCTCATTACTAGTAGGAACTGCTGGGATTCAAACATCAAAATGGCCACCTACCACCAGTTCATCCGACATTGGCAGTAGCACCAGCATCAGAAAGTTGAGCTCCCTAGTTTGGGACTTCCTTACGGTTCGCAAGAAGGAGGTGAACATTGCCATATGCTCCCTTTGTGGAGCAAGTGATAGTCAGGGTAAGCTTGGTACAAACTATGGTACTGGGGGCGAAACAACCCATTTGAGAAAGCACCATACGGTCCGTTGGGAGGCGCACCTTAGCAGCCAAAAAACTGCAAGTGTTTTTGGTGAAGGGGTCGAAAGCCGGCTGAACAGGGAATCCGAATCCGATCACGGTGGAAGGTGAAGAAGAGGAAGACATTCTCATTACACAAAGCATCCCTCTCCCCAGCAGTGCAGTAGTATCGCCCCCATCAGCAACATTGCAATGGCACAAGACTCAGGTAGAGACACCAAGGCAAGAGAGGACAGTGTCTGCCCGCTGAAAAGCAAATTGAGCCTACCATAGCCTGCTCTCAAGAAGTCACCTGCATCAATGGCATCAGAAAAGAAAAAATACCAGGCTACTATTCCTGCCATGTTTAGGCCGGAGGGACAGTGTAAACGCAATCACCCAAATGCACGTTTATACAGTGTGAAGCTGGTTAAAATGTTAGCGTTGGACCTCCTCACTTTTGCGGAACGGGTGAGTTTTCTTGAATTTGTAGCAGCCATATGCCCGAAATGGAAGGTTCCCTGCTGGTCCTATCCCAGAGTTGCTGTTCCAGCGCTACATCACAATGTGCTGGATTTGCTTGGACAAGCTTTGCAGCAGAGTGCTGTTCACAGTATCCACCTCACAACAGACATGTGGCCCAATTGCCAAGCGACTGATTACATGTGCGTCACTGCACACTGGGCAGTGGGGGCTAGAGAAAAGATATCTACAGGCGTTGACACTGCTGAGATTTTTAATGCTGCTCGGAAGCATGCAACAGTAGCCATGTTTGCCATGGAGAAATCCCATGGCAGGTGCAAACATTTTGGAAGACTTTAACAACAAAGTCTTCGAATGGCTGCGACCAAGAGGCCTTAAGATTGGATTTGTTGCCACGGACAATGGCAGTAATAAAATTAAGTGCAAAAACAACAATTGATGGACATAATGCAGAACAATGTCATACATTCACCCCAGTACAGAGATATGGGCCTAAATCCATAGTTTTTTTGCTCACCATGCCCTTCCAGTTTGAACCCAGCCATATGCAAATCAGCCTTGACCCTGTGCCCAATGGGAACAGTCCAGCCCGAACTGCCAGGACAGGTCCTCCCTGGACTGGAAACAAGCATCCTACTACCGGTTTCGGGGTTTCACCCCTCATCAGCCAGGAATAGCTTGACTACAGTGGCATGGAGAGCACGGGACCCACGTCTGGGCATACCCATTCCACTCGGGGTGACAAATGCAAAAACAACAATTGATTGACAGAATGCAGAACAATGTCATACATTCACCCCAGTACAGAGATCTGGGCCTAAATCCATAGTTTTTTTGCTCACCATGCCCTTCCAGTTTGAACCCAGCCATATGCAAATCAGTCTTGACCCTGTGCCCAATGGGAACAGTCCAGCCCGAACTGCCAGGCCAGGTCCTCCCTGGACTGGAAACAAGCATCCTAGGACCGGTTTCGGGGTTTCACCCCTCATCAGCCAGGATAGCTTGACTCCAGTGGGATGGAGAGCAATGGGACCCACGTCTGGGCATACCTGTCCCACTCGGGGTGACAAATGCAAAAACAACAATTGATGGACAGAATGCAGAACAATGTCATACATTCACCCCAGTACAGAGATCTGGGCCTAAATCCATAGTTTTTTTGCTCACCATGCCCTTCCATTTTGAACCCAACCATATGCAAATCAGTCTTGACCCTGTGCCCAATGGGAACAGTCCAGCCCGAACTGCCAGGCCAGGTCCTCCCTGGACTGGAAACAAGCATCCTAGGACCGGTTTCGGGGTTTCACCCCTCATCAGCCAGGATAGCTTGACTCCAGTGGGATGGAGAGCAATGGGACCCACGTCTGGGCATACCCGTCCCACTCGGGGTGACAAATGCAAAAACAACAATTGATGGACAGAATGCAGAACAATGTCATACATTTACCCCAGTACAGAGATCTGGGCCTAAATCCATCGTTTTTTTCTCACCATGCCCTTCCAGTTTGAACCCACCCATATGCAAACCAGTCTTGACCCTGTGCCCAATGGGAACAGTCCAGCCCGAACTGCCAGGCCAGGTCCTCCCTGGACTGGAAACAAGCATCCTAGGACCGGTTTCGGGGTTTGATGGGGTGGTGTGGTGGGCAAAAGAATGATGGATTTAACCCAGATCCTTGTGACTGGGGGTGAATGTTTGCATTGTCCAGCATTCCGTCCATCAATTGTTTCTTTTGCATATGTCGCCCTAAGTGGGAAGGGTATGCCCAGACATGGGTCCCGGGCTAACTACACCACTGGATTCAAGCTAGCCTGGCTGATAAAGTTTGATGCCCTGAAACCGGTCCCAGGATGCTTGTTTCCGGTCCAGGGAGGACCTGGCTTGGCAGTTCAGACTGGACTGTTACCACAAGGAACAGGGTCAAGACTGATTTGCATATGGCTGGGTCCAAACTGGGGTTGTGTGGTGAGCAAAAGAATGATGGATTTAACCCAGATGCTTGTGACTGGGGGTTAATGTTTGCATTGCCCAGCATTCCGTCCATCAATTGTTTCTTTAGTAATAAAGTTAAGGCCATGGCCAATGGTGGCTATTTCAGGGTCCTGAGGTGTATTGGTATGGGAAGAGGCACCAATGGCCAGTGCTCAGCAGGCTGGCAATAAACTATCTGGCTTGCCCGGAACCTAGTATCTCTGCTGAGCGTGTTTTCAGTGCTGCTGGTGCATTGTCTCATTGAGAACGACCATTCTCTCACCCAAAAATGTGGAGAGATTAACCATGATCAAAATGAATCAGCACTTTATACCACTGGATTACTCCATATCTGAAGTACGACAGGAGGAAGATGAGGGAGACTCAGGTCATGGAAGTAGCATGTTAGCTGACCTGCTTCTGAGCAAACCACCTGAGTTTGAGGATGAACTCTACTTCCCTGAGTACTAGGCCTGAGCCAACAACAATAGAATTTTCTCTCTCAGTCTCTAGTCTATCGCTGATCTGCTTTCTTTCTTTGATGCCAAAAAAAGATATAGCTCAGGGAATATTATTATTTACTCTAATTTGGTATTGTCTGGTTGACTAATTCATCAACACCATGTTACTCTTAGACACATGTTATTGCTGGATTGGAGTTGCAACTGTGTGCAGTGAAGAAGCCCCGACCCCCCCCCCCACACACACACACTTATTTCCCTCAAGGGCATTGGATTGAGAATACAAACAAATGTGCAGCTGCCTCTAAACCTGGGCCATGACTATCGATCCTTTCCTAGTTTATTACCCAAGCCGGACTGCCCCACATGTGACATTATTTGATTTACACAGGCCAGTCTCAGCTATATCAAGAAAGAAAAGAGACAAATTGTAAACAATGCTCTTAGCAAAACACATAAAATTATATAGTGGCACAGTAGCAGTACATTTGCTGGTATCCTCGGGCCATTCAATTTTGATGTGATTAGAGTTTCAGGAATTATGCACTGTGGAGTGAACAAGCATTCATCTCTCTCTTGTTCAGCTGAATTAATGTAGGCATGCTAGCTCAGCTGACGCCCTAGACAGACATACCCGTGTCATGTTACTTTGCAACTATCTGCAGGTGGGGCGGCTGTACTAGACAATTATCTTCTTCCTATCATGGCCATGCCCTGTTAAATGCCTCAATTTCACCCTTACTACAAGGCAGATGAATAGTTACTTACTATGAATGATATGCGCAAGTGAGGTACTATAAAAAAACAATTATGCAGACAAACATCCTCCGTCTTCCCATGGGAAAAGCAATGCACTACAGTACAGGGAAAGGATTAAGGAACAGGATATTGTATTTGGCATGTTCATCACAGACTATCCCATCCATAAAATGCAAAGGCACTTACTTTTAGTCCCACTTTATTCCCTGGCCTCAGCTCCATCACCACATTTGACATTACTTTTTTCCAACAAAATAGATTTGCTTGGCAGTAATGAAAAGATTTATGAACTTAGCCTACTGCAGGTAAATTAGTGGGATTAGGCCGGATAGGTAGACGTTTCACTGATCATCAACATCATCATCAAGAGCCTAAGCTTTTGCTATTAGTGAGTCACTTTGTTCAGCAATTGTTGAAAGGGAAATATTTGAACTGACATAATCCGTTATGGAAGCAATAATGAAATATATCACTTGGCCAGAGGAAAGTGGCGCATGCAAAGAATGTTTTTTTTGAAAATTTATGGAAGGCTGTGACAAAAGGAACTTAGGAAAGGAGTTATGAACTAGGAAGTGACTGAGTGGGCACTGGCAGTATAGGGAAACACATCTATTTCTTGCATTGCCATTGTTGGAAAATGAGGCAGTATCTGTGAGGCCTGCACAAATAACATGACTACATTTGTCCTTCACTGGGAACCAAACACCCCATTGTAGCGCTTGACTCTCAGAGGGTAGCGTTGCAGTGCAGTCTAAGGCTAGCTCAAGGGAGGTGGTGTGGGCTAGTAATCGCCATTTACCAGTACGCAGAAATAACACTCAATAATTGGTTGTCCAGTCTGTAATTTTCTTTATAAAAGGAAGAGTACATTTATTAAGCACACACTACTCAATACTATGCAACAATTTAAAAATATACATAAGGTGTTGGAATTACTTCATGACATTGCATCACATTTCCACACCTTCCGCAGGGGGGGTGGGGTCTAGTACCACCACTCCCATATATGCACATCATCTTGCCCCCTAATGTAGTAGGTTGACCATAACCTGGAGTGAGGGCCTTGCCCACTGCCACCATCCCATTGGCGACCCACCCCATTATCTCAACAAGCATTTAAAATGGGCACACCTGCCCTGGTGACACATAACCCTAACTGAGCATTTCATACTTGAAGGAAGTGGCCCTTAGGGGCCACCCGGGTTACTTACAACCACCTGCTAGGCATTCCCAAGTAATGAAAAGTCAGTCAGACAGTAGAGAATACAAACATACCTTTATTAGTAATACTCTGCAGAGGAGTCCAATCTGACCTGCACCCTAAGATGTCTGCCGAGGGACTGCCTCCCCAGCGGCCTGCAATGCATGATCATTCTTCCAAGAACCCCCCAACCACGCCCACAGTGGAAAGTTACCGGCCTGGGCCGAACATGAACAAAGAAGGCACAGAAGGATGGGCTACCACCTGCCAGATGGGTACATGCTATCGGCAACTCAAGGTTACCGCGCTGAGTCTCAGCGTCTCCTAACGTGGGAGCAGAACTACACACTCGGATAGGCATGCGAGGGCAGAATGGCCTATTCATTAGTAAGTCGGGATGCAGCCTTGAACAGGAAAGGAAAATAATAACTAAATACAGTATTCTGCTGAGGCAAGCAGTACGAATAATGAGGCCTAGTTCAGACACAGCCTAATAGGGATTATGAAATACAAAATGGAGTCACACTTGCTAACTAAAGCTTGCACGTTGCAGGGATAACTCAGTGGGTTGCATAACGTGAATACAAATGGCATCTATTTAGCCACACACTGCTAACCTAATGTAGCATGATACGAGTGCATAGCAGGAATGGGATTTTCAAATCTAACATACTGACCATACAGTATACACCTCTACATCTTAGTGGCTAAACGTCTGTGTTGTCCTTCACCTAAGGCAGCAGCAAGAATACATGTTTAGGCATCACTTAAAATGACAGTACTTATGATATCTGACCACATTGATAATGCATTGTAATTAAAGTCCCTAAAAGGCATCACCATTAAAATCACATGATTAGGCTTGTACAGCCAGACACACTAGCAGAAATGTCCAGAAACATAATCCCACTTTGCTTATGATTTCACATGTGACTTCCAGACCCTCAAAAGAAACAACTTGGTGTAAATGCATTTCTTGTGCAATTGCACCTCTTCATTTCCAGGGGATGTCCTTCTCAGACATCCCCAGTTCAGCCCTTCACACCTTGGTGCAGTCTCAAACACACCCCCAGCTGAAGAACAAAAGTTCCAGCCACAGTTTGCTGTTGGAGCATGGCTGAGTCCTTGAGGGGTTGTTTCTTGCAAGTCCCCCAGAGACTTAGGGAGGGACTTTCCTCTTGTGTGCTGGGGGAGTCTGCGTGCTCCTGTAGCTCCCCCTATACCTGTGCACACACCTGGCGGTGGCCCCGGCCTCCTGGGTTCACCACACGCAGAGAACAAGCTGCTTTTCCTCGCAGGCCGATCCGGGCCTGCAAGGCATTATGGGGCGCTTTCCTCAGCGTGTACATAATAGAGCAGCGGCTCCCCCGCTGCTTGAGGAGAGCTGCGCTGTAATCCTGGACAGCCTCACGCCACTGCCCGATATCGTTGGGGACCCGGTCCCACCCGGACCCCTTATCGCCAGGTGAGACTGCGCGGCTCGGGGAGCCCACCCCCAGCCACTCCTTCCGCTTCTCTTCACGGGGGCCAGTCCCTCCCGGGCACCCCGCATCCCCAGGCTCATTGGAGAGCCACTCGGGGAGCCCACCTCCACCGGGCCAGCACCCTTGTGTGCTGCCACGGGAGCCGGCACTCCAATTCAGGTCTGCCCGCTCCTGCGGGCAGACACAGAGGCTGCCATTGGTCCAGCTGGACCTCGGGGGAGTGCGACGGCACTCCCCCTGCCTTTCTCCTGCCACGGGGGAGTGTGGCGGCACTCCCCCTTCCTCGCGGTCCACATCGGGCCCGGAGTTGGGATCCTGGGCCCCTGGGCATCTTTGCAGGGAGCGCGACGGCACTCCCCGGCTTGACTTCTTGGCTTCGGGGCCCGGAGTTGGGATCCCGGGCCCCAGGGAATCCTTCATGGGGAGCGCGACGACACTCCCCGACTTTCTTCTTCACGGGGTGCGACGGCACTCCCCGACTTCGGTGGGGCCCAGAGTTGAGGGTCCTGGGCCCCTCTCACCATTCCCAGGGGTCGCAACGGTGCTCCCCTGCCTCCGTTTTTGTCGGGGGCCAGGGTGGGCTCCTGCCTTGAGAGGAGACCTTCACCCTTGGAATGCTTGCACTGAAGGGCTAGGCCTCTGATGCCACAGCTTGGGGAGGAAGGCAATTAATCCAGCCTGGCAGGGTCACACCCAGCCAGGCTCTGGTTATGAGCTGAGTCAGAGGAATATGACATTTCTGGATGACCCATAAGCAGTACAGATATGGCTTTGCACTCAGCAGAATACTTCTTGTCACACCTCTTACAGTGTACTTTGGTGCGTGCCTGGAATTTGTAGGCCCTAGGGAAGTGATACTACCCCATGTGGCCCCCATCTTCATAGGAGAGTACTGTAGTGTTCCTATAGTGAAAACAGTAAAGCACACTGACTTTCCCTCACATGTGTCTTCCCATACTATAAAGCCTATTCCATGTCACCACCCAACTCTGCATAATTCCAGCCACCCCATTCTATCTGTACCTGCTCCTGGGCTGCGCACGACAGGAATCTCCCCCGCGCAGCTCTTACACAGGTGCGCACGTATGTGCACACATGTCTACATGTAACCAGTCCGGTGCCCCTTACCCTGGCTGCAGCGCAGCAGCCTTCTCTCACAAGGGGGGCACCGGTGCAATCCACTTGCAGTCTGTTTCATCATGAGTTTACTGTGGGTGAGTCCCAGCTTATGAGGCTCTCCTACAGTAAAAGCAAAAAAATTAGGTGCTCAAAAAGCGAAGATTCCGGGCGGCTCAGATGGTCAGAACCACCTTCTAACAGCCATGAAATTGGTAAATGGGCCTACACATTAAATGAGGATGACGCACATTGCACAGCCAACAATGCAGTGACGCCAATGTAACCATACAGCCGATAGGTAACCCATGGGTGTCAATGGCAAAATGCCATGGGTAGGGAGGGAGGTGATTGATGATGATGGGTGGGTAATAGGAAGGATACATATGCATCAAATTTTGCGCTTGAAATCTACTGTGAGTCAAGGGAGTAGTCTGAAATACCACCTCAACCCTTTGAATCAAAAACCTTACTAAAACTTTTACAAGCAAGTAAAGATGAGAAGAATGCCACTACCTAGGAGCACCCTAGTCCCTTGTTCTTTCTTCTTCCCAGGGACTTTTTCATCCAAACATGGCTCTCAGTCTCCACAAACCTTTCACCAACATACATTTGCCATTTTCCCACCCTTGCGACCTTTCACCCACCCAGGCAGGCATCCTTTCACCCATACACTTTCACCCACCCAGGCAGGCATCCTTTCAGCTTTCATCCATCCTTCACCCACCCATGCATCTTATCAGCCACCTGTAGTAGTGCATATTTCACTCACGCACCCTTCTCTTCCAGTCATATTACATTTCACCCATCCTTTCTCCTTCCATCCATCTTTCCCTTTTCCATCAACCCATCGCAGTTAAATGTCTTCATGAAACTTTCTCTGCTGAGTTGAAAATAGAAGAGGCCATTAGATATTCAACTCCTGCTGTATATGCTGAGTAAAGAGGGGTGTGTTCAACTGTTCACACAAGTCTCAAAAGTACATCCTTGCAGTGAATATATAATTCATAGTCAATAAGCAAGCAATATGACTTACCACCGCCTGCCAATGCTGCTGGCTCACCCCCTACCGCTGCTGCATCTGCTGACTGGCTGGCGCCGTCATCACTGCTGGCCCCAGCGCTGGTGGTCAGTGTGGCTAGAAAAACATTACACATTTTTTAGATGCCAGATATGCCTCCCCCTTTTTATTTTTCTATAGCAAAATACAGTACACACATCACTGCAATTCGGATACAGACAGTATCTTCTATCAAAAATATCAGGTTGAGCATTTTTTTGGCAGCAATTTTTGAAAAGCCTCAAGACAAACTGTAAAGGAGTGGCTAAAGCTATTGATGAATCTGAGGGGGATATTCTCAAGAAAGTGCAATAATCATCGCTAAAATAGGTTAACGCAAGTTTTCATATCGCCGTCTATCGCGGGAAAATAACTGTGTTAACGTGGCATTCTCAACACGGCGGTAACATGCGATAGTACCCTGATAACGCGGCAAATGTCCGAAATAACATTACCGGTACAGCGATAAAAATCTCAACCCGAACGTGAAAAAAGTTGCGATGTGCCCAACCGCGAAAAAAAATCCAGAGATAAGCAGTGCCAGGCCTGCAAGTCCCACAAGTCAGGCTGCAAAAAGCACAATAAAAGCGGCAACACAAAACACAAACAACTGCGAAGCACCATGGAGGTAGCCGGAGCAAGCACAGAGGACAACCAGAACCCCACAAGCCCCACGGAGGACCAGCCTGGGACCTCGGGGTCAGGGAAGGGCAAGGAGAAGAAGAAGAGGAAGACGCGGTTCAGTCCGCAGGAAAACAGGATCCTGATCACGAGGTGATAGAACACCATCAACAACTGTTCGTCACCTCCACTGTGTCATTGGCAACAAAAAATGGAATATGGCAGTCCATCGTGGACAAGGCGAATGCAGTCGGAGTGCTGAGGAGGACAATGAACGAGGTCAAGAGGCGCTGGAATGATGTGAAGCGCAAGACCAAGCAGAAACTCGCAGACAACCAGAAGGCAGCAATGCAGACTGGAGGTGGGAGTCCAGCGCCACAGGAGGAGCTGGATGAGATGGAGGAAACGGTGACCACAGTCATCAGTGGGGAGACGGTGGCAGGAGTTGGGGGACCGGACACTGCTCAACATGACCCGACACAACAGCAACAGGGTGAGTAACCACCAGGGACTGGGGGACGGGGGGAGATAGGCACAATGGCACACATGCACAATTAAGTAGAGCACATCTGCGGACAAACCATGGCCAAGAGTTACAACTCCAACCAAGAGCCCAATTTACACAAGTCTGCAACATCACAGCACTGCATAAGCACAGAAGTGAAAGCCACACCGCCTGAAAGGGATAAGGGCCAGCCAAATCAGAGCTGAAGGGGCAACTCACCTACAATGCAGCACACACACATAAGATCCAGAGCACCGCAACATTTACAACAATGTTGAACAAACAGCAACACCAGCACAACAGAACAGAGGACACAACTGCTGCCGCTTGTGTGTGGAAAATGGCCATTCGCATGAGGCATAGCAGGAAACTGTGAGATGATAATGTACTAGTACAACCCCACATCCCTGATGGTGTAGTAATGCATGTATGGCCGTGACCCAGATAGGCAGTGAGACACACATTGTCATACAAATCAACACTCATCACAGTTGAATACAAGTGAAGTGCATAGACTTAATTAGCATATGCGTGTCAGTACAGCCAAGATAAGTGCCACAACATGCAGACTAATGCAGCAGTATGTCAGAACGTGGAACGTTGCCAAGTGCCGCTGACCACTCCGGGGGAGTGCCGCACCATTCACAGGTGTGTGTTTACCCGCGTTGTTGTCCGCTCATGTATTCGGAGTCCAGGCGAATGCAGCCATGTCCACTGTCGTCGTGGGAGATGTGACCAGAACCCCAAGTTCCAACAAGGTGTCGGGACATGTGCAATGTGTTCCAAACTGTTGTGTCTGCAGGTACGTAGTTACACGTCCATGAAAGCTAGTGCAGCTTCGTAGGCAATCATTTCCAACATGAGGTTGTTGTCGACTTCATCGAACAGGACGGCGAGGCTAACCATTAGCAGGTCCGGACAGATGTGCTGCCTCCACCCCCTTTCGCCAATTAGCACTACAGCCCAATAGGGGAGCGGCTCAATTTGGTCACTGCACACGAGGAGTTCTGCAATCTCCCAGGTCCAGCAGCCAGCATGTATGCCAAGTATCCAGGCATCCCATAGACGGGTGTCACGGTGACACTCATGGTCGTGGGCCAACAGGGAGCACACACACATGTCGAAATCCAGTTCGGCTATCGTCCTGTTGGATAGGCAGACATCCATGGACCACTCGAATATGCACGAGCAACAATGCAACACAGGCTGCATGCAGGTGACGTTGGCAAGGCGGAAGCTCAGCCGGTAACTGATCCGCAGCACTACCAATAGCAGTGCCCCCAGTAAATGCAGCATACGTGCACGGTACAGTTCCACGTGACAGGGGTTGTGCATGTGTCCGGGATGGTCTGCCACTGCGTTAGTGGCTCTGGTTGAAGCTGCACTGTTCTGACCTGCACCAGTTCTGTGGATGAAATGCCATAGCTCGGATCAATGAGTTGTTGAAGTGTGCAACAGTTGTACGCCTGGGATGGTGTGGGAGTAAGTGTGAAGGCCATTCCATGCAAGATAACTCAGAGCAAGGACTTCTGTGTGTGGGGTGTGTATACGTTGGTCTGTCGTCGGGCTGTGCGTAGTGTGGGAGTCATCCTCAACTGCTATCGCATCTGTCAGGGGGTGCCGGGCACATGCAATTCCGAGGTCGGATGTGCAGATGTGCTTCCGCCTGATAGTTGAGTCAAAGGAGCTTTCATCCCTAATGTCAGTTTGTCATCTGCTTGCATTCATGAAGTGTGATGTGGCTTGTTGGGTGTGGGGTGGGATGTGTGCGACTTTGGGATTCATGTTTGACATGACTTGCATGTGGCAAATGAGCGGCATCACTGTGTGTTACGTTGCCTCAGAGCTGCTACTCCCTCCCCCGAGCCTATTTACTTGTGTGCGTTGCGCGGTTGCATCACTTGCACTGCAACGGCACACCATTGTCATGCCTGTCTGCGCATGTCCAAAAGCCTGACAACGACACTGTGATGTTGTCCATTGAAGGTGGGCGGCCACGTGAGTGTAGGCCTATGGTAAGGATAGTGCGGACACAGATGTAGAGTTCATGCCTGGCTGAACTCGCCCTGCGACTAAGGCTAGGCATTTGGCTCATGCTGCGGCAATGCAAATACACACAACACTTGGCATGTATGAGCCAAGACCACGAGCGGTCTTGCGCTCCTTCATTTCTCCGTTCGTGCGAGACCGCCCTCCGGGTGAATGCTACATTGCAACATTGTCAATTGCGGGCCGGGTGGCGCCGACACTACAACAGAGACACATGCATTGGTGACTTCCTTGTCCAAGCCAGAACTGAACCACGCCCTGAGCCCCGGGCTAATTTTACACACCCCTGCGCTGGGCTGACGTACGCCGGCCCAGCCCACTCCGCTTACGCTTACAGGGGGGGGGACAAAGCTACATGTCCAAGGTCTTACCCACTGCCTGAGGTGACATGCTTGCGTCCGCTGTCCACAGCACAATGTGATGTGGTAGGGCCAGGGGCCATCACGCATACATAATGACCACATGGACACACTTAGATAGATAGTGGAACTGGCTACGGGCATTTGCGCCCGGCCCCTTTTTATTACCAGGGTCACATGTCCAGTGACGACTGTGCTGGATGGGTGTGGGGAGAGTGTAAGCCAGCCCTCAGGGAGTGGTTGGTGCTGGCAACAACTAGAACAGTGATCATCGGATCACACACACAGAGTCACTCATGAAGGGTCCATGACTTGCAGTGCACTGAGGTAGGGGCACCAGAACTGGACTCACACACATATAATTACATCATAAAGGGTCCATGACTTGAGCTACACTGAGTTCGTGGTGCCGGAAGCGCTCAGCGGGTGCGCGGCCTGGGCTGATGCGTCGTCAGGGCGGGCCGCCCTGGAAGCAATGTCTGTTGCCTACTGGACTGCGCCATGAATAAATGAAGACTCAATTTGATTTGTGAGCCCTGCTGACCACAGTGTAGGCCAGAGGCAGGGGTCAGAAAGGTCCCACAGCCACGTGAAGATGACTTGTGGTGCACTGCGTTAGTGGCACCTGGAGCGCGCGGCGGGTGCGCGGCATACGCTAATGCGTCGTCCGGGCGGGCCGCCCTGGAAGCAATGTCTGTTGCCTACTGGACTGCGCCATGAATAAATGAAGACTCAATTTGATTTGTGAGCCCTGCTGACCGCAGTGTAGGCCGGAGGCAGCGGTCAGAAAGGGCCCACGGCCACGTGGCGTCGACTTGTGTTGCACAGGGTCAGTGGCACCTGGAGCGCTCAGCAGGTGCACAGCCAACGATGATGCATCGTCCGGGTGGGCCGCACTGGGGGCAATGTTTTTTTGCCTACTGAATTCTGCCTCAATATTGCCATGTGGCGTCGACTTGTGTTGCACAGGGTCAGTGGCACCTGGAGCGATCAGCAGGTGCACAGCCAACGATGATGCGTCGTCCGGGCTGGCCGCACTGTGAGCAATTTTTTTTGCCTACTGAATTCTGCCTCACTATTGCCACGTGGCGTCAACTTGTGTTGCACAGGGTCAGTGTCACCTGGAGCGCTCAGCAGGTGCACAGCCAACGATGATGCGTCGTCCGGGTGGGCCGCACTGGGGGCAATGTCTGTTGACAGAAATGTGGCACAATTTGAATTGTGGGACCTGCTGACCGCAGTGTAGGACTAAGGCAGTATCCGGCACACACATGACTCCGTGTTGCTGTGCTGCTGGATGCGCTGGGCGCCTGTGTCGCGGAGTCTGGAGGTCACGGCGGCGGACTTGTGGCAGGGTGAGGTGCGCCGCCCTGGCAGACACGTTGCCCATCACGGAAGAGAACCACGCCCAGAGTTCCGGCCTTTTTATCCGCACTCCTACGCTGGAGTGGCATACGCTGGCCCAACCCACTGCGCTTACGCTTACAGGGGGGACGGCACAGCTACATGTCCAAGGTCTTCCCCACTGCCTGAGGTAACATGTTTGCGTCCACTGTCCACAACACTACAAACCCCAGCAGTATATGTCCACATGGACATGTCTGTGCTCTGCATTCTGTGGTCTGTCCAGCACATCACCGCCACACTTGGCATTGTGTACATTCTTCTTCATGGGTGAGTTGCCTCCTTCACACATACTTGGTTCTCACCTCTCCCCACATTCTGCACTTGTGTGGCTGAGGGGCCATGCCATTTTCGGAAGGTCCGCTGTCTTGTCCTACGCTGACTCGGTGGTAGTCCGGGGGGGTTCGGAGGGGGGGGATCCTGGGGGTGGTGGCGGTGGGTGTTGTGGCCCTCTTGGGTCTCCGAGCTGCATGTTCATTGGCTCCATGGCATCTGTGGGTCTTCAGATGTGGCTCTGGGCTGGGCTCCCTTTCATACTGCAGGTAGTCGTCCTGCTTAGCACCAGCAGAAGGCAGGTGTTAAATCCCTGCAGCTGACGCGCCTTATCGCCTGTTCTTGGTTCGCATCGCAGATCTGACTGGTCGTTGAGAATCACGCAAAGTGGTGTTTTCGTGTGTTTTTGCACGGGTACGCCTACTCTGCATATCATTAGCGTTAGTTGTCGCACTAATCCATGGCGATGATTTTTGCGGTAGCTATCGCAGGGAAACTGGCGATGTCGGCAGTTTGCACAAGCTTGTAAATAGGGCGAAAAATCTATTGCCACTTTTGCGGCGCTAAAGTGCCGATAAATCGGCGATGAGTCCTTGAGAATATGCCCCTGAGTTTTTGAAAAGAAATAAAAGAGTGGACAACTGGACTGGACATATGGTCTTGGTTGGCAAATGCAATAGGCCCGTCCTCCTCATACTTCGTTCCAGTTCCAGACAGTGTGTACAGCCAACTGCTGCTAATAATACTAGGGCTAGCTAAGAGGAAGACACAACTTTGGGGTGTCCAACGTGACCATAGCCACACTCTTATTTTACTGATTGAGCATGAGAAAGTAAAAGAAAGCCTTTGTCCTCTTCTCAACAAGCATGCATTTCCCTTCCTGCACATAAACAATCATTAATAGCATGTTGCTCTTTCTATGTGTGCTGCAGAATACACCACACACAGAAAAAGCAAAAACGAAAAATAAATGTATTTTTCTTCATTGCGCCATTCTAATGCCTGCTATTGTATGGTGCTAGTTTTTGGTGCTGCTCAGATTTACACCTCCTTGTAAATCTGGGGCAGTGTCAAAAAGCAATAGGTAATGCTGTGGAACGCCCACAGCAACACCCATTGCACGCTCCTTTCACGCAGATACCTGCGTGAAAGGGTACCATATTTACGAAGTGGCGTTAAACCACGAAAAGTGGCTTAACGCCACTTTGCAAATATGGAGCAGGGCATTGCACTTCCAGAACATCAAAAAAGTGATGTTCCAGTGGTGAAATCTCCTTGTAAATATGCCCCCAAGTGCAGAGTACTTTGTACCAAAAACTCATCACATGGACAGACAGGTAAGTCAGCACACAAAGGGGCTTCTTTACAAGCTCTTTGCGCTCGGTCCGTCACTTTTTCCTATATTAAAAGTGAAGCCCCAATGTATTTTTAACTTTAAAACTTTAAAAGCTACTAAAAGATGTACCGTATTAGACCCTATGTTTCCGCATTTGTCACCATAATAATATAAGGCTGAATGCCTGGACGAGTTAGCAGATGCAACTTTTTTTTTTTTAAATTCTCTTCACGTGCCCATCTGTTCTAATCCTAGTGATCAATGTTTTAAAATCCCTTTTACTCATGCCCTGCAGGGATTCCATCTTGTTAAAATACCCAGAATTTCCCATTTTCGCACATAATTTCTTTAAAATGGTTATCCAGCTTATTTGATTCAATACATCCAAAAGCAAACAATCACAAATTATCTCTCTATTTAACGACGCTGCTGGTTTCGTCCAGATAGCATGCTATAATAAAAACAGGGCTAACCGGGTGTAATCCTCAATACATAGCATACCTAATTCACCATGATAAAATATGATTAGCACAGCTAGATAGTACCCTAACATTTTTGGGCACATATTATTCACTTTCTGAATTGCATCCACATTTGAGTAGCACCTGACCCTTGCTCGTAGCAAACCCCTGACAGACATTTGCTTCTGTATTTATAGACATCTCCTTCAATGGCCACTTGTCAAGCCTGGATGCAAATCTAAATATGGCCACGTTTGATTTTTACAAAATATATTATCTTCATTTTCAGAAAAGAACACCAGTTTTTATCGCTATTAAAAAGCAGGCCTAAATATGAGAAGGTGTCAGTATCTTCTCACCATTGATAAAATGTGTCCAGTTCATCTTCTTTGCCGACCCATTATCATGGTATATACCTTGCCACGATATACTCTCAGACCCTGATTATCCATAAAAATGGTAAAACTATCAGGGGAGACCCTGTCCGGCATTCCCTGTGTGTGCCATTAAAACAGCGTTTTTTTGTTTAAATCAGAATAGGAAGTGGGCAGGAGCTTATATGGGGCATGCCACATGCCCTGCCCATTTAATGTTTGCTACATTATTCATTTAAAGAGTTAAAAGGAACTGGCACAAGATACACCCCTGTCTTACTCCTCATAGAAGTGCTCAGTACATCCACCCCTTACTGCCATGTCAGACACAAGCTGTAGTTCCAGGACACAGCTATCGTAAAAAATGTACTATAAATTAGTCTACACCCAATTCAGCCAAACCTTCCTACAGTTTCGAATAACTAACACAGTAGAATGGGCATGACAGATCCACAAATGCCATGTAAAACAATCCGTTCTTTCTAACATATACTTACTAATTAAACAATTGAAAATTAAATATTGTTTGACTGTGCCGATCTCTTTTCGGAAGCCATACTGTACATTGCACACAAAATTATTCTGTTCTACCAACATTCTAGTCTTGACCACTGTATTCTACCCACCACCTTAAGAGTGGAATCTATGCCGAAGCAAGATGGCGGCAGATCACTGAGCTCCGTTGCATTCACAGAGCTAATGTTTCTTTTACAGCCCTTCATGGCCATGCTTGGTGTCCCTTGATGAGGTCTCCTGTTCCCTAACTTCCTTCTGTATTCGCAAGCCGGTGGGAACCGTCGGAGACTCGTCCTCTATACCCTGTTGCCACGGCAGTAAATTCCAGTCACATGCTAGCGGCCGCCATTTTCTCAGCGCGCCACTCGCGTCTTTGATCTCCGTTCTACCCTGCCTCATATGGTAACCGGCTCCGTCTACTATAATGTTCTGGCCAAACTGATTTTTATGCAGTCCTCCCCCATTTTTCTTCAATATTAGACATTTGTCTTGAATTTCAACTATATATGGGAGCCTGCATTCTTTTGTCATGATGTTATTTTTTTTAATCTTCTAGGTGAAATACTGATATGGCTGTGGTATTGATATATTCCTCTATAATATTTGTTTTTTAATATATCAATACATGTTCTTCATCTTATCTCCTAATAATGTAATGCCTTGATTGTCGCCCTTCATTTTTATTCACCGTTATTATATTGTATGGGCATACTTCGATCCTTTCAAAAGCTTACTCAGTGCTAGATGCATTACGTCAAGATGGCCAGCGACCCGCATACCGCCATCAAACCATCATCGTCTGGCACTAAGCCTAAGAGAGCAAAAAATGACCCTCCATCTCCGATTCAGTCATCTCATAATCTTGTTTTAGATACCATTTTGGATGACGTGCATGGCCTTAAACCTTTCATGTGTGCAACCAATGAGAAATTGCAACAAATTGAAGATCGTTGGATTATTATGCAGGGCAAGTTGCTTGATATGGAACAGCGTGTTAGTTATCTTCAGGATATGGCTATGCTGAAACAAGAAATTCAAAAACTTGAGCTGTATACCGAGGACCTTGAAAATCGAAATATAAAGGAATAATCTCCACCTTTATGGTCTGCCTGAGAAAATTGAAGACCCTTATCTTCTGACCTTCTTGAAGAAATTTTTACCTGAGCTTCTTGGCCTTCAATCTTCATCGCCTCTTAATATTCAACAAGCGCATAGTTTGGGCTGTCCTCAACCTCACTCTACTAGACATCGAGGCATCATAATGCTTATTTTGGAATTCACTGACTTGATGCTTGTCTTGAAAGCCACTAAGGAAAAACGTTGTCCAGTATGGTCTGGACACAATATCTTAATCACTCAGGACATCTCCAATGCAACAAATGCTAGACGTAAAGAATTTTTAGCTCTTCGAACTCAACTGAGACACCTGAACTTTCGCTATGTCATTCTCCATCCCTGCCTCTGTAGAATCACCTATGAAGTAATCTCACATTCTTTTGAAGATCCGGTTTAACTAAAAATGTTCCTACAAAATATTACAAAGCAAAATATGGATGATAATCCTTAAAGTTCTTAAACTTTTAGTTCTGTGCATGGCCTCTTTCTTTTTTCTTTTTCATATTTTTCTAAATTATATGGCTATATTCTATATCTTCTCTTGTCTCTCTCTCCGTTGTCATTCTTGCTCTTGGTGCTGACATGCCTTGTGCTCATTCCCCTTCTTTTTTACTTCAGATCTGGCTTTTTGTCCTTGATCTGTCTTTTTATTTTTCCACTACTCTATTTCTTCTTTTTCCTTTTTCTTCTATTTTTCCTTTTTTGCTTCTCTTTCTTTCTATTCTATCTATAATTGTATGAGTGTTTATTTGTTTATCCTCTCTATTTTATTGGTAGTTTCTTCATGTTATTTTATTGTTGATGCATGGTGTCTTTTTGCTTCCCCCTTTTATTTTGTAGCTAGTCATTATTATTTCTGTATCCTTGACTTTACCCCTCAACATGTTTAATGTTGTCTTGTGGAACGTTGGTGGTCTGGGTCATCCTGTCAGACGTCAAAAGTTACTTTTGCATTTATCGAAATGTAATTGTCATATTGCTTTTTGCAAGAAACTCATTGCAGTGATGTCGACTGGCTCAAGCTTAAACGCCAGTGGGTGGGTCAGGTTGTCTTTTCTCCTGCTGTTAATCACAAGGGTGGTGCAACTATATTATGTAATAAATCGTTAAATATTCAAATTTTATCAACTGAATGCGATACGAATGGACGATGGGTACTGCTTAATGCCACCATCTTTAAAACCAAGTCACTTTTTTGAATATTTATGATCCTCGCAAATTTGATCCTGGCTTTTGGCACAATGTTAAATTAAAACTGTCCTCCACTGATAATCCCAATATTATTCTTGCTGGTGACTTCAATGATTAGTTAGACCCATTTATTGACAGGAAATCTAAATGTAAATCCCATAAAGTATTCCAATCTGCAATTATCTCTCATCCACTCTTCGATGTATTGAAAACATGTAACCCAGAGGTATATGAATTTACATTTTTCTCTAGTGTTCATCATACTATGTCTAGAATTGCTTATATTCTAGTCTCCAAGTCCTTACTACCCTCTATTCAATCATCAGAAATTGGTTCTATTTACATTTCTGATCATGCCCCTGTTTTGTCTTCTTTTGATGTATCTTAATACTCCCAAACATGGTCGCTGGAGATTTAACAATTCCTTACTATCAGATCAAACTTTTATTTTGGAAGCTACTTCCTTTATTAAAGAATTTTTTCAATGTAACCAATCTATTGATACCTGTGTTCATAATAATTGGGACACTTTTAAAGCTTCCTTTAGGGCCTTTACAATTGCTTACGCTGCTAAAAAGAAAAAGCTGTTGAACTCCCAATACCTCTCCACTCTGCAACATATTAAGACTCTTGAATATACTTATTTTACCTCTAAATCACTTTCTCATTTGCGGGAGTTGATTAAAGGCAAGTCTACCCTGAATAAACTTGCTAATGTTGATGCATGCAACGTCCTCCTTAAAATTAAGTCCAAGTATCATGGGGGTCAAAATAAAGCTGGTAAAATGTTAGCCAATTTTTAAAAAAATTTAAATCGAAATGGAAAAATATTAGACCTATTCGTAATGAACATACAAATACTATACTGTCCTCGGACTCTGATATTATTAATGCCTTTCAATCTTACCATGAATCATTATATACAGAAGATACCTATCCTTCTGAATGTAATATTCAAACTTTTTTTAATGGCCTTCCTAATCCTCCTTCTATACCGGACACTTTGACTACTCTTGAAAAGGATATAACTCTTTAGGAGGTTTTTGATGCTATAAAATCTTTAAAGAGAGCCAAGGCCCCTGGTCCGGACGGTTTTTCTATTGAGCTAATCTCTTCTTTTTCGTCTTTTTTTGCTCCTAAATTAATTGAATTCTTTACCTCTTTTTTATTGAAATATAAGCCTAATGGCTCTTTTTTAGATGCTCTTATTGTTATTATTCCTAAATCAGATAAGGATCATGCCCTCTGTATAAACTATCATCCAATCTCACTAATTACCTATGACTGTAAAATATTTGCAAACATTCTTGCCTCTAGGTTAGAAGATGTTATCCCCCTTCTTATTAAACCTGATCAATCTGGTTTTCTTAAGTTAAGGGTAGACTGTCCTCTGATAATGCTAGGATGTTCTCTAACATTCTTGCATTGGGGAAAAAGTACCCCTTCCCTCTTGCATAAATTGGCAATTCATGTTTAAAACTCTTCATTGGTTTGGTTTTGCCCCTAAGTTTACTGCCTTTATCAAACTACTATATTCTGAACCACGCACTTGTGTCTTTGCTAATGGACACTTCTCCCCTTATTTTAACTTACATAGAGGCACCAGACAGGGATGTCCCCTTTCGCCTTTGCTATTTCTTCTTTGTTTTGAACCCTTTCTTGAACGCATTTGTTGTAACCCCTCTATATCTGGCTTTCAACATAACTCTCTTGACATTAAGCTCTCAGCTTATGCAGATGATATTTTAGTTTATATGTCTAATCCCCTAACCTCCTTAACTCCCTTTTTGTAGGAGATTGATTTATATTAAAATATATCTGGTTATAGATTAAACTCCTCCAAGACTGAGATTTTACCATTAAATCCCTCATGCTATCAATACGTTTCATAATACTAATTTCGCATGGTGTCCTTCCAAGATTAAATACTTCTAACCCACTATATCTCATACACTTACTCACAATTTTAATACTCTAAAAATTAAAATCCAAATCCTATTTTCTACTTCGTTTCCTCTTCATTTATCCTTGTGGGGTAGATTGGACACCATTAAAATGATGATTGTACTGCATGTCCTTTTTCTACTCTCTATGCTACCCTTCAAAATTCCCAATTATTACTTTACCCGAATTAACTCTAAATTAATTCGACCTAAAAATGAAGGTGGTGTACATTTCCCTAATTTTAAGTTATATCATACTGTTTTTTTAATTCAACAAGTTTATACTTTGACTAGAGACTATCAAGACTTCCCTATACATTGGTGGATTATTTTTAAACGTTCTTTACCACATGATTTTTCTTTTCATGATGTCATTTTTATATCGAACTGTACTATCATCTCTAAAAACCAGATTTTAAAACATTCCCAACATTTGATGTATACACTATTTACTCATGGTTCTGATTTTTATCAATCTTTTCTTGCTTCTTTTATTTGGTATAGCAAATTTATTAAATTTTGTCATAAATCATTTTATTTCAAAAATTGGAAAGAAAAGGGTATTTTGTATGTCCATCATTTTGTTTTTCATAATTCGGTTGTACATTTTGCTCATTTACAAGAACATTATAACTTACCCAGCTCTTGTTTACATCAATATTCTAAACTATCACCTGTACTTTAATCTTTTATCTTGCTTAATGCAGCACACATAGAAGTTGCAAAACTGCATTTTTTTCAAATAATTGTTTATGTGCAGGAAGGGGGACCTTCCTGCACATAAACAATCATAGGCAATTTGCTGTTTCTATGTGTGCTGCATAAGGCAGCACACATGGAAACAGCAAAAACGAGGAGAAATAAAGCATTTCTCCTCATTTCGCCTGTTTAAGACCAGGCTTTCCCTGGTCTTAATTTTGGCGCTGCCTCCTATTTACGCTGCCCTTGTAAATGGGGGGCAGCGTCAAAATCAATGGGTGTTGCGGTGGAACCCCCACTGCAACACCCATTGCCCTCCCCTTTCTCGCTAAACACAGCGTGAAAGGGTGCCTTATTTACAAGGCAGCGTTAAGCCACATTAAGTGGATTAACGCTCCCTTGTAAATAAGGCGAGGCCCCTATGGTCATCACCACGTCACTGAAAGTGACATTGTGGTGGCGATAGGGGCTTGTAAATATGCCCCAAAATGTTCACTATTTCCATGGCTGCCAATACTACTCAATACTTGTTTTTTGTTTATAATAGAGCTGTTATCACTCCTAGTTTTATTCATAAAATTAATCCTTCTGCTTCACCCTTATGCTGGTCCTGTGTCTCTTCCAACGGTACTTTACTTCATCTCTTATACTACTGACCTAAAGTACTAATTTTTTGGAAATCTATTTGGTCCAAATGTTTAACAATATTTCAATGTAGTATTCCATTATCAAGTCAAAATGGTTTTCTTGGTACTTTGTCGGATTATTTTCAGAATTCTATGCTATTTGACCTTTTCATTGCACTTGCTTTTAAGGTTATGCTTACTTGTTGGAAAGATAATTCTAAAATATGTTTGTTAACAAGGTGGAATCTTATTTGTGATGAGCATAGAATATCTATTGTTTCTGCATCTTCATTATCTTAGAAGATTAAATCTGATGTACTCTGGTAACCTTTCACTACTTTTCTGTCTTCTCACTCATTTTTATCCGAATTCCTACATTTCTTTCTCTTATATTTCTTCTCTTTTCCTTTCTCTACTTTTACTTTATTTCTCTCTTTCCCTTTTCTTCTTTTCCCCT
Source organism: Calotriton arnoldi (assembly GCA_963921515.1). NCBI lineage: Eukaryota > Metazoa > Chordata > Amphibia > Caudata > Salamandridae > Calotriton > Calotriton arnoldi. Next base: position 1,385,506 of record CAWUFW010003234.1, read on the forward strand.
CCTTCTCTTTTCTCTATAAAATGAAAAAACAGATTAATAGAAAAACATGTACCCTGTTTGATTTCTTATATCTCATTATTAGATTGAATCTTATAGTATTTTTATCTCAATGGTATTGTTTCTTCATTAGTTTCTAAGCTATGTAATATATTTCATTGTTTTTTTTCTTTTTTGATGAATGTAATGTTTTTATTCTTCTTTATAATGATAAATTTTTTTTTATTTTTTTTTAAAGAGTGGGATCTAGTAAGGAAATAGGTCTGCAGCAACTTGGATCGGAATTGCTTTCTTTTTTTAAAATTGAGACAATCACATACTGACTCCATGAGGGAAGTGGGCCACGTGGCAACACTGCTATCAGGACATTAGTTGCTATGGGTGTCCACAGGTCCATTTTTTCTATAAACATGTCTAACAGTACCCCATCTGGTCTCCAGACTTTCCCCTTTTTACAATTCAGAATAGAACTAATGACTTCCCTTAGTTCAAACTGGAGGTGAGTGCTTCACTTTTTGTCCAAATGATCTTGTGGCCAGAGGAAACAGCAAAGGTGTCACTCAAGGAGATAAGATGGGGACAGAGGATCCTGGTTCCCTCAGAGAGTCAGCAATATATTGGCAGCATAAAGTAGAATGATGCAACCTACTGGAGTATCAATGCCCTGTATAAGACCGGAGTGACAAATAGCAGTTACTAAAGGTTCTAGGGCCAAATGGAACAGTAGGGGGAAGCGGGGCAACCCTGCCTTATTCCCCAGTGTATTGGAATTGTCTGCAAGACATGACCTCCATAGTCAATTTGCTCTGCAGGATTAGTGTAGAGCCATTGAACCTTCTGTAGAAAGGAGGGGCCTATCCCCCCTCTGCCCATTGTGTGCATCAGTAGCCCCACTAATGCATAGGCAACTGCCCCACATCATCAGCATATACTGCTCTTCACACGTCATCTTTTGCTTAAGCATAAAGCATGGTAATGTCATGTAAACTGATATTGATTCCCACTGCAAACACTGCAAGAATGGCACGGCTGTGCCGTGCCGCAACATCTCTGGTATATAATAACAGACCTCTGCAAACCTATTAACAAATCGTACGTTACAGGGGAGCTCAGCATGCAGACATTCCATTCACATGATCTTTAAAACCCCACAGACCTCAAAATGCATTACCTCTTTCAAGGCTTTAGATATAGCTTGTAGCGGTCGGACTAACACTGGCCCAGTTTTTTTATGCTATTAGCTGGGAGGCCCGAATTGTATGTTGTGGTCACTGCACCTATCCTAAAGGAGTGGGTGGAGTAGTGTTTGTGTGGCCGTCCAGGCACAGGCAGTTTAGCATAACCTAGCTGAACTGGTGGCGGGTGAAGGGGGTACAGTCTAAATGGCACAATAAGTAGGTCCCTGTGGGGGGCTGTTTGGTCAAGTATGTCCTAACCAGTGCCACCAGATAGTATGCTGTATCCCCAGGGCAGCAGCCCCAAAGTCCTGCTCCCTTCGGTGGGTTTTGGATCTCCGAATCTTCTTCTCCAAGCTCCCCCCCCTGACTAAAATGTCGTCCAAGGCCAAGGTGTGCTTGCTGGTGTCCCCTTTGACTTTACAGTCAATTCCTCACACCTGCATACCCCAAAGAATGCTAATGCAAAGGCTGCAGAGAAAAGGGCAGCTTCAGAGGGGGAGTATTTGGCACTGAAAACACAGTTTAACATGTCCTTTAAAATATGGAATTCAATGGGAGCCCTGCTGTCTGTTTTTTTAAGCTTGAGAGTGCCCCATCCTTTCAAAGAAGCTCTGAGCGGAAAAGAGGTGGTTGGATCCCGGAGTCCTTGTAGCTTGGAATGGTGGGCCACTGCCGCCAGGTGACTTGTTACCCAGGAGTGTCTCTTGCCCTCCTTCCTAGCCCACAATACAAAGTCCTGCACCTTTGCTGCCAGTGCAGGGTTGATGGCTGTGCTGCCTTCTGAATCCCTTGCAAATGTGTAGACGTAGTTCCTGTATCTAACCTTGTTACTGGTGGCAGTAATAGCTCACCTAGGCTGGTTGAAGACCCACCTGACCCAGAGCACCTAAAGGTCTGAGCCTCCTCTGAGTCTGGGCCTGACAGCTGGCATGAGCAAGCCTTGACCGCCTCATGTCGCGACACCCTTCCTCTGGTCCTCTGGCCCTCTGGCGGAGCTCACAGCCTTGGAGGTATTCCGATCACCCTTTGATTGGCCGACACGGCTACCATGCCCACTGGCTGTACTTCGGCAAAGCATCCAGACAACGCGGGCGGGCCTGTGGTAGTGAGGTCGCGCTTTCCTGTATTCCTCAGATCGGATCACCTCCCATGTTCGGGCCTAGCACACAGAGCAACCTCTGCGCCTTTAGGCCCAAGAATCTGCCTAGAATTGCGGGACATTCAGCCTTCTGCCTGTGGCTGAACAACCATCCCCCAAATAGCACAAACGTGTCCCGATAGCCAAGGCAAGGCAAGGCAAAGCATAACAAACTACCTTTTGCTAACTATGTGCCACTCCTGCAAGCTGCAGCAGCTCAATGGCTCCGAGCACTCTCCCTTGAGCATGGGTGCCCCAACCCTCAACAGACAATCTCAAGATGGCTTGGCTCAACCTCAGAAACACACGGCCTGTACACATGACAAAACATGTGGCACACCGCTGGCTCTATATCATATTAGCCAACACACATGGCTCATTGCCATATTCAGCCCTACCTTTCATCACGAAAATGCGATGCCCTGTGGGATACAACCAGCTAACCCCATAAGCCGTGAATGTCACATGAACCCCACTGTGGGAACCAATGCACAATTGCTATCTACCGATTGGGCCGCACTTCCATACTGCCCCCACCAGAAAGCACCCCAGCAGCGCCATGAGCATTCACCCATTCTGCTATTGTCCCGTTGGCCATGAGCAGTGCTGCCAAACCTGAATGGTGTGGTGCAGCCCACGGCCGCCCATTGGGCCGCTTCCCATGGCTGCCTGTGCACACACCACAATCACGACAGCCACAACCATGGCCCAAAGAGTTTGCCACCTTCAGACACAGTCAAAAATGCTCTCCTGCCACCAGCCTCCGCGGAGTCTGCAGTGACGCTTCGCATTACTCAAAACACAATGTTGGAGCTCATCCATCCCATCTGGTCGCTGGCCATGCGAGCCCCTTAAAAGGCTGCAGTCCTATAATTACAGACCCAAAATGGTGGGGAGTGTGTAGGCCTGTTTACCGTGGCTTACTGCAATTGGTGAATCCTTTGCCTGGCGAAGTGTGCCGCCTAGGCTGCTTTGAATCACAACTGACGGGGGGGCGAACCAAACCAGGAATGGCTGGCGCCGCCAACTCTCACGCCCCGATGCAACTACGAAAACTCCATGAGTGTCACAAGAATCGCCAAGAGCTGCAAAAGTCCACCAACGAGGAAGTGTACTTGCAGGGGCCGGGTATTTAACCCCGCCAGATGGCCCCTCCCCCTGAAAGGTGCCCACAATGCCAGAAGTGTCCACCTTGACCTCGGAAGTGGGGCTGGTGTCTCAGAACCTGTTTGGGCCCCCAAAAACTGGATGGTCATTTGGGGGTGGAATGGTATTGCTCAGAGGGACATGGGGATGCGGTGCTTGGCCCCTGCCTGCCAATGTAGTTGCACTGCACTGCACCAGTCCCAAATCTTTGCTGCTTTCCAGTAATGTCTGAGTCCCAAAGATAGACAGAGAGGTCTAATCCATTTTAATCTCTCCACCCTGTACGGCGAGGCAGACCAAAAAGAACATGCTCAACACTTTCACTGCTAAATGTACATGCAGGACATTTATCATGGTCTGAGGTAAATTGTGCGCAAAAGATGCTAAAGGAAGAATCCCTATTCAAAGTTGTATATACAACTTTCGCGGAAGCGGGGTTTGCAGGTAATCTAAAAAATCCTCAAAGTTGTAGGAGAGCTTGAAATTTAAAAAAGATTCAGTTAGGCTTCCCATACAGGATGAGTTCACTCTTTTGGACTGAGCTTGGGACTAAATGTTCTTCTTCACGATAAGAAGCGTATTGTGAGGGATGCAATTTGAATTAGACAAAAAATATCCCAACTCAAGCTTCGCAAGAGACTCTTTAATGTACTTCAACCATGGGATTTTTAACGTGTACTGTGTATCTTGAAGTCCTGTTCTAAAGTGCGCTAGTTCTTCGATGCACCAGACTCTAACCCAATATAAAATAGGTTTTAGGGCTGCATGCTCACTTCTTGATTGCAGACCTAAGTCTAGCAACAAAGGTAGCAAAGGGGTGCTCCGTGGTAGCCTCAAGAGTGATATTATAAAATAATTCTCAGGGGTGCAAGATCTTTAACATTACTGTGGCCCAAGAGTTCAGCTCCATAAGTTGCCACATTAACAGCCTTGGCTCTATAAACCTCTAATGCAGGGGAGAATGGATAAGTCATAAAACCTTTAAGACATGTTGCTATTGCACATGACCTGTGCTTTAACAAAAGCTTACTCTTTTTGATTTGTCACCCCAAGTGTCTGATTCTGATAACCTGATACCCAAGTAGTCGAAGTCCCCAACTCTTTCCAGAACATTAGATCCTAGGCTTAATTTACACCTATATGATCTCTTGAGTTTAAATACCATTAGTTTGTTTTTTTAGCATTTATTTCTAGACCATTTTGACTTCAGAACAGGCCAATTGCTCTATCAAAGTCTGGAGACCTTTGTGTTTTGGAAATCAATAGATTGTCATCAGCAAAAAGTAGCACCAGTCAGGGTGGTATAATCATTCTTGCAGTTAGACAAAGAATCAAGACAGCCATTGATAAACAGAAGAAATAGTGTAGGGGCTAATACATAGCTTTGGGGAACCCCTCTATCAACTTCTATCTTCTCCGTAAGTTCACCATTGTAACCACTGCAGTCTTGTGCATAGTTACCTGAGTGTAAGCTTTAATAATGGCTAACATTTCAAGTGGCACACCCATATCTGCAAGGGTTTGCCATAGTACGATACTAGGGACCATATCAAACGCAGGCGCTGGTCCACAAGGCTACGTACCAACTACCCCTACCCATTGTTACCATCTTCTACCTAATTAATTGGAAAAAAAGGCCGGGTCAATTAGTTACTTTGTATCTAAAACCAACTTGGAATTGGCTTAGGATGCAATGTTCTGACATCCACTCGATACGTTTATCTAGGACTTGTTTATAATTTTTTGGGCAAATTATCAGTTGCCTGGTACGCTACGGGACTCCTTTTTGAAAATGAGGACAATCTCTGCACCCAACTATGATTCTAAGATTGGGTCTCCCTTCAGGACTGCATCATAAAATGTCTTTATATATGGCACCCATACGTCAAGAATAGAAAAGTAAAGCTCAGTTGAAATCATATCCAGGCCAGGAGCCTTCCCTAGTTTCTGGGCCTTGAGGGCTGCTACAGTGTCAGACACAGGGAAGATAAAATTACTCTCAGTGGAGCTAATGCTTTGGGGAGCAGACAGATCAATAATAGGGGTATGAGGAGAGTCAGAAGGCTCTGAAGAGTAGGGGTTCACCCACTAGCTAGCTATCTAACATGTATGTCGCTTGTATACTATGTCCCCTCCTGACTTGTGTATGTAAATGCCAAAAGAGTTTAGCATGATTTCTTTTGGCTGCATCAAGTGGCTTCTCCATAGTTGCTATCTTCCATGAATTTTTTTCTGCCTGCATAGTTTTTCTATACAAGGATCTGGTCTCTTTTATCTCAGCTCTATCGCCTGATTAAATGGCTTTTAGGAGGCTCATTTTTCTGAAGGAGCAAGTTGAATTAAACCACTCTTGGGATTTTTGATGGAGTACTTTCCCAGTTCTCAACCCTGTAAAGACCCCCTGATCTCTTCGAATAGTGCCCCTTGGCTCTCAAGAATAGAAGTGAGGGAATTCTTGTATGTTATAAAATAGTCAAGTGCCAAAGCAGAGGCGGCTGAGATGTGCTTTAGCGCATCGCCGTTGAACTCTATAGAAACCAATTTGCCATTTTTCATGATTTTTGTCAGAACCAAACCATTGCTACCCTGAGATGGCCCCCTGGTTGACTTGTTATTCAATAGATCTTCCAAGAGGAGGATTATGGGGCCGTAGTCACTCGCATCCCGAGATGCAGCATAGAAGTCCAACAGTTCTTTCCGCAGCCCCAGATTCACAAATAGGTAACCTTAGTGGTTTCTATAGGCTCCTCTTTTAAAAGTAGAGGCAGGTTTACTATCTGAGGGTAGATGACAATTATAAGTTTGGAGACAGTGTGATAAGGTAATATTGATGATTTGCTGGGCAGACTTTGGAAGGTGCTTGACTGGGCTAGCATTAACGTCCGGTATACCCAATAATCATCTTCATCTCTAGCTAGTTTGCCAGCCAGGGGAGAGGGTTCAAACCAGACATTAAAGTCACCTCCCATTATGGTTGCACAATCTTTAGAGTGTGACTTTAACAAGTGGTCTAGATATCTTAGGGTAGGGGATTCTATAGAGTTATTCAATGATCTGTTATAAATGTTTAAAAGCAGTTTGTTTTTTGCATAAAATGAGTTTAAGAGTAAGTATATCCGGACATGGGGTAGGGATCTCCTTTACTGATCACAAGAGGGAAGTTGTCATCCAAGTGCCTAAGCCTCCAGCCGCCCAGTCAGCCAGAGATTTCCTAGCCATGACTTGGAAGCTTCTAAGGTCGGATTTGAAAGCTCAAGTGGTCATCACAGTGGCTTGGAGAAAACAAATGTCAAACATATCAATGTACAGACTCCAGTCAATGTTCAATACTTTTGGTTTTAGTCCTGCAATATTCCACAAGACAATCTAAATATTCTTTGTGCATCAAATGAGTTTACAGCTTTTCAGGAATACAAGGTGAAAATTTGAGACAAGGGATGGTGCTCAGGATTAACAGTGACATGGGGAATGCCAGGGGAAGAGAGCTTTTTTAAGTCTGAAAATGCATTATTAGGCACAAGACATCTGGTTTCCCTGTCTGGGTTCTCGGCTGATCGCAGAGCAACTTCAGCATTAGGGGATAGCTCAAACTGAGGCTTAGGGACTAGCAGCTGTAATTTTCATAATATACATCTTTTAGCCAAAAGTCACTGGGAGCTGGGTAGCTGATCAAAGGAGTTAAGAGTGTAAGTTTTCCCCCCTCGTTGAGTGGGTTCTTTGTCCATTTGATCTTCTTTGACAAATGCACTAGGCTGACATGACTTAAGTTGGATCTCCGAGCCAGTTTCTAGATCAGATCTAAGGCCTAAAGACAATAGTGCCCTTGCTAGGTCAGAATTATTCAGGTGATTTTGATACAGTCCCAGTTGCTGCTTGGGCGCGAATTGCGTTTAATGCTCACGATATCAATACCGATTATGGAATAGCAGTGCTGCAAACTTCTGATCTAGTGTAGTACTTTGTTCGTCATGGACTCTACATTGTCATGTTTATATTGGTTCAGCCCTGGTTTGGGTACATTGAGCATGAAGATTTCTCTCTCCTTGGTGGCACATGGTGACAAGCTGACTTGCTTAATTGCAAATCATAAGCGATATCAGATGTACTAAATTTGTAGTGCTTTGCCTTGAGAGCACTGGAAGTTTCAGTTTGGGAACAGGGCAGTGTGAAACCGTTTAATTATTTCTAGCTTCACTAAGTGACGCACCTCTATGAGCAATTGACCTATGAGAGCCGTAAGATTCCATAGGCACCTGGACCTTGTGCAAGACAGTCAAAGAGGTTGGAAAGATGACCAAGGGAGGATCAAAATGGCTGGCTGCACAAGCACTGGTGTTAAGAGGCATAGTCTGCAGAGATATAGGTCTCTCCAAATGATGCAATGCATGGACAGTGCCTGTCAAATTGTTTTTAATGAGGTTGATTGTTGGTTGTAAGGAATTATGCGAAGTGACGCACAATGTCCATCAATTTGGTCACCAAAACTTTTGCACTGCAGATCTAAAAGATGAGTATTTGATTCCCCCACATTAGCATCAAGATGCTCTTGCATCGAGCAAACAGTTTGGGACATATTTATCAACACTGAGCAATGCTGTGCAGTGCAGCTTCGGGTCAGAAAAATCTGCGGTGTGTTGCAGCGTTTCCCTGCACCATGGATACACCTTATTTATGGGGCAGCGCACCATGGCGCAAGGACCAAAGATACATCAGGAATTCCAATGCAACACTGTCAGGTATGTGATGCGAAGCTGATTTGAGTGTCATAAAGCACCTATACACCGCAAATCTGCATTGCATCATGCAGTAGTGCTTTACGTCGCGGAAGCATTTGAAAAAGCGATCCAATCAACACAGCAATACTCCTGAATACAGAGAAGCATGGAAGGACCCTCAGGGAGCCAGGAGGGTAACAAACCCAACCCAGAAGACTTGCCATCATCCCAGGGGAAGAGGAAGTCTAACTTCAATGAGGAGGAGAACCAGATATTAAAAAGTGAGATGACAAAAAATGAGCATTTCCTATTTGTCACCTCAAAATTGCCATTAGGGAGGAAGAATGCCATTTGGCAATCCATAATGGACAAAATAAATTGTGTAGCACAAACAAAAAGGACCATCCTGCAGTGCAAGAATAGGCGGCACTACTACAAGCACAGGACCAAAGAAATACTAGCCAGGAACCTTAAGACAGCCATGAGGAGCGTAGGAAGACCTGATGTCCAGAAGGAGTTGGATCCACTGGAGGAAAAGGTGGCATCCCTCATTCCAACAGAGTACATAGCTGGAGTGGAAGGGCAGGACAGTGCTAACGTAGAGGACCAGCAAGAACTACAGGGTGAGTGAAAACAGGACTGGCCCACATTTTAAATCATCCTTCACATAAGTGACCTTTCCTTGGGCAGTACCAACTTTACCAGCCCAGCCCAACCCTGCCAAGTTTCCCAGGTCCATGCGTGATGTGCCGCCCCAGTCTAGGTATTTTGTTTCCATACTCGGGCTTGTAGTGTCATTCATCCCTTCATAAAACAGGACTATAAGTTACAGAATACAAAGTAGAAAACCTTGACTGGAGCAGCACATCATTCATGGACCTTGGAAACTTGGCAGATATGCCAGAGCCAATGCAGGCCTCCTTGCACCATGATGGAAATGTGCTTGTGTTGGGATCAGGTAGTCAAAAGTGTACTGTAATGTAAATTCAGTCAAAATGGCTTTGTAGTGTGTCAATGTGTTTCCCAAGAGGGCCTCCAGGTACTTAGTAGGTTCACACACTATAAGTAGTATCACTCAAAGAGCCAGGTTTACAGTCATTAGTACAAATCCATATTTGACGCAGCTTACCTGATGTGCTAGGGGAGGCTGTTCCAGGTGTAGCCTGCCATGTATGGGAAAATCCTACCTCCTGTCTTACTCACATGGATATGGAGTGTGGTTGAGTGCAAGTGATGCAGACCGGAGGTTCATGATTGGTTAGTGAAAGCATAGATGGTGTGTGATCTAGGTGGGCCCTGGTTGTGTAGTGCCTTGTAGTTGTGGCTGAGCATCTTCAACTGTCAGTGTGTCCTTCACATAAGTGTCCTTTCCTTGGGCAGTACCAACTTTACCAGCCCAGTCCAACCCTGCCAAGTTTCCCAGGTCCATGCGTGATGTGCCTCCCCAGTCTAGGTATTTTGTTTCCATACTCGGGCTTGTAGTGTCATTCATCCCTTCACAAAACAGGACTATAAGTTACAGAATACAAAGTAGAAAACCTTGACTGGAGCAGCACATCATTCATGGACCTTGGAAACTTGGCAGATATGCCAGAGCCAATGCAGGCCTCCTTGCACCATGATGGAAATGTGCTTGTGTTGGGATCAGGTAGCCAAAAGTGTACTGTAATGTAAATTCAGTCAAAATGGCTTTGTAGTGGGTCAATGTGTTTCCCAAGAGGGCCTCCAGGTACTTAGTAGGTTCACACACTATAAGTAGTATCACTCAAAGAGCCAGGTGTACAGTCATTAGTACAAATCCATAGTTGACGCAGCTTACCTGATGTGCTAGGGGAGGCTGTTCCAGGTGTAGCCTGCCATGTATGGGAAAACCCTACCTCCTGTCTTACTCACATGGATATGGAGTGTGGTTGAGTGCAAGTGATGCAGAGCGGAGGTTCATGATTGGTTAGTGGAAGCATAGATGGTGTGTGATCTAGGTGGGCCCTGGTTGTGTATTGCCTTGTAGTTGTGGCTGAGCATCTTCAACTGTCAGTGTGTCCAAATGGGGAGGCAATACATTTCTCTGAGGTGACAAGTGATGTGAGTGACACAAGTTAGGCTGAGTTAGTCTGGCAGTGGTGTGTTGGATAGTTTGCTTCTTGTGTAGCAGGTGTGCGGGCATGCTGTAGTACAGGGAACTGGTGTACTACAGACTACTTGTGATGAGGGCCTTGGTGATGGTCTTACAGGTGTCAGGAGTTAGCCATATGAAGAAATGTCTGACCATGCAAATAATGTGAAAGCAAGTGGAGGTGATTGTGGGAATTTAAAGTCTCATGGTGAGGTCGCTTTCCAGGATGCTGGACAGGTGTTTGCTGTGGTTGGAGGGTGATGGGTTTGGGCCTAGTCATATGGGCAAGCAGGGTGTGTCCATGTTGCAGAATGTCATCTCTTCTATCTTGTCAGGTTGAGTATGAGCAGCCAATCTCACATATAGTTACCCATTTGGTCAATGGTATAATGTAACGGACTGTTGGTGGTGTTGGTGTCTCCTGAGAGTTATTGTATGATCTGGGTGTCATCAGTGTAAAACATGATGTACAGTCCCTGGGTCTGAATGAAGATTGCCAGAGGAGTCATGTGCAAGTGAGTGGGGCTGAGTGAAGAGATTTGCCAGACTCTGCAGATGAGCTCTTTGGGTTCTGAGGGAATGGAGTGGGCTTGAGCTGTTGTATACTTCCAATTATGGAGGAGACTATCCACTTCAGAGATGCTCCATAGTTCTTAGAGTTGTGGAGTCTGGAGTTCAGTGTTTGGGTGCTGCGAAACTACAGGATTTCCCAGAAAAATTGGAATTATGCCATGTACAGGCCCTTCCCTTTTCATGCAGTGCAGCAAGGTGGCTTTCCATGTAGTGTTGTGTTGCTGTTTGTGAAATATGAACCCTAGGGCGCAATAGTGCACAAATTGCATGCAAGACAGTACAGCAAGGCAGCTGGGTCTGTAGTGCTGTATGAAAGGCAGAGTGCAGAATAGTGTGAGGTATGACAATATATGAGATCTCTTGGTAAGTGCTGGGTCGCAAACTGATTTTGAGCAAATGCAGGCACCCTTGCTAAGAAGCCAAATATGCATCAGTGCAGACAGACACCAGGAATGTACAGTGAAATGTAAAATGTGGCTCATTCCTGCGTTTACTCTTTCAGGCAGGGCAGCAAGCTGCCTAGATGCTATGCACTGTGTGAAATTTACACAAATAGGTCCCCTAGTGAATACTGAGGTTGTGTGTACCATGAACATGTATTGCCATGTGAATAGAAACAGTAGTGCAACATGGCCATATACATTTGTAGAAACACATGTTCCACATATCCCTGTGTACTTGAAAGTGAAGAAAAATACTGTCCGAATGTTACAGAAATCACTTATGTCATATTTAATCATAGAATTTTCGTAACATATTTCTGTTTTTTCCAGAGGGACAAACAACACCTTCTGAAGACCAGCCATCCTGCCCCCCCCTGGATGAAGCCACCTGCCAACAGCTCCTGGACACTTCTGAAACTTCTCCTCCGGTACTGGTAAGGCAAGATGATGTTGTTGGGTCTACAGATGAACAAATACACTCTGGACATGGACCATCAACCTTTGACATCACAGCTGAGGACTCTGAGACCCCTAAGTTGCTTTCCAATGGTGAGTGCATTGTACTTGTGACACACAAGGATGCACCAGAGCAACCAGATACCTTGAATGGTAGCAACCAAGACATTCCAAGGCATCTTGTATACCGATAAATGTTGAGTAATTCAACACGGGAAACAATTGTCACATTATGTAACTCTGGCCCAAAGAGGCCTTACATGTGTTGAGTGTGAGTACATCCACACATTACATCATTTGTACATACTATTTTGCATAAGTGGTAGATCAGGGAACCTGTAACAATGCTACACATCCCCAGGGGAGGACCAAATGGTAGATATATAGACTAGAATCCTTTTTGCCAGTTATTTTATAAATGAGCTGCATGATGTGCCATACTTAGCAAGTAAATGCCAATGATGGTGGTACTTGTCCGGGCAGGTTTGACTTCCTGCACAAATATCAACCAGCCAATAAACTAGCCCCCCTTGTACAATGGTAAAAGGGTTTCTGCGTTAGTGCTAGGCAGCAGTTTGTGTGCCAGCGAAGCCAGGGAACTGCATTCTGTAATCAAATGTCGAATCCTACACTTATCTGCCCTCTCCCTTTCACACAGGGCCCTAGAAATAAGGAGACTATCAGTGTTGTGCTGCGTGTAAAATCACATTCTGAGCCCCACTCACAGTGTTTAAACAATAGAAATGGTTCCATACTGTTAGAAATGGGGGGCTATAGTTGGCAATGGTTTGCACCTTGATCAAGTAGGGACCCTTTCTTCTAGTCAGGGTAAGGGGGGTACACTTCTAAAATAACCCCCACTCACCCCCTTTGTAGCTTGGCATGAGCAGTCAGACTTATCTCAGAGGCAATGTGTAAAACATTTGCACATAACTCACAGTAATACAGTGAAAACAATACAAAAAGACATCACACCAGTTTTAGAAAAATAGCCAATATTTATCTGTGCAAAACAAGACCAAAATGTTAAGAATCCGACATACATTTATTCAAAAATATCAATAAGCAAAAATAGACCTTAGAAACAGTTCTTTGAAGTTGATAGCTCTGTCCGGGGCTACCATGGCGGTGTCAGTCATCCAGCAGTGATGGTGAGACAAGGGCTGCAGTGCAAAGTGGGGAGGTGCTCGTCGCTGTGCTGACAGGTCACAATGCAAGCAACAACGTCAGTTGATGATCTGGGGTCAATGGGGCTGGCATCAATAGGCCTAGACTGCGGTGCGGGACGGAGTGGTGCATCGCGTAACTTACAAGTGGTGACCCCAACCCACGGTGCAGCAGCGGCGTCGATGTCAGCTTGCAGGGGCATTGTAGGTGAGACTAGGTCAGCGGAGTGAAACGAGGTGGTGCAAAGTGCGGTGCCCACAGGTCACAGTGCAAGCAGCGGCTCGGTGGTGGTGGCAGATAGCGTCGTCGGTGACACCAGGATTGTGGTGCGAAGTGCGCTGGCGCCCTCTGTGGTGCCTTTAGGTCACATAGCCCTCTGTGGCAACTGAGACCCACAGTCCCAGATGCGGTACCCAGAGGAAGGCACAGTCTTTGCAGTTCCTGAGACTTCTTGAACAGGGGGCAAGCACTACATCAAGGCCTTGGAGATACTCAGAAGAAGTTGTAGAGAGTTCAGTGCAGTCTTTTCACTGCCCAAGAAAGAAGCAGCCACCATAGGCGCACACAGCAAAGTGGTAGTGCCTCCTCACAGCTTCTCCAGCTCTTCTTCTTGGTAGGTGGCTTGATCCCAGAGACTTCCAAAGTCCTGGGGTCATGGCCCCCATAATTATACCACATTTCCCTTTGAAGTTGGCACAAAAAAAGTTCCTCTGGCATACATAATCTAGTTATTCCTCACTCAGGCCAGGTTCACTCCAGGAGGGGGAGACAGCTTTGTGAGAGGCAGCCACAGTCCAATCAGGTGCAAGCAACAACTTCTCCCTCTACTCTAATTGCAACCAGGTCTATTCAGCCTGGCTATGAGTCACCCAGGAAAGGCAGGACACTCCTCAACCTCTCCCTTGTGTCTGTCTGGTGTGAATGCACATCCCCAGCTCCTGTCAGTCTTAACCCAGACGGTGAATACACAAATGGCAGAGGCACACAGGATGGCTTCACAAGAAAATGCCCACTTTCTAAAAGTGGCATTTTCAAACACATATTTTAAAAACCACCTTTACTAAAAGGTGTGTTATTAAATTCTGAGTTCAGGAAGCCTAAACTCCATTTCTCTATACTGTCCCAATGGAAAGTTAGGCTTGTAAGATGTTAAAAAGCAACCCCCATGTTAACCTATGAGACAGATAACCTTGCCATAGTGAAAATGAATTTCATAGTATTTCTCTATCAGGACATGTAATACACACCAGTAAATGTGCTAACTTTCATCCATACTGCACCCTGCCCTCAGGGGTACCCTGGGCCTACCTTAGGGGTGCCTTACATGTAAAGAAAGGGATGGTTAGGGCCGGACAAGTGGGTGCACTTGCCAGGTCGACATGGCAGTAATAACTGCACGCAGACACTGCAGTGGCAGGTCTGAGACCCCTTTGAACGGCTACTTGTGTGGATGGCACAATCAGCACTGCAGGCCCACTAACAGCATTTGATTTTCAGGTCCTGGGCACACACAGTGTACTGTACTAGGGACTTGGTAGTAAATCAAATAAGCAAATTATGAAAATACCAATCCATAAACACATTTTACAGCAGGAGCACTTGCACTGTAACACTGAACAGCAATGAGAAAGTGCGCAGAGACACTAAACCAGCAAAAATTAAGTCCAGGACACCATCTAAACCAGGAGGTCAGAAAGCAAAAAGACAGGGGAAACACGCCAAAAGATGCCAGGTCTAACACATACATATCTCAAATGGGAGGAAGTCCTACACTTGTCCAGAGGGCTCTGATAATGCAAAATTTAATATAATGTACTCACAACAAGTTGAACTTCATGTACTCACCGAAACCAATAGTAGCAACTCATGACAAATAAATATTATGCAACGAGAGAACAATGATAAATGTATTTAAATGCAAAACTTAAAGTCTAAACACACTAACTAACCTACATGATCTTTAAAATGTGCCTATACCACCTAATCTAAAACTTAACCTATCTTAACCACTATTGACACATGACAAGTTAAATGTCAACCCCACACCCCTCTTAGTACACATAGCTCCATACAATACAAACATCAATTATATCGTAAACATATACTAACTACACAGAGAACCCTAAATAAATATATAATTTTTGGGTAATTTTTTTAAAATATTTATTTATTTATTTATTTATTTTTAACACACAATATCAACCCTCACACCCACTTAAAAACCTAGTATAATAAAAGCTTACTATAAAACGACTTCATAAAAACGTACTTACCTAAAACTAACCTAGACTATTCCTGAACCTACACTATACCTATAACCATGTCAACTAAAGATACTATACAAAATGTAGAATAAAAAAGGAAGGGGATGTCCATGGGTGAGGCCATATCTGTGCCGCAATGTGCTATAGTGTCTCATTGCATTTCTCCAGAAGCTCCCCCTGCTGCTTCTGTTCCTTCTCCAAGTTCACAAGTTATGCATCCTCTTTACTAGTGAAATGCTGAATGTCACATGCACAACCTCCAACTTGGCCTTGGCCCGTGACCCGTGGCCTGCTGCTGCTGTGCTCCTGAGGTTCCAGGGGTGGGTTTGGATGTGCCTGGCTGCTGAGGACCATCATATGTAGCTGTAGTGGTCGTTGTTGACTGTGTGGATGAGTGTGGCTTCCAAATATCAGCATACTTGGCCTTGTTGTAAGTGTGGCTCATGTTGCGGAAGGCATGTGCAATGTTCCTCTGGTGAGAATAGCGTGCCCGTCTCAAGGTAATGGTTCTTGCCATGTCTGGTGCCATGTTACCTAGGGAGAAAATTTTACCTCAATGTCTATCCTAAGTTGACACTACATTCAAGTGAACATGCCTCGTTGTTTATCTTGACATCTGTTGACACATGTGATGTTGTGTTTGCTCAATGATTCCTTGAAATATTTTGGCAAGTGATGTATACCTCCCCATATACATCACACTGTTACAACTATCATGCATCACACATACACATCACAGAGCTACAGCCATGTAGTCACTATCCTTACTTGCCACTTCAGCATCCTCGAATCTGTCAACTTTTCCTCAGGTTAATGGGTGAATGTCCACCTTCAAAACAATAGAGACATTGCATTAAATGCAGAGCTTCTGCATACAGTTCAGAATCATATCTAAGCACTATGTCATTCCAGTTTCACGGCACATTTAGACACCCTTTACACACACATACATATTTTTTTATTTTTTTTATTTATTTATTGCATTTTCATACACACAATAGTGAAAACAAACAGGGTCCAGCATGTTAAAGACAATGTAGGAAGACCATACACAGCAATAGCAGTTGTTCATCTTGTGGTTACATCAGCAGATGTAAATAAGAATTACTAAGACATCCACAGTATTTTCCTCCCACCCATCAGCCACAAATCCCACATTTATGCATAGTGAATGAGTAAAACATCAGTTATCAGTACAGCCACAGCAGAAGCCAATGCCCATTTCCCATAGATAAACAGGGTACACAGTACATTATGGAGGTTGCGAGCATGGGCCTTTAGTAGGTTCTATTGGATGTTCTATGAGGTACAATTTGAGAGGGTCCCATATGTCCCGAGGCCGGGACGAGAGTGGAAGGAGTTCGGCGTAAGTATATGCTTGTTCTTGCCAAAGTATCATGTCTCCAATCCACTCCTTGAATTTGGGCGCTCGGCCCCTGCCCTACCTACAGGCCACCTGCCGTCTGGCAAGTAGTATACTAAATGTGACAAATTTGCCCTGCGCCACTGGTATCACCTCTGCATACCCAAGAAGCGCCAGTAGTGGGGATCGTGAGATTTCCAAGAGGGTCATCAGTTCCAGCGCAGCAAACACCTGCTGCCAGTATGTATACACTGTGCCACATTCCAAAGCAAGGTGGAGAAAATCAGCATTCTCTGCCTTGCACCTGTCACATCGTGTCGTGTCACGGAGGCCGTATTTGTGTAGCCTGACCGGGGTGTAATAGAGGCGATGTAGGAACTTATAGTGAGTGATGCGCAGCCTACTGCTAGAGGAGACCAGCTCAGTCTGTTTACAGCAATATTCCCACTGCTGATCAGTAATGTCGTGCCCAAGCTCGGCGCTCCATTTGTCGCGTGCAGTGCAGGGGGGGGGGGTATATTATTTCAGTGTAGAGGCTATGGTACAGTATAGATACCAAATGGGAAGCATTGGTGGTTCGTAACATATGGTGCAGTGGGGCAACTGCTTGGGGCTCCAAAGGGTACGAGGGAGTATGTTCCTTGATGCACTGTCTCAGACGGACATACAGGAAAACATCCATAGGGGAAGGCGGGGCTCCTCGAAATAATTGTGGCATGGTGCGAAACTTGCCATTTAAATAGAGGTCTCCCCAGCAAGTTATGTTGAACTTAGTTTTAGTCTTAGTAAAAACTCCTTCCTGGAGGACCGGCATCTTCGGGTGATATGTAAGTGGAAGCAGCGGGAATAGAGCATGGGAGCCAGGAGAAGGCGTTGCCATGCTCTGACCGTGCAGTCCACTGAGGACGGACACGCCATGCGTGGTGTGGTAGCAGTCAGTATGGTACCGTCTAATGGGATAGGGTCCGCCAGCCAATGCTCCGTTGCGACATGTGGCGTATATCTGGGAGGGTGGAACCAATAATGTGCAAAGTGTGCCTGGGCACACAGATAGTACATCTCAAAATTGGGGACATCGAAACCTCCCTGAGAGTAGGGTCGTATTAGTGTGTCCCATTGCAACCGAGGTTGTTTACCGCCCCAAACCAGTCTGATTAACTCCGATCGGAGCATAGAAAAGAAGTGTCTGCCTGGATAAAACGGGATGTTCAAGAACAAATATAAGAGCTTGGGAAGGACGATCATTTTAATAAGGGAAATGCGCCCCGCAATGGTGAGGGGGAGGGCAATCCACCGTGTGATACTACTCGTTATATGTTCTAATGTGCGTCCATAATTAAGTCGCAATAGTTCTTCGCAATCAGTAGTAACATGTACCCCCAATTATTTCACTTCATCCGTACACCACTCTATGGGAACGTCCGTGGGGAACGGCGTTACTGCCTGGGTTAGTGGGAAAAGTTGAGACTTAGCCCAGTTGATGTGTTTGCCCGAGAGCCTGCCGAATCTGACGAATTCTCGAAGGAGCGGGTTGAGGTTCCGGAGCGGGTCCTTAACATACAAGGTGACGTCGTCCGCATAGAGAGAGATTAGTATGGGACGAAGGAAGCAACGAAGGGCCTTTACCTGATGGTGCTGTCTGAGTTTCGCCACCAGGGGTTCTATTACAAGGTCAATTAGTAGGGGGGAGAGAGGGCAGCCTTGGCGGGTTCCCCGAGTGAGTGGAATAGTAGAGGATGTGTGCCCGTTAATCATCACCCTCGCTGTCGGGGAGGCATAAAAGAGGCGTATCCATGATAAAAACCCAATAGGGAGCCCCATGCATTGAAGAATAGTAAAGAGATAATCCCACTCCACAGAATCGAAGGCTTTCTTGGCGTCCAAAAAGACTGCCACGAGCGGCAATTGTGGGCCAACGTTTTGTAAAATGGAAAATAGGGTGCGAAGGTTGTGGGAAGTCGCTCGCCCGGGGATAAAACCCGCCTGATAAGGCAACACTAATTTCTCCATTAAAAGAATGAGAAGGTTCGCCAGCAGTTTCGCTAGGATTTTTGCATCAGTATTAATGAGGGAGAGGGGCCGATACGAATCACAATGATCCGCAGCTTTGCCAGGCTTCAGGAGGGAGATAATAAGTGCCTCTCTCATAGATCCTGGGAGGATCTGTGACTCCTGAGCCTCCAGATACACCTCCTTCAGCACTGGGATCAGCTGGTCGATATAGGACTTGTAGAAGTCGATGGGCAGCCCATCGGAGCCCGGGGCTTTCCCTGATTTCATTTGCATAATTGCCTCTCGGAACTCATCATCCTCGAAAGGCGCAGCCAGGAATTCCCGTTGGTGGTCTCCTAACCAGCCTAGGGCGATATCTTCAAGAAAGGAGTGAAGTCAGGGGGCTCAGTTCTACGGGTGCTATAGAGATCCCTGTAAAAGGCAGTAAATGTGTGCAAGACAGCCTGACTATCTCTGTGACGTTCTCCTGAAGTATCTAGTATGTCCATAATGTAGTTAGAGAAGCGAGGCTGGCGAATATCCATCGTTAGCGCTCTACCAGGTCGTTCCCCATCCCCATATCGACGAGCAGTGTAATATTTACCACGAAAGTGAACTTCCCGCTCAGCCGTAGTGCTGTATTCAGCGAGTTTATCTCGAAGTGCAGACCTCTGAGATCCCGACGCCTCCCGCCACATATCTGCTTCCAGTTGTTTCAGTTCTCCTTCAAGACGACGCAGGCTACTCCAGATGTCCCTAAGGACTCCGAAACTTTTTGCCATACAGAATCCCCGCACTGTAACTTTAAAAGCCTCCCAAAGCATGCTCATATGCGCGACCAAGCCCCTGTTTCGACTGAAGAAGCTTGCAATCTCCTCCCCCAGCTCTGTCTGAAAGACGGTATCCAATAGTGCCTCAGGCACGAGCCGCCAGCATCGCGGAGTAGCGATTGAGTTGGGGGGTGCTATCTTCATGCATATGGGGGCATGGTCTGAAAGGGTTCTGGCCATGTGTTCTATTGATACTATCCACGGTGTGACCCCACGGGAGACGATCCAGTAATCAAGGCGGGACCAGGAAGCGTGGGCTGTGGTGTAGTAGGTACCCTCTCTCCCTACGGGATGTACATGGCGCCATGCATCAATGAGCCCGTGTTCAGGGAGCAGGTGTGAAAGTGTCTCATGAGCTTTGGTGTAGTGATGAGGTTGAAGATGCAATCTATCAATTGACGGGCATAGCGCAATATTGAAGTCCCCCCCCCAGATGACATGGGTAGATCCCACTTTAAGGATTTGCCCCCATAGCGCAGTGAAGTAGTCCGGTTCATCAGTGTTAGGCCCATAACAGCAAACAAGTGTGACCGATTGCGTACCCAGCGTGCCCCAGAGCATGCAGTGTCTGCCGGACGGGTCACTGAGGGAGCCACCCAGAATAAAGGGCGTGCCTTTCTTAACCAGAATCAAGGTACCCCATGAATATGTTGAGTAAGAGGAGAAGACTCGGTCCGACGCCCATCTGCCCCCAAAGCAGGGCAATCGACGTGGGTCTGTGTGCGTCTCTTGGAGCACGGCTATGTGTATCTGATGTCTTTCAAGGTAGGCGAGGATTTGGTGACATTTGCGGGGGTCCCCGAGGCCTCTAACATTCCACGTGAGTAGAGTTATGCGAAGCATGTCAGGGGACGAGGACATTACCGCGGAGCTGGTATGTGCCTAAAGATGTCGTGAGGGAAATGTCTGTGCATAGGTATCGCAAAATGTGCTGGTATGTCTAGCTGCCAGTGAAGTACATTTGAACCAGTAAAAAACAACAACAGTCCCAGTCCCACCCCTGCCCACAACAGCACCCCAAACGTGCTGGGAATGTACCACCCATCTAAAACCCAAGAAAACCTTGACAATGCAGTCCAGGTCAAAGTAGTCCCATGGTGCATTTCAAAGAACAAACCAATGATCAGGGGGGATCGCCCATATGGGGGGTCACCAGTGTGGCACGAAAACCTCCCTTCCCTCAGCACTGCCTAGGCAGTGTCACTGTGCCCTGGAGGGGATTGAGGTGAGAAGGGAGGGTGCTTGGCATAGTCCAGTATCAAACCACCTGCCCCATGTGTTTGTACCCACCCAAAAACACAGAGTCTGTATGCCAGGTGAAACACTTATCTGTCCATGATGAGTAGATGACAGCGCGGCATGTCGGAGAGGAGCGGAGCGGAGCATTTCCCACATAAAGCGTAGTCTCTAAGTTCTCAGCCGCCGTACAGCTCAGCAGGACATCAGTCCAACGTGAGTTCGCAATGTACAAGGAAGGCACACACCGATGCAATAGCCATCCGAGCAAATCAGTCAGTGTGAGGGGAAGGCGATCTGGATGCGTGGTCCTCAGAGGTGCCCCTCAGGGAGTGGCGCTGGGCGGATTTGAGGAACTCTTACACCTGGTGTGGGTTGGTAAAGATGGAGTGCTGGCCGTGGTAGGAAACTTGCAGACGCGCTGGGTACAAGAGTGCATATTCGATCTGCGCTTTATGGAGTTTTTGCTTGACCCCAAGGAATTTTCGGGGCGCTTCCTGCACCGCGACAGTGAAATCTGGGAAGATGGTGAATTCCACGCCTTCATATCGTAACGTCTTATGCTCACGGGCCAGTTTCAGCGCAGCATCCCGGTCTCCATAGTTGAGGAGACGAGCCACAACGGGTCGAGGAGTCCCGCCAGGAGGGGGACGGGGTCCCAGGGAGCGATGCGCCCATTACACAATAAGCTGCGATGAGAAGGGGTCATCCTCACAGGCACCTCTCAACAAACGCTCATCAAACTCCTCCATGCGGCCCGTGTTGGTGCTTTCCGGGATGCCTATTATGCGGATGTTGTTCCGGCGGCTGCGAGCCTCGAGATCCTCATTCTTGGCTGCGATGACCTTAAGAAGTTTGTCCATTTGCGACACCTGAAGTTGCAGCTGCAAAGTGGTATCCTTGTTGTCTGATATACACCGCTCCGCCTCTTTGATCTGTCCATCATGTTTGTCCACCTTCTGGACTAAGAAGTCCAAGCGGCTATTCATGGTGTCCATCTTTCCCGAGAGGTCAGTCAGGCTATGCTGCATGGCGAGGAGCAACGTTTTGACCTCGTCTCCGGGGGGTGAAGACTGCGCCTGCGACGTCTCACCGGCTGACTGGATCGAGTCTTCCGAGGCCGAGCGCGTGGCCACTCTCTTGGCATCAAACACCAGCTTAGGCT
The DNA here is from genome assembly GCA_963921515.1 of Calotriton arnoldi. Taxonomy (NCBI): domain Eukaryota; kingdom Metazoa; phylum Chordata; class Amphibia; order Caudata; family Salamandridae; genus Calotriton; species Calotriton arnoldi. Next base: position 1,407,282 of record CAWUFW010003234.1, read on the forward strand.
GGCGGCCGTCCGGCTTCCCCATTGCGGCTGAAGAGAAGCGAGGCATAGGGGTGCAACACCAGTAGCCACAGGATACTCCCCAGGGGGGGCGCCCAGTACTGCGGAGCAGAACAGGAGTTATTGGCAGCAGTGAATAGGGGGGGTCCACAGCGAAGAAGAGACGGTGACGCCGCTACTCGCCAGCAGCGCTGGAGACGATGTTTGCAGCCAGGTTTACTGTGACGGCCTTTTAGGTTACCACCTAGGTCTCCAGATACACCCCCTTCAATGACAGAGGAGGAACGCAGCCAGTGCGGGGGTGAGGGGCCTACATCGCTCAATTCAAGCAGTTCCCCCGGCCGGAGGTCAAAGAAAAGCCCATCAGTGCTCAGGAGGCAGCATCAGGCCCTCCAAAGTGGCGGTTCGTGGCAGCCAAATGCGCAGCACTGTGCGACTAGTCGAGCGGGATAGGGTCTCCATAGGTCTTGAGCGGCCGGCTGCTCCAAGTTCATGCTCGACCCCCCGCTGTGGGCTCAGCACGGGGCACCCCCACAGTAGCTGGATGGGCAATACACTCGCCAGTATAGGCCTTGCATCAATGGGCCAGCAGCACACAGTGTTCCGTGCAGCGGGTATGGCAGGATGGCGTTGTACCCCCAGGGGCGCCGCAGGGCAGGCCACGAGCCAATATGCAGGGGGGCCCCCGGGGCAGGGCTGCACTCCGATCGTCGACCTCAGCAGCGTCCCCACCACTTCCAAATGCAGCCAGAACCCAACTCAGGCCCCTGCAGCAGCCAAATCATGAGCGGCGGTCAAATGCAGCAAGTCACCAGCGCAGGAGCAGGGGGGCTAAATCCGCGCGGCAGCCGCCCACCGTCCAGGCCGCTAGTGGGTTCGTTGTGAGCCCGCCCCACTCACCGCAGTCCAGGTGCTTACTCCCTCGGGGGTCGCAACCCCACCGCAGACAGTCCAGAGGGCTCTCCCTACTCCGGGCGCGCCAGCCGCCGGAGGCCTGTCACCACGTGGGCGCCGCAGAGCTCGAGTGCCGCCTGCAGCCGGGCAGGGCTCCGATACATGTCCACCCCGCTTTGATCTTCTGCAGGCGCGGGAGACAGCAGTGAGAGGCGCCAGCCCTCGAAAAGCGCACCGGAGGTAAAGGGTGGGTTGAGGAGCAGCTTACGGGCACAGAAAGCAGGATTAGCAGGCGGTGAAAGAGGATTAATGGAGGATCATGCTGCCAAGCAGCCAGAGCCTCACTGGCGTGCGGCCATCTTGGTCGTGCGCCACCTAGCGCCCCACACATACATATACCTTGTCAAACCATGCAATGCAGCTAGTCATCTCACAGGGCTGATCTGATAGGATGGGAAAGGTCAAAAATGTCTTACATTATATGTCAAAATCATGCCACATGCATGTGATGTTGTAAGAACTGCTTGACAGCTTTAAAAAAACCTTCCCCCTTCAGTCAGCATCAATGGAGGAAGTGATGCACCAGCCAGATGAGACATCCAACCTCCCTGGCACTGAAATTCTTCCCTCTCCGCGACATTGCAAAAATGGCACAAGCCCTGACTAACCTCATCCCTTTAAACAAAAAAATAAGTCCTTAAACCCCGAACTATAACTATTTAACTATTACCCCAAATTGCACAAACACCCAGCAATACAAATGCTATTACAAAGATGAAAAACAACACTTAGACACTAAAACTACACAAAATTTATTTGACTGGGACAGACCAGACACAGACTCTACAAACAGCCAAAAAGCCTCCAAAACTCTCCAAGCACTCCAAACATCACCAGCACCAACCAATAGACACTAAGGGGCTTATTTACAAGGCCCTTGCGCCACTTTTGCGTCATTTTTAACATGGGAAAAGTGACGCAAAAGTGGCGCAAGGGGCTTGTAACTCTGCCCCTAACAGAACATGAAAGTAGCATTCAGACTTACAGGAACACAGCCAGCCACACCCATTATATTGTTTCCTGAGTGTAACCAGCACATTCTTGCCATTGCGTCGATTTTTCGGACGCATTGCTACACAAATGTACATTTTGGGAAGCACTGCGCAGTTTCACTTATGAGGCACGCTAAGGGCCATGCAATGGTGGTGATGCACCAGTTCCAAGAAACGTAACAGAGATGATGCGCTGCTTCTGACCCACACAGCCAAGGAGATGCACTGGTTCGGGCAGGCGCAACAGAGGCGATGCGCCGGTTTGACAGGATATGAATGGCTTCTGCTGGAGCATTCACCTTAGGCTCCCTTACATGAGTCCAGCACTGGGGTAGCACCACTTGGCAGGGCAGCCTTACAGATGGCAGAGGCCAGATGCTGAAGCAGGGTGTGGGGAAGTCTTTTATTTCCCTGAGACTTCATCACAGGATGCCAGCCAGATTACCCTTGGAGTCACTCTGGGTTAAAGGGATGCATGTGCAGTCCTTATCACCCAGCCAGGGAAACAGCAGGCAGCAGGCAGCACAGCAAGGGCAGGACTCCAAATCTGATTGCTTCCACATTAAGAATCATATGGGTGACCTGGGTACACACCTGGGTGTCAGCCACAGTCATGTGTGCATTAAAAGGTTGATACTGGGCCCTCTGCACCACTCTCTTAGATTCCCTATTGTTAGACCTGGCACCATTGGCACCCACGCCAATGGTGCCAGGTCTAACAATAGGGAATCTAAGAGAGTGGTGCAGAGGGCCCAGTATCAACCTTTTAATGCACACATGACTGTGGCTGACACCCAGGTGTGTACCCAGGTCACCCATATGATTCTTAATAAAAAACACAGGAGGCAAAGGCAAAAAATGCAGGGGAGATCCACCTCCCCTGCATTTTTTGCCTTTGCCTCCTGTGTTTTTGCTGTATGTCGGACTCTGTTTTGCTGGTCTAGATGCTTTGGGCACTTTGCCACTGCTGTTCAGTGCCAAAGTGCAAGTGCTCCCTTTGTACATTGTTGTTATGGATTAGTGTTTCCATGATTGGCATATTTGATTTACTTGTCAGACCCTAGTATAGTGCACTGTGTGTGCCCAGGGCCTGTAAATCAAATGCTGCTAGTCGGCTGCAGCACTGATTGTGCCACCCACAGAAGCATGCTGTAAAATGTAACTCTGGCCTGCCATTGCAGAGCCTGTGTGCAGGCTGGTACTGCCATGTCGACTTGGCAAGTGCACCCACTTGCCAGGCCCTAACCTTCTGTTTTCTTACATGTCAGTCACCCCTAAGGTAGGCCCAAGGTACCCCTGTGGGCAGGGTACAGTGTATGTGAAAGGTAGGACATGCCCTGATGTGTGTGGCATGTCCTGATAGTGAATTACTGCCAAATTCGTTTTTCACTATTACAAGGCTACCTGTTCCCATAGGACAGAATGGGTTTGTTTGTTTATAACATCTTATAAACATAACTGGCCCTAGGAACAAGGTAGAAAAATAAAGTTTAGTATGCCTGAACTCAGAATGTTAAAATGCATCTTTTAGTGAGGGTGATTTTCACATTCTGTGTTTGAAAATACCACTTTTAGAAAGTAGGTATTTTCTTGCCTAACCATCCAGTGTGCCTCTGCTAGGTTTGTGTATTGCATATCTGGCTTTTTGATGACAGGGGCTGGAGAGGGGCAGTGGCTCCAGAAGTCTGATGAGTCAGGGCTGGGCTGAATAGACCTGGGCTGCTTTTAGAGTAGCGGGAGATTTCCTTTCACCTGAAAGGGCCTGGTCTGCCTTCAACAATGCTTTCTCCACCTCCTGCCAGGAAGCTGCACCAGTGAGGACAAAACTGGTTTTGGCTGGGTACAGACACTTTCTGCCTTCAGAGAACAAAGGATTTTGGTGTATAAAAGGAGGGGCTCAGACCCCAGACTTTTAGATCACTTCTGGGAATCAAGAGAAACCTTTGCCAAGGAGAAGAGCTGGAGAAGCTGAGGAGGAATACTGCCCCTGTGCTGTTTGCTGTCTGGGGTTGGCCTGCAGTGGCTACTTGCTGCCAAGGAAAGGAGAAAAGGACTTTGCAGTTTGCTGTGTCCCCTGCTTGAGGAAGATCTCCAAGGGCTTAAAACTGAGCTTGCCTCCTGTTCTGAAGTCTCAGGGACACAAAGACTTCACCACCAGCTCCCCTGAGCTTCCTTGCTGGGAGTTCTGACCTGCAAAGAGGTGCCTGCTGTTGTTTTGGACCTCTAGAGACTGTTTTCTGCTGGGAGCTGGAAGAATCCACGCATCGTCCCGGATCTTCGCATTGCATCGAGGCGCCAAGTTTGTCGCATCGTTGGGGGACGCAGTAAGAAACCGATGCATCACCTCCCCACGCAGTAAGAAACCGACACATCACCTCCTCTCCAGTAAGGAACCGACGCATCACCTCCCCAGCGCAGCAGTAAGGAACCAACGCATCACCTCCCCCGGAGCAAGGAACCGACGCATCACCTTCCCTGAGTGTAAGGAACCGACGCATCACCTTCCCTGCGGCCCTTTTTGTCTGTTTGCGTGACGCATCCCAGGTACTTTGTGTGAAAAGTGTCGCATCTGCAATTTGCTTTGAACTGAACTATTTCTACCATCTGAAAGTCATATTTTTATTACTGTATTGTGGATTTCTGTCGTTTGGTCTTGTTTTGGTTTAGATAAAGATTACTTATTTTTCTAAACTGGTGTGGTTTCCATTTGTAGTGTTTTCACTGTATTACTGTATGTGTTCACAAATGCTTTAGTATAGGAAAAGGAATCCTTTGGCATGAATTACTACTGACAGTGGAGCTGGGAGTTGGAACCCTACCACAGTCGTTCAACACCCATTCAAATACTATCACTTCACATATACTATTAGGAAGGCTACTCATGCGTCTGAATAACAATCTAAGCGATGTAATACATTTTTGGAAGAATATAAAAAAAAAATTATGAAAAAATTTCATAGAACATGATAAACACACAAAAACACAAATCATAAAATTGTATAACACAAAATATCTACACGAAATTCATACACATATATCTCAAGAAACAATTAAAAAACGACATATGAGAGTACACAAAACTAGACAGAAATAATATGTCATTAAAAATCAACCCTCTGTGATTATACAAGTTCTAAGGCTGGAGCCCGGTATGTCTCACTTCGTTGGATACTCAAAAGGCCCAGACCACGGCACAGATTAGGTTGTATTAAAGGTGCGTCGACGCGTTTCGATGGCTAGTGAATGATACCATCTTTATCAAGACAAACAATTTCCGACTCTCAATGAATTAAAAAACAACAATGCTGCAGTCAGAAAACCCCTGCATGAATAAAAAACACATGGCTTAGTATCACCAAGTACATACATATAACACAAATAATTTATAGAACACTATATTCATAATATGATCTTACTACTATAATGTTGAAAGAAAAGATTTAAACAACAAATAGTAGTCAGCCAGGACATGTGATAACCTTCCCAAATTGTTCACACAACCAATCACATTCATTCTTCTCTCTAAATGCTCCCACAATTTCATACTTTCGTAATGCTTACCCAATGGGGTTTAACTGCATTACGCATCGATTTTACTTAAATTTATCCTTCAACGGCAGGGCTTACCTATAATAAATGGGATATGCTACTGCGACATACAGAAACTGGTTTGTTCTTAGGAGGTAAAATAAAACCTTCTGTCATCCAAATGAAGAAATATATGGATGTCTAAAGGGAAAATTAGAATTGTGTTATGAACAGCCCTTCTTCCTCCTTATTGTATTATCCCCATTGTTCTATATTGGGAAATTATAACTCTCTCACCTGGATTATTAATGTTAACTGGCCGCCTCGTTTGTCATACCACCAGAAGGAGAAAGTATGAGGATAAACTCTATCTCTCGTTACTTCATTAGTCACTGTAACGACAATCGTAATATAGATTAATCCCCATTGTTCGCTACTTGGGGCTGCTAGTGGTATCGCATAGTGCCTCCATAGTAATTTAGTAGAAGAAGTACCTGGTTAAAGAATCACAAAGTTCAAGGTTTTATATCCTTGATACTTGTTTTCGTATTTTCTTTTTTCTGGTTTTCACATGTCCTTTTATAATTAGGATCTAGACAAAGAAAATGTAACTTAATATATTTATGCACCCATGACGATGAAAAACAATTGTCTCTATCATTGTTATTCTAGTTTCAACAGGATTAACTTTTTAAATCTCAAGAGCCTCTGAGATAAGCATGTCTGCTCGTGCCAAGCTACCAAGGGGGTGAGCAGGGTTTATTTTAGAAGTGTATTTCCCTTACCCTGACTAGAAGCAAGGGTCCCTATTTGGACAAAGGTACCTACCTCTGCCAACTAGAGACACCCATTTCTAACACCTGTTCAGCCAAATCTCTCTCTTCCTGAGATGTGACCATGCCCCTTCCTTGTGATCTATGACTGATTCAACACATATTTAGGGAAGCACAGAGACAGTCTGTCTCTCCCATACTTCAGTGTATGCCTCACCCAGTTTACAGCTTTGCTGGACTATCAAACTCGGTCTGGTAGGTTTCCTCTACACCTCATGTTTTCCCCAGGCAGCCATGATCTTACCCACAAAGGATCCCAAGGTCCTCCTTGTTCTGTAGCAGTGAAGGCACTCAGTATACCGTCACAGCACATTCGGTGACCAGTACAGTAAGCCACATGTATTATTCTACCACCAGCATACTGATATGCAACACACACACTCAGTCTACACTGTTCAGAACTACAGTCCCTTTGTACTGTCCTAGAGTGTGTCATGTTAAACACACACACTACCAGCACACACACTCACCAACCATGTTCCCACTGTTCTATATTTAGTGTATGTCTTGCAAGGGCACATGCATTCAGCACATGATTTATCACACACACACTTCCTGATCAATCTTGGGCAGGGGTGAGTTAAACACACAGAAGCAGAACTTTAGAAGGGGCGAGTGAGCCAGTAGACCTCACTCCAGTGACCCAGGGGTGAATGGCCATGTTCACTACTACTGATCACTACACGGTATGCTGTCACCCCCACGCTTGCCTGATTTACTCCTGGCGAAGGCAGTAACGTTGCCACAATTATGAAGGTAGATCTTTGAGAGGCCATCCTGGTCCAGCAACAAACACAATCCATGACACAGCCTTATGTCATGGCACACACAAATATTCCATGTTCCATATACCAACATTAGTGATCCAGACAACAATGCAGTTGGGCACTCAGGGCAGGGGTACACAACTCTTACCATGCAGGGGAAATTTCCTACCCAACACCACCATTGCACCACATTTCAAATATTTGTTTATTTCCACGACCATTTGTGCTTGCATTATGACATCCATCCTTCACACATTACACATCTCTGTATTCCTGAAGTGATTTGATGGTTAAGAAACATTTCCCTTGTCTTACTTTTCAGATAAATGCCACGTGTTGCTACTTCGGCAGTTTAGTATGCTTTGGTATAGGCCTTTGAGCTTCCCTGCATTGCTCGGGAAAGGTGGTAAATGTGTTTTGTAGCAAGTGTGGGCAAATGTAGACCTCACATCAAACAGCCCTGGAAAGGTCTTACATGTGTGCTGTTTTGTGGATCCCCACACATGCATGAATGCAATCTTTACAAAATAATTTACATATCTACACCTGAGGCAAATCCTTGGACATTACAGATGTCTCCCGTGATCTGTGATGGTATCAGCTGCAACATTTGTTCTAGCAAAGTGATGGCACTCTGCATGCTAGTCCATATGTGAAACACACATCATTTGAAGATTGCCTCTGGGCCTTACTTATTGGGAGAATTGTGATTCAGCATACCCTGAGTGCCGTATTTAACACACTTTGATGCAGCTGAACACAGCAAAACAGCTTTCTGTGCTGCACTGCTTAAGTGAGAAAGGACAGGAATGCCCCATATCTATCTAAATATGGAGCAATCCTGGCCTCTCCCTTTTATGCAGTGCACATCATCACATTGGTTTGCTGCGTTGATTTGTTCTTAGTTGAAGATATGCCTCCATGTTTATCAACAGCTCAGAAATCATAAATTATACATGTTGAGACCTACATCTAGTTGAGTAAAGGTGCATGACTTTATATGTTCATTGACATTGACACAAAAGCCACACAATGGATGAGTTCAAAACAAATATTTATTGGATGATAGGTTGCCATCATTTCTGTCATTATTTACATCTTTTTCATTTCACTTAGAAAATAATTATGCAACAATTTGGTCCTGTCTCCCATGACCTGCTATTGTGTGTCCAATGTCTGCATCAGAGGTGTACTTTTTTTGGCTCTCTGTCTGTGCATGTTGGAATGGCGTCATAATCCATGGCTACAAACCATATCCTTGATCACCTGAAAAGTGGAAAATACCAACAGTTATTGATTTGATACATTGTTAAGACATAACAAAGGATGTGTGTTATGTATGCTAGCACACTCACACACTTTTGACAGATATGTCTTAGGTACTGTTGACTATTGCTTTACGTATTTTAATCTTGCATGTGCCATTGCACATATTATCCATGGTGTAAAAAATACAACACATCAACATGCTAACTTTCATGTTTAGCCAGGAGATTGCTATGATAAGTACTTTAGAATGATTTTATCAGCTATTTGAGATTTCCACAAAATATATATTTGAGGTATGAAACTTATGATCAGATTATCTTGCATACACTTAGGCCTGCATAGGTAGAGACAGTGGCAACATGGTTGACACTCACACATAAAGTTGTTCTTTCATCACCTATAATATCCTTGCTTGGCTACATAACAGTTGCACAGCCTTAGATTAATGTACATATATTAGAATGGGTATTTGCTTAGTACATTTGATTTACTGATCTTATATTGACACATAGGTAAGGCAACATAGCCCTTTTTTGAATGGGACAAGATGATGTAGATATAAATGACTTTACACTACAGACCTGTACACAACATTTTCTGTATATATGTTTGTATGTGCTTTTGCCCTGTACGTGATTCTGTTCTCACATGCCTTGATTCTGACATGATTTATTTGACATGAGAGAGTTCAAATTTGCATTATGGGTACACTGTGATGCCATACCTTGTTTGCATTTCACATAGGTTATTTCCTAGGGTATGGTATCTTTCACAGCCTATTTATTGACTGTCAGTTTTACATTGATGGGCTGGGATGCAGGAAATGTATGCAAATTGAGCCACTACATTGTTTATCTATCACATTGATGAGGTCTGTCAATGTGGCTTATTATCTATGTGTATATTTGGACCTAGAATTTTGGAATGCCTGAAAATAGGGGGGCTTTGTACTTTTGGTATCACAGCTGTACCTAGAGTTTACATTTGCGCAAGATTTGATGCTACACTTTCAGTGCCTGACATACATGGAATGTAGAAGTTCTTTCTCCATTTGGGCTTCTGATACTTTGATCAGCCAATAGATATGCTGCCATGTGTGACACATGCTTAGGATCACATGAATTGTTAAACAACAGTTATTTTAGTGGAACATTGACAATTGATCCAGACTTGCACCACAATTTGACACACACACATCTCAAACTTTAAGATTCATCTTTTCTACTCATATTGTATTTAATTGTAGACCACGTGATTTGTCTTTTGATTTGTTCAACATTGCAGAACTGTGGCTCTTTCCACTCACACAGTGTGGAATGACACATTACTTCTCACAGTGGGATTTGTCCTACTTCAGTTGCAGGATCAGTGAGGGAATCACAGAATGCTACATCATTGACTACATGTTGGAGTACGTTACGTCCACTATGTGCACTTGACACAAGACCCAGACACAAACACAGAGATGGCTATTATGTCATACGTTACAACTTCTTAGTTGGTATAATATATAGTGAGAGTGGTGGGGTCTGGGGTCAGTTAGCTGTTGGGTGGGAAGTCCCCTCTTCTTCTTGAAAACCTTTGCCATCTTTCTGATTTGCTGATTACCCCCAGGAGATGGCTTGGTCTTATCCTGCAGCAAGGCATCAATCAATCAATCAATCAATCAGGGGTTTGTAAAGTGTGGCTACTCACCGGTGAGGGTCTCAAGGTGCTGGGAGGGGTGCAGACCCGTCTTGGTGCAGGGTTCATTTGAAGAGCCAGGTCTTCAGGTCCTTGCTGAATTGGGACAGCGATGGGGATTGCCTGAGGCAGAGGGGCATGGTGTTCCAGGTCTTAGCAGTAAGGTAGGAGAATGATCTTTCACTGGTTCTGGTCCTACAGATCTGTGGGATGGTGGTCAGTGACATTTGTGCAGAGTGGAGGGATCTGCTGGGCACGTGAAATGAGAGGCAGTGGTCCAGGAATGCTTGTATGGCATTGTGGAGGGCCTTGTATGCATAGGTGAGGAGCTTGATGGTTATTTTTTTGTCGACTGGGAGCCAGTCGAGTTCACACAAGTGTTGTGTGATGTGGCAGCAGATTTTTAGGACTAGTCTGGCTGTGGCATTTTGAATGTTCCAGAGCTTCCAGAGGAGTTTCTGTGTGATGCCGGCGTAGAGTGCATTGCCGTAGTCGAGTCTGCTGCTGATGAGGACTTGGGTGACTGTCTTCCTGGAGTCAGTGGGGATCCATCTGAAGGCCTTTCAGAGCAGGCAGAGCTCATTGAAACATGATGAGGAGACAGCGTTGATCTGGCGGTTCATAGTGAGCGAGGAGCCCAGTATAATGCCGAGGTTGGGTGCGTGGTCTGTGGGTGTGGGTGATGTTCCCAGTGCAGCAGGCCACCAGGAGTCATTCCAAGTAGTGGGGGTGGATCCCAGGATGGGGACTTCTGTCTTGTCTGAGTTGAGCTTGAGGCAGCTGTCTCTCATCCAGGTTGCGACGGCTTTCATCCCTTAGTGGAAGTTGCTCTTGGCGACTGTGGGTTCGTTGGTGAGGGAGAGGATAAGCTGGGTGTCATCAGCGTAGGAGATTAAGTTGAGTCCATGGTTTCTGACCATGGTTGCGAGCGGGGCCATGTATACGTTGAAGAGGGTGGGATCAAGGAGGAGCCCTGGGGCACTCCACAGCTGATCTCTGTAGGTTCTGAGAGGTATGGTGGTAGTCTAAACCACTGTGTTTAGCCGGTGAGGCAGGAGCAAATCCAGTCCAGGGCTTTGTCGTAGATGCTGGAGACATGGAGTCTTGTGCTTAGGGTGCGGTGGGAGACAGTGTTGAAGGCTGCCGAGAGGTCCAGGAGGATGAGGGCAGCAGTTTCGCCCTGGTCGAGGAGGGAGCGGATGTCATCGGTGGCGGCGAGGAGGGCAGTCTCAGTGCTGTGGTTGCTTTGAAAACCAGATTTAGAGATGTCCAGGACATGATTGGCTTCAAAGAACTTTGCAAGCTGGTTGTTGATGGCTTTTTCGATGACATTGGCTGGGAAGGGGAGCAGTGAGATGGGCCTAAAATTCTTGAGATCCGTCAGGTCAGTGGAAGGTTTATTCAGCAAGGGGTTGAACCTCAGCCTTTTTCCAGTCATCAGGGAAGGTCTTGATTTCGATGGAGCAGTTGATGGTGTGGCGGAGCTCAGGTGCGATGGCGGTGGCAGCTCTGTGGAAGATGCGGTGCAGACAGCGATCTGATGGGGCTCCAGAATGAATGCTCTTCATGGTTTTGAGGGTGTCATCCATGGTGAGCGGGGTCCAGTTGAGGGGGGTTGCGGCATTGGTTGCTGTGGCGGCGGGGTGGTGGAATGTTCTTGGGAATCGAAGCTGTCATAGATCTGCTTGATCTTGTGATGGAAGAAGATGCTGAGTTTGATGCAGAGGTCTTGGGAGGGTGGGACGTCTGTGGTCTTACTGTTGGGCTTGGCGAACTCTTTAATGATGGCTAACAGTTCTTTGCTGTTGTGCGCGCTGGTGTTGATTCTGTCTTGGAGGGCCTTTTTCTTTGTGGTTTTCCGGGGTTTTGTTGTTACTCCATCTCTTTTCGAGCTGTCTACAGGTGCTTCTGGACTCTTGGAGGTTGGGGGTGAACCAGCTTGCTTTCTTGATGTGTTCTTTGCTGGGGGTTTCTTGAGGGGAGCCAGGGTGTCAGAGCAGTTGGTGATCCAATGATGGAGGTTGTGTGCTGCGGTGTTGGTATCTGTGGAAGCCGGTGGCCAGGTTTTGATAAGGAAGGTGGTGAGATGTTCTTCGGTGACTTTGTTCCAGCTTTTGTGGGGGAGCAGTGGGCATGGTGGTGTACGGGTGGGTTTGGTGAAGGAGAAATGAATGCAGTGGTGGTCAGTCCAGAGGAGTTCAGTGGTGTGGCTGAAAATGATGCTGTCACTGGTGGTGAAGACGGGGTTGAGCATGTGACCTGCTGTGTGTGTTGGCGAGGTAGCTAGCTGCTTGAGTCCTACGTTGGCGAGGTTTCTACCTCCTGTATCAGGTTGTTTACATCAGATGTCAAGCAATTGTCAGCAGAATGCGTTGCATGTCTCCTGAACCTTTTTTCCCCATGGAGACTCAGAGCAGCTTACCTCTTCCCTATCATGAGGATTCTTCAAAGCCAATGTTTGCGTTATAGCATTACAGCGATGTGAAAAATGGGTTCCGGGGCCCACAGCACTACCTTAGCTCACGTTGCATCAAATCAAAATATCCATGCAGTAAAAAGTTGTAGGAGACTATAAAGTTTGAGCCCAAAGTTACCTTATTTTGTATGGAGTTCATGTGACAGAATATCTAAGGCCAATGATGTTTTATAAAGGGCCATGAGGGGTGGCCCAGCCCTGACCCATGTCCCACACCGCAGGAGTTATAAGTGCTTGCCCGGTGCTGAATAGAAGCCGGTGCAGCCTCCCTGTCACAAGGTGTTGTGAACAATGTAGCCCAGGGCCCCAATGAGGCAAAGTAGGCGTTCCGCACTGCGGGAATCCCGGGTCTATTATAGTGCCCGCACAGCACTGAATAGAAGCAGGTGTGGCCTCCCTACCACAAGGTGTTGTGGGCAATATAGTCGTCCAGGGAAACCACCAGGCAAAGTAAGCATCCCCTTTCGACAAGTGAATATTTCTTTTTAAGTATTTGGGTGCAAGAGGACTCCAGAGGACATTGCTGTTCAAGGGGCTTGGAGCTATCTTGCAGATTGCCATTACTAAATCATCAGAGACAGCACATAGAAAATATTTGCTTAGCTGGGGGAGGAAGAGATCAATAGTAATAGTAATAAAAAAGTCACATTTCACAGCACCCTAATAGACATGATGATCAGACGAGGTATTTCAAAAGTATCATGGAACTTTTTATTATGCACTCATTTTTCCACTGGAGGTACTTTTAGGGACTATAAGCTATAGGTAAATCAGGTTGGACAGTCATTTGATGTTTAAAGTCACAGTTACATCTGCAAAATATGTGCAGAGAAGACAGGATCAAAGTGGTGCTTCTAGAGGCATGCCTGCCTCCTTCATACTATACTCATACTATACTCCATTGAACCATTTAGCAGGACACGATGTAAGGAACTCAGTAAGCTGCATATATATTGCAGTGCACTCTGTGGTCAAAGAGAAGTCCCACCGCTAATGCTGAGTGCATCTAATGTCCTTACCCTGAGGGAAAACAAAAATGGAGCCTTATGTTTTGCAACTCAATCTCCTTGATGTTACTAATCTCTTTACGGAGGCTCTAAAAGTAACAGTAAAGGTGTGGGAAAAAATATTTTAAATCGTTTTCAAGAATAATTTTATTATATCTTTCACCTTTTTATTCCTCTCACTGCAGTCTACATCATAGGTCAGTGAGTCAGCCCACTTCGGCTGGTGCCCAACTTCACTCTCATTGCATTCTACCTTTTCACAAGGACCAATTCCACACATGAAATAGTACCCTTCAGTGGCAGGGACTACAATGGCAATGTGTGCTTTGGGAGACCAAAAAGTCGTTTTGCTTTTAGCCCGTGTTGTTTTATTTAGATTGAAGAAGGCACGACAGTTAACCCAGCAATTAAGTTTTGCAAACAGCATTACAAAATAAAGCAAGCACTGCCAAAGTTGAAAGGCTGGCAGCCAACGTTAGACCCATTCGCCAATGCTTGTTCCTAAAACAGGGGTCACTCTGTTGGAGGTGTCGAGCCATAGTTTTAAAGACCGGTGTAGATCTGCTGTAATGAAGCTGCCATACCCTATTCTTACAAACACTGAATGAGTTATTACAATGTAGCCTACAACACACATATTTTGAGTGAGTATATGCAAAGTGCAGCTCGGAAAACTAAGGGGGATATGTACAAGGATTGGTGAAAAATATAGATAACGTTAGTTAGCGGCAATTTTTTTATCGCCGCGTACCGCCGCAAACTATCGCCACGTTAGCGACGTATGTACAAGCCGACACCACGTGGTGATAGTTTCTCATGTCGGCAGAAATTGTCAACGTTAACAACAGCGTCACGGTGATAAAAATCTTGCCGCTAACGTGAAAAAAGTGGCGGCAGGCCAGTCAGTGGCCACAAAGTGCACGCAAATTACGGTGACGCCACTTTTTTTCACGTTAGGCCGGAAAAGCGACTACAAAATGCCTGCAAATTGTCACAAACTGAGAAAAAAAAAAGAAAAGTGAAGAACCATGGATGAAGCTGGACCCAGTACTGCAGGAGAAAATAACCCCCCAAACAGCCAGGAGGACCAGCCAGAGAGCCAGGAGAAGGGCAAGGGGAAGAGGAAGAGGAAAACCAGGTTCAGCCTGCAGGAAAACCAGGTCCTGACTGCGGAGGTGACAGAAAAGCAACACCAGCTGTTTGTCCGCTCCACTGTGTCATTGGGGACCAAGAATTCAATATGGCAGTCCATCGCAGCCAAGGTGAATGCTGTCGGAGAGGTGAGGAGGACAGTTACTGACTGCAAGAAGTGCTGGCATGATGCTAAGCGCAAGACCAAGGAGAAAATGCAGCACTGCAGACCGGAGGTGGGAGTCCAGCGCCACAGGAGGAGCTGGATGCGTTGGAGGAACAGGTGTCCGCAGTCATCTGCGAGGAGTCGGTGGTTGGAGTCCAGGGACAGGATACTGCTGAACATGACCAGCAACATCAGCAACACGGTGAGTAACAACCAGGGACTGGGGGATGGGGGTGGATGGGCCCAATGTCACTCATGCACAATTAAATATCTACCAGTGCACATCCACAATGACTGCAGATCTTGTCACAGATACTCTTGTCCCTGGGGGTATAGACACATATCACCCTAGTCAACAAATGTATTGCAAGACACATATTGGTGGGGTCATAGACTTGGAAATCTGCACAGAAAAGTATTTCTGAACATAGCCAAAGATTCATATCAGACCACAATATAAGTGCATGTGCGCTGACATCGGTGGTGGCATGCTCACTTGTGCACATAATCTGTCGCATTCACAGTGCATCTTCATATTGTCGTCAAATAGATGCAGCCCTGTGGAGACAAATTATATGTGCGTGGTGTTGAGGCAAGGGGGACATTTTGCCAGCCTGCCGCATCTCTAGGGAATGTGCCCCTTTCCTTGTTCATTAGATGCAGCCCTGTGTACACCAAGTGAGAAAGCATGGAGTGAGTCTGCATACCATGAACACATGCATTGTCACAACATAGTGATCATGCAGCCTTCTGTCTAAAACGTGCATATCCCACAATGCACACATTCAGCACAGTTGAGTCAAAATGTTATGTCATACCATAAGCAGGGAAGACATGCCTTCAACAGTACAGTGCATGGACTACGCATATCAGGAATGTGTCACCATAATGTTTCACTACGTGTCTTGTCTGTGTACCATAGTCACAGAAGTAAAAAGTCCCTGTAAAGAAGTATGACAAGTCAAGTATGACACCAAGCAAGAATAGCAATTTAGCAACATAGAATGTCTAATAGAAAAATGGCACCATCACCCCTTAGCTCAAAAAGCACTCCTATACTCTCAAGTGCACACATGTGCCATACCTAAAACTGTACTATACATTAGTCCTGGTGTGACTTGCCCATTACACATTGATGTGCATGTAAACAAGTATTTTGGGAAAGTCAACAGTGTCAGTGAACAAATATGCAGTCATGACTGTTATCATCTGCACACAAACACTGGCAGCAAAAAATCTGAAATAGTACAGCATGTATAATCCATGTTAGCATCTGCGTGCAATATTCACAAACACACATCACCCTGCCAATCGCACATGATATGATGTGGGTGCGGGGTGATAGGGCCTGAGCAGCACTAATAAGTCTTTTGGATTCCACTACCCTCAAATCTAGGCCCACTTACACACTACACATGGTGTCAACGTTGAGTGTTATGGGTGTTGTAACTGTCTGTTCAGCCTGAAACAACAATAGAAAGTCACGCTGCACCAGTCTCACAACGGTTAAGCCAACAAGATGGCTGCAAGCAATGCATGCATGGAAAAACATGCATGACGCCATGCAGACAAGAGAAATCACAAGAGCCAAAGCTATTTGTATGTACATGTGCACTGCATTGAGCAGCACACATGGACAAAGCTAAAGCGAGGATAAATAATGCATTTCTCCTTGTTTCGCCATCTTCAAAACAGTTTTTACCTGGTCTTAATTTTTGTGCAGACTCCTATGTACGCCACCCTTGTACATAGGGGCAGGGTCAAAATGAATTGGTGTTGTGGTGGAACACCCACCGCAACACCCACTGCCCACCCCTTTCAAGCAAAGCATAACGTGAAAGGGGGCCTTATGTACAAGGCAAAGTCAAGACATGTTAAGTGGCTTAACGCTGCCTTGTAATAAGGCGCAGCCCCAATCGCCACCACAACGTCAATATAGGTGACGTTGTTGGGGCGATAGGGGCTTGTACATATGCCCCTATGAATGTACATTGTCATGCTATCTGCTTGTACACTAATCCAATGCATGATCATACTATAAACACACATACAAATGCATCTCCCCTTTACATTGCAGAGGGAGAAACATCACCTCCTGTACAGCAGCATGTCCCACTCTTCAATGATGAAGAGGAAGACCTAGCAACCATCGACCAGGACACACTACAACATCTGCTTGACTCAATTAGCACCCCATCTCCGGAAGCAGGGCCATCCAGCAGCGTTGTGGAAACTACAGCCCCTGCACAAACAACCCAGCAGCAAGCACTGACCACCACAGCTGTCTCCCAGGACCATGAGGACCCACTTCTGGCATTTCAACGTCGTGCGGTACAGGTCCAGTAGGAGATGGCTAGTCAGGTGCGGGTGGGGTTTGACAGCCTGGCTGCCAAATTAGATGGGTTACATGGGTGTCTCAGTCCCATTCGGGATCACCTACAGACCATCACAGACATCCACAGTCCGCTGTATGCTCTCCAGCATTCCATGGCTGACATTGCTGGAGTACTGATTCAGAGACAAGAACAACTGTCCAGTCCGAGTGGTTCCAGCGATGTCAGCAAGGAGTTGCATCACATGCGAATGATCATGGAGAACATGGAGCGGATGCAAGCCTCGCTACTGGCAGCCACGGTTGAACACCACAGACACGTTGCTGGAATCTTTCATGCCCTGCAGCTGCTCATCACAGCAGTGCTGTATCAAGGTTTGGCACAGATGAATGCTGCTGCTGCTTCAACATCCACATCTCCGCCCCCTGATGTGTCAGTGCTTCACAGTGCGGCTGACAATCTACCACCACGCACACCGGAGGCACATGACACATCAGAGGACGAAGATTTTGATGATTCTGCAATATTGCTAAGAAGAAAGCAGTAGAATTCATCTATGCCAAATGGTCAGCTTTGCCTTGGATCTGTGCTTAGCATCATTCCCCGGAACATCATCTTCCAATGTCCTCTGCTACACACTGTGACACTCACCTTGGACCTCAATATGGACTGCCATAATTTGTGTTGTTCCCAAAGACACTGCAAACATCCTGCTGACTGAACTATGCCTCTTCCTCTGGACATGTTCCACCCAAAGGACTCTGTCAGGCCCTCCACTGGGAATCTATGAAATGTGGGGGTTGTTTGACCAAGTACTGTGGCAGTCTTCACCAAAGCAAATGCACATGCAAATTAAAATCTTTCATTTACACAGATGTGCGCTTATCATGACCATTCAGGTATAGAAGTCTTCAATAATGTTTGAGCAGTGAATCCATCCAAATGTACACAGAGTGACATATGATAAATGTTCATGTTCAACTTTGTCACAGATAGGCAGTGAGATGACTGGGCATGTGAGATCTAGCCGTGCCCTCACTGAATAAATATAACTTACTAGCAATATCCAAACATTGCCCTCCGTACATGATGGCAATAGGCTTGTGTGGAAATAGGTCCAAGTCTGTTGCATGCCACAAGTAGTGTCTCCATTTAGCATTGAAAACAAGTCTCACTTGGTAGATCTACTAACACTCGTCGGGGTGGACAAAGATTGTTGTGATGGTGGTCATTGCATGTCACATTCCAAGATAGAGCACACCATATGCACATACATGACGATTCATTATGGCACATATCGTCCACCTGCTATTGGAATCACAATGTCTGTTTCAGTGAAGCTGTGTTGGCAATAGGGACTTAGCCTAAAGTGCAAGTCCTCAGTCAGACACTTACTGTGGCTTAGCAATGCCTTGGAAACAAGGAACCCTCTCATGCTGTGCTTACTGTGAAAGGAGGGGGCAATGTGTCCAGGGATGTGTAGTGCACTGCTCTTAACACATAGTCAGATGCTGTACCACCATTTCAAGGGTGGCATCACTATGAGGCAATGACAAAAGTAACAGCTGGGAAAAGTGGGTATGACACTGGCACTACAGGGAGCAATGCTACATTTCCCCTCCTGTTTGCTGCAGACCTGTGTTCTGCCTTGTGCCATGCACATTTGATCTGCAAATTTACAACATTGTGCATGGGCAGGAGGGTGAGCCTCCAGCCACAGGAACAACCAATTTCCTTACTGATGACACACTTGCACTACGCAGCAAGTGTGCCTGTGTCTGTGCATGTTAGATGGACTCAGCGCCAGGCTCTTGTGATATGCAGGGTGTGGACGTAATCTGTGGAACACAGTGCATACATCCATCATCATGATGGACAAGAGTTGCAATGTCAATGTCTGTTCAAGGCCATGTTCCTACATTGTGTTGTAAATGTGCAACAATGTGCAGTCCAACTCTGTGAGTCACGCATAAGATGTTCAACTTCCCAAAAGAGTGTCCCTAGCCTAAGCAATAACTCCAACTTGCCAAACTCTAATGCATGCAAGTTTACTGTGCTCAAATCAAAGGGATCCTGACACTATCCGTCCAGCCAAGTAACATGTCATGACCACACATACACATTCAAATGAGTGCCCTGAGATTGAATAAGTTGGAAACAAGGTCAAAAGCAACACTCCACCAAACCACTTCAGACATAAGTGTAAACAGAATTCCAAAACAGTATACATTTATTAACATTTCACAAAATTAACTACCCTAAACTGACACTAAGCACTACTACAACTAACCTAATCTTAACTAACTATGAAGTGAATAATAACCTAAACTATCTAACGTAACTAATACTAAACACGCAACAACATATCTGAGACATCAAGCCCCCCCCTCCCATCCTTAAAGCACATCAAAAGACAGGACAAATACATCTTATCTAAACATAAACTAACTACACAGATATCATACACAAATATATATTTTTTTGTATTTTTTTTTTAAAAAAATGTAAAAACATCAACCCCCCACCCAAAGGAAAAGGAAACTTATGCACAAATACTACAAGATAATAAATAAAAAACTATGCTAAAATCTATTACTACCTATTACTACACTACAACTACACTACCTAACAATTAAAAAACGTACCTATCACCAACTATTTAGAATAAATAACATTGGGGGAAAGTAGAAAAGGGGGATGGGTCTCCATTGGACATTTCAAAATGGGAGACCAGGGCAGTCTTTATGTCCTGCATGTGGGTGGTCTGCTCCGACATCTCACATTCTAAATGTGCCAACCTGATATTCATTTCCATGATTGTACGACGGTCTTGCGTGGTAAATGGGACCACCTGGTCAGATCCTGCAGCTGCCATTGTAGCTTGTCCTTGAGTATGTGAGGGGGCACCAGATTGTGGTCCGGATCCTGAGGCTGCAGCTTGTCTCGGTGTTCTTCCAGGGGGATGTGCAGATCCCTGCCCATGTTAGGACCCACGCCTGCTGCCAGAAGTGCCCGATCTGGCCTGTGTCTCACTCTGGCTGTGTCCTTGGCCTACATTAGGCACTGAATTCCAACTACCAGCTGCACGGTCAGCTTGATACGTCCTTGACATGTTGCGGTATCCCTTGAGCACCTTGCGTATGTGGAGATACCGGTCCTTCCTGACCTTGAATGCATGAGCCTCCTCTGGCGACATGTTGTCTGTCAAATAAGAGCAATGACCTAATTTGAGTCATGAAGACTATGTCAAAACTCTCCATTTAACACAGAAACACTAGGTCAGTGAAACATGGGAGCCTACACTCTAACAAAAGATTGTGAAGTTTGAAAATAACATGTACAATGCAATGTAGAATCAATGATCAGTTACAACATGCTGGCAACACTGACATGACAGTGCATGGCATGTGACTGGTAGTGTCACAACCCAATGAGACTGTCAGGGGCATATGCACAAGCCCCTATCGCCACCATAACGTCACTTTCAGTGACATTATTGTGCACCTTATGTACAAGGCAGAGTTAAGACACTTAACATGGCTTAACGCTGCCTTGTACATCAGGCACCCTTTCATGCTATGGTTAGTGTGAAAGGGGCATCCAGTGGGTGTTGTGTGGGTCGTTCCAGCGCAACACCCATTGTATTTGACGCTGCCCCCTATGTACAAGGGTGGCCTACATATGAGGCAGCACCAGAAATAAGACCTTGATAATCCTGGTCCAAAATTGTCAAAAGTAGGAGAACCAATGCATTTCTCATCGTTGTTGAGTTTTCCATGTGTGCTGCCTTGTGCAGCACGCATGCAAAAATCAAAATGCCATGTTTTGTACATGTGCATGAAGGTGTGCCTTCCTGTACATAAACAAATGGTGATATGTACTAGGAAGTGGCGGGGCGTGTCGTTAGCCTCCTTGGCTTAACGACACTATCCCCCACTTTTGAAACACAAGGCTGCACCATATTCACAAGAATATGGTGCAGCCTTGCGTTTCCCCCTGCAATGGTGCTAGGTTTAACAACTTTGCGCCAACGCAGGCACCCTTGCACCAGAGTGCAAGGGTGTCTGTGTGCATGTGAGGATTGTTTATGGGTAGGAAGGTGTCCCTTCATGCACATGAACAATCCAGGAAAAGCCCTACTGTCACTTTCACTGGTGCTGCATCAAGTATCACACATGGCAAAACAACATTCGGTGTCTGAACACTGACTTGTACATGAGGCGCAGCCCCTCTCGCCACCACAACTTCACAATAGGTGACGTAGTAGTGGCGATCGGGACCAACGTGGTTTAATCCACATCTTTGACTCTGCTGAAAATTTTGAAACACAGGACTGTACACCGCAAAATGTTATGACACATTCCCAAAAGTAACGCCCCCTGGAGTTAGAATAGTAATTGAGATTTAATGGGGAATGTGTTGTAACAAATTGCATTGTAAAGCCCTGCGTTGTAAAAGGTATTGTGTAGTAAAACATGTGGATTACAAGCATGCGTGGAAATGCATGTGGGGTAACGTCACATATTCTGCGAGAGGGGTTTGTACAATTGACCTTGAGTCAAATAAGGGGAATGAGCCCAAGGAGACAGCTTGACAACACCATTGCAGTGACAAAACATGCCAATTACATACATAGGCCCATCTTGTACAATTGACCTTGAGTCAAATAAGGGGTATGAGCCCAAGGAGACAGCTTGACAACACCATTGCAGTGACAAAACATGCCAATTACATACATAGGCCTATCTTTGCTAGTTGGTGGGTGAACGTGCCATTGGAAGCCTTGGTTTAAAGCTACGCCCAGGTATATTTTCAAAGCTGTTATGCAGCATACATACAATAGTACTGTGCAGACCTGTGTCTGACACCGCACGGCCAGAAAAACACTACCTACTTGTGCATAATCTGGCACACTTGTACAGTCATCTCAGTCAAGGATGTACACGCATTCCATGTCTGGTCATACTCATCACCAACACCACTCACATGTCTCCTCTCCTGTCTGAACCCTCTGGAATCGCCATGCATGTGCTGTAGTGACAGAACACATTGATATTTATTGCATGGGTATCACTGACTGGGGATGTGCAAACATACATCAGGAAGACATATGCATTCCTCCATCCTCACTTACTAATTTGTACACCCTTCACACTTCCACAAAACCCCATCACACTGGAGTCAAGGTACATGTGATACACACACATTATGCATAGTACTAAGGACATGATTTGATCCAGACATTCATCACATTTCACATTGACAACATTTAATGGGTGTACTCATCAGTGGCGTGTGGGTCCCTGAAGGCGCCGATATCCCCCTGTGTGATGAGTGGTCTTCCAGCTGTGAGACATGAAACAAAACGTGTGTTGGTAACCAAAATATCAATTCACACGTGTCCTATTCATCATCAAATTTATCACCATCAATGTAAATGCTCTGTAACTGTATTTTTGCAGTTCATGTTGCATACATGATTGTGTTGAGTTTGCCTGTTATTCCCACGAGACATGGTAATGCAGAGTTAGGCCAAACAAGACAATCATGCTTGAAAATTCACACATTTTGCACAGACGACTTGTGTGACACATTCCCAAGGCCCTGTTTCCCCAAACAACATCATGTTCTCCATGCTCTTTTGACAATAGCATTGATGGAGATTGCACAAGGGTGTGTCAAAACTATTGATGGTGTATGTCACTCTTGAGATCTCATAAGATATATTTTTTAAGTTTCATATCTCATATAACGTTACTCTAAACAGAGATACAAGGGCAGCGTACATAGTAGGCTGCGCCAATATGGAATGCTAGTGAAAAGCAGATCCTATCTTAGCAAAACTCAGAGAAAAGCAATATTCCTCATATTTTTTGCTTTTTACATGTGTGGTGCCTTGTGCAGCACACATGGAATGATCAAAATGCATTGGATTGTTTATGTACTGTAAGGTCACACTTCATGTACATGCACAATCTTTTTCCCTCCACGAAGACACACTTGCACAATGGTGCAAGGGTGCCTGGGTTGGCACTACACTGCAATTTTTTGCACCAGCGCTGGTGGAAACGCAAGCCTGCAACATATGCTTGCAAACATGGTGCAGCGTTGCGTTTCTGCAGTGGAAACGTTAGGCCTGAAGGCATGATGTCGAACGCCTCACTCCACACATTTCTTGTACATATACCCCATTGTGTTACAGACAGCATTTTTTATTAGTAACAAAAGTGTTCATTTAACAAATTTGATGTTGTACTTACCACCTTGTTGGCCAATGAGGACTCCAAGGTGGTCCAACATGTCACCCTCACGGCCAACACAATCCTGCCATCGATGCTTCCATTGTCGGACAGTCATGTCCACACCGAAGACCTGCAGCATCTGGCTCCTCCCATTCTCCCACCTCACCTTCCTCACACGTACTGCATAGCCCTGCAGGATCCGACCCCCACTTTCAATCATCAGTGGCAGGTAGTGCTTCACTAGCCAGAGGAACCCCCTCTTCCCCCCCTACCCACACCCACCATCTCCCAGCACACACCTAAACCCACTCCTCAGAAATAAAAACCCAA
This sequence comes from Calotriton arnoldi, assembly GCA_963921515.1. Lineage (NCBI taxonomy): Eukaryota > Metazoa > Chordata > Amphibia > Caudata > Salamandridae > Calotriton > Calotriton arnoldi. The sequence goes on from CAWUFW010003234.1 coordinate 1,430,990, forward strand.
ATATATACCCCAGCAACTATTAATAAATTAAAATACCCCTTGGACAAACACCCAACAACAAATAGTACTAGACACGAAAGAACAAGTAAGGACAACTACACAAGACTTCACTGGGACACTAGGGACAGTTCACAGGACACAACCACACTCTCAAAACCAAATTCAGCAGCACACAACACCAAAAACCTCCAACACTCACAAGAAGTATGCTCAAAAGTGAAAGTGAAAGTGCACAGTACTCCTCCAGGCAACAGGATGCATGCTGACATCACTTCCTGTGTGTTTGCGGCCCGTTTTTCGACTTTGCGATCATTTTTGCACGCAAATTGGCTTTTGCGGTAATATTTTGTATTTTCACATGTATTTAGCTATATTTTTCTATCGCGGTTATGAAAAAATTATCGCGTTAGCTTTAATGTGGCAAAAATCTGGACGCTAACTGCAAGTTTTACCTCAGATGAACTGTATTTGCTATAATTTCCTCTCTGACCCCAAAACACACCCTACAAATCATGTCTGACCCCAAAACATACCCTAAAATTCATGTCTGACCCCAAAACACACCCTAACATTCATGTCTGACCCCAAAACACACCCTAAAATTCATGTCTGACCCCAAATCACACCCTAAAATTAATCTCTGACCCCAAAACACATACCCACCCACAAACATACAATTCAACATTAATAACTGCACATTGTCTAACTTTCACTTGTCAGATGGATGTACTCATGCAGAGTATGAACATGCACACAAGGTTTTTGTGTTGTGATGTTTTATTGCAAAAACTATGCTTATGTGTATTTTGCACAGTCAAAACAAAGAAAGGGTTGTCATATTTTTACGTGGTCATGTGTCAGAAATTGTGGATAATTCTGTCCCTTTGTGCTGTTCCTGCAGCCATAGCTGGGGTGTGTGCAGCATCAGCCTCTTCTTCTTCGTCATCCTCAGGATTGTCCGGTTCATCCGGAACTTCAATCCATGGTGCATTGGTGCGGATACATATGTTGTGCAGCACACAACATGCCGCGATGATTTTGCAGACTATTTCTGGGCTGTACAGCAGTCTGCCGCCTGAGATGTCAAGGCACCTGAACCGTGACTTGAGCACACCAAATGTTCTCTCCACAATGGACCTGGTGCGTCCAAGTGCGACATTGTAATGTCTCTGTGCTTGGGTGTTTGTGGCTCTGAGGGGTGTCATCAGCCATGGAGATAGTGCATATCCTTGATCACCTGTAACATAAAATGGAGAGATGTGTCCATTAGTATTTGTGCATGCTGTGTTTGCAGAGTTTCTATTTTTGTGTGTGTGATTTGTGCAACTTAGGTAATTTAGCTTTGCCATGTGTAGCTTCAGACAATTGTCCAGCATCAATGCGAATTACATTGCCTCCCCGCTGCTCGTCCATCCCCCCTACCCTATGTTATGGCAGTGGCTGCGTATTAGCACCGCTGGTGCAACGAAGGCATACAAAATGCAAGCATGTCTGCGTCGGCCGCGACCCGACCACAACCTGCGCCAGGGACCCTGGATCTCATAACGTCTACCTCTACGACTCATCCGCCATCCTCGCACTCAACCCCAGAAGGAAGTACAACTGACAACAGGCCACACTGAACACCACCCATGCCCAGTTCTCCTGCCTCCACTGCCGCAAGACCTTCACCACCGCCACGGCCGACAACACCGCCAACGCACTAAGATGCATCCTCATCACCATGCGCTCCCTGCACAGACACACCTTGGACATCTGGTACCTCCGCGACACACTCTCACCCAACATCGCCTTCTTTATGGACAGCTGGACCGCCAATTCCTCTGCCCCTGACATCCCCCTTACAATCCTGGATGGATACAAGATCCAGAGGGAGGAATGCCCCAAACACCTGGCAGGAGTCCTCACCATCGCGCATGAAAAAGTCCCTCTACCTCACCACCTCCGGCAACACATTTGCCGCCACGGAAGACATGCACTTCCAGGTCCAGTCCAGCCCCAACTCCACACTCTGCAGCACACTTGCCTACAGACCCCCCGGACACATGGACCGCTTTGCCAACACCATCAACGACCTCATCACACCCCACGCCATCACCTCCATGGACTACATACTCATCAGAGGCCTGGACTTCCACCTCAAAAACACAAACGACACCAACTACACTACCCTCCGGATGAAGAGCTCGCCAACATGTGAATGAAACAACTCTTAACCACACCGACCCACAAGGCAGGACACACCCTCGACCCCTTCTTCGCAAGAGGAAACAGCGTACACTTCAGCCACACCATGCAGCACCCACGGACCGACCACCACTGCTTACACTTCCTCACAAACAAAACCAAGGTGGCCAAACCCACACCTCGCCCCACGCAAAGGAACTCGAGCTGAGTCACCGATGAGCAGATGAAATCAACCCTCAACTGCAACACCCCCAACTCTGCAGCAGACGCCAAATGCGTTGCCAGGGAATACCACACATGGATCTCCAACTGCGCAGACAAACTCACCCCAACTCACCCCGCCACACAACTCCAACAGGCAGCGCAGCAGCAAAGCAGCATCATTCACCATCAACCTCAAAGATTCCAGACACACCTGCAGACCCCTGGAGAAGAACAGGAGAAACTGCAAGACACACATTAACTTCTAGACATACAAGAACACCATGTCCAAATACCACCAACGCATCAGTAGCACTGAAAGGAGCTTCATCCACGACATAATAGTTGCATACTCCACCAACTCCAAAGACCTCTTTAACGTCATCCATAAATTCACCAAGACCACCAGATAAGCCACGGACCACGCCATCCTGGACACGTCTCAATCTGGATTTCCAAGCAACCACCGCACCAAGCCCACCCTAATTGCTGCCACAGACACCATCCACACCCTCCTCGACCAATGCCACACCGCAGCCCTGATTCTACTTGACCTGTCAGCAGCATTCCACACCGTCTCCCACCGCACAGTAGCGGGCAGACTACATGACGCAGGCATACAGGGAACCACCCTTGACTGTATCCGATCATTCATCACCACAGAAGCCAAGGGACCAGACTGCCACCCTTCCTCTCAGAACCCACAAATATTCACATGCGGAGTGCCCCAGGGATCATTGCTCAGCCCAACACTCTTCAACATCCACATGGCCCCCCTCGCCGCCATCGTCCCACAGCACAGCCTCAGCATAGTATCCTACACCAAGGACACCCAGCTCATCCTCTCCCTCACCAAGGAACCCACCACCACCAGACTCAACTTCCAGGAAGGAATGCAGGAAGTTGCAAAGTGGATGAGCAGCATCTGTATGAGACTCTACGCAGAGAAGACATAAGTTGTCATCCTTGGAAACACCCCAGCGGCATGAAACAGCACCTGGTGGCACACCGCCCTCGGCAGGTACACAACCCACACAGACCACGCCAGAGACCTGGGCATCGTACTCAAATCCTCCCTCTCCACCTACCAACAGGTCACCGCACTCACATCCAGCTACTTCAACATCCTCCGCATCCTCTGTCAGTGCTTCAAATAGATCACCCCCAAATCCAAAAATACAGTCACCAACGCACTAATTTACATCAGACTGGTATACAGACACGCCCTCTGAACCGGCATGGGACAGTCTCTGCTCCGCAAGCTCTTGACTATGCAGAACACTGCCACCACACTTGGGCTTGTGTTCACACTTTCCTCATAGGTCCTGACCCTCCATCACACCTACTTGGTTCCCACCTCTCCCAGCATTTGCAGCTGTGTGAAGGAGGGGCAGGACCTTGGATGGAAGTTTGTCTATAAGGCTACCACCAGTGTCCGCAGTCCCTTGGGTTCTTGTGTATTGTGGGTGGACATATTTCAAGGCATGTTGTATGACATTTGCTACATGTGCATTCTCACATTTGCGTGCTACATGATTGTGGACTTGATGTGTGTGGTGTGTTCAGTTGGTACTTCCCAACAAGCAGTCCATTTCCATATGTGCCATTCTCAAACCGCTGGTTGATGATGGACTGCCGGAAGTCATGTAGGAGTCATGCACACTCCCTGGAAACTTGGCTATGACATTGGTGAACAAGCCACGGTGGTCCACGATTGCCTGCATGTTCATGGAGTGTGTGTGCTTCCTTTTCCGGTAAATGTGTGCAGTGTCCGCAGGAGGCACAAGTAGGACATGGGTGCAGTCAATTGCCCCCAACACATGGGGAAAGCCAGCAATGGCATAGAAGTCTTGTTTGGTGTCCATCTGTTCTTGAGCAGTGTTGGGGAAGCATAGGTGCTGTGGCGTCAAGCTGATGATGGCATCCAAGACATTTGGGCGGAACCTTGAAAAGGATGACTGGGAGACTCCCCCAACTCTGGCAGTGGTTGGTTGGAAGGTACCTGAGGCAAACATGTGCAGCACTGCCAGAAGCTTCATCTGCGGAGGGATGTTGGTGCAACGCTGTGTTGGTGCCTGGGGGCTATCTGGGTCAATATGCGGAGGATGGAGGACCTTTTCAGCCTGTAGTGGGCTATCACATACTCTGGTGTTAGGTCTATCAGGGTGATGCATTGACGATAGACCCGCTGTCTTCTTTGGTGCTGCCTCCGTGGTGGTCCTGGGGGCGGTGGCGGTGGTTGTTGTGGTCTTCTTGGTGCTCCAAGCTGCATGAGTAGTACCTCCATGGCATCAGTAGGTTGTCAAATGTGGTTCTGGGCTACTCTCCCTTATATCCTGTTTTGTTTTCTCCATTTTTAAGACCAGCTTTTTTCTGGTCTTAGAAACCAGCCGCTAACGGGCCTTAGCGGCTGTTTTTTTAACGTATCGCCAGCCCCCGCGATCATTGTACATATCGCAAAGTGGGGTTAGCGGCGGTTTTTACATGGGAACGCCTACCTTGCTTCTCATTTTCGTTAGCTATCGCTAACAGAAGTGGCGAACGGAAAAACGGACAATAACGCCAGTAAACTGTCGCTAACCGTGGTTAGCGGCAACTTGTAAATATGGCAATAAAAGAAAAGCCGCCGTAGCGCCAGAAAACTGATGCTACGGTGGCGTTAACTCCTTGTACATATGCCCCTAAATTGCTTGCAGGCATTATTAACTTTGATTTGTTTTGTGTGCTTTCATGTCATTCTTTCTAAGATTTCTGCTTTTTCATAGCGTGATTGTGATATTGCTTTTACTATAAAAAGTATGAAGTTGTGTTAAAATAGCAAAAATAGTCTCATTTTAAACAGTTTTCAAAAGACATGCCATGTGTACCCTAAATGTGCAAGTTTGGTTGCATATGAATATACTATTTAAAACTCTGGTTTTAAAGGGATCTAGTAAAGCACACTCAGTACAAACAGATTCCAGTGATTACTGAAGTATTAGCTTCTCTTTAATGTACTGTGCCATCCAGAACGTTTCAAGTGGTAGGCGTGACATGCAATTCAATCCTTAAAATAAGCAAACAGATATTTGCTAGTAATGTCATAACTAAACAGACAGACCTCTGTAGAGAAACAGTAGGGAAGACAAAGAAAACAAGCATTTGCAATGCAATAGGTCTCGCTTTTACGCGAGTTTGAGCAATTGGCATTGTAAATGGCAATGCCTTTTATTTATGTTTCGGTTTTTAAAACATAAATAAAAAGCATTGTCATTTACAATGCTAATAGCTTAAACTCTCGCAAATGTGAGACATATTGAAAGGTGGTCGAGGCAAATGTTGGGCTTTTATTTGCAATTGAAAACAAAACGGCCCACCAGCTGGCCTTTGCCACAGGGCCCTCGGGCAATGGCCGATTGGCCGCCTAGCCAATCCGACCCTGATGTACCTAGTTTAGGTTTAGGATTCCTTGAACCAGGGAATGCAAATCCGTAAAGAAGGTAGAAAGATACAAGGGAGGGGAGAAGATTGAAAGAGAGGAGGTGCAGTGAATGCACGGTGCGAAGTTTAGATGTACAGTTACCTGGGACAAGACAAAGGGTCTACCTCCGCACACCCGAGCTGATCAAAGTGCTGATTTATTTGCAGATATGAGGGCCTGCGTTTACATGTAATGCCAGCAGTGGCAACCCCCACCCCCCCAGAGATGCACCCCCCCAACCTTCCCGCCCAAGCTCTGATTTCGACGTGGGAAATGGCACAGCCACAGTGATGGGGACTAGAGCTCTGGGTCAAAATCCGCAGGTTCGAGGAGCAACATTTTATCATTTTGGTATAGATAAAAGTGGTGCACTGAGCTGAGTAGCAGTGGTTATTTATGGCGCTTAAATAGGGAGAGTCTGGCACAAGCGCTATGTGTAAATAATTATTTCTATTAACGCTAACCGCCGGCTTCCTTCGTTAACACAGAGCACACTGTGTGCTCGCCTGTAATGAATTAATTACCAACTCTCTCATCTCATATAAACATAACGTTATATTCCCTTTCATCAACACATAGAAGCTGCTTTTTCGGGAAGCGCCTAGAAAGCAGTTTTAACCATGGAAGCTCTAATTCAAAACAGAACGTATTTTAAGATTGCTCTTGCTGCCTCTGGGCGCTAGCAGACGAAATGAAGATAAATTGGTCTCTTCTACCTTCTCCCAACTTTCCTTACCTCCATATGTTGACAAGTCGGAAAAAGCGCCAAAAGTTGTCTTTAAGGCGGATTTGGTGAAGTGCGCTTGTGTAGTGCAGAGTTCTTCATGGGTTTACGTGTCACTGTGCTGTGGAGCACACCGTCCTTGCAAAATCTCCCATGAAAACATGATTTGAATTGTTGGGTACAGTTCCTAGTAGCCCTTGGAAGGCCTGTCCAGGTTCTGGGGATTTTTGGGGGGAGGTTAAACGCGGGTGTTCATAAAAGCGTGAATGAATCGGATGTTTTTTAGGGTGTGTGTACTCTATATGTTTACAAACACAATAAAATGCTTCCAAATTTTTCGGCCAGTCCATTATTTTCCTCTGAGATATAACCCTGAAAATATGTGCACTAAATACCTCAGCGCCTCATCAGTGGTAGTAGGCGCTATATAAATACCTATGGAAGATCTTATCCCATGGGACAGAACACCATCCCGGCTTGGTTCCAATGTATTTTAACTGTCCAAAAGGATGGCAGGAGACATTATCACATGAGTATAAATACCAGCAATCCAAACCTAACAGCATTTGCTAAAAAACACACATTTGCTGGAAGTTAAATGACACTCGAGTTGAGGTCGTGAAACGTTACCAGAATGTCGGCTGGTCTTCGGATTGGGCATTAAAGCTGGAGTGTGCGTACGCAGATGGCAGCCTGAAACGAGCAATGCCTCCTATGGAGCAGTCTCTTGTTTTGCGCATTTGAAGAGTTTCAGTGCAACACGGGCTGCGGCACTGTTAGTTATGACGAGCTTTAATGCTGCAAATGATACAATTGAATCTCTGGATTAAACAAGCGGTCACGATTGTCCTGGCAGCTTCAAAAGTGAAAGCGCGCACAGCGCGCTGAATGTAAACAAAGCAAGTTGTCATGCCTCAAGTAGGACAAACTCAATAAAGAATATAGTGCTTACCGTGTAAGAACCGAAGTAAAGGGGCCAGTAACCATCGGAGGATACAAATGACGACATGGCCGAACTAAGGAGGGACTTACAAGCCTATTAAGGAATCAGATGCCAGCATTTACGAAGGACAAAGACACAAGCCAATTAAAAATATGGGCGGGGCTTCTCCTCCATACTCTACCTACAACAGATCGTCAGAGCAGTGCTTGCGCGCTGGCTCAGGCTCGACCTAAAAACAAGGCAGCAGGACTTTTCAATCTGTGCACCCAGGATATGGAACAACAGTCTTTTATCTATCAGGACTGCTCCAATGCTGCTTCAATTTAGGAATAAGTTGAAGACTTACCTTGTTAAAGAATACTACATCACAATGAAGTAACCATCCACAAACCAACTGATTCCAGTGGCGTAGCCAGTGTGCCATTGTCCCTAGTGCAGGGGAAGAAATGGCTCCTGCAAGAAAATTGATTATTATTTTGGATGGTGACTAGCCACCTCAAGGAACAATAACCTTTGTCAGAGAAAATCCTCAAAGTCACTAAATTAACCTGAGCTCAGCGTCCTTGTAGCTATGGCACACAGCATACAGGCTTAACTTAGGGCAATGTGTAAAATGTTTATGCAGTACCAAAACAGTAATAAAGTCAATATGTAAAACAATAAAAATCCCAAACCAAATTAGATAAATAGAGTAAAGTTTAATAAACAAAATGACACCAAAAGGACAAAAATCCAATATGAGCAACCAGAGATATGATTTTGTAAAGGTTTAAATAGAAATAGCGCCAACAAACATAAGGTACCAATTATAGTCAATGGTTGCAGTAGACTGGGCCTAAGGAACAATTTGTAGCTGACCACAGATACACCAACCAGGTTTGTCCTGGTGAAAGATTTGACCTTTTCCCTTTAGTCCTTTAATTACTAATCAACCACAGGAGTACACTTCTGAAGTCCCCCAGGACCTCGGAGGAGGCACTTAGTGTTTCACAGGGAGCCAGGCATAGGGCAAACAGGAGTGTCTGGTTGACATTGGTCACATGTGCAGTTGCAGGAAAAGGCCTCTTGTAGTTTGTTGTGTCCCTATACCTTTAACAGAAGGTCAGCCTTATGATCCTTCGAGTCACTTCTTCGTCCTGAGTACGAGAGAGAGCCGGTCCTGTCTTTTAGGGGTCTTCTCAGGTCTCAGACTGCAGGTTCAGTCGTCTTCTGATCTTTCTCAGGTCCAGGAGTGTTCTGCAGTGGGTGCCTGGAGATGCCACATTTATGCCTGGCATGAGCTAGTGGGTGGGAATGACTCCTGGAAATGCCGTAACCAATGGTCTAACTGTCCCCCTGGGTAAACATACCATTTTGGGTATTGTTGAAATGGTGAAAGTCTTTGGCTACAAACTTGAGATTTAAGGGCTGGGGTTATGCTATTGTAATCATGTGTCCTCTCACATCTAGCGCTAAAATGCAATTTTGGTAGTCACTGTTACATAATAAACTCAGAAACTGATGTCTGATAGAACGAAAGTAGGGTTTTCAATCAACCAGACAGTGGAAACACAATAATTGTTTTGCCATCGTGTTTCACTTTCTGTCAAGTTTGCCTCCATATATTTATGTTATATGTAAAGCCCAGCGACAGAAGTCTGGTAGGACAAAGCAGGTCCTTCAGCAACCAGGAGGTGGATGCATAACAATTGTTTTGGCATCCTGTTTCCTTTTGTTTCAAGTGTAAAACTCAGCAGACTTTTCAAGCAGGATTTTACGTTTAAGCTGGATTTGACACTGCAATGTCAAAAAGGATGTTCACAAGCCCACCCTTGATATTCTGTCAGGCTCAGAGGAGTGATCTCTGCTCATTTCAGTCAGCCTATTGTTTGCTCCTCTGAAGCACTTCACCCCTTTTTCTTACCTGTTCAGATGCTAATTACTGGCTGGCAGAAGTGGTAGAGCAAATGCACACTTCAAGCAGGAAAAAGGCAACTTTGTAAAAGTTTATTTTCCCTATTATTTACTAAACATCCGACTTCACAATTGAATTGGAGTTTTATTAACTATTAATGATATTTGTTTAATTAGTTTTTCTAAAAAGTCCCATTCCCAGGATACATTATTAGGATTTTTAATGTGTTCTCTGGTTTTCTACACAGGACTGCTATGCCTACCACAGTGGGTGCTAGTCACTCAAGGACATGCTAACATTAAATGTCTACATGCCCTACTTTTAAATACCATGCACCCTGCCTTGTGGGATCCTAAGCCTACATTGGGGGTGACTTATTAATATTTAAAAGGGAGATTTTGGCCTTTTGAAAGGGTTTGCTTTAGCATGTCTAATTGCGTTGTTTAAACTGCCACAGTCAGGATAAAATGGTAGGTGTGGAGCCGTGTTTACACTGTCACTCTAGTGGATGGCACAATAGGTGCTACAGTCCAGTAGGAACATTTAATTTACAGGCCCTGAGTACATTTTGTACCATATACTACCGATGTATATGTAAGTTCAATATATCAATTAGGAATAAGCTTATTCAACCATATTTAAAGTGGGAGCACAGGCCCTTTACTACTGGTCAGAAGACTTAAAGTGCACAGAGGTCTGATGTCAGCAAAACATATGGTCCAGCAAAAGTAGAAAATGTTTTGCTGACCATTCAGAAAAGGCTGATTTCCAACAGCCCCCAGGCTGTTGTTTCAGTTGCAAATAAAAGCAATAATGAGGATTCAGGGGCCTCCTCAGGCCTCTGGGCATTGGTGACATTGCACCAGCTGCACCAATGGAAGCTACGCCCCTGGCAGATTCACTCATTGACTTTTATAAGTCTTTGACCATGCACAGCACTTTACTGCCTTTTGGCTTGATTTGCACTATGAAAATACCCTGTACATAGATACAAAAATACATCTAATATCAGTCACTCATTCACAGCTCCTCCACTGGGTAAACCTGATTGAGTAACTCATCATGCTGTATTTTCACCACCTGATTCTTTTGCTGCTACTTTGGTTCCTACTTTCAGGTGCAGTACCTGAATTGACAAGAACTTAGAAGGCACCAAATCACAGTTCCAAATAGACTCTGGCACAAGGGGTGTTACAATTGCATATCTCACAACAGTAATGCTGTCCCTGCACTCTAAATCCTTTAACATATATTAAATACACTTATTGCATCACTGCAATGCTACCTGGGGGTGGAGTGAGATAAATGTTTGAAAAGAAAAAAGGCAGATTCACAAAAGGTAGAAAAGGGTTGGAAAATGCATAAACCGAAACAAAAGAAATGCAGCTGTGCCAGCACACAGGCATTTAGGGCTAGATGTAGATGCAGTCACAAACGGCCCAATTACAAATGTTTGCAAATGCAAAAAGGCCTTTTCTAAAGTATCAAACCCAACCTACGATTTGGTAACACATTACCGAATCGCAATTTGGGTTTGTGAGCCAATAACGATTCGGTATTTCTAAAGGGCGCATTTAGGGCGTTCCTTCAAAACACCAGATTGTAGTGGCATGTACTAATGTTTTCATCTCCTTGTGTTTGCTTTGTTCACCCTAAGTTGGCAGGGTATGCCCAGACTTGCTCACTTTGCCACTGGATTCAAGCTAGCCTGGCTGATGAAGGGTGTTACCCAGAAACCGGCACCAGGATGCTTGTTTCCGGGTCAGGGAAGACCTGGCTTGCCAGTTCGGGCTGGACTGTTCCCATGAGGCACAGGGTCAAGACTGATTTGCATATAGCTGGGTCTGAACTGAGGTGGCGAAGTGAGCTAAAGAACGATGATGGATTCAACCCAGATCTGTGACTAGGGGTGAGTGTCTGAAAAGTTTCAGCGCTCCGTCCATCATCTCCTTGTGTTTGCTTTGTTCGCCCTAAGTTGGCAGGGTATGCCCAGACGTGGGTCCCTTGCTCACTTTGCCACTGGATTCAAGATAGCCTGGCTGATGAAGGGTGTTACCCAGAAACCAGTCCCAGGATGCTTGTTTCCGGTTCAGGGAAGACCTGGCTTGGCAGTTCGGGCTGGACTGTTCCCATGAGGCACAGGGTCAAGACTGATTTGCATATAGCTGGGTCTGAACTGAGGTGGCGAAGTGAGCTAAAGAACGATGATGGATTCAACCCAGATCTGTGACTGGGGGTGAGTGTCTGAAAAGTTTTAGCGCTCCGTCCATCATCTCCTTGTGTTTGCTTTGTTCGCCCTAAGTTGGCAGGGTATGCTCAGACGTGGGTCCCTTGCTCACTTTGCCACTGGATTCAAGCTAGCCTGGCTGATGAAGGGTGTTACCCAGAAACCGGTCCCAGGATGCTTGTTTCTGGTTCAGGGAAGACCTGGCTTGGCAGTTCGGGCTGGACTGTTCCCATGAGGCACAGGGTCAAGTGAGCTAAAGAACGATGATGGATTCAACCCAGATCTGTGACTGGGGGTGAGTGTCTGAAAAGTTTCAGGGCTCCGTTCATTATCTCCTTGTACTTTAATACCAACTGAAAGTTAGTGTTCACCCATTTGAAAATGGGAAAGGGTCCCATTGGGACCCCTTCCTCTTTGAGGATATTTAAATAAATATTTAATTTCAAAGATCCTACATATTTAGCAAAGGAAACGTGAGCTATGTGGGATTGTAGATGAATGCTGTTAGACCTGGCATCTTTGGCGTGGTTTCCCCTGACTTTTTGGCTCTACCCCCTGTGTTTTTGATGCTGTGCTTGATTTTGTTTTTGCTGGCTGAGATGCTTTGGGCACTATGCCACTGCTGATCAGTGTCAAAGTGCAAGTGCTCCCTGTGTAAATTGATATTGTGATTGGTTCTCCCTGATTGGCATATTTGATTTACCAGTAGGTCCCTAGTTAAGTGCACTGAGTGTGCCAGGGCTGGTAAATCAAATGCTACTGGTGGGCCTGCAGCACTGATTTTGCCACCCACATGAGTAGCCCTGAAAAGATGTCTCAGGCCTGCCACCGCGGTGTCTGTGCACAGTTTGTTAACTGCCATGTCGACTTAGCAAGTGCAACCACTTGCCAGGCCCTACCCTTCCCTTTTCTTACATATAGGACACCCCTATGGTAGGCCCAAGGTACCCCCTGGGCACAGTGCAGTGTATGTGAAAGGTAGGACATGTACTGGTGTGTGTAAAATGTCCTGATAGTGAAATACTGCCAATTTCGTTTTCATTATTGAAAGGCTATCTTGCCCCATAGGACAGAATGGGGAATGCTTTGTAACATTTTACAAGCATATCTTCCCATAGGGATAAGATTGAAAAATGGAGTTTGGTATCCCTGAACTCAGGATTTAATAACACATCTTTTAGTAAAGATGGTTTTTAAATTGGGTGTTTGAAAATAGCACTTTTAGAAATTGGTTATTTTCTTGTTCAACCATCCTGTGTGCCTCTGCCTGTTTGTGGATTGACTGTCTGGTTTCAGTGTGACAGAGACAGAGGATGTGCATTCCCTGTAGACAGCCTCTGGATGGGGTTAAGGTGTGCCTGGCCCTTCCTGGATGACCCAGCCCTGAGCTGAATAGACCCTGGCTGCATATAGAGTGGTGGGAGGAGATTTACCTTGCACCTTAATGGAGCCTGTCTCCCTTGCACAATGCTGTCTCCACCTCCTGTGGTCATGCTGCACCAGTGAAGGCAGAACTGGTTTGAACTGGACTCAGAGCCCCCTGCACAAAGAGAACAAAGACATTTTGGGGTATAAGTATCAGACCCAAAACCCCAGACTTTAGACTACTTCTGGAATCAAGAGGAACCTTTGCCAAGGAGAAGAGCTGGAGAAACTGAGGAGAAGTACTGCCCTTGCTGTGTGTCTGGGGTTGGCCTGCAGTTGCTGTTTCTGCCAAGGAAAGGAGAAGGACGTTGCTGTGTGCTGTGTCCCCTGCTTGAGGAAAGTCTCCAAGGGCTTCAGTAGAGCTTGCCTCATGTTTTGAAGTCCCAGGGCCACAAAGACTTACCCCTCAGACCCCCTGAACTTCCTTGCTGGGAGTTTTGACCTGCCAAGAGGTGCCTGTAACTGTGTTGGGCCTCTGGAGGTTGTTCCTGCTGTTGGGAGCTGGAAGAAACCTAGGAGAGGTAAGAAAACCTGTTTGCGACGCCGTCAGCGATGCCGCTGTGACGCCGCGACCTGCACCGAGGCCCAGGGCACCGCTCGTGAATTGAACGACGCATCGTCCGGCCTGCTCCACAGCTCCGACGCCCTTCTATGCCCGCCTGCAGTTATCGGCTGTGCCCGATGCCAGCATTCGCACCGACTCCGTCATCACCAGTGCCTGCATCCTGTTATCACGGTGCCGATAACCGCTGAGGGTGACTCCACGAACTCACCGACTTCGCATCGTCACCGGAATTGACGCCTCACCGCCGACGCAGCTGCCTTCCCCTGTCCTGGACACGACACATTGCCTCCTCGTGGACACGATGACTCGCCTCCCCCGTGGCAGCCAGGGAGGAGGCCTCGACATCGACACCAACGCCTCACTTCCTCAACGCCATGCATCGTCACAGACTTCGTTTCCAAGGTACTGTTTCTTTGAGGGTCTGTGTGACTCCGTGCCCGATGCCGCGCTCCTCACGGTCGGCACCGTACATTGGATTTATTGCTGTCACGACATCGCAATAGCCCCAGTTGGTGCTATTTGGTTTCTACAAGCTTATTTTTGCAATATCCTTTTGAAAGTCATTTTTCTTAATACTTGTATGCTGGATTTTTGTCGTTTTGGTCTTGTTTAGTCTAGATACAGGTACTTTATTTTTCTAAACTGGTGTGGTGTCCTTTCGTGGTGTTTTCACTGTGTTACTGTGAGTGTTGGTACAAATAATTTACACATTGCCTTTGGGATAAGCCTGTCTGCCCATGCCAAGCTACCAAGGGGGTGAGCAGGGGGTTATCTGAAGTGTGTATCCCCCTTACCCTGACTAGAAGCAAGTATCCCTATTTGGACAAAAGGTACCTACCTCTGCCAACTAGAGACCCCCACTTCTAACAAATGCATTCTTGCTATGTCTGCTTCTATTAATCTTGCTACCTTCAATAGAGTGGATTATTTCGTGCTCATTCTGTTGTTCTTGAATGGTTCCTATTCCCTCAACTTTACAAAGAAAAGGTGTGGAGTTTTCCCCACTGTCACCTGTGGTTTTTAACTATATGTTATTAATGTGTGAGATTTAGGGGCCAGATGTATAAAAACATTTTTAGATTACAGAAGGTCCGATTCACAGAATAGAGCCTCTTACAACCACACAAAGGCTTTTTGTCCTGACTGAAACTCAAATTGCGATTCAGTAACACATTTCAGAATTGCAATTTGGGTTTGCGACCAAGTACTGAATCAGTGTTTGGAAGGAGCTTTTTAGGGCATCCCTTCCAAACACTGATTCACAATGGGAAGTATTAATGGTTTGCAACCAATATCCAGCTGCAAAACATTTATATTTTACCCTCCACAAAAATGTAGTGGTAACCCATTGTCAAATGGAAAGGAGTCCCCAAGCGACCCTTTTCCCTCTGTGAAATTTGGCAAAAACATTTCTTTAAAAATGTTACTTAAACTTTTCACTTTTTTTAAAATGTATCCTGTTTTCCTTCAAGGAAAATGGATTGCATTTTTTAAAAACCCATACTTTATTTAGTAGCAATCACAGACATGGTGGTCTGCGGCCCTCAGCAGGCCTCCATCACTGTTATAGGTGTGATTCATAGTGGGTCGCAATTTGCGACCTACCTCATTAATATTCATTAGGCAGGTTGAATTGCAATCCACTACAAATTGTGTTTTTGCAAACCGACCTATAATTACATAGGTCAGTTCACAGAAACAGAACAGATTCGGTAAAAGTCGGTGTGCAATTTGTCCACCACTTTTACAGAATCCATTCTAAGTACATCTGACCTGTAAACATATGACCTTGAAGCGTAATGTGTATGCTGATAACTAGCATGTGTGTTAGATTTTACAGTGAAAAGGCGGTAGAGAGAAACTGTTGCCATCCATGTAAAGAGCAAAGTACTGGCTGTGAACTAGAAATCTGTCTCGTGTTTGCAGAAGAGGCAGTCAAGAGTACTTGCTTAGCAAAACTAAGAGCCCCCACTATAGCACAGAGGCTGCCAGTGGGACGACCCTGCATTTCACCCTTTATTGACAAGCCTGATTAATGTGAAATAGAATCACTCTTATCACCAAGAGCTTCCTGATTCAGTTCTTACATACGTTTGTAACAAAAAGAATTGAGTGCACCAAATCAAATTAATGCTGAGTCTTTATTTCAACTTAAATTAAAGTTAAAATTGTGTCTTAATTTCCCAACTTTCTGTCAATTTGCTCAATGTGGCAACGTGTGTTAAGTGAATTCATTCACTTTCTCAAGGCATGCATTGTGTTAGAAACTTGTGAAAAACTGGAATGTTGGTTGACTGAGGTGTAAGCCCTGGTCAAGCAACAACAACAATGCCTTGCTGGGTGAGTTCCCAAATTAACATGTGCTTAACCCTGGGTAGATTGGCTCAAAAAGCAGTCCGGCTTAACTTAAAGGCAATGTGTAATGTATTTTTGCTACACACAAACCGTAAGAAAGTGAAAACACAACACAAGAAAAATCCCAAACCAAGTTAGAAAAATAGAGTAAATTTAAATAATTTTTCGACACCAAAATGGCAAAGATCCAATTGATAGAACCAGAGTTATGAATTTGAAAAGTTTTTAGTAAAAACTAGCACCTAAAATTTAAAAGCGTCAACCACGGACATCTAGTCGCACGAGAGTAAAAAAATATGGCCAACCATGATGGAGCACAGTTTGGATACAAGAAGTGAATCAGAGCTTACCTTCAGGTTCAGAAGAATTTCTGAGAAAGAGTGTCTGAGAAGGTAAAGTTCAGTGGGGCAAGGCTGCAGAAAGTGTCTGAGGAGGAAGCATCACTGTGGATGGCCTTGGGTGGAAGTTGAACATCTCCAGTGGCACCAGGCAGAGGGCTGTAGCCAAAGACAGTTCCACAAGGTCAGATACACCTTTTGTCGATGGTCCAATGAAAAGGATGTGCTGATGCAGAGAAGAATGTAGCGTGAGAAGCTGCAAAGTCAATCCGTCTGGCGATACACCTTGGGCGGCTAGGCGAGCAGGTTAGTCCCGCTCTCCCCCAGGTTCTCAGAGCAATTTTGGGACAAAATTTTGATTTTTGGCCATCTAGGAACTTTTAGCACCATAATCAAGGGTCCAGGACTGGTGAGACATCTACTGGGGGTTCAGGACTCACTCAGGCTGGGTCCAGGTGCGGGCCCAAGATGGTAGAAGTCTTTATGGAACAATTCTATTTATTGGAGTCCGCAGTTTAGTGACACAGCTTTCTGCCTACAACCATTGGCCGGCAGCGTTATCGAATTATAAAAGATAGTGCACAGCTCAAAGCCTACAACCCAGAGGCTAGCAGCGGTGAATGGACCATTTTAACATTAAAGAAGAAGAGTAAGGGGTAAAAAATACAAAGAAGGACACAAAACAACATTACCCACCCTCCACTCCTCAGCACCATATTCACCCAAATTCTCGCACATAACTGGGATATGATCAAAAGAGTCAGGATCTACACTCAGTACTAAGATGAGGGTCTTTGTATCCTCCATATCTTTTCGAGGGAGCAATTGTAATATCTGTAAGTATTTTGGGCAGGTCACCTCCCTAAACTCTACCGAAAGAATCTGGTTAAAAGGGGCCCACAAGTCTGGATAGACAGTCGCCCCATCCTCGACCATGAGTGACATACATTCCATCGCCAGGGTAACCCATAATTTGTGCAACCATGAGATATGTTCCGGAATTTTCTTTGTCCCCCAGTGCGAGAGGATTACTTGGCACGCAGGGCTTAATGCTAAAGCCATTTGCCTGCCCCGTATCGATCGTAGTGGAAAGGTCAGGGGGTTGGGTAACCCTAGGATAGCATAGGCACGGAATCTGGGTACAGCAGTATCAAACGCTAGGTCAATACTGTTCAAGATCTGTTCCCAGAACCTGGCCAACTTGGGACAGTGCCACAAGAGGTGAAGGAGAGAGCCTGTCTGACCACAGCCCTGCCAGCATTTTTCAGACCGCCCCTTATTCCATCTATGTATACGTGCTGGTGTGTGATACCAGTAGGAGGCTACCTTATAGGCAAACTCCATACTAGCCATGTTGTGTGCAGTGTGATGTACGCTGAAGAAAGTATCATTCCATTCTTTGATGGAGAGGAAGCTCCCTAGTTCTTCCTTCCAGCGTAATTGGCCATTTGATTTCGGAGCGGAGCCACTGTCAAAGAGTAGAGCATAGAGTTCAGTAATGAGGTGCTTATCCCCATCTTTATGTATCAGCCATTTCTCAAAGTTGGTGAGGGGGTGGGAGGGCTCAGGTTTATAGCTCGGGGAGGTCACCCAGTGTCTCAGCTGTAAATAATGGAACACATCTGACGAAAAAAGAGAGTAAACCTGCTTAAGTCGATCAAAGGGAATAACCCCCGAGGGGTCGAAAAGCAGGCCCACCCCTTTCACACCAGTGGCTAAAAACATCTGAGTTGCACCCTGGAGTGAAGTCAGGGTTGCCAGTAATCAGCATCATTGGGGAGGGAAACGTCGTCAGCCAGTGTTTAAGGGCTACAGAGTCCCATATTTTCAATGTTGTTGCAGTCACCGGGTATGAATACAACACCCAGGCCCTATGTTTGTGAGGCAGCCAGACCTCTTGCCATATATTAACACCGGCGACTGTCTGTTCCATGAAAGACCAATGTTTTTCCGAGAGGGAGCGATTCCACTCTACGATATAGTGAAGTTATGTGGCCTGAAAGCACAGTGAGATCAGGGGTAGCCCCAAGCCGCCATCTGCTTTTATACAAGACAGTTGTTGGTAGTGGAGGTGTAGCTTTTTGCCATTCCAGATGAACCGGTTGATGGCGACTTGCAAAGTGAGTAAGACAGGAGGCAATGGAGTCAGTGAGATGGTCTGGAAGAAAAAAAGTATGCGTGGGAGCACCGTCATTTTAACTGAGGTAATGCGGCCAGTCTAAGCCAGTCGCAGATGGCTCCACGAGGAAAGAGTCTTATTGGTCTGGTCAAGAAGGGCCCCATAGTTAACCGCCAGTGTCTAAGCCAAAGTGGGAGCTAGCTGTATACCCAAAAAAGGTATGGTCTCTTTCTGCCACATGAATGGGAACCACGCACGCAGATCGATCTCGTGCGGAAAAGTGACCGAGAGGTTCAGGATCTGGGATTTTTGGAGGTTAAATTTAAACCTTAACACCTCACTGAATAATCACAACTCAACGAGCAGGGATGGTAGCGAGGTTATCGGGTCCGTCAAAGATAAGATAATGTCATCCACATACTCGCTGATGATGTGACTATCAGCCCCAAATTGGATTCTGGAGACCTGCAGGTTTTCCCTGACTCTTTAAGCCATTGGCTCCATGTACAGCGCAAAGAGGAGCAGAGATAGGGGACAGCCCTGTTGGGTCCCGCGCGATATAGAGAACATGGAGGATGAAATCTCATTGACATGGACAGAGGCCTTGGGGGTACAATAGATACAATGTATCCATGTGAAAAATGTATCTCCAATCCCAAATTGGCGGAGTGTCTCAAACAGGTATGGCAAATAAACGCGTAAAACACCTTCTCTACATCAATGGAAAGGAAGAGAACCTCCTTTTGTAATCGTTGGATGATGTCAATGAGATGCAAGAGCCTTTAGTATTGTCCCCACATTGCCTTGTAGGGATGAAGCCAGATTGGTCGGATTCGACCAAACCCGGCATGATAGGGTTCAGTCGAGCGGCTAGAATACAGGTGAAAAGTTGGCGTCTATGTTGAGAAGAGAAATGGGTCTGTATGACCCACAGTCCCCAGGGTCTTTCGACAGCTTGAGTATCATCGAAATAGATGCCTCCAGCATCAAATCCATCAGGGTGCCTGAGTCAAAAAAAGAGTAAAAAAGTAGGGTTAAACGAAGGGCTAACTCTTGACAAAAGGTTTTATGAAATTGGGCGGTGAATCCATCCGGCCCTGCCGCTTTTGAGGGTTTGAGGCGAGCAATAGCTGCAATCTCCTTCTCCTAATGGTTGGTCAAGTTGGGACGTGAGCTCTGTTGTTTAGCATATCAAGGGAACTCCCCAAAGATATGTATTCAGGTTTCCTTTGGGTCCATCCAAGTACAAAGCGCTATAAAAATCTTTGAACGCCCCAGCTATTTCGGCATCCGTGTGGACCTCCTCACCCCGAATTTTTTGGACAGAGCTCACAGAGTTGGAGAGGATTTTGCTACGGAGCCTATGAGCCAGCATGCATCCACAGCGGTCACTGCTCAAGTAAAATTTACTCCGCCCTGGTGAGGTCAAGGCGTTTCAGGTGCCTCTTTTTCTCTAGTTCTCGCCAGACCCTGGTGGTGCCTGAACGTTTATGGTTCAACTCTAACTCATAGACCGCCTGTTCTAGTTGCTGCTACTTCTCCCGATGAGTCCAGTTCTCGGCTGCCGAGATGGCGATAAATTCACCCCTCAGGATGAGCTTTATAGCCTCCCAGATCGACGTAAGAGGGGCCCCTAGATGTCATTTTTGTTGCGGTAATCCGCTAGTACGATACGTATTGCGTTGACAGTGGAAGGGAATTGCAGCAGTGTATCGCGGAGTCACTAGTGCGAAGTACAGGGCTGAGAGATATAGAGACATAGGGTCAAAGTGATTGGGGAGTGGTCTGAAAGAGATCGGGGTTCTATGCTGGCCTCTCTGACACAAGCTGCTAGGGCCGGGGACGTGAGGAAGTGATCAATGGGGGTGTATGACTTATGTGCCACCAACTAAAAGGTGTAATCCCTCAAAGAGGGGTGGAGATGACACCAGATATCGCAAAGCTGTCCATCTGCCAGACATCTAAAACCGTCAGACGCAAATGCTCCCATTTGAGAGGAGTGTTGGTTGGAGCAATCTAGATTGAGGTCCACACCAGACTGAAGTCTCCCCCAATCAGGATAGCTGTGTCCAGGGTAGTGAGGGCTGCTGTTAGCGCATTAAGAACAAAGGGATCTTGCCACTCATTCGTAGCATAAATATTAGCCAGAGTGAAAGTAAAGGCGCCCATTGTAATCTAACCACAAGCAGACGCCCCTTAGTTTCCGCAATCATGGATATTAGTTTGCCATTACATTTCTGGCTGAAAAGAATAGCTATCCCGTTCTTCTTTGAGGGGCCAGAGGACCTAAACTGGTGAGCAAGACCACTGACTCATTGTCAGTGAAATTGCTCTCCCACCCTCGCAGCTCCACCATTAAGTGTGGCCTGCCCCTGCACTCTTGAGTGTTGGTGATCGAGGCCCTCCTCCACCCGCAGGTTTCCCTGCGCCTCATCCCTGGTGGTCCAGTGGACCTCTGTCTCCTTCCTCTAACTCTGCTCTTTCACTCGTTTTTCTACCTTTTATCTTTCACCTTTCTGCACTTTTCTGCATCTCTGCTCTTTTGTGCCTTATTTCTGCTCATTTTCCCTTCCTCTCGCTCTGCCTTTTCACTTGTTTTCACTCGTTTTTCTACCCTCTTTTATCTTTCACCTTTCTGCACTTTTCTGCATCTCTGCTCTTTTGTGCCTTATTTCTGCTCATTTTCCCTTCCTCTCGCACTGCCCTTTCACTAGTTTTCACTCGTTTTCTACCCTCTTTTATCTTTCACCTTTCTGCATCTCTGCTCTTTTGTGCTTTATTTCTGCCTATTTTCCCTTTTTCTTTATCCCTTATTTCCTCCCTTTACCTTTCCCCGCCGCTGCTGCCCCGCGGCCCCTCCCCCAGCGCGACCGGCCCAATCCAGCTCCCCTCCCGCTCCCGCCTCCCAGCTGTCCAGCCCTCCACGACCCCTACTTAATGGCGGCCACTGCGGAGACAGGCGAGCAAGACCACTGACTCATTGTCAGTGAAATTGCTCTCCCACCCTCACAGCTCCACCATTAAGTGAGGCCTGCCCCTGCACTCTCGAGTGTTGGTGATCGAGGCCCTCCTCCACCCGCAGGTTTCCCTGCGCCTCATCCCTGGTGGTCCAGTGGACCTCTGTCTCCTTCCTCTAACTCTGCTCTTTCACTCGTTTTTCTACCTTTTATCTTTCACCTTTCTGCACTTTTCTGCATCTCTGCTCTTTTGTGCCTTATTTCTGCTCATTTTCCCTTCCTCTCGCTCTGCCTTTTCACTTGTTTTCACTCGTTTTTCTACCCTCTTTTATCTTTCACCTTTCTGCACTTTTCTGCATCTCTGCTCTTTTGTGCCTTATTTCTGCTCATTTTCCCTTCCTCTCGCTCTGCCCTTTCACTAGTTTTCACTCGTTTTTCTACCCTCTTTTATCTTTCACCTTTCACCTTTCTGCATCTCTGCTCTTTTGTGCTTTATTTCTGCCTATTTTCCCTTTTTCTTTATCCCTTATTTCCTCCCTTTACCTTTCCCCGCCGCTGCTGCCCCCGCGGCCCCTCCCCCAGCGTGACCGGCCCAATCCAGCTCCCCTCCCCGCTCCCGCCTCCCAGCTGTCCAGCCCTCCCGACCCCTACTTAATGGCGGCCACTGCGGGGACAGGCGAGCAAGACCACTGACTCGTTGTCAGTGAAATTGCGCTCCCACCCTCGCAGCTCCACCATTAAGTGAGGCCTGCCCCTGCCCCTGCACTCTCGAGTGTTGGTGATCGAGGCCCTCCTCCACCCGCAGGTTTCCTGCGCCTCATCCCTGGTGGTCCAGTGGACCTCTGTCTCCTTCCTCTAACTCTGCTCTTTCACTCGTTTTTCTACCTTTTATCTTTCACCTTTCTGCACTTTTCTGCATCTCTGCTCTTTTGTGCCTTATTTCTGCTCATTTTCCCTTCCTCTCGCTCTGCCCTTTCACTTGTTTTCACTCGTTTTTCTACCCTCTTTTATCTTTCACCTTTCTGCATCTCTGCTCTTTTGTGCCTTATTTCTGCTCATTTTCCCTTCCTCTCGCTCTGCCTTTTCACTCGTTTTTCTACCCTCTTTTATCTTTCACCTTACTGCATCTCTGCTCTTTTGTGCTTTATTTCTGCCTATTTTCCCTTTTTTCTTTATCCCTTATTTCCTCCCTTTACCTTTCCCCGCCG
The DNA here is from genome assembly GCA_963921515.1 of Calotriton arnoldi. Lineage (NCBI taxonomy): Eukaryota > Metazoa > Chordata > Amphibia > Caudata > Salamandridae > Calotriton > Calotriton arnoldi. The sequence continues at coordinate 1,453,593 of CAWUFW010003234.1, forward strand.
CTGCTGCCCCGCGGCCCCTCCCCCAGCGCGACCGGCCCAATCCAGCTCCCCTCCCGCTCCCGCCTCCCAGCTATCCAGCCCTCCCGACCCCTACTTAATGGCGGCCACTGCGGGGACAGGCGAGCAAGACCACTGACTCATTGTCAGTGAAATTGCTCTCCCACCCTCGCAGCTCCACCATTAAGTGAGGCCTGCCCCTGCACTCTCTAGTGTTGGTGATCGAGGCCCTCCTCCACCCGCAGGTTTCCCTGCGCCTCATCCCTGGTGGTCCAGTGGACCTCTGTCTCCTTCCTCTAACTCTGCTCTTTCACTCGTTTTTCTACCTTTTATCTTTCACCTTTCTGCACTTTTCTGCATCTCGGCTCTTTTGTGCCTTATTTCTGCTCATTTTCCCTTCCTCTCGCTCTGCCTTTTCACTTGTTTTCACTCGTTTGTCTACCCTCTTTTATCTTTCACCTTTCTGCACTTTTCTGCATCTCTGCTCTTTTGTGCCTTATTTCTGCTCATTTTCCCTTCCTCTCGCTCTGCCCTTTCACTAGTTTTCACTCGTTTTTCTACCCTCTTTTATCTTTCACCTTTCTGCATCTCTGCTCTTTTGTGCTTTATTTCTGCCTATTTTCCCTTTTTTCTTTATCCCTTATTTCCTCCCTTTACCTTTCCCCGCCGCTGCTGCCCCCGCGGCCCCTCCCCCAGCGCGACCGGCCCAATCCAGCTCCCCACCCCGCTCCCGCCTCCCAGCTGTCCAGCCCTCCCCGACCCCTACTTAATGGCGGCCACTGCAGGGACAGGCGAGCAAGACCACTGACTCGTTGTCAGTGAAATTGCTCTCCCACCCTCGCAGCTCCACCATTAAGTGAGGCCTGCCCCTGCCCCTGCACTCTCGAGTGTTGGTGATCGAGGCCCTCCTCCACCCGCAGGTTTCCCTGCGCCTCATCCCTGGTGGTCCAGTGGACCTCTGTCTCCTTCCTCTAACTCTGCTCTTTCACTCGTTTTTCTACCTTTTATCTTTCACCTTTCTGCACTTTTCTGCATCTCTGCTCTTTTGTGCCTTATTTCTGCTCATTTTCCCTTCCTCTCGCTCTGCCCTTTCACTTGTTTTCACTCGTTTTTCTACCCTCTTTTATCTTTCACCTTTCTGCACTTTTCTGCATCTCTGCTCTTTTGTGCCTTATTTCTGCTCATTTTCCCTTCCTCTCGCTCTGCCTTTTCACTTGTTTTCACTTGTTTTCACTCGTTTTTCTACCCTCTTTTATCTTTCACCTTTCTGCACTTTTCTGCATCTCTGCTCTTTTGTGCCTTATTTCTGCTCATTTTCCCTTCCTCTCGCTCTGCCCTTTCACTAGTTTTCACTCGTTTTTCTACCCTCTTTTATCTTTCACCTTTCTGCATCTCTGCTCTTTTGTGCTTTATTTCTGCCTATTTTCCCTTTTTTCTTTATCCCTTATTTCCTCCCTTTACCTTTCCCCGCCGCTGCTGCCCCGCGGCCCCTCCCCCCAGCGCGACCGTCCCAATCCAGCTCCCCTACCCGCTCCCGCCTCCCAGCTGTCCAGCCCTCCCGACCCCTACTTAATGGCGGCCACTGCGGGGACAGGCGAGCATGACCACTGACTCATTGTCAGTGAAATTGCTCTCCCACCCTCGCAGCTCCACCATTAAGTGAGGCCTGCCCCTGCACTCTCTAGTGTTGGTGATCGAGGCCCTCCTCCACCCGCAGGTTTCCCTGCGCCTCATCCCTGGTGGTCCAGTGGACCTCTGTCTCCTTCCTCTAACTCTGCTCTTTCACTCGTTTTTCTACCTTTTATCTTTCACCTTTCTGCACTTTTCTGCATCTCTGCTCTTTTGTGCCTTATTTCTGCTCATTTTCCCTTCCTCTCGCTCTGCCTTTTCACTTGTTTTCACTCGTTTTTCTACCCTCTTTTATATTTCACCTTTCTGCACTTTTCTGCATCTCTGCTCTTTTGTGCCTTATTTCTGCTCATTTTCCCTTCCTCTCGCTCCGCCCTTTCACTAGTTTTCACTCGTTTTTCTACCCTCTTTTATCTTTCACCTTTCTGCATCTCTGCTCTTTTGTGCTTTATTTCTGCCTATTTTCCCTTTTTCTTTATCCCTTATTTCCTCCCTTTACCTTTGCCCGCCGCTGCTGCCCCCGCGGCCCCTCCCCCAGCGCCTCCGGCCCAATCCAGCTCCCCTCCCCGCCTCCCAGCTGTCCAGCCCTCCCGACCCCTACTTAATGGCGGCCACTGCGGGGACAGGCGAGCAAGACCACTGACTCGTTGTCAGTGAAATTGCTCTCCCACCCTCGCAGCTCCACCATTAAGTGAGGCCTGCCCCTGCACTCTCGAGTGTTGGTGATCGAGGCCCTCCTCCACCCGCAGGTTTCCCTGCACCTCATCCCTGGTGGTCCAGTGGACCTCTGTCTCCTTCCTCTAACTCTGCTCTTTCACTCATTTTTCTACCTTTTATCTTTCACCTTTCTGCACTTTTCTGCATCTCTGCTCTTTTGTGCCTTATTTCTGCTCATTTTCCCTTCCTCTCGCTCTGCCCTTTCACTTGTTTTCACTCGTTTTTCTACCCTCTTTTATCTTTCACCTTTCTGCACTTTTCTGCATCTCTGCTCTTTTGTGCCTTATTTCTGCTCATTTTCCCTTCCTCTCGCTCTGCCTTTTCACTTGTTTTCACTCGTTTTTCTACCCTCTTTTATCTTTCACCTTTCTGCACTTTTCTGCATCTCTGCTCTTTTGTGCCTTATTTCTGCTCATTTTCCCTTCCTCTCGCTCTGCCCTTTCACTAGTTTTCACTAGTTTTTCTACCCTCTTTTATCTTTCACCTTTCTGCATCTCTGCTCTTTTGTGCCTTATTTCTGCCTATTTTCCCTTTTTTCTTTATCCCTTATTTCCTCCCTTTACCTTGCCCCGCTGCTGCTGCCCCCGCGGCCCCTCCCCCCAGCGCGACCGGCCCAATCCAGCTCCCCTCCCCGCTCCCGCCTCCCAGCTGTCCAGCCCTCCCGACCCCTACTTAATGGCGGCCACTGCGGGGACAGGCGAGCAAGACCACTGACTCATTGTCAGTGAAATTGCTCTCCCACCCTCGCAGCTCCACCATTAAGTGAGGCCTGCCCCTGCACTCTCTAGTGTTGGTGATCGAGGCCCTCCTCCACCCGCAGGTTTCCCTGCGCCTCATCCCTGGTGGTCCAGTGGACCTCTGTCTCCTTCCTCTAACTCTGCTCTTTCACTCGTTTTTCTACCTTTTATCTTTCACCTTTCTGCACTTTTCTGCATCTCTGCTCTTTTGTGCCTTATTTCTGCTCATTTTCCCTTCCTCTCGCTCTGCCTTTTCACTTGTTTTCACTCGTTTTTCTACCCTCTTTTATCTTTCACCTTTCTGCACTTTTCTGCATCTCTGCTCTTTTGTGCCTTATTTCTGCTCATTTTCCCTTCCTCTCGCTCTGCCCTTTCACTAGTTTTCACTCGTTTTTCTACCCTCTTTTATCTTTCACCTTTCTGCATCTCTGCTCTTTTGTGCTTTATTTCTGCCTATTTTCCCTTTTTTCTTTATCCCTTATTTCCCCCTTTACCTTTCCCCGCCGCTGCTGCCCCGCGGCCCCTCCCCCCAGCGCGACCGGCCCAATCCAGCTCCCCACCCTGCTCCCGCCTCCCAGCTGTCCAGCCCTCCCCGACCCCTACTTAATGGCGGCCACTGCGGCCGCGGGCTGCGGGCGCGCCGCTGGCGCGCCGAAGGCGCGTCAAAGGCAAGCCCGTCTGCGCCCGTCCGCGACCCGACCGCGACCAGCGCCAGGAACCCTGGACCTCCGCCCCGCCAACGCTACGACCCAGCAGCACTCCACGCACTCAACCCAGGCCGCAACAACAACTGCAAGCTAGCATCAGCAGCCGACTCCCACGGACCCTTCAGCTGTCACTGCTGCCGGCACACCTGCAGCACCGCCAAGAACACGGATCCAGCACAACCCGCCCACAAGAACACAACCGAACCGAAGACCCTGCAATGCATCCTCCTCAACGTCCGATCCCTCCACAAACACGCCACAGAAATCTGGGACCTCCTCGACAGCACCACCCCGGACGTAGCGTTCTTCACCGAAACCTGGACCAACACCACCTCGGGACCGGACATCGCCATCGCCATCCCCCAAGGATACAAGATCTCCAGGAAGGACCGCCCCACCCGCCCAGGAGGAGGAATCGCCATCGTCCACAAATCAAGCCTCCGCCTGAGCACACTCCCTGATGAGCCCACAGAACTGATGGAACACCTTCACTTCAAGATACTGGCCAGCCCCACCGCCACCCTCCGAGGAACCCTCATCTACCGACCCCCTGGACCCCACGGACCCTTCGCCAACTCCATCACGGACATTATCTCCCCGCAGGCCATCGCATCCACCAACTACACCCTGCTGGGAGACCTCAACTTCCACCTCGACAACCAACTGGACCCCAACACCACATCCCTCCTGGACAACCTTCACAACATTGGACTGCGCCAGATCGTGACCGAGCCCACGCACTCAGCAGGTCACACCCTCGACCCCCTCTTCACTACAGGAAACTCCATCACCTTCAGCCACACCACCGAACTCCCATGGACCGACCATCGTTGCGTCCACTTCACCTTCAGAACACCCACCATCCACAGACACCAGCACCTGCTTCCACGAAGAAACTGGACCAAAATCACTGACGACCAGCTCACCTCCTCACTCAACAACTCCACCCCAACCATCGCGGAAAACGACGACCCCAACACCGCAGCCCGAACCCTGCATAGATGGATCTCGGACAGCACCAACACCATAGCCTCCCTCAAGAAAAACAACAATACCCGCGCCAAGAAAGCCAGATGGTTTACCACCGAACTTCGAGAGTCCAGAAGCACATGCCGCCGCCTCAAAAAGGCCTGGAGGAACACCAAATCCACAGAAGCCCACGACAACTTCAGAGCCGCCACCAACGCCCACCATCAACTCATCAGAGAAACGAGGAAAAAAGCGATTGAAGACAGAATCTCCACCCACGCGCACAACAGCAAGGAACTCTTCAGCATCATCAAGGAGTTCGCCCAACCCACTAGCGAGTCTACCGACATCCCTCCCTCACAAGACCTCTGCGACAAACTCAGCACCTTTTTCCACCACAAAATCAAGAGCATCTACGACAACTTCGACGAAGACAACCAACACACTGAACCCTCACCAACCACCCCCGACACCCGGAAACCAGCGATTGACGACTGGACAGCCCTCACCACCGAAGACACACTGAAGACAATGAAGTCAATCCACTCAGGGGCCCCCACGGACCCCTGCCCCCACCACATCTTCAACAGAGCCGCCGACACCATCGCACCCATGCTCTGCCACACCATCAACCGCTCCCTGGCGACCGCCTCGTTCCCCGACGACTGGAAACACGCCGAGGTCAACCCCCTCCTGAAGAAACCCTCAGCGGACCCCACCGACCTCAAAAACTACAGACCCATCTCCCTGCTCCCGTTCCCAGCGAAAGTCATCGAGAAAGCCATCAACATCCAACTCGCCACATTCATTGAAGAACACAACATCCTCGACTCCTCCCAATCCGGCTTCAGAAAAAACCACAGTACGGAAACCGCCCTCCTCGCCGCAACAGACGACATCCGCACCCTACTGGACAAACGTGAAACAGTAGCCCTCATCCTCCTCGACCTATCAGCGGCATTCGACACAGTCTCCCACCGCACCCTAATACGCAGACTCTACGACGCAGGAATCCAGGACAAGGCCCTTGACTGGATCCGCTCCTTCCTCTCCGGCAGGACGCAGCGGGTCAGATTCCCCCCTTTCCTCTCGGACCCCACACCTACCACCTGCGGAGTCCCCCAGGGCTCCTCCCTCAGCCCAACGCTCTTCAACGTCTACATGGCTCCACTCTCCCCCATCGTCAGAACCTACGGACTCAACATCGTGTCATACGCAGACGACACCCAGCTCATCCTCTCCCTATCCAACGAGCCCAACATCGCCAGACGCAACTTTCGAGAAGGCATGGAAGCCGTCGCCAAATGGATGAAAAACAGCTGCCTACAACTAAACACCAACAAAACAGAAGTACTCATCATGGGCCCAAACCCCGATGCCTGGAGCGACACCTGGTGGCCCCCCGCCCTCGGAAGCCCGCCAACCCCCACGGACCACGCACGCAACCTGGGAATCATCCTGGACTCCGAGCTCAAAATGGACCGCCAGATCAACTCTGTCTCGTCTTCCTGCTTCCACACCCTCCGCCTCCTTCGTAAGACCTTCAAATGGATCCCCCTCGAACACCGAAAGACCGTCACTCACGCCCTGGTCACCAGCAGACTCGACTACGGCAACGCACTCTACCCCGGAATAAACAAAAACCTCACCCGCAAGCTACAGAACATCCAGAATGCCACCGCAAGACTGGTCCTCAACCTGCCAAAACACTGCCACATCTCCCAGCACCTACACACACTCCACTGGCTCCCTGTCGAGGCGAGAATCACCTTCAAGATGCTCACCCACGCACACAAGGCCCTCCACGGCACCGGACCAGCATACCTGAACAGCCGACTCAAATTCCACGCACCCCAAAGGACCCTACGATCAGCCCAGCTCTCCTACGCCGTGGTCCCCCGCACCAGAAAGACCAGATCGGGAGGCCGCTCCTTCTCCTTCCTCGCGGCCAAAGCATGGAACGCCCTTCCGCTCCACCTCAGACAGACAACATCGCTCCCCATCTTCGCAAGAAACCTCAAAACCTGGCTCTTCGACAGACCCCCTCCTTGATGGATGGAACCTTCACCCCCCCCCCCCTAGCGCCTTGAGACCCTTACGGGTGAGTAGTCGTGCTTTAACAAACCCCTGATTGATTGAACCAGCATGAGTGCATGCGGAAGTTGTCTTTGGGTAGCAGGTGGGTCTCCTGGAGCAAGCACATATCCCCGCCTGATTGCTCCAGGAGAGACAGCACTGCTGCACAATTCACTGGGCTGTGTAAGCCCAGGACATTAAGGCTGATAATACGTAACTCTAGGGTCATGGGACTGGGACATGGAATGCTGTGGGGTGCCCATGGCTCCGGGGCCCTATAGACAGGACAAAAATCGCAAGCAGTGAGGAGTTACTAGAGTGCCACTGTGGAAGCGTATCAGATTTGGTCAGTGTGGATGAGTAAAAAGAAAAAAAACTCCAGGTAAATACAGTCTAAGAACACTAAATGGAACATGAAGTGACAGTAGTTCGTCATGGTGGAACAACAGTTGTTGAGCATCATCTAGTTGTGGACAGTTCAGTTGCCTCTTCAAGGGAACACAGCTCTCAGAAGAGTAGAGCATTGAGAAAAGGCATCTTCGCAGCTGTCAGGCCTCTCCGAACCCGCTGCCTTGAAGCCCTCCAGCCTGGCAGTTATTAGTGATCCCTGATGGGACATTCATTGTCATTAAACTTCAGAGAGGGTGGTCTCCCCAGAGAGAGTTTGAAGTATGGATTGTTGTTCTTTGGCCATGGTTTCAGAATCCGGTTTCGCTCTGATGGGGGCTCCCTTGGCGTGTCACCATCCAGATCTCTTCTGCATCTTGCTGTTGGGGGAGTTGACTTTTCACAGCATGTCCAAGGGCTCCGCAATGTTGAGTATAGAAAAGGCCTCTTTGAAGGATCTTAGTTGGTGTAGCATTTCATAGAGGAGAAAGATAATCCTAATGGGATGAGCCCACGAGTATGCTATGCCTGCTTTGCGTAAATGTTCGTTGACGGGGCGGAATTCTTGCCATTTTTGTAGGGTGATCCTTGAGAGGTCTTGGTACAGTGCAGGTGAGTGACCCCTAAAATGGACCAGCTGCAAGTCTCGGGCTTTACGTAGAATGCCTTCCTTCATTTGAAAGTCGTGGACGCAGACCAAAATATGCGTGAGGAGGGTTCCTCTCTGGCCAGGGGTGCCCTACTCAGTGGACTTGATCAAGTTGCAGCATCGCCTCATCAGGGAGGCCTAGAATGTGTCGGAAGAGGGCCATAACATAGTCTCTGAGATTCATGCCCTCAGCCTGAGTTGGCATCCCCCGGATACAAATGTTGTTCCAGCGGGAATGATTTTCTAAGTCTTCATTGTGGGCCTGAAGATCTATGTGTTGTTCCATAAGACGCAGGACCTCCTGTTGTAGCCATTCTATTTCTTCCTCTTGGTTGGATTCCCGATCTTCCATGGTGGCCGCCCTATCCCTAACCTCTTCCAAGTCTTGGTGAGCCTCCAGGAAGTCCCCAGATAGCTCAGTCTTCATGGCCTGTAGGTCTCCTCTAAGTAATGCAAAGAGGAATTCTTAGAATGACTTGGTAACCAGGCCCTCTCCATCCTTGGAGTCCGCCCAGTGCTTACCTGTGGTCAAAGGTGGTTTATCTTCAAAAACATATCCTTGAGTGATCGATCTTTTTTTGACCTATTCACAGATATGGTGCGGGTCTGAATGGAAGGGCAGTCAGGAGGACGAGAGCGGCAAAGGATCTAGGCCCAGGCAGTCACTTCCAAGGTGATGAAAAGGGTGTCATCCACCTCAGGAAGGCCAAGCAGAGACCAGTCAGGAGCACAGTAGCCCGAGTCATCCCCTAAGGTCTATCAGGACAGGCCACGAAGCAACAGGAACTCAGGCAGACTCCTCAGGGATCAGCGAGCAAATGTATGGCAAGGCCCAATATCCAAAGTGTGGAACCCACGTCGGTCCTCCAGTGACCCCCCTCTCTAGTGCATTATGAGCAGCATCCTTTTGACCATGATCTCCAAAATCGCCAACCCGGCCGATCTCGCCGGGCGTCGAGAGCAAACTTATTGCTGGATCTTTGCATCCGCCAGAGGAGTGAAAAAAGGGCCCATCCATTGCGCAGGGCCCTGGACCATGGGGCCCCTGCGATCATCACTGCTGGACAGGAGGTTCCCAAAACTATAGCGCCGCTGAAGGAGTCCAAAGCCGGGGAAAGGACTGCGCTCTCATCGTCACCTTCTGATCTGGTATTAGAAGACCCTTCTAGTGCGTTAGTGACCTCTCCGGTCCCAGGTCAGATGCTCCACAGGGGCCTTAGGTACAAGGCCCCAGGTGCATGCCAATGAGTCACAGGGCCCAGTGAGACCAGATTCAGCCAGTTCTCAGGGAGCCAGAACCTCGCAGGGCCAAAACGAGGGGAGAGGGGCCAGGGGGTTCTTGTCACTGCACTCCCTCTCCAGTCCAGGGATTGGTGCACTTCCAGGGCTACTCACCCCTTCCCCCTATCCATCCCATGTGGCTCCTGCACCCTCTCCTCTTCCCCACAAACCGGGGGCAGGGTCCGAAGCAATATAGAAGGGGAGTGCCCTGTCCAGCTCTGGGGGTTGAAATCATTGCTAGGCCCAATGGCGGGGGAGAGGGAACTTGAAGGCCCCTCACCTCTCCGCCCTCAGGCCCCACATGGTCAGGGCCCACTCATCTCCTGGGGCTTTCCTTCTCTGCTACCGAGCAACAGTGTCCAAATCGTTGGACGGAGGAGAGCTCCCCACCATTAGAGGCCTGGTCATCTCACCTCTTGAACTCCCACGTAGGCCTTTATGTCCATGCGCGCTCATTCGCAGCCTCCTGCGGCGCTCCATCACCTGCGCAGGGGTCGGTGTTTTGGAGTGGGGAGAGCTGCTTCGCCCGGCGCTCACCACTACAACAGTCCACTGAGGCCTGGTTACATCGGTACCATCTCCCTAGGGCAGTCGCATGCCAGCGGAGCCCGTCTCTGCTTGTTAGCAACTCTGTGGCTGACCATCCTTCAGCTTGGCGGCTGCGGTCACTCGTCATTCATCACTGATCTCCCGGGATTGGGGCGGTGAGTCCAGACTTCGAATCCGCACCGCACCGCACGTGCTGTTGAGCCACTGGCACTCGATAGGGACCCGCTGAAGAAGGTTGACGGGTTCAAGTCGATGCAATAGAGGTGGTGGGACGGAAAGACCGATATACATGTCTCACCCTTCCGCCAGCTTGGACACACCACTGGTGGGAGCCTTTAATGTCCCTGTGACTCTAAATAGAAGATCAGCAAACTAGCCCTTGGGGTCACTTCTCGTGGTCCTGGGTGCAGGTGAAGATGCAGGGCCCAACAATACTGCTGGCATCTGAGGGTTCAATGCAGGCTCCAGGCAGGAAAACAGTCCTTCTAGGAACAGCCATTATGATATAATGGGGTAACCCACAATTGTCAAGGACCTGGGTAACGATTGGTATAGGAAACAATGGTCCTAGACTTCTTTGAAGTTACAATTCAGTTATGAAAGACATTTCATTAGTCAAAGGGCATCAGGTACATATAGAGTTGGCATTTGTATCATTAATGTACCACCATTTTCTTTATAATGCAAACAAGTATATCCTCGAAAAACACAAAGGCACAAAATATCGCTCCAAAGGTGACCGTTTATTATTTAGTTATTTTTATAACAGATCACCATATTCAATGCTCCAAATAAAGAAAGAGGTTGCTCCAAGGGGAGTGTGAAAAAGAAAAGTGCTCGTGTGGTAGGATAGATATAAAGGAGGGGAATCCAACAGGTAAATTCAATAACCAATTAATTATACATTCAGGTATCCTTGGTAAAACTGGTCGTGGTTCATAGTAGCACTGGTGGTACATTAATGATACAAATGCCAACTCTATATGTACCTGATGCCCTTTGACTAATGAAATGTCTTTCATAACTGAATTGTAACTTCAAAGAAGTCTAGGACCATTGTTTCCTATACCTTCTAGCAACAGCAGCAGTCTGGCAGAGTGCAAGGCAGGTCACAGCAGCAGGCAGTCCTCTGAGAGTCCTTCCTTCCGCTTGTCCAGCTGTGAACTGAAGAATGGGTCTGAAGGTCCTATCTATTTTCCCTTGTGCCCTTTTTATGGAAGGTGGGAGAAGCTTCTGGTAAAGTTCTTTGAAGTGCATGGAATTCCGGAACTCCCCTGCCCTGCCTCCAAGCTCTCTGCAGTGACAATAAATGGTCATTAGGCCCTTTGTGTGAAGGCAGAGCACAGGATATTCAGGTGTAAGTGGGGCTATGCTCAGCTCCGCCCCCCCATCCTGCCATCAGATGGCCAATTGAGGCACACTTGATCCCTCTATTGTGTGACTGTCTGCCAGGAATTCACAAAGTCTAACTGTCAGCTACATCCAATCATGTGACCGCAGACAGGCTGCATGCACAAAGGGCCGGAAAATGCCATCTTTCTAAAAGTTAGGTTGCTCGTTACTATGTCCTGATGAAGACCCCCCCTTCAAGGAGTTAATTGGCCTATTTCCACTTGGGCTCGAAACGTCGACACATATTTTTCACCTGTACCGGAGTTATGATTCTCGTCTTACTTTTCTTTTAAACACACAGTGTATTAAGGAAGACATTATGAATCAGTAGGATAAGGAATTTTCCGGACAGGTCGCTTTTGAATTAACTTGTATATATTGATTTTATGTATAATTTCTTGTCTTTCACTTGATCTTTTTCACAAGCACTCTTTTCAATCACCTTTACCCACTTTTGAGCAACTTTGCTGCAAAACTATAATTGTAAAAATGTATTCATGATCAAAGTTATGATATAAAAAGTAAATATGTATCTATGATCAAATTCATGATAAAATTCAACAATTTTGCATTTCCTTGAGTGTCTCTTTTTGGATATTTTGGGTACTATAAATGTCTAACAATCCCTTTGGGACCAATTGTTTTTGTACTATTCCATACCCAGGTACTTCGGTTTTTCGTCTGGGTTCCCCCATTGTTTAGTAATGGCACTTTCTAAAAGTGGCATTTCTAAAATAGTAATATCAAATCCAACTTTGTCAGTAAAGAGGATTTGTCATTACCATTCCAAAGATATAAAACATGACAGAGCTACTGCTTTCTAATCAGGAATTACAGCTTAAAAGTGTAAAAAGCAATTCCCAATGTTAACCTATGAGAGGAGTAGGCCTCACAGTATTGAAAAATGAGTTTAGGTGTTTTTCACTACCAGGGCATGTAAAACTTTAAAGTACATGTCCTAACTTAACCTTATGCAGCGCCCTGTCCTATGGGCTACCTAGGGCCTACCATAGGGTGACTTATGTGTAATAAAAAGGGAGCTTAAGGTTTGACAGAGGGTTTTAAGTGCCAAGTCAAAATGGCAGCAAAACTACACACACAGACTCTGAGGCATGTTTAAAGGCCTACTTGTATGAGTGGCACAATCAGTGCTGCAGGCCCACAAGCAGTATTTAATTTACAGGCCCTGAGCACAGGTAGCACTCTACTAGGGACTTGCAGACAAATTAAATATCCCAATTGTGGATATACCAAATGTATAAATGATTAGTGAGAAGCACATGGACTTTAGCACTGGTCAGAAGGGTTAAAGTGCTCAGATTCCTAAGGCCAACAAAAAGAATCAGCAAAAAGAGGAGGTAAGCAGGCAAAACGTTTGGGGGAAGACCACCCTCAGGCTGACAGGTCTAGCAGGAGTTTAGGGCTTGGCAAGAGGGTTTGAATGCCAAGTCGACTTGGCAGTTTAAAACTGCTTTCAGGCTGCAGTGGCAGGCCTGGGACATGTTTTAAGGTGCTACTTAAGTGGATTGTACAATAAGTGCTGTAGGCCTACTGGTAGCATTTAATTTACAGGCCATGGCTATATGGTAAACCACTCTAAAAGGGACTTAGAAGTAAATTAAATATGCCAAGCATGTGGAAACCAATTCTACCATGTTTAAATGGGAGAGAACAAACACTTTAGTACTGGTTAGCAGTGGTAAAGTGCACAGAGCCCTAAGGCCCAAACAATTGATTCAGCCAAAAGCGGCAAAAAGTTTGGGGTTGATCCTGCAGAGAGGGCCAGGTCCAACAAAATGCAAATTATATACCTTTTCTAAAAGTCTTCGCAGTGTTTATTTAGTTAGCTGTTTGGCTCTACATGTTAACCAGTCCTTGTTTTCAAATAAATCCTTTTCCTATACATACTTTTCACCCTTCCCAACCTGCTTTAGTATTCTGAGTATCTTCAAGCTCCCACTGCTCGGGTACTGTTTGTCCTCACAAGTCTGAGTAGTTTCAGAAAACTTCTGGCTCACCTCCTAACTCTCTGCTTTACTAAGATTCTCTTTCCTTGACATCCCTCATGAAAATCAAGCAAAAAGGCAGAAAGGTTAAAGGCATCTATTTGAGCCGGTGCCCCTTTGGTTATTATTTAATAATGTTTTTCTGTAGAACATACTAGGCCAAAGAGCATCAAGACGCTTTACTTCCCACAACAACAAAGCAATGTAAGTAGCGACAAGTCCATCAAAAGAGAAATACTCCAAGGGAAAGCATTACTACCAAGCATAAAAGTATAAAAAACAGATGGAGTCTCAAGCGTGATATTACTCATGTGCTGAGAATTTTGTGATATCCTAGATGTTAGTCAGTATTAAATAAAGCCAACTATTTATACTCAAGTCATAAGATACGCCTACTGAGATGGAAGAAGGGAGACTTCCAACTATTCCCTGAGGCCTGGGAGTAACTCAGTTGATTAGCACACAGCTTTATTTGAAGTCATTCCAAGCCCTTGGCTTCAGTCTAGTGTATGAAGAGGCTAGCTTGTAGGAATGAGACTGCACACCGTCTGATCCATCATCACTGGGAAATGGTTAGGGAGGTACTTGTTGAGGAAATAGGCTTTAGGCCATTTTTTAAAATCCTCGTAGGGAAGAGAGTGTATGAATATTCAGAGAAATCAATTATCATATTTGAGTAGCACATTTAGAAAAGGACTGGTTTGAAGTTAGTTTTAGTTAAAGGCAGGGATTTCGAGTAGTAGAAAGTCTGTACTTCTCAGCTGGTAAAAACTCACACAGAATTTTAGTTTATTGAAAAGGAAATGTGATTGATAAAAGAGTATGATTTTGTGGACTAAGGAAGCAGTTTTAAACATGGATCTCACTTCAGAGGGCAGGTCATTCGTTAAGGAAGACAAGATTGGGGTGATGTGGTGACATGTAGTAAGTCTTTAGTAGTGTGTGCTGTTTGGAGAACCCTCAATCTAATTTCACAAGAACTGTAGCCTGTAGCACTGTTTTCAGGACTTGGTTGGGTAGGAAGGGTTTGCCACCCTAGACGAGTTTGAGTTGGTAGTTTTCTGATCTTGCTGCTACACAGATGGTTAAGAAAGTATGCTTTTCCATCCAGAATGAAAATAAGGTGTTTTGCATTCTCAGAGAGGATAGCTAAGTAGTCTAGACAGTTAGGAAAGGTTAACTATTCCTTGATTTTAGTCGAAGATGTATTAGGTGATGTTAGACCTGTCATCTTTAGGGTGGTCTTCCCCTGGACTTTTTGCCTTTTGCCTCCATGTTTTGCTGATTCTTTTTGTTGGCCTTAGAACTCTGAGCACTTTACCACTGCTGACCAGTGCTACAGTGCATGTGCTTCTCCCCTAAATATAATGACATTGGTGTATACCCGATTAGCATATTTGATATACTGGCAAGTCCCTTGTAAAGTGAGATACCATACAACCAGGGCCTGTACTTCATAAGCTACTAGTGGGCCCTGCAGCACTAATTGTGCCACCCACAGAAGTAGCCTTTCAAACCTGCCTCAGTCCTACCACTGCAGTGCCTGTGTGTGCAGTTTACTGCCACTCCAACTTGGCAATTAAAACTTACCAAGCCTTGAACTCTCTTCTTATGGCATATAAGTTACCCCTAAGGTAGGCCCTAAGTAACCCTAAGGGCAGGGTGCCATGTAAGTAAAAGGTAGGACATGTACTTGTATGTTTAACATGTCCTGGTAGTGACAAACAGCTAAATTTGTTTTTCACCACTGTGAGGCCTACTCCTCTCATAGGCTAACATTGGGAATTCCTTAACCCCTTAACCGCGGCGCAAATTCTCCCGCAGTGCGGGAGAATTAAAGAGTGGGTGGTGCTGGGTCGGCCAACGGACGTGCGCAGCACCAGGGAGGTAGTGCTTGCGTCGGCGGTTGGCCGACGCCAGCACCGAACGGGTTAATACACATTCAAGCTGTCATCAGAGAGGAGCAGCTTTTTCAAGTTTCATGCTTTGGAATGGTAATGATACATTCTCCTTAATGGCGAAGTTGGATTTAACATTACTGTTTTAGAAATGCCACTTTTAGAAAGTAGACATTTCTCTGCACTTACTGCTGTATGTGCCTGACAGCCTGCGCCAATGTATGTCTGGGGTGGGTGACAGCTACACTTTGTGCATTCCATTTAGACAGAGACAAACACAGGAAGGTGAGGCTCATCTGTATTCTGAGCACTCATCTGCATTAATCTGCATTCGGATGGGACTTCCTGGGTAGGGAGGAATGGGGGAGCGGCTGACACACTTCAATAGGTAGTGTCCTGTCCACACACAAAGCACTGATTTACCCCCAACAGATAGCCTGGCAGACAGGACTGGGTTGAATGGGATCCCTGAGCACTTCAGAGAGCTGCTTTGAAGTCACCCCCACAACAAAGGCACTTTTGGGTATAAGTACTGGGTTTCTGACCCCCAAAAATCAGACACTTCTGGATCTTGAACTGATCTTCTGCTTAAAGGAATCAACTAGACTGCTTTTCTGGAAGGACGGTTTTTCTGCTTGTTGCCCATGACTCTGCTGAAGGAGAGCAGGATTCTGCCTTCCCTCCAAGTGATCTCCAAGGACTTGCCCCCTGTTCTTGAAGTCCCAGGGCTATCAAAGGCTTCACTTTTCTATCACTGCCGTGGGACTCTGGAACCTGTGAGTCCATCAGCTGAAACTAACAAGGATCAGCACATGTCTGTTCTGCTACAAGGACTGTTGTGTAGTGCCCCACTTTCCAGTAGGAACTTCTCTAGTTTCTCAATGTGTAACATAGTGTAATTTGCATCTTTGTGCACCATGAGCATCTCCTGTTTTGTAAGCTGTCATGGGGTGAACAAGCTAGTGGTGTTAATATGTTGCCATGGCACATTGCCAGAATGTAGTGTTTCTAATGTCCAGTTCAATAACATAATATACCTAAGCTGTGACTTCACATGTTGTAATGTGGACATGTCTTGATGAATCATGTTTATTGCTGATGAAACTATGTTTTCTAAAAAGTAAATATCAGAAGATAAGGTGGTCAGACCATTGTCAACCACTGCAAGAGCTTTCTCTAAATTGGCCCTGTCAATTGCGCAGTCTTTTAGCAGCTTCCTGTGAGAAACCTTCCATAGTTCATTATATATTGCATATAGGAAGCGTTTTTTGACTTGGTATACGGGGACCTAATAAAAAGTCCCAAAGTTCCAGGACATCAGTTAAAAGGGATGCAGTGTTGAGGTTTTTAGACAATCAAGGCACAACTTCCCAGCACTGTAAGTTTTTACCACCCCTGAATGTTCAGACTGCACATACCAAATGTCAGGTCTGTTTGTTTTGAATTCCTCAATGTTATCTAGGAATCACGACTGGCATCCATTCGTATCTAATGGCCAAACTAGCCATCCCTTCAAGTTTGGGTCTGATGAATTGTATGTACCATTATGTAGCATGGTATCCGATTTATCCACACTGTATTTTGTGAATTGTTGCCAGTTTTCAAAGCGTGCAAATGTAGGAATTCATGGTGTGCTCAAATCTTTCATCTTGGCTAATCCAAGACATGCCCTTTGTTGCACAGTTTTGTTCAGGAAAATCATTTGTTGTGGTATTAGGCATGCTCTAAACAAGGCCTCAGTTCCCTGAACCTGCCAGTCTTTTGCGCCCTAAATAGATTTTACATCTATTGTGTTCCTCCAAAAGTTGAACCCTAGTAGAGACAGCTGGGAAAGAAAAGAAACAGAATATATCAGCTTAGTGTTAGTTAGCATACTTTACTTTGCAGGTGATGGTGCAAACTTACGATAATATGAGGCAGGGTCAGATGTGTCATACCCAGAAAAATAAGCAAACTTCTGTGCAGATTTTTTTTACTTCCCCGTCGTGATGTCGGGCAATGTTCCCATTGAGTTCAATTGTAAACAGCACGTGAAATACTTTCTTTATGCAGAATATTATGATCGTAATGTTGAAAACAAAACATTTCACAGTAATTAGTTGTACAATCATACAATTCATCAGACGAAACACAGAAGAATGCTCTAGAACTTGTAGCATTTCATGCACTGTATTAATGTCCCAATAATCAGAAACAGTAGTAGGGGTAATTACATAATTCAAAGAGATTTTGAACAGATATAGAATTTGTAAAAGTTCCGTGGGGCTGTACACATCATATGATACCTTATCCCAAAAAATCCCATCGGGAACTGGAACAGCTGAAATGTTCACTAGGGAAAGGTCTCTTCGTTGATGGTGTGATGATGCAGGTTGTTTGAGAACCAGGTCCACCAGTTGTACTGCAGAGCGTTCTGGGAGATGGTGTACATTTAGGAGCAAGAAAATAATTTTTGCCAAACGAATCCAGAAGACCAGGAAAAGTAACGCAATTTAATCAAAATATGTCCTTTTCAGGCAAAGATGCAAAACACGCACTTTCAGGCTGAAAGGTAGAGGCAGCGGTGGTGGTGGATCTGATGTGTCGGAAGAGAAGTCATCAAAGTCATCAAAGTCAATGAAGGAGCCAGAGGCGGTTTGGTCTATTTTTGGCAGCTCAACAGGTATTGTGGAACTGGGAGAAGACTCAATCTGCGGTACATGGACTTAGACCGTGTTCTTTTCAGGTTTCTGAAATGAGATCTGTGTTTCTGTACTAGTTGACTCTACAGTTTTTGCAGTAGTTGCAACAGGTAGAAGGCATACTTCATTGTTGTTAATTGTTGTCTCTAGTTGGAGAGAGGATGAAGCTTCATTAGTTATTAAATCTTCCATCTGAACTTCCTGCACAGTAGCAAGAGGAGGCAGGTAGCTACCTCGGAGCCCACATGGCATACTGTTGAGAATCTGCCACATTGAGTGGTTTGATCAGATCAATGGAGACAAATCTTTTGTTTTTGCGGCCGGCAATGGGTAGAAGAAGCACAGTTCTGGTACCTTCAACAGCCTGGACCTAATTCTTTCTTGTCCATAATTTTCTCTCTGACCAGATCCCCAACCTTCAGGACCCAGGTAGGTCTTGCCAGCACTTCCTTCACTTCCCCAGTGGCAGTGCCTTTTATTTGGACTGTACTTTGTCTGTCCCGGAAGACTTTCAGTTCCTGTAGAACAGCCAAGCATTCAGTGATGTCAAACAGTGATTCCACTACCATTGAGCTGGGATTGTCAAGGTCTGGGACCCACAGCTTTACCCCAAACAGAATTTCATAGGAAGTTCGGCAACCCAGGGATTTTCTAGACAGGTTATTGAGTGCCTTATGGACCCCATACAGATGATAGTCCCAACTGCGGCCTGGTCCAAGTACTCTTGCTGTTAAAGACTGCTTTAAGTCACAGTTGTTCCTCTCCACAACTGCATTTCCCTCAGGATGGTATGGAGATGGGAAACGCAGAGTCACACTCAAACTTCCCATAGCTTCTTTGTGAGCCTTAGAGTTAAATGATGGACGCTGGTTGCAATGTAACGTGCCAACTGTGTATGTCCCGATGAAGACTCGCAGATCCTTTATAACAGTGTAGGTGTACGCTGACCGCTGTGGCCATACCCATAGGAATTGAGAGCAGGAGTCCACTGCAACCAAGATGTACTTGTACGCCCCATCCGATGACAGAGAACAGCAGTGATCCAGGTATACAGAAGCTAGGGGCTTGTTTGAAATCAGTAGAGGTGTCTGTAGTGGACGCACCAAGGTAGACCCCTTAATCTTCTGACAGATATCAAATTTAAGGAGAAAGTCTTGGTCTGTTTGTAACGACCAGGCCACTAGTAGCGTTGCTGCAATAAAGAAATTGTAGCAGCCACCCTTGCGTGTGCAGATGCCAGACCCTCGTGTGCAGCTAGGAATAAACCCATCCTGGGATCTGTGTTTAGTATTACTCTATCCCCTACTACATTTGCAAACTGATTTGCATATGGCTGCGATCAAACTGGAATGGCATGGGGAGCAAAAAGCTATGGCTTTAGGCCCAGATCTCTGTACTGGGGTGAATGTATGACATTGTTCTGTATTCTGTCCATCAATTGTTCTTTTTGCATTTGTCATCCCGAGTGGGACAGGTATGCCCAGATGTGGGTCCCGTGCTCTCCATGCCACTGGAGTCAAGCTAGCCTGGCTGATGAGGGGTGAAACCCAAAACCGGTCCTAGGATGCTTGTTTCCAGTCCAGGGAGTACCTGGCCTGGCAGTTCGGGCTGGACTGTTCCCATAGGGAGCAGCATCAAGACTGATTTGCATATGGCTGGGTTCAAACTGGAATGGCATGGGGAGCAAAAAAAGCGATGGATTTAGGCCCAGATCTCTGTACTGGGGTGAATGTATGACATTGTTCTGCATTCTGTCCAATAATTGTTCTTTTTGCATTTGTCACCCCGAGTGGGATGGGTATGCCCAGACGTGGGTCCCGTGCTCTCCATGCCACTGTTGTCAAGTTAGCCTGGCTGATGAGGGGTGAAACCCCGAAACCAGTCTTAGGATGCTTGTTTCCAGTTCAGGGAGGACCTGGCCTGGCAGTTCCAGCTGGACTGTTCCCATAGGAAGCAGGGTCAAGACTGATTTGCATATGTCTGGGTTCAAACTGGAATGGCATGGGGAGCAAAAAAACGATGGATTTAGGCCCAGATCTTTGTACTGGGGTGAATGTATGGCATTGTTCTGCATTCTGTCCATCAATTGTTCTTTTTGCATGTGGAATGTTTTGTGCATTTAACTTGTAGGAGTACTTGAGTGAAAAGCCTTTCGGCAAATGAGTGTCGTTGCGAACTGCATGGTCAGCCACCATGGTCTCTCTGTCTACCCTCGTACAGGAACGAGTGATTGCAGCAATCACAGCAGTGCAAACTATTGCCTTTTTGTGACTTCATCAGCCATGGAATTCCCAGCAATGTTTATGCCAGAACATTGGTAACTCAATGTGTGTATTACATGAGTCCATGGCACGCAATCTTTCAGCTTTGCCACCTGTTCCCAAAGAGGCTTGTCCTTGAGGGAAACAGCCCTTACAACATGGCTGTAACCACACAGTACCTTTACCACGCATGTGTTAAAACACATGCACTGTTACAATGCATATCTATTGCCATGCATTTTTTTACAATGCATAGGCCTTTACCACGCATGCCTCTACAATGAATTAACGTTGTAAAGGTATGAATGAAAAAGGCATGCACGTTGCACTGGTGGTAAGTGCATATGCTGGTAATGGTGGTAAAGCGTTGGTGTGGTCAAAGCTATCAGCGTCGTTAGAGGAAACAGAGAGACCTCTTGACAACCTGTGCCAAGCCTCGCCTCAGAAGAGCTACCTCATCATCCTGTAGAGGTAAGGGTGGATTGGGCCTGGGGCAGTGGGATACAGATTTAGGGCTTTAGACTGGGGTGGTTTTTTTTTTAATTCCTGGGTGGTGGGGGGTCTGGTTTTAGGGCTTAGGGCAGGGCTCAGGCATTTTTAAACAGGCCTGGGGCCCGAGGGGGTCATGCTGGGGTCTAGTCTTCGGGCTTAAGGCAGGGATTGGGCATTTTTAAAAAGGCTGGGGTCAGGAAAGGGGGTCACGCTGGGGTCTACTTTTAGGGCACAGGGCAGAGTTCAGGTATATTTAAATAGGGCTGGGAGCCAGAGGGGGCACGCTGGGATATACTTTTAGGGCTTAGGGCAGGGGTTGGGTATTTTAACAAGGGCTGTGGGCAGGGGGTGCCAGGGACCGGTTTGAGGGCAGGGGTCAGGGAAAACCTTTACCACACATAGGTCTTTAACATATGCCTTTACAAGGAATTTCTTTGTATAGGCATGCATGGTAAAGGAATATTCATTATTAAAAATGTGTGGTAAAGGTTATGCATGGTAAAGGCACTCGCGTTGTAACACATGCGTGGTAAAGGCATATTCATTATTAAAAAATGTGTGTTAAAGGTTATGCGTGGTAAAGGCACTCGCGTTGTAACACATGCGTGGTAAAGGCATGCATTGCAATGGAATGCATTGTACTGTCATACATTCTGTGCTTGATTGTGAAACCCTTTGAGTCTCTGAATCCATTCTGGCTCCCAAAATGCAGATACTCATTATAAGACTGTACACAGTAAAATGATTCTCACACAATAAGTGTGGGGAATCCTGGATCTTTATTTTCTAGTGTAAGTATTACAGCCCTAAGTTCCTCCAGTTGCGCTGCGCAGTCACCAAGTGACTGCGTGTATGTTTTCTCAGGGTGGAATTCTCCACCGTGCATGCAGCCTTACACAATAGCGCACGCGCTGAGTATTGATGCTTTGTCCCTACGGCAGGCTGGG
This sequence comes from Calotriton arnoldi, assembly GCA_963921515.1. Taxonomy (NCBI): domain Eukaryota; kingdom Metazoa; phylum Chordata; class Amphibia; order Caudata; family Salamandridae; genus Calotriton; species Calotriton arnoldi. The sequence goes on from CAWUFW010003234.1 coordinate 1,474,968, forward strand.
TCGAACCATCAGTGTATATGATGTAATCTTAGCATTCTAGAGGCATTATTTCATTAGGAAGAGGACATTCTTGTTCGTACTGCAAAAAAGGGTTGTGCTTGTAGTGTAGAGTCAAACTTGTAGTTTACATCTGTTGCAGTGAGTGGGTTAGCCCATTGTATCCATTGTGGATTAAATGCTTTGGCGTTTGGAAAACTTGCTCTGGTGACAGCCTCTAAGGTTGGCAATAATGTGTTTTCCCTGAGCCAGGGCTCACTCTCTCATGACAGTGGTTTTTACTGCTGTGATTATTTTTTTTGTAGGTGCAAAACACATTTCAGCATTGGGGCAAAGATGCAATTTATATGCATTTGGTACTGTGACAACTACATATATTGTTCCTGCAATGATGGTGATCACCAGGTTCGTTGTGTTTACACATGTGTTTACATAGGTGTGGAAGTGTTTTGAAGCTATCATGTCAGCTTGTACGGAACATAAGATATTTGTGTGTTCCAGAGTCCAATGTGTACTCGAAAAGTCTAGACGCATTAAGTCATAGAATGGTTTAACACATTCAGTGTAATCTGGAATGTAAATGCTGCCAAAATTTAAAAATCCCAATATGGATTGTAATCTCTTCAATGTAGTCGGATGTTGAATTAGTGCACACTTCTCTAAAAAGTGTGTTGCAAGGCTTTTACCTTCACCTGACAGCTCATATCCCAGAAAAAGGCGATTTAGATGGGCAATTTTTGATTTTTTGAGATTAAATTTGTAGCCCATGTGAGCAAAAACCAAAATTATGTGGTCCACTCTTGTCAAGTGCTCTGAAAGGTTATCATCTGTTAAGTAAATGTCATCGACATAGGACAATGCACGGTCCTCAAAATTTTGTAGTAACTCTGTATATCTAGCTGAGAACAGCCCAAGGCTATTCTTATATCCCTGGGGTAATCAACAGAATTCCCTCTGAGAGCAAAGCGCACTGAATGTGGTCAGATATCTGCTTCCAGGCAGTATATTTTGGCAGAAAAATCCATTCGAGATGTCAAGAGTTGTTTTGTATTTTTTCCGCACTATGTTATTCATCAGTGCTGCGCTGTCTGCATTTTATACTGCAAATGTGCAAATAGGTATATTTAAATGTCTTTAGTCTAATACCATATGGTATGAATGATCAGGTTTTATTAAGGGAAACAAGGGATTATTCATTAATGAGGTGCAACTTTCTATTACACCTTTGTATTCAAGTTGCTGGAGAATTTCCCTAACTTGTTGTTTAGCTTCATGAATTATTGGGTATTGTCTTTGAGGTTGTGGGGTTGTCCTCAGTGGTATTTTATGGTAAGGGAAACTGTCATCCCACCCCACATGGTTGCAGTATAACACAGGAGCAAGGGCTAATGACCACTCCTTGGCGTATGAACTTTTTCCCGATTCTGGAACGAGGTCAGAGAAAGCAGGTAAAATTACCGCTCCCCCATTTGGGCAATCCTCCCAAAAGGGAACATTGGTGGTTCTGGGTATGTCCCCCTCCAATTGGAGTTGTTTTTTGAATAGACGATTTGGGACACTTACCCTGGGATCAGGTGTTTCCACTGTGATATACTCACTCAATCCATCAGGTTCTGGAGAAATATCTGAAAATCTGCAGCGCCGTCCAGCATTGTCACTGTTCATTTCCGCTCAGAAGCAGAGTCCTCCATATTCGGGGCATGCCTGACCTTAAGTCAGGCTACCTTCTTCTTTTTGAATTGAGGCTTGGAAGGCTTTGGTTTTTCTTTGTGTTTAATTATGTAGTCAGATGAGTGTGGTGAGTCCATCTTTGGTTTCACGTGCCGTTCTCACTGTCCACCTCTCTCCGAACATTTATCTGATGAATCCTGAAAGTAACGAGACGACTGTGCAGTATCCTGATAGCTGTCAGGCAGTCTTATATTATCGCGGTTTCACAGGTTATAGCGTTTTTCATTGTCTCCTGTTGAGGAGACCCACCCTGTGACTTAGTTTTGTCTTTGTTTGTCTTATTCTCACACTTTTTCTTTTTATAAAAGATTTGGGTGCTTGCTTAGAGTTATCCTTTTCAGAATTACTCTTCATTTGAGGTTTACCATGTCTGGCTTCCAAATTGTCTCTACCCAGTGTAGCATATGTTGAAACGATAATTTTAGGTAATTTGCACTCCTTTTGTGCAGGAGCCAACACTGTTGCCTCCCCTTTTATGTTACTTAACATAATGGCGGATACTGTGGTAAAATTGCCCATAAGTTTCATCCCCAAGTTCAGGGCAGGTGCTGCCCCGTACTCATTCTGGGTCTGTTTTCAGCACTTCAGGCAAAATAGCCAATGAAGGAATACCATGTGTTCTGGTATATATGGCAGTAAAGATTGTAGTCTAAGTTGTGCAGTCTTCTACAGGGGGAGCCAACCCTATAGGCAAGCAAATAGTCAGTATTCTGTGTTTTTCTGTGGTCCCATATGGGGAAACACCGCCTCAAACTGGTTTGTTTTTTGTGCAATACAGAACAGAATTTTTTCCGTCTGACAAGAATTTTTCCCATGACTGCATTTAGAGTTTTTGGGCTGATGCCTGGGGTAGTCAATTATGGGTGTACAGCTTGAATGGGCCATGCAGGGTAAGTGTCAATGTTTGTGTAACGAACTGTGTAAGACATCTGTATATTGTTATTAGATCTTTGTATAGTGTTCACACCTCAGCTGCTGGTCCATCGATCAACATTAGAATGTGGTGTGTAGCCGGCTAAGATTGGCCATGTTGCTCCCCCATTGCTGAGAGGACTGAGTCTAATGTTTTCTGGTGTGTATGGAAGGGTGAGAATCTAATGATGTTTAACCTGCACTCAAGATTACTCTATGTTAACTTGTTCACTTCTTTATTAATCAAATTATATGTGCTGCCTCATGACGGAGCCTGCTTGTCTCCGTTGCTAAACTATGTTTCATAAGAGTGCACAAAATGTATATGGAAGGGTGCCATTAAACCAATTTATGTGTTCCAGGTACATGAGAGGTATCTATATTTCTTCACATGGGGTATAATTATTTGGAACTCCATTCTCTTTGCAAGTGTGAAATAACTGTGCGGTGCCGTTTGCAGCCAGGAATATAACCCAGGAATAGAATACCTCTGTCTAAAATGCCTTTGCCTATAGCTGTGAGACCATGTTGTAGTAATTTCTGAGTAATCGCATGTCTGCAGTTCTCAGTGATGTTAAGTACTGCTGCATCTTCATCTTCAGACATTATAAAAATGTTTTAATGAATTACAGAGAGGGTAACGCAATGTGAAATAGATTCTTTGCTACGTTCTTGCTTGATCAGCCTACAGCCAATGCATAGGGTAAACTTCTCAGCTGTGGAGGCATTTCCCTACCACCACAGACATCTCGAGTTAGGAGGTAAGTAGGGGTCTCCGAGAAAGCCCAATAGAACTACTCAGGTGATCCATTAAATAATTCTACCAACATTGGTGGTGCCATGTCGTGTAGTCCCCCACTTTCCAGTTATAACTGCATGTTTGTTGGGCAACATTAACGTAGGGATGTTGCCAGACTGATTCCGTGCATCCCCGCACGATATGTCATCCTAAAGACCAGTTAGCCCACAGTGCCACCATAAATCCCCCTAAACCTAGATGGGTGGCCAATGGTTTTGGCAATCACAGAACATGACAACCCTGAGCGCTCCCAGGGCTCGTGGTACCAGAACTAGAACCCTTTCTCTCAGTCACTCATGGTCTCTTTCTCTCATATTACATCACTCATGACATAGTCAGTGACATCAATGAGGACAACCTTTGGTTTTTTCAGTGAATTACTAAGGTTTTTCAAATTCTATTTCCTAACTATAGCGTCCCTGTAACCTATGATTTTTTTAATTGAATTTCTAAGGTTTTTAAATTGTATTTTCTATCTATAATGGCTCTATAATGTGTATTTTTATAACCTTGTATCTTCTTCAGTGGATTAATAAGTGTAGTTTTTTTCTTTAAATTTTTTATATTCGTAATGACGTCACAATACCCGCAGTGACGTTGCGAAAGGCGCATGTTTTTGAGGAAGTCTTAAACATATATATAGACACATTTTACTTAATAGCAGACACTAGTTGTTTAGGAATGTAGAGTTCATATTTGAGTTTGTGTGATGGTTTTTTGAAAAACCACTTCAATGTGGTGTTTTATTCGTTCGCGGTGATTCTGTATACTGCGGCGCCGTAGGTAGTCACGAAGCGCATGTGTTTTTTTAAAACCCGGGAACACATACTTACACATATTTTAAGTAATATTTGACCCAAGTTGTTTAGTGATATAGGGGCAAATGCATCAAGCATCCAATTTGCGATTTTTAAATAGCGATTTTTAAGAAATCACAATTTTTTTGCGATTCGGAAAAATTTGCTATTGCTAATAACGATTGCATATTACCAAATCGTAAAAAGCAAATCCGCTATTACCGAATCGCAAATAGCAATTCGCAATTCGCAAATATCGATGCAGCTTGATGACATCACTACAAGGAAGTGATGCTGGGATTGCTCACACCTGTGTACTGAGAGAGAGGCAGAGGAGGAGGTAAACTGTTGGAGCTGAGCAGAAGTAAGCTTTTTTGAGAGCAAAACCTGTGCAAGAACACCAGCATGGCTTCTGGAACAGGTGACAAGAAAGCAGAAGGGCGCAAGAGGAAACTGAAATTCAGCGATAAAGAACTTGAAGTCCTCATTGAGGAAGTCGTCCAGAGCCACGACAAACTGTTTGGCAAGCAGTCACTGCAGGTCCCAGAGTCGGTGAAAAGAAAGATATGGCTTGGGATCCAATCCAAGATCAATGCTGTGGGGGTCACACAGCGCTCAATATCAGAGCTGCGCAAGCGCTGGTATGACCTGCAGAGCCGTGCTAAGGAAAGGGTGGCCGCAAGGCTTGCAGATGCAAGAAAAACAGGAGGGAGACCATCAACGAAATGTGCCAACACACCCCTGGAGGACATGGTGGAGTCAACACTGCAGCCGGAAGCGGTTGTTGGCGTTACACAGATTGACACCTCTGAACAGGCCGATACTTCACAAGGTAAGATCAATGCAAATCATCATTCATTGTTAAATCTTAAAAATCTTCCCTCTATTCAGATCAGGCTTAGTGTAGCAAATCTGACTCCAGTCCACATTTTACTTGCCACACCCAAATGCATTATGGTATTAGCATACAGAAAATACAAATTGAAAGGCAAGGAGGGATCCAAACAGAATTAGTGCATCAGAGTACAACAAGCACGTGATTAAACTAGACTTTGTGTGTAACTAAATAACTTTATTAAACAATGCCATGCGCAATGTTACATACATGTCCACACAAAATACTGAACTTGCACTGTTTAACATCACAGATGCAGCTGTGCAGGAGACTGACGGTGGTGATGTCCATGCCACACCGGATACTGAGGCACAGTCAGTAGAGGAGACAGAAGTGGCACCAGCAACACCGATACCTGCATCCACTAGATGCAGGATGTAGGAGAGTAGGATCTGCTTCACATGGGTACCCCCACTTTTTGCTGATGCTTCACTGTTTTTCGACTTTAGTCTGGCTGGGGCCCTGCTAATCAGAACCCCAGCCTAGCTGCTTCCTCTCTAAAATGGTTTCCATGTGCCTTAGGCACATCTCTGATTGGAATCTGGAGTGCCCTTATAAGTCCCTAGTATATGGTATACTATGTACCCAGGGCATAGGTACCCCAGAGGCCTGCCAGGGGCTGAAGCATGTATTATGCCACCCCTGGAAGGCCAGCCAAAATGACACCACAGGTCTGCTACTGCAGCCTGGGTAAGGTGGTGCATGCACCCCTTACTGTGATATAGGCTACCTATATCACTACAATTGCACACACATATAAACCTATAAGTCACTCCTATGGCAGGCCTTAACAATCCTGAAAGCAGAGTGCTTGGTTTTTGTGTGAGAGGGTGCCCCTGCATGAGCAGAGCCCCTCTGCAGCGTTCGGAGTCCCTCCTCTGATGCTGTTTGTGGTACAGCCTGACCATATACTCTTAAGTGCATTATATCCTCACAGTACAATGCTAACTTTGGACTGGCTGCACCAAAACATGTCGTGTTTGGTGTCAAACATCTTGGAATACTACCCCCCGCCAATCCTGGCGGCGGGGGTAGCATTCCACCCTTCTAGAGGGAGAGACATGTACGCACCGGGCTACCCGGTAACTTCTTTCCAGAGCCCTGGCATCACAAAATGGATGCCGCTGCCACAGACACGGGTCTGGCCTCCTGCTGCTGACTGAAACTCCGGCAGGGGAGGCCTGGACAATAGGTTTCCTGTCGAAGGGAGGTGTAACCACCTCCCCAGACAGGATAGTGTGTATTGGGGCTGGGCGGGAGCACCCTCTGGTGCTTTGAAGTCCTGCACTGGGGGCACATTTGGTGTCCCTGTGCATATGCCAGTTCAAAGCGGTTGCAGGGGCTACCTGCCCCTGCTCTGGCGCAAAACTGGACAAAGGGAAATGGGTGTAACCACCCCTCTTCCCTGACCCTCCCATAGGTGGGTCCCCAGAGTATGTCCAACCCCCTAACTTTGTATAAGTATGGGACCCCAGTCCTTAGGACTTTAGATATCCCTGGACGAAACTCTGTAACTGAATCCTGGAACTTCGACGCTCTACTCAAGACTAGAGGACTGAAGAATCTCCCTTGGGGTCAAGGAGTGACTCCCCTGCTTGGCAGGCACCAAAGAAGCAATTGTCCGGTCTGCATCGCCGAAGCTCCCACCGGACGCTGAAGTCTTTGCATCACCAGAGATAGATTTCCAGACTTCCCCGAGGCTGCCCTGAGTCCCCAGCAAAGCTGAGGCCCGTAGCTGTCGTGGGTAACGTGGAACCGTGACCCCTAGACACCAAGCACATTTGCAAGTGCATCCTCTTCCTGGTCTCCCACGAAGTTGTGCTTTGGGCTCCAAGTAGCTCTCGCCTCCAGCATTGACTGCACCGAAGATCACTGGCCTCCACTCCACGAGTGTCCTGCAAGCCAGCTCCAAGTGCGTCCACTTGAGGCTCCTTTGCAGTCGCTAGTCCGTTGGCTAGTGGGCCCTCCTGAAGGCTACTCTTCTTCTGCTTGGGCTTCCCTGGTTGCACCAGACGTGCCCTGACTTACCCTCGCTGGGTGAGTCCCTCAGACCTTGCTGGTCTGTACCACCATCCTTCTTCTATTTCCACGTTACTTGCCGTTGCCAAGGCTTGTTGGGTCCAATCCGGTCGCCGACACCCCAGCAATCGACAGTCATTGTGGGACAGCTCGAATCCAGCTCCTGGTTGTCGTTGACACCTCCTGGACCTCGTGGCTGAAGAGTCAAGACGACCATCAACCTACCTGAAGCACCCGACATCGGTGGGCATCTGCTCATCGCCTTCCTGGTCACTGGCTAGTGACCCAGACTCTGTCCCCTCTGCTTTCAGGTTCTTCAGATCTTCGATCCACCTTTGGATCCACCCGAACACTTTCGACTTGGTCGCCAGCAGCACTTTGCAGCAGATCGCCATTGAAAACGACGACGAAACCCGACCTCGAAAGGCACTTATGCACCCGGCTTCCCTGGGTGAGGTAACACAAGTACTCCGGTGCTCCCGTGGGTATTGACTCTAGAACAGCCTAGTTCTAAAGGGGTTTGCTCCAAGTCCTCCTCTAAGTGTCCTTTTTCTTTAAAACTCCAACCGCGACATTCCCCATAGAAGTCAACGGCGGCTCGCGGCTGTGTTCTCACACTGCACGCGTCCCCGTGGGTCCCCTGTGTCACTACCTTGGGTGGTTCCTTGAGGGCCAAGCACTTCTACAGGCTCTAGGCCTTGTGTCTAGCTCAGTCGTGGTTCTTATACCACTTTATTGGTATATGGTTTGGTACGCCCCTAGGGCTCAAACGTGTATTTGTGCTATTACTGTTGATATTCGACTTGTAACTTATGTACTTTGAACTCTAGCCTCATAAAGAGACTAGAGGGGTGTGTTTAAGACTAAATACATATATTTTAAATATATACCTGGTGTGGTCCTCTTTCATTTGGTCACTCAAGAGATTATAGACTGGTAAAACAAGCTGCTTTACATTCCTTCAAGACTTAGCCTGAAGGCTGCTCTCCATAGCTACCACTAGGATAGCTTTCAATAAAGGTTGTCTTTAACCTATCTCCAATAAGGGGTTGTTTGGACTGGTGCAAGGTGCCCACTATAATTAGTGGACAGCATATACCAGGCCAACTTCTCACATTGGTGTGCAGCGTGTGGGATTCCAGCTTGCTATTGTTTTACCAGATAATCTCAATTGAATTGATCAACTGAAAACCACTAAGGGTACCTTAGGTACATATAAATCAAGCTTAGGAAACAGTAAGTTCTACTGAACTTAGAGTTGTGTGTTAAGGGATAGCACACCCTTTCTACAACTCAAGAGAGTTTAGTAGGCCACACTAGAGTAGGTAGTGCATACACCACACCACACTAGTAATGTCTTCACTGCCAGGAACCAGGGAGCTCCTGCCATCCAGATATGACAACCTCACATTCTTGGAATTGAGAGAGTTGTGCAAAGTTAGGAAGTTGAACACAGGCAAAAGTGCCAACACCCAACGTCTCCTGGAGATGCTTCTGCTGGATGATCTTAGAAGACCCATAAGGTCTGAAAGGGTAGGCAGAGAGGGTGGGGCAGAAGATGAGGGAGGGGCCAGGGATGAAAATGCCCAGGACCTGACCTCTGAAACTGGCCAGATGGATGACAATGATCCTGACCTGGAAAGTGCAGCTACTCCTGAGGAAGAGGAGGAGGCCCAGAAGGACCTCCCCTTTGTCCCCCCAGGAAGAGTTGAGAGTGTGCCCAGAAGGACTAGATCTCCTTCTCAGGAGTCTAACCACTATGACACCTCAGTAGGGACCTCTGTCTCCTCCCATGGGAGGGAATCCTCTCATGAGAGGAGAAAAAGACTGATTCAGTATGAGCAAGCCCAGCTTGAGCTCAGAAAACAGCAGTTGGCTATAGACAGGGAGTCCCTAGATCTCTATAGACAGAGAAAAAGATGGGACTAGAGTCCCATGGTGGCAGCAATTTCCCCAGAGATAGGGAAAGGTCTTATGACCATAGAAACCTGAGCAAGATTGTCCCTCCCTACCAGAGTGGGGATGACATCCACAAATGGATAACTGCACTGGAGAGGGCCTGTAAAGTACAGAGGGTCCCTCAGGAGCAGTGGGCGGCAATCTTTTGGCTCTCCTTTGCAGACAAAGGTAGAGATAAGCTCCTCACTGTTAGAGAGGAGGATGCTGACAATTACAAAGTCTTGAAGAGTGCTCTGATTGATGGGTTTGGCCTAACAACTGAACAATACAGGTTAAAGTTCAGAGATACCCAAAAGCACAGACTCAAGACTGGGTGGACTATGTGGATTGTTCTGCTAAGGCTCTGGAAGGTTGGTTGATGGGCAGTAAGGTATGTGACTTCACAGGATTGTACAATCTTATCATGAGGGAGCAGATTCTTAATAACTGTCAAAATCAGCTGTTGCATCAGTACCTGGTGTACTCTGATCTGACCTCTCCCCAAGAATTGGGAAAGAAGGCAGACAAATGTGTCAGAACCAGGGTGAGGCAGAAGGTACAGAACCAAGGTGGTGACCCTAAGAAGCAAGATTCTAAAAACTCTGATAAGGGTGGGGAGAAGGGTAAAGACCAGAAGTCTTCACAAGGCCCCCAAAAATCTTCTTCAGGTGGGGATTCACAGTCTAACAAGGGAAAAGGCCAAAAGAAACCATGGTGCAAAGTCTGTAAGCAAAAGACACACTGGACCAGTGATTGCACCAAGTCCAAAGACTCTATTCCAGCCCCCACCAATGCCCCTAAGGCACCTGTTCCTCCTAGTGCAGTTACAATTGGTGGTGGGAGTACACAGGCCAAGGGTTTAGTAGGGTTGACCCTGGGTAATGAGGTGAGCTCTGGCCTAGTCAGAGAACTCACTCAGGCTGTCCTAGTCTGTGATGGAGGCATGGATGTGACCTCCTCTATGAGCCCCAGTAATCTGGGCAAGTACAGGCAACAGCCATTAATCAATGGAAAAGAGGCTTTGGCATTTAGGGACACAGGGGCGAGTGTCACCATGGTGACACAAGACCTTGTGGATCCTGGGCAGATTATACTTGGTGAGATGTACCAAGTGACCAATGCTAGCAATGTCAGAACAGACCATACTCTGGCAGTTGTTAACTTCTCCTGGGGAGGGGTAACTGGCCTTAAGAAGGTTGTGGTGAGTGCAAACCTACCAGTAGAATGCTTGCTTGGCAATGATCTTGAAACTTCAGCTTGGGCAGAAGTAGAGCTCAGGACCCATGCAGAAATGCTGGGGATCCCTGCAGATGTGTTTGCTGTGACCAGGTCACAGAGCAAAATGTCTAACACTGAACAGGCCTTGGATCCTGGAAAAATGGACCAAGTGCCATCCAAGATGAGGAGTAGTAGGGTTAAGGCAGTGCCTTCCCCCTTGGCTCAGAAGGAAGATCAGTCTCTTGAGGGGGATGATCTCAGTCCTGAAGAAGGAACTGTCCCAGAGGAGCTTGAACCTGACCAGGTTGAGTTCTTGGGGACAGGGGGCCCTTCCAGGGCAGATCTGAGCCAGGAGCAGCAGAGCTGCCCCTCTCTTGAACCCCTCAGACAGCAAGCTGCTGCTGAGGCTGCTGGGAATGCTAGTGGTCCCCATAAAGTGTATTGGGATGATGGACTCTTGTACTCAGAGTGTAGAGACCCCAAGCCTGGTGCCACCAGGAGGTTGGTTATACCTCTGAAGTTCAGGGGCTTCCTATTGACCCTAGCCCATGACATTCCTCTAGCAGGTCACCTGGGCCAGAACAAGACTTGGGACAGACTTGTCCCTCACTTTCACTGGCCCCACATGTCTGAAGACACCAAGGAGTTTTGTCGCTCCTGTGTAACCTGCCAAGCCAGTGGGAAGGCAGGTGGCACCACAAAGGCCCCCTGATACCACTACCTGTGGTGGGGGTGCCCTTTGAAAGAGTGGGGATTGATATTGTTGGTCCCATGGATCCCCAAACAGCATCTGGGCACAGGTTTATCCTAGTGGTGGTGGACCATGCCACTAGGTACCCAGAGGCTATTCCCCTTAGGACCACTACAGCACCTGTAGTGGCAAGAGCCCTCCTAGGAATTTTCTCAAGAGTGGGCTTCCCTAAGGAGGTTGTATCAGACAGGGGTGCAAACTTTATGTCTGGATACTTAAAGGGAATGTGGAAGGAGTGTGGAGTGACTTACAAGTGTACCACACCCTATCACCCACAATGCAATGGTTTAGTTGAGAGATTCAACAAAACCTTAAAGGGTATGATTAAAGGGCTCCCAGAAAAGCTCAGGCGAAGATGGGACATACTCTTGCCCTGCCTTTTGTTTGCATACAGGGAGGTGCCTCAAAAGGGGGTTGGCTACAGCCCATTTGAAATTTTGTTTGGTCACCCTGTCAGTGGTCCATTGTGCTTGGTGAAGGAAGGATGGGAGTTACCTCTCAAGCCCCCAAAGCAAGACATAGTGGACTATGTACTTGGTCTCCGCTCCCGGATGGCTGAGTACATGAAAAAGGCAACTAAAAACCTTGAGGCTAGCCAGGAACTGCAAAAAGCCTGGCATGACCAAAAGGCTGTACTGACTTACCAGCCAGGACAGAAGGTGTGGGTGCTGGAGCCAGTGGCCCCAGCAGCTCTCCAAGACAAGTGGAGTGGACCCCATACCATTGTTGAACAGAAGGGTGAGGTTACCTATTTAGTAGACCTAGGAACACCCAGGAGTCCCCACAGGGTTCTCCATGTCAACAGATTGAAGCCATATGTGGACAGGGCAGACATGGGCTTGCTCATGGCTACTGATGAGGGACAGGAGGAAGAGAGTGACCCACTCCCTGACCTGCTCTCACAGAACCCTGATGATGGGTCAGTGGATGGTGTAGCCTTGGCAGGCAGCCTCACTGCTCAGCAGCAAACTGATTGCAGACAAGTGCTCAATCAGTACAGACATATGTTCTCTCTGACTCCAAGTCAGACCACCTGGTGCACTCATGAAGTGGACACTGGGGACAGTCTGCCTATTCAAAATAAGATTTATAGGCAACCTGACCATGTCAGGGACTGTATCAGGACAGAAGTCCAGACAATGTTGGATTTGGGAGTTATTGAACCCTCAGATAGCCCTTGGGCTAGTCCAGTGGTCCTTGTGCCAAAACCTCACACCAATGGTGGGAAAAGAGAGATGAGGTTTTGTGTGGACTACAGGGGTCTCAATGCAGACACTAGGACTGATGCCCATCCAATACCTAGGGCAGATGAGCTAATAGACACTTTGGCCTCAGCCAAGTATCTAAGCACATTTGACCTGACAGCTGGCTACTGGCAGATCAGACTAGCTGATGATGCAAAGCCAAAAACAGCATTCTCAACCCCTAGTGGACATTATCAATTTGTGGTAATGCCCTTTGGTCTGAAGAATGCGCCTGCCACTTTTCAGAGGTTGGTGAATACAGTCCTTACAGGCCTGGAGGCCTACAGTGCAGCATATCTAGATGATATTGCTGTCTTTAGCTCCACCTGGGAGGATCACCTGGTCCACCTCAGAAATGTTTTGGAGGCCCTGCAAAAGGTAGGCCTCACTATCAAGGCCACCAAGTGCCAGATAGGGCAGAGTCAGGTTGTGTACCTGGGCCACCTTGTGGGTGGAGGCCAGGTTCAACCACTGCAGCGCAAAATCCAGACCATCATGGACTGGGTTGCTCCAATCACCCAGACTCAGGTGAGAGCCTTCTTAGGCCTGACTGGGTACTATAGGAGATTTGTCAAGGGGTATGGATCAATAGTGACACCCCTGAATGACTTAACTTCCAAGAAAATGCCCAAAAAGGTTCAGTGGACAGCTAGCTGTCAAAAGGCATTTGATGACCTGAAGCAGGCCATGTGCACTGCTCCCATTCTCCAGAGTCCTGATTACTCCAAGAAGTTCATTGTCCAAACAGATGCATCTGAATTGGGGGTAGGGGCTGTCCTGTCACAATTGAATGATGAAGGTCAGGATCAGCCAGTAGCTTTTATTAGCAGAAGGCTGACCCCTAGAGAGAAACGTTGGTCAGCCATAGAGAGGAGGCCTTTGCTGTGGTTTGGGCTCTGAAGAAGTTGAGGCCATACTTGTTTGGTACTCACTTCCTTGTTCAAACAGACCACAAGCCCCTCCTATGGCTAAAACAAATGAAGGGTGAAAACCCCAAACTGCTTAGGTGGTCCATTTCCCTACAGGGGATGGACTTTACAGTGGAACATAGACCTGGGAGTAACCATGCCAATGCAGATGGACTCTCTAGGTATTTCCACTTAGAACATGAAGACTCAACTGGTCAAGGTTAGTTTAATGTCCCTGCGTTTGGGGGGGTTGTGTAGGAGAGTAGGATCTGCTTCACATGGGTACCCCCACTTTTTGCTGATGCTTCACTGTTTTTCGACTTTAGTCTGGCTGGGGCCCTGCTAATCAGAACCCCAGCCTAGCTGCTTCCTCTCTAAAATGGTTTCCATGTGCCTTAGGCACATCTCTGATTGGAATCTGGAGTGCCCTTATAAGTCCCTAGTATATGGTATACTATGTACCCATGGCATAGGTACCCCAGAGGCCTGCCAGGGGCTGAAGCATGTATTATGCCACCCCTGGAAGGCCAGCCAAAATGACACCACAGGTCTGCTATTGCATCCTGGGTAAGGTGGTGCATGCACCCCTTACTGTGATATAGGCTACCTATATCACTACAATTGCACACACATATAAACCTATAAGTCACTCCTATGGCAGGCCTTAACAATCCTGAAGGCAGAGTGCTTGGTTTTTGTGTGAGAGGGTGCCCCTGCTTGAGCAGAGCCCCTTTGCAGCGTTCGGAGTCCCTCCTCTGATGCTGTTTGTGGTACAGCCTGACCATATACTCTTAAGTGCATTATATCCTCACGGTACAATGCTAACTTTGGACTGGCTGCACCAAAACATGTCGTGTTTGGTGTCAAACATCTTGGAATACTACCCCCCGCCAATCCTGGTGGCGGGGGTAGCATTCCACCCTTCTAGAGGGAGAGACATGTACGCACCGGGTTACCCGGTAACTTCTTTCCAGAGCCCTGGCATCACAAAATGGATGCCGCTGCCACAGACACGGGTCTGGCCTCCTTCTGCTGAGTGAAACTCCGGCAGGGGAGGCCTGGACAATAGGTTTCCTGTCGAAGGGAGGTGTAACCACCTCCCCAGACAGGATAGTGTGTATTGGGGCTGGGCGGGAGCACCCTCTGGTGCTTTGAAGTCCTGCACTGGGGGCACATTTGGTGTCCCTGTGCATATGCCAGTTCAAACCGGTTGCAGGGGCTACCTGCCCCTGCTCTGGTGCGAAACTGGACAAAGGGAAATGGGTGTAACTACCCCTCTTCCCTGACCCTCCCATAGGTGGGTCCCCAGAGTATGTCCAACCCCCTAACTTTGTATAAGTATGGGACCCCAGTCCTTAGGACTTTAGATATCCCTGGATGAAACTCTGTAACTGAATCCTGGAACTTCGACGCTCTACTCAAGACTAGAGGACTGAAGAATCTCCCTTGGGGTCAAGGAGTGACTCCCCTGCTTGGCAGGCACCAAAGAAGCAATTGTCCGGTCTGCATCGCCGAAGCTCCCGCCGGACGCCGAAGTCTTTGCATCACCAGAGGTGGATTTCCAGACTTCCCCGAGGCTGCCCTGAGTCCCCAGCAAAGCTGAGGCCCGTAGCTGTCGTGGGTAACGTGGAACCGTGACCCCTGGACACCAAGCACATTTGCAAGTGCATCCTCTTCCTGGTCTCCCACGAAGTTGTGCTTTGGGCTCCAAGTATCCCCTGCCTCCAGCACCGACTGCTCCGAAGATCACTGGCCTCCACTCCACGAGTGTCCTGCAAGCCAGCTCCAAGTGCGTCCACTCGAGGCTCCTTCGCAGTCGCTAGTCTGTTGGCTAGTGGGCCCTCCTGAAGGCTACTCTTCTTCTGCTTGGGCTTCCCTGTTGCTCCAGATGTGCCCTGACTTACCCTCACTGGGTGAGTCCCTCAGACCTTGCTGGTCTGTACCACCATCCTTCTTCTATTTCCACGTGACTTGCCGTTGCCAAGGCTTGTTAGGTCCAATGCGGTCGCCGACATCCCAGCAATCGACAAACGTCGTGGGTCAGCTCGAATCCAGCTCCTGGTTGTCGTCAACGCCTCCTGGACCTCGTGGCTGAAGAGTCAAGACGACTGTCAACCTATTTGAAGCACCCGACATCGGTGGGCATCTGCTCATCGCCTTCCTGGTCACTGGCTAATGACCCAGACTCTGTCCCCTCTGCTTTCAGGTTCTTCAGATCTTCGATCCACCTTTGGATCCACCCGAACACTTTCGACTTGGTCGCCAGCAGCACTTTGCAGTAGATCGCCATTGAAAACGACGACGAAACCCGACCCCGAAAGGCACCTAGGGCACCCGGCTTCCCTGGGTGAGGTAACACAAGTACTCCGGTGCTCCCGTGGGTATTGACTCTAGAACAGCCTAGTTCTAAAGGGTTTTGCTCCAAGTCCTCCTCTAAGTGTCCTTTTTCTTTAAAACTCCAACCGCGACATTCCCCATAGAAGTCAACGGCGGCTCGCGGCTGTGTTCTCACACTGCACGCGTCCCCCGTGGGTCCCCTGTGTCACTACCTTGGGTGGTTCCTTGAGGGCCAAGCACTTCTACAGGCTCTAGGCCTTGTTTCTAGCTCAGTCGTGGTTCTTATACCACTTTATTGGTATATGGTTTGGTACGCCCCAAGGGCTCAAACGTGTATTTGTGCTATTACTGTTGATATTCGACTTGTAACTTATGTACTTCGAACTCTAGCCTCATAACGAGACTAGAGGGGTGTGTTTAAGACTAAATACATATATTTTAAATATATACCTGGTGTGGTCCTCTTTCATTTGGTCACTCAAGAGATTATAGACTGGTAAAACAAGCTGCTTTACATTCCTTCAAGACTTAGCCTGAAGGCTGCTCTCCATAGCTACCACTAGGATAGCTTTCAATAAAGGTTGTCTTTAACCTATCTCCAATAAGGGGTTGTTTGGACTGGTGCAAGGTGCCCACTATAATTAGTGGACAGCATATACCAGGCCAACTTCTCACACAGGACCACAGTGCCACCACTGCCAGATTTAGAAAATGAGGAGGGGAGCCAACCTGACACTCCAACACCACAGGCTGGCCATACCCCCACAACAAGATCAGAAGTACCAATGCGGCGCAGAACCGTCCACTTTCGTAGGCGTAGGGCAAGAGCACACTTGGCAGCTGCAGGAGACAATGGGTCTGCTGTCTGGGGTGGCCTGGAGGGACAGATGCTGAAGGTCCAGCGCCTACAATGCAACAACATGTTCTTAATGCAGGCCCAACTTGGAACATTGGTAACAAACATTGGCGAAATCAAGGACTGCATGAAGGAGCTCACAACTGCTGTTGTGGAAGGACAGAGGGCCACAAATGAAAATGTTTCAAATGTCACCAAAGCCATGTATGATTTGTGCAGGGTGATGAAGGATGACCATGCATCCCAACGTAAAAGGCATCATAATTTGATGGTGCGCCTAGATGGGTACACAAGGGCCATCAATCGGCTGAGCACAACCACAGCTCAGCTGTCCCGTCGTGCTGTGGGGATGCAAGTGCAGATGACCCATTGCTGTGGGGGTGTGGTCAGGGGCCTTATACAGGTCACCAATGCGGTGGAACAACTCCAGAATGCTGCAGTTGGTGGCAACAACATTCTGGGGGGGGAGGGGGGAGTGAGGAGGCCTCCAGCCTCAGTAGTCTCCTGGCACCAATAACCACAAGTAGGAGGCGCAGTACTCAGATCACCACTGGCTCCAAAGGCTCCACAAGGGATGTGGCAGAGCCTACAGAAAGGCCTCCCGGAGTGCATAGCCACAAGAAGTGAAGTGTGGGACACTGTTAAATCTGGTGAGGTAACCTGTAGCATGAACATTGTCTGATCTGCCATTTAAGTACCATTGCAATGTCATGTTGTTTGATTTTGTATAACACAATGCTTGTTTCCACCTGGAATGTGTGCATTAACACTACCACATTTTGTTTTATTAAACAGTTGAGCATGTAGTGTGTTGTCTCATCATTACCCACCTTAAAAGAAATGCTGTGTGATTTCTGCATGTCTCTGTCTGCCCTCTGCTGCGCTCAAACCGCGTGCTGCTTGTAGTGGTTGTCCTGGCTGATTGTCTTCCTCAGGCTTGCTGTCAGAGAATTCCAGGGGTACACCTCTAGTAGTAGCAATGTTGTGCAACATGGCACATGTGGCGACAATTTTGCAGCAGGTATCTGGCCTGTACTGCAATGTACCACCAGTTTTATGGAGGCAGCGGAACCTAGATTTCAGTAATCCAAATGTTCTTTCAATCACGTTGCGGGTGGAAATATGTTCCTCATTATATCGCTGCTCACATGGGGTACTTGGATTTAGGTATGGGTCAGTATGAAGGAGCGCACAGTGTATGTGCTATCACCTACAGGGTGTAAAACAAAAACATTACTCACTGCCATGTGTCACCATGGCCAAAGAGTCTGCAAGACAGTATTACATATGTTTACCAAGCAGGTATCCTTCGCCAAATTCACCCGCAAGGAGACGTGTGTGTATGCCACTGTGTCTGAAGATGTAGGAGTCATGTGTACTGCCAGGGTAACTAGCCACTATGTCTGTGATTATGTTTTTGGAATTGCAGATGACTTGTATGTTCAACGAATGGCATGATTTTCTGTTCCTGTAAATGTACTCACTTACTGAGGGCGGACAAATGGCTACATGCGTCTCATCAATGCAACCAATAACGTGGGGAAAATGGGCTACCTGATAGAAATCATATTTGGTTTGCTGCAATACCTGTGGTGTTGTGGGAAACCTCATGTGGTGGTGTATCCTCTGCAACATGGCATCAAGGAATGAGTTGAAAAAGCACGATAGGGCACTTTGGGAGACACCTCCAGCTGCAGCTATTACTCCCTGGAAGCTACCTGACTCTAGGAGGTGCAGGGAACATAGGACCTGCACATGAGTGGGGATGGCATGTGTCCTGCGAGTCTGACGCTGCAGTTGTGGATCTAATTTAGCTATGAGATCATAGATCATGTCTGCATTCAACTTATATTTGTCATATATCTCTTCCTCTGTCTGCCCCAACAATGTAACGCGCACTTTGAAAATGCGCTCCTGTATCCTCCTTCTTCTCTGTGCTGCTGCTCGTAGCCTCATCCACCTCGCCATGACTTAGAGCATTGCCATTGTGAGACATTCTGAGGCATTCTGGGCCTGTTTAAGTAGTTTAGGAATGGTTACCACCTGATTTGTTCAGTGAAATGGTTACCACCTGGTTTCATTTGGTAGTATTTAGCAAATGCAATTTGCGATTCCCAGCAGAATCGCGATTTGCGAATTTTTCATGCATAGGTTTGCAATTGCAAATTAGCGATTACCTATTATGGATTCGCAAATTTAGAATCTGTATTTAGGTAATCGCTAAATTTTGCGAATTTACGGAAGATTCTGCGATTTTGCTTCATGCATTGCTTATGGCTATTTTGCGATCGCAAACGGCCAATTTTTGTGATTCGCAACGTTTGCGATAGCAAAATAGCTTGATGCATGTGCCCCATAGTCTTTAAACCTAACTTTTGTAAGAACCTTTCAATTAAAAACTTTTTACTTGGTGTTTTATGTGATTGCGGTGATGCCGCAATGACGTTGGTAACCACGATGAACGTGTGTTTTGGTGAAGTGTATAACACATATTTATACATATTACATTGTATGATGCACATTTGGGGTTTAACATAAGTCGATTAACACTTATGTTTAAGTAGTTATTTTCAAATAAAATATTATTCTGTTCAATTTCTAGTCTTCACAAGGACGCCGATCATCGCGAAGCTCATGTGATTGGGAAACAAAGGAATTTGATTGGAAGATACACTTTTCAACTAAGAATAGAAAGAACACGCCCATTTATCTATCTTGTACATTCTTTATGAGGAGTTCATTCTGAGCAGCTCACTAGCATTTATTGGAGTGTTTTTTTCATATTTTTGCAAAAATGGCAACTCAGCCAGAAGAGGGCGATCAGGTGGAACAGCAGGTGGACCAGGAAGTCAAAGAGGTGGATTCTGGTAACTCTGAAGGTGAGGGCTTCCCCAGAAGAAATCAAACATTGCCTGGCATTTCCTCAGGATTCCTTCGGGAGACCCGAAAACAGTTACCAAATTTGTGTTATGCACAATATGTGACAAGACACTGTCAAAGGGTACAAATAAAAAAAATTCTTGCAGGACTATATCTATGCTTTCCCATCTAAAAACATACCATGGCAATCGTCTAAAAGCAGCAAGAAGGCAACACAAGGCTGAAGGACCCTCAACTTCAATAGCAGCTGCAAAAACACCAGGGCAGAGAGTTCCTTCAGATGTCCAATCTCAAGTTCAAGATTTGGCTCCAGCGTTTTACCAGATTGCATCATTCTGAATGGATTGTGGAGTAATACTGAGTGCTGGAGAGCAGTTTATAACAGCCCTTTGCAATGCTGCAAAGAATCATAAATGTTGATTTTTTTCGTTTTTGGCCCTTCATAGTTTTTCCACATTTTTGAGTGTGTGTTGAAGTTTTTGCACTCCCAGGTGCCATTTTTGTTTCAAGCAACAACAAAAAAATGAAAACTTTAAAATTCAGAAATAAATCTCCAAAAAATCCATCTCTTCAGTTAAAAAAGACAAGCTGAATGAATCAGTGTTTGAGCATGCATATGGTGATAAAATGAGTGCATGAATAGCACATTGGTGATTGTATGACTGATGCATGGTTGATTGAATGAGTGCATAAGTCATGCATGCATGATTGCATGAGTGATGCATGCATTATTGAATGAGTGCATAATCGTGCATGGATGACTGAATCAGTACATAAGTGGGACATGGATGATTAAATGAGTGCATGAGTAGTTGGATAACTACATGTTGAGTCCCTGGAAGATTTGATGAGTGCATGTGTAGTGCCTGGGTGATTGGATGAGTACATGGGTAGTGCATGCATGATTTAATGAGTGCGTGTGTTGTGCCTGGGTGATTCAATGAGTGCATGAGTAGTGTCTAGGTAATTGCATGAATGTATGGGTAGTGGCTGGGTGATTGGATGAGTGCATGGGTAGTGCCTGGGTGATTGGATGAGTGCATGAGTGATTGTATGAGTGTAAGTGCAGTGTCTGGATGATTGTATGAGTGCAAGTACAGTGCCTGGGTGAATGAATAAGTGCAAGTGCAGTGCCTGAGTGATTGTATAGCTGCATGGGCAATACATGAGTGAATGGATGAGTGCAAGTGCAGTACCTGGATGAGTTCATGAGTGCAAGTACAGTGCCTGGGTGAATGAATGAGTGCAAGTGCAGCCCCTGGGTGATTGTATATCTGCATGGGCAATACCTGAATGATTTAATGAGTGCAAATGCAATGTCTAGGTGAAAGGATAAGTGCAAGTGTGATGCCTGGGTGAATAGATCACTGCCTGTATGATTGAATGAGTGTGAGTGCAGTACCTGGATGATTGGATGAGTCCAAGTGCAGTGACTGAATGAATGGATAACTGCAAGTGTAGTGCCTGGGTAAATAGATGAGTACAAGTGTAGTTCCTGGGTGATTAGATGAGTGCAAGTGCAATGCCTGGTGAATGGATGAGTGGAGTGCAAGTGCAGTGCCTGGCTGATTGCATGACTTCCTGGGTAATGCCTGAGTGATTGTATGAGTGCAAGTGCAGTGCCTGGATAAGAGCATTAGTACAAGTGCACTGCCTGGATGATTGCATGAGTGCAAGTGCACTGCCTGGGTGATTGGATGAGTGCAAGTGCAATGCCTGAGTGAATGGATGAATGCAAGTACACTGCCTGAGTGAATGGATGAGTGCATCGTTAATGCCTGGGTGATTGTATGATTGCAAGTGGAGTGCCTGTATGATTGAATGAGTGCAAGTGCAGTGTCTGGGTGAATGGATAAGTGCAAGTGAAGTGCCAGGGTGAATGTATGAGTGCAAGTGCAGTGCCTTGGTGAATGAATGACTGCAAGTGCAGTGCCTGGTAAATGAATGAGTGGAAGTCCAGTGCCTGGGTGATTGCATGACTGCATGGGTAGTGCCTGAGTGAATGGATGACTCCATTCATACTGCCTGGGTGACTGGATGACTGCCTGAGTAGTGCCTGGTGAATGAATGAGTGCAAGTCCAGTGCCTGGGTGATTCATGACTGCATGGGTAGTGCCTGAGTGAATTGATGAGTGCATGAGAAGTGCCTGGGTGATTGTATGAGTGCAAGTGCAGTGCCTGGATGATTGCATGAGTGCAACTACAGTGCCTGGGTGAATGGATGAGTGCTAGTGCAGTGCCTGGGTAAATGAATGAGTTCAAGTGCACTGCCTGGGTGATTGCATGCTCCATGGGTGGTACCTGAGTAAATGTATCACTCCATGGGTCTGTGTGGGTGATTGGGTGACTGCAGGTATAGAGCTTAGGTGAATGGATGAGTGCAAGTGCAGTGTCTGGATGAATTAAAAATTGCAAGTGTAGTGCCTAGGTGATTCCATAACTGCATCAGTAGTGCCTGAGTGAAGGCATGACTCTTATGGGTACCACCTGGGTGATTGGATGAGTCCCTGAGTAGTGGCTAGGAGATTGAATGAATGCAAGTGCAGTGCCTGAGTGATTTGATGACTGCCTAGGTAGTGGCTGGGTGATTGGATGAGTGGAACTGTAGTGCCTGTGAGATGGGATGAGTATATGAGTAGTGTCTCAATGAATCCGTTATTAGATTAGTGATTTGACACACGTAAAATATATCCCGACCTCCAACCACTGTGAAAAAATATAAACAGAGAAAAATGTATTAGGATTTCATTTTTAACACTAGGCAACAAACACAACACACAATATATTTTCTCCAAAACTTTAATTCAACAGTGAAAAGTTTTACTGTTTTTTACTGTTTTTAGCTTTCATACTTCTTCACTTTCAACAGTGGTCTGTATGAAGCATCATCATCAAACAGTGGGGAAAAACAATCAATTGATTGTTTAAAAAACCAATTCAAAAAGCTTTATTTAACAGATTAATGTCATAAAAGCAAATTACATCTAATAAAAACTCATTTTTGATCACAAAATTTCAATACAGTGATTTTAAAAACTGCTATAAAATTAATAATATATATACAGCATGCACTCAGTTAAAATCTGATTAAACAACTAGAATAATACATTGAATACAAATATTGGATTGCCCTGTATAATACAAAAATCTCTGGTTAAGAATACTATAAGTAATTAGACATACACTTTAGTTCAATAAAGGAAGACTTCAGACGTGTATGTCAACCATCAGTGAATCAAATAGTAGGGAAAGAACATGACCTTATAGCCCACATCCAGCTCAGGTACTTAGCTACAGCTATTACAATGCAAAGAAGAGTATAATTACGTCATATTCTCAGCACGATACTACATGTGCTAGTGCCCAGCAATCTGCAGATTGGAGTCAAACACGCTTTGCGCGGAGCAGTATATGCTGGGCAGACAAAAACAACATGGGCATAGGACTCTTCACACGTCTGACAAAAAGGGCATTTGCTATCACCCTCAGTTACCCATTAAGCCGTAAAAGATCGCAAGGGCAGTGCCCCCACTCTAAATTGGAAGTACAGCTTCCGATCGTGTGGTTTGCTTATAATATTCCAGTACTTCTCCAAAGTTTCACTGTCAGGTAAATCCCTGTTAGGGATGAGCTATCACATTTGTTGTAGCTATTGTGATAAACCATATCCCAGTATCTTTCTTTTACGCTCTCCTTTGATGGGAATGAGATGTTCATAGGGTTTTCCCATAAATTTAGCATACCCATATTTGTCAACAGCGCTCTTATTTCACATAGCCATTTGATCTTGTGGAAAGAATCTGCTTTGATTATATCCCT
Organism: Calotriton arnoldi; assembly: GCA_963921515.1. Lineage (NCBI taxonomy): Eukaryota > Metazoa > Chordata > Amphibia > Caudata > Salamandridae > Calotriton > Calotriton arnoldi. The sequence goes on from CAWUFW010003234.1 coordinate 1,498,069, forward strand.
AAGGCCTTCAGCGTATGGTAACAGTTCAGGTGTACTCCAGATTCTGCGCCAGTACAGAATAGGACGTAATCTGGCAAGATCAACCAGAGCTTTCCGGCCAAGGTCAAGCAGCAATGGCAATGTCGGGGTGCTTTGTGGGAGAGTGGTGATATTACGGAAAAAGCGATTGTCAGCAACAGTGAGCTGGGGCATGTTCTCAAGACCCCAGAGTTCAGCCCCATATAACACCGAGCTCACAGCCTTCATATCGTATATTTGTAAAACAGGGCTAATTGGCTTAGTCAGGGAAGCATTGAACTCTTTTTGTAAGATACCTGACAGCTGTCGATGCTTCAGTGTGGCAGCGTCTATCTGACAACTCCATTGCATATCTTTCTGCATCATCACACCTAAATATGTAAAAGCACTGACTTGTTCCAATGGTCGATTGTCTAAAAGTATACCTCCTTTGAAAGCTCTATGTGGATTGAACACCATGAACTTGGTTTTGGTTACATTTATTTCCAAGCCCCGAACGGTGCAGAACTTTTCAAAAAGGTGTAATGCTTGCTGTAAACCACTCTGGGTTTTGGAGATTATTAACGTATCATCGGCGAACATCAAAATGGGTATTTTAATGCCTGCAAGGACCGGGGCGTCAATAGGAATGGATGTTAAATACTTGGCAACGCCATTAATAAAAAGCAAAAATAATGTAGGGGCCAGCACACAACCTTGGCGCACACCCTTCGCAACAGGGAAGGGAGTGGTAACATTTCCCTGCGTTCCCCAGCGTATTTGGGCAAAGTTGTCCTCATGAAGTCGAGCTATAAGGGATAGCAGTTCAAACGGCATCCCTAGCTCCTGGAGCACAGCCCAAAGTTTACTCCGAGAGACCAGATCAAATGTTGACTTGAGGTCGACAAAGGCAGCATACATGCTGCCCTTGCCTGAGACCACAGTCCGCCAGTATATTAGTCTAAACCTAAATACCTTGTCTATCGTGCTAACATGCTCTCGAAAACCTGCTTGTAGGGGAGTAAGAATGTCCTGGTCTTTAATCCATTCCTGTACTTTGCCTAACACCAGTCGTGCAATCGCTTTTTGTATGGAGTCGATTAAGCTTATAGGCCTATAGTTCCCTGGAAGGGTTTTGTCACCTTTTTTGTAAACAGGGATTATCTCCGCCCCCTTCCAGGAATCGGGTATAGGCGCTCCACAAGCAATGGCATTTGCAAGTAGCAAAATATATCTATTCCATTTTACCTTATCATGGAGGAAGATATCGGCCGGAAGGCCATCTATCCCCGGCGCTTTTCCCTTCATAATTGCTGAGAGGACTACATTGACATCGGCAGCAGTAAAAGGATTGCTGGTATAATAAGTATGGGGCAACGCAGGAACGCTTGCCTCTGCAGGATTAATAGCATATTGGGATTCAAAATGGCTTGTCCTACGTGGTTTTGGGGCTGTGGTTGAGGACCCTCCCTGCCCCATGTCACCAGTGACCAAAACCTACCAGCGTTGTTGTTAGCACATGCCATTCTTAGTTCCTGCCACCTGTTCTCATCCCATTCCTTTTTTGCTTTAACTTGGGCCTTCCTATACTTTGCCCTTGCTATCCGCACACTGCAAGGCTCTTTAGATGAGATCGTATCCGCAAGATTACTCCTGGCCTCTTTACACTCATTATTAAACCAGTGACATGAGTTTAATTGGAATGTTTTTTTAGCCCTGCCCTCTTTAATAAAAAGTGGTCGCAGTTTAGAGAAAAATTTATTGTGAAATGTAGTTATGTCCACAAGGGGAGCAGGGTAGGATAAGAGAGCCTCCAGATTGGAAATTGCATCTTCAGTTTCCATGGCAATGACATCCAAAATATGCGGTTTCTCCAAGACCATTTCCCACTTAAGTCGTCTCATATCGTTTGTGGGCATCAGGTCGCGTGTGGTAAGCTGAATATCATGAGAGCTATCTACATGTGGGGTCAGTGATTTAAAGGTTGAGCACAGTGGGTTGTGATCACTCTCCAGGCGATCACACACCTCCATGTCCAAGAGTGTATACCAAATCTTTAGGCTAATTAACATGTAATCAATGCGACTCGCATGTTGACCATTGTTAAAGGTGTTGGCCCCATGCCTGTCGGAGAGGGTTCTTCCATTTACCGCCCTTAGACCTCTTCCCAAGCAAGTGGCTTTGATTTGAATTGCCACATCTGTCCACCTCTTTACAGGTGTCAGCGCAAGGCTTGGAATTCCCCATTGTGCGTCCTCCTCCTTTGCCAGCTCATGGTCCTCAATACCAAGAGGCTCAAAGGTTGAATTAAGGTCCCCCGCCACTATCACCTGGGAGTCTTTAGAGAGATGATCCAAAAGCTCATCTAGAATTGTTATAGTTTCTGATCTCTTTCCCCCACTAAGCCCTCTGGCATAGATGTTATAGATGTCGATATTCCCATGGGAGCCCGCTGCCAATCTAATAGCTAGAATATCATTACACATAGTTGGCAGCTCAGTTATCTTTAAATATAGTGTCTGCCTAACCCAGATTGTGAGCCTCCTGAGGGCCTTCCTTTTTCTCCACATCTCGCCTTGGTATGATAGTTTAGGTACCCTAGCTGGAAAAGAGGCTCCACTAGCCATTTCTCTTGAAAGAGACATATGTCATATTGATCTATAAATGTGTGCCACTCCGGGGATACACCCTTTGACTTTAATCCGGCTATATTCCATGATACATTTTTTATACTAGTGGAGATGTAGGATGTCTCAATTTTCTCATTATGCACCGGGACTCGTGATACTATACCCTCCTTTCTTCCCTCGAGAACAGTATCTTTAGGGGTTAAATTATACAAGACTGGGTTTGGTTGGACTAATGTGGAAGAGATAGCAATGGTCTCGCTGACAGGTAATAATCTATCATGTGTAAGTGGGACATCACCGAGAAAAAGATACCTTCAATCTATCTCCCTTAAAGGAGACAAACCCATGTATGTAGCTGGTTCTGGGGGATTAAGCTTAATACGAATTCTAGAGCAGGTAAGATTTTGGGTACGAATATCAAAATCAACAAGATTATCTACCAAATAGCGATGGGGAAGTGTCAATGCAATATAGTCTAATGATAGTTCAGTTGACGAGTGTCGTTCAGCCATAAGGATGTCTTCTCTAATTACTGACCGACAACCCCTGACATGCCGTATCCACTGAATACATTTGTTGCGAAGAGAATCCACATCTTCCCTGTAAGTATTGCCAGAGCATTTGGGGACTTTAGTCATGTATACTATATTTTTCTTTCCAGTTTTAATAGGGGTCTCTTTAGGCAACCATAGTCTTATAGGTTCTGGGTGGTCATGATTTAACGGAAGCAAAGATGTTGGATTTTGAAGTCTGAGGTTTTGGTTTGTAGGTCTTGCTTTGAGTCCCCTATCTAAATGAGGACGTCTTGTGTTAGTGTAGCTTGCTGTTTTTTTTTCCTCATAGTTGTTAATACCAATCGGAGCTTTAGCGTGACAATGAGTGTCTGGCTGGTTATTACTACTCATGTCCCCCACTATACTTGGGCTATTTTGGGGTGGTTTTCTTAGCATGGTTTTGACCTGCTGGATAACTAAGTGGGCCTTGCTTAGGGAATCCACTAATTTGCAAACATAGGCCTTCAGCCACTGAAACTCATTCATGATAGCTGTTAACTGTATGGCAGCAGTACTTTGTGATGGGCCTTGTGGTGGCTCCATGGGGCCATTTGCCTCACTTGATTCTTCTATATCCTCAACGGTGTAGGTCGAAATACTCATTGTGGCTTCCCTGAAATCTTGGGGGAGAACAATTTGGGGAGTGGTCTCTGTCTCTGGTTTCTCTTTCAGAATGTCAAATCTGTTTGAGCATGGGAAGGCAGCCATAACATTCGATACAGGGTAAGTAAGTGATGTGTCTACAGCTGGACTTGCAGGAAGGGAGCTAGGGGAGTCCTGGGTATCAAGACTTTTAGGTATCTTTTTAAACATGTCTGCAATTTGCCTATTAATAGGCCCATTTCCTCCGCACTGCCTAATATTACTATCGGCTGTGGGATCATGTTGGGTAGGGTCTAGTAATACCTCACATTCAGTCAAAAGATTATCTATTCTATCCATCACCCCCTCCCCTGCCCCTTGTGTTCCCACCAAACCTTTCCTTTTGCCCCTTTTCAACTTTTTCTTTCTTCCCTCACCCATGTCACCCTCGCAGGATTTCCTTTTGTCCATGATAACAAAGTGATCAAATGATTAACACAAAGACAAAATGGAAAAAAAAACAAAAAACTAGCATCTAAAAACAGATAAACCTGTAGATGTAGATGACAGTTGCAATAGGCAAGAGAATAAATCTTTGGACCAATAGGCTCGCTAATATGCACAGTGAACAAAACCGGTCAGCTTTAAGGTAAAGGCTAGTCCAATTTGAGCACAGTTCCGTCAAAACAGACCAGACCAAGCCAAAGAGAAAAGTCTTGTTCAATCTCTTCCTTCACAGGCACTGAGAGATACAAATGGCTTATAAGAGGCGTGAGGCATGAGGCAAGACAGCGTTTTGTGAGCAAAGCTGGGTCCAGCACTACCCACTCAGTATCTAGGCCAGGTTGGACGAACACACTGGGTCTATGGTTAGCCCCTCTCAACTTAAGTAAGAAACTGCTGGTTCCAGTTTTTTCAAGGACAAGACAATAAAAGGAGAGCAGTGGAAAAAGAACCAACTCACAGTTTTTAGTCGCAAGAATCACCAGGGTCCACAGCCAAGGGGAATAGCCCAGCCCAGCCTCGTCTGGCCATGGACGGGCGCAGACGGGCGCGGCCCGGGCACGCCCGCGCCCGTCCTGCGCTGTGGGAGCCTGCACTGGTTTTTATACGCGCCTCCCAGCGCTGCTGGCGTGTGGCGTGTGACGTGTGCGGTGGAACACAGCCGCGATGCTGCCTGGGGCTTGCAGTCCGCCCCCCGTCCCGGTCGCGGCAAAAGAGGCGGCAATTGAAAACGGGTTTAAAAAAACAAATGTGCACTGTAGATCATTACAAATATGTCATACTGTGAATTCCACTCACTACAAGTTTGTTAATACTGGCTTACTGACAAGCTACTACCTTAATAAAAGCAACTATATGTAAAAACTGTTTCTGATATTTTTACATTTGGTACAAAATGTCCAACAATTATGAAGTAGACTTCACTTTTGGATATCCTTTTGTAAACATCATCCCTCTTAGGCCAAATGATGTCTAAAATGTTCTTGGTCCACGTACGAAAAACATAACATACAGTACTATGTAGAAGTTGCTGTAACAGAAACAAAAGGTGCAAATATTTTAGGGGTGAAGAGACTTCTTAGATACAACTTAAGGCTATTGGTATTATAGTAACTCCATTTAGTTTTTATCTGTGGTAACAGAATGTACTCCTCTAATGTTTTATAAATTCCTTTCCCGCAGTTAAAAAGAGTCTTTCATTTCTAAAGCTTGCTGTAGACAATACCCCTAATAGGCCGAATAATGTCTCAGAAACACATAATCTAAATACAAGTTAACACAATACCATATTTTGTTATCCTAAATTGCCCTTAGAACTTTGGTTTTAGAAATAGCAGATATGAGTTTGGTAACTTTTTAGGTAGTCTTGATTTGAATGTCATTTGTATGTCATTGCACTCTCAATCAATCAATCAATCAGGGAATTGTAAGCGTGCTACTCACCCATGAGGGTCTCAAGGCACTGAAAGGGGGGTCCGCAGATCTGTTTAGCCGAAGAGCCAGGTCTTCAGGGTCTTCCTGAAGGTATTCACGGAGGGGGCGCGTCTGATGTCTGCCAGTAGCTCGTTCCAGGTCTTGGCTGCAATGTGAGAGAAGGATCTTCCGCCTGCTCTGGCTCTGTGGATGCGCGGGGTTTCGGCCAGTGCGAGGTTGGAAGATCGGAGGTTTCTTTTGGGTACGTGGAAGTTGATTCTGTTGTTGAGGTATTTGGGTCCGTTGTTGTGTAGGCATTTGTAGGCGTGAGTGAGGATTTTGAAAGTGACTCTTTTCTCCACGGGGAGCCAGTGGAGACTCGTAGGTGTTGGCTGATGTGTTCGTGTCGGGGGATGCCGAGGACGAGTCTGGAGGCGGTGTTCTGTATTGTTTGGAGTTTGCGGAGTAGGGACTTGTTGATGCCGGCGTAGAGTGCGTTTCCATAGTCCAGTCTGCTGGTGATGAGTGCATGGGTGACTGTCTTCCTTGACTCAGGGGTATCCACTTGAAGGTCTTGCGGAGGATGCGGAGGGTGTTGAAGCAGCTGGAGGTGACGGTGTTAACCTGTCGGTTCATGGTGAGTGATGAGTCGAGTACGATGCCGAGGTTCTTGGTGTGGTCTGAGGGGGTAGGTGGGCTTCCAAGGGCGGTCGACCACCAGGTGCTGTCCCATGCAGAAGGGGTGGTACCGAGGACGAGGTCTTCTGTCTTCTCGGCATTGAGCTTCAGGCAGCTGTTGGTCATCCAGACTGCGACGCCTTGCATTCCTTTCTGGAAGTTGAGTTTGGCAGTGGTGGGGTCTTTGGTGAGGGAGAGGATGAGCTGGGTGTCGTTGGCGTAGGATACGATGTTGAGACCGTGTTGTCGGACGATGGCTGCGAGGGGGGCCATGTAGATGTTGAAGAGGGTGGGGCTTAGTGATGAACCTTGTGGGACTCCGCAGGTGATTTTCGTGGGGTCAGAGAGGAACGGTGGGAGTCTGATCCTTTGGCTTCTTCCAGTGAGGAATGATCGGATCCAGTCCAGGGCTGTTCCTTGTATGCCTGCGTCGTGTAGTCTGGCGACTAGTGTGTGGTGGGAGACGGTGTCGAAGGCCGCTGATAGGTCGAGTAGGATGAGGGCTGCGGAGTGGCCTTGGTCCAGGGGGGTACGGATGTCGTCTGTGGCGGCGAGTAGATCGGTCTCTGTGCTGTGGTTGCTTCGGAATCCGGATTGGGACGGGTCGAGGACGGCGTTCTCTTCAATGAATCGTGTCAGTTTCCTGTTGACTGTTTTCTCTGCAACTTTGGCTGCGAAGGGTAGAAGCGAGATAGTTCTTGAGGTCGGTGGGGTCAGCTGTGGGCTTCTTGAGCAGGGGTCTGACTTTTGCACACTTCCAGTCGTCTGGGAAGGTGCCTGCTTTGAAGGTGGTGTTGATGGTGCGTTGTAGTTCGGGTGTGATGGCGGCCGCAGCTCTGTGGTAGATGTGAGGGGGGCAGGGGTCGGTGGGGGCCCTTGAGTGGATGCTTTTCAATGGTCGAGGCGGTGTCTTCGGCCGTGATCGGTGTCCAGTTGGAGATGGTGGGCTGGCTGGTGTTTCTGGGGGGTGGGGGGCCATCTGTGGCACCTGGTGGATGGTTGATGAAGTTGTCATAGAGGTTTTTGATCTTGAGGTGGAAATAGGTTCCAAGCTTGTCGCAGAGGTCTTGGGATGGTGTGATGTCTGTGGCTTCGCTGCGTGGGTTGGTGAATTCCTGAATGACACTGAAAAGTTCCTTGGAGTTGGTGGAGTTGGCCAGGATTTTGTTGTGGATGAAGTTCCTCTTGGTGGCTCTGATCTGGTTATGGTAGTCCGTCAAGGCGTCCTTGTGGGTGGTGTGGTTTTCGGTTGTCTTGGTGTTTCTCCAGTTCTTCTCCAGGCGTCTGCAGGTGCGTCTGGCTTCTTGGAGAGCGGTGGTGAACCAGGCGGCTTTCCTGGGGCGTTGTCTGTCGGGGTTGCGTAGCGGGGCGAGCTCGTATGCCTAACTGAGCTGCTGTTCAGGTAATTGTGGTAGTTGAAGGTTCCGCCCATACACATAAATTTAATCCATCCCATGAAGGACAGTTTATTCATTTTTCAGTTTGCCTTTTACCTTACAGAGCTACGCACAATCAATGGCGAGCTACTGGAAGTGCGACTATTTATCAATAGTTCACACCCATATTTGGAGTCCATCATCAACACTGAGACATTATAGAAAATCGATACTGAGAACTACACTCCACACTGGGAATTATTAAAAACAGATACAGCGCCCCAAGTGAGCATTAGAATAATACATTTATGTTTTCATCATATATGCTCCCGATTTCTAGACGCCATCTAATTGCTGGACGCTGGTCTATTTTTTCTATCATACACAAAGGTCTTGCGTTTATAACCTTGTGATCTGAACCAGTTGCTTCATATATATAAAGTAAGCTATTTGTGTTTTCTTTCTTGTTCTTCTTCCTTTCTCCCACTTTCTGTTTATGTTTACTCCTTACTTTCCTTCCTCTTTTCTTTTCAGCCTTTTTTCTTTCCTTTCTGGGACTATCATAAGCTATTGAGCACTGACGTCGATAGGACTTGTGTTTCTTAATCTTTTCACATTGGGTGAAAATAATGATTTGGTCCTGTCACCTATTTCTGGGATCTTTTTGTGGCAACACGTGGTAATATATAGCAGTATTATATCATGGAACTCAGTGTGTTTTTTAGATTTGTGTTTTTATATGGCTTTTATTTTGTAGGATAAGGTTGTGGCACTCCTGATGAAGGCGCTTTTAGTGCCGAAACGCGCGTTGAGAAGATCCATCTTATAGCCACCTTTTCATTATGTATATATGTATAAATTAATGTTGCATCTTATCTTTTCCAAACTATATTGGTTCTTTGTGATTTTTGTGATTTTTGTTACATTGAAATCATGTTGTACTGTATTTATGAATTGTTTAATGCCCTTTTAAAAATAAGTCTAATAAAATTCAGATATGTTTTATTATAGCTACATTGTATCCACACTGAGTTCTTAATATCATGATGTTGTTGGTATGATGAGTTGTTAAACTAATTGAACCGTATGACTGCCTAGGGATTTTGCTTACAATTATATTATTGCCCTGCCCTAGGAGTACTAGAGCCATTGCAGGGGGTCCTTGATATTTGCATTGTTTACCCACAGCTTGTCTGTGTGGGACTGTCCGTCTCTTCTCTTATCTGGTGTATCAATTTTGAATTTACTGTTTACCTAGTGTTTTGCCACTTATATTCTGTATAATTTTTACCTTTTGCTTTTCTTACCTTACATTTTCTGTTCTGTTCCCCTTCTCCCTATATATAGCTGACTACCCCTGAGAAAGACACCCCTTAGTTCCTTTTTGGTAATTTAGACTATATTTTCACATTGTTTTAAGGTTGATTTGAACATGGAACAACTCAAAACATTCAGGTTTTCAGATGAAGATTTTGCTCTTTTGGTTGGCACAAGTAATTCTTTCAGTAATACCTCAACCACCACTGCCCAGAATAACGATGACTCCATTAAATTGCTTAATTTAAAAAAGAAAATCAAAAGAATAGAAACCCATGGAGATTTTATGTTAGAATATTTAAAGGCAGGGTTCATACCTGAAGGACTGAGAGTACGCAATATCCCCGGTCTATTCGTAGAATTTAGGAAATTCCTTGAGAAATGGAGTATGATAGCCAATAGATGCTTGCAAGATCTCATGATATTCATAATAGAGACTGCAAAAGAACTACTCGTTTCTCTAAAAAATGAACTATTAGAATTGGAAGAAAAAATCAGAAAATCTAATACGTTAGAAGAAACTAAGAAAAAACTTGAAGAAGCAGAAAAAGAACTATCCTCCTTCTCAGATTATCTCATTAAACGCAAAACAGACAAATTGAGAAAAGATTTGCGTTACTACTCTGCGGTAAAAACCTACCCATACCTAAGTGAAAATTACTATCAACAAAGCCACCAACCTAATGAATACAACTCTAGAGCACAACCAATTAGAACTTTTTCCGATACTTCTGATTCAGAAGGAGAAACTAATAACCAGTTTTACGAACCTCCAAGACCCAGTCATCCCTACAACCCTCAATGGCAGCCTTTTTTAGCCCAGCGGGGGACGCGCAAAGGGCGACAACGAGTACATTTCCAACCACAAATGAGAGGGAATCACCAACACCAAAATCAATATGCTCTTTCAGACAATCAACATATGCTAGAGACCAGAAACAGACAGTATTGGAGATAAAAGATACCATCCCCATCTTTAATCTGTCATCTGAGGTATTAGACCCAGCCTGTGTCAGCCTACTATCTAAGGGACTATCATATGTTCCACATTCCCACACTAACAAATTTGAATTATACACAGATGTATTATCATTTTTCCGCAAAATCAGACTTAAGGAATATTTTTCCAATGAATCAAACACATCTTTAATTCCACCGACCAATACCAGTTTATCAATTCCTTCTACTTTTACCCCTTCTTTGGAACAGATAGGACCCGAAGTATCAGTTTTTGAACAGGTTGTGTTGAAACGCTTAAATCAAGCTACCTGTTTTATCCCCAAACCCAGATACAATTTAAATAAGGATAAATTTACATGCCTCACTGCCCTCACACAGAACAAGACAGTCACCATCAAAAGTGTTGATAAAGGGGGAGGGATTGTTGTTTTAGACACCACTTCCTATGAACATAAGATGCTAACCCTCCTCAACGACCAACAGTTCTACACTAAAATCACCACAGACCCCACCAACAGAGTGAGCTCCAGAATTAAACAACTGTCTAATGCAGCCCTACTAAAAGGAGAGATAAACAAAAAAGAGCATGAATATCTTAATAGCTCCCAAAAAAAAAATGCCATGTATATATAGAGTACCAAAAATACATAAACATCTCTTGGACCCTCCACTGCACCCCATTGTATCCACAATTGGATCAGTGACGGAACCCCTGTCTATATATGTTGACCAATGGCTACGCCCTTATGTATCTAAAACTCCTTCACACATCAAAGATACAGGCGAAATGATTAAAAAAGTAGAACATTTACCGTTCAATCCCAATCATGACACTTTAGTGACCCTAGACATAGAGTCACTATATAGTAACATCCCCCAGACAGAAGCGATACAGGCAGTATCTTGGTTCATTGATGTTTATAAAATTCCATGCCATAAATCCTTTGTTCTGGACTGCCTCACCATTGTCCTGACAGAAAACACCTTCGAATTTGGTAATAATCTGTTTAAACAGATCAGAGGTGTCAGTATGGGAGCTACAGTAGCACCATCAGTGGCGAATATCTATATGTCACAATTTGAACTGAAATTTATTGACAACGAAATAGCTCCCTTTTTTGAGTCAATACAACATTGCTCTCGTTATATCGACGACATTTTCTTCATCTGGGTAGACACTGAAGAAAACCTTGAGGAATTTTTTAAATGGCTCAATGTAACAGATGCCAATCTAAAATTTACAGCACATACCAGCAAACATCAGGTAGAATTTCTTGATATTCTGATCAAGCAACAAACAGGACATCTGGAAGTGGATTTATTCACTAAGCCCACTGCCAGAAAGACTCTATTACACTTCGAGAGCTACCACCCCAGATCACAGAAACAAACCATCCATTTCGGACAGTTTCTGCGACTGCGCCGTAACTGTGCTAATCTCACTGATTATGACTCCAAAGCAGTAACAATAAAGGCCAAATTTCTAGATAGAGGCTATCCCCATCGACTTGTACGAGAGGCCTTTAAACTAGCACGATTCTATGACAGGGATTATCTGTTAAAATCGAAAAGCCCTAAAAAATGTGACCAATTGGTATGTATTACTAAACATTCCATGATGAACGATCAAGTTAAGCAAATAATCAATGCCAACTGGCATATACTTAACAGTGACCCTGATCAACCTCTAAAACTCAAGAAACCTCTATTTGCACATAGACGCAATAAAAACATTATAGATATAATAGTCAGATCGCGCTTTAACCCTAATCTACCTTTTATACAAAAAACCATTGATGGCGCGTCACCAGTCAGAGGAACTTTCAAGTGTCTTCACTCAAACTGTAAAGCATGTGACAGTGTAATAGAAGGACACACTCTTACACATAATGGTTATACCATCAATTCTAAATCAATGAGTAACTGTAAAACTGACAATGTTATTTACTTGATTGTCTGTCCATGCAATTTAGGTTATGTTGGTGAGACATCAAGAGCTGTTGCAACACGACTCAATGAACATCGCTCTGCGATCCGCACTACTAAATTGCATGCACCAATGGTAAAACACTTTCAAGAATACAAACATTCTGCCAATAATCTCAAATGGCATATTTTGGAGAAAATTAACAACTCTAGTGAGAATCACAATCAGGAGATTAGAAAGAAACGCAAGTTTACTGGATATTTACCCTCAACACATACAGAAAAGAACTAAACAGTGATCTGCCATGGGAAAATGCTATATTATTTAATAACTTTTGATTGTTTTGCCTGTCTCGATCTTGAGCAGTGACAGAGTTTCAGTTTCGTATACACAATACTTGTCAGGAATACGAGCCATTGGAAACTTTTTCAGTCATTCAGTTTGCACCCAGTCATCCAGTCTGCTTTCTAGCTCCATTACCGTGCCTGCACGCCATCCGAGTTCACGCGATAAGTCAGTTGCCTTTAAAAACTCATACGGGAACCATTTGCGTTTAGCATGGCTTCGTGAGGCATGTCCCCTGCGGCGCAGCGTGAAGTAAGTTTTATCTGGTTAGCCTTTATCCTTTACTCTTTTCCTTATGACTTAATCTTCACAGAGTTTCAGTATTTCTTAATTATTCTCCTCTCTGTTAAAATATATGCGCCATTCGTGATAGCCACTTTATGTATTTACTTTCATTTCTGTGCATGCACGTAACTTTTAAACCACGTGGCAAACCAGCGTCCTTGAACATGAATTGTTTTTTAAAAAAATACGCGCTACCTGTGATACCTACTTCATGTCTTTACTTTCATTTATGCGCATGCACGTAACTTTTAAACCACGTGACAAGCCAGTTTACTTGTACAGCGACACGGAATGTGTTCTAGTTTAACACGGCACTGCAAGACACATTCTGTGCAGCTTAACGTATAGTAGATGACAAGCCAGCTTTCATGAATATTGACATGGAATGTGTTCAAGTTTAACATAGCACTGCTAGATACAATCTGTGCAGTTTAACATGTAGTAGATTTTCTCCGCTAGTCTTTAATTACTAATTTACTTAGCATCTATTATTTTTATTCCTTAGCGCACTACTCGTGTTATTTATTGTGTTTATTTATCTCTGAGCAGATTACGTATAGACCCGCATATCCTCGTTTTACTCTGTCCTTCTAACCCTAGATACATATACGGACTACATTGCCGTTCTCAGCTGTTTTTATCCCATCTAACGCCTAACTGAGCTGCTGTTCAGGTAATTGTGGTGGTTGAAGGTTCCGCCCATATACATAAATGTAATCCATCCCATTAAGTACAGTTTATTCATTTTTCGGTTTGCCTTTTACCTTACAGAGCTACGCACAATCAATGGCGAGCTACTAGAAGTGCGACTATTTATCAATAGTTCACACCCATATTCGGAGTCCATCATCAACACTGAGACATTATAGAAAATCGATACTGAGAACTACACTCCACACTGGGAATTATTAAAAACAGATACAGCGCCCCAAGTGAGCATTAGAATAATACATTTACGTTTTCATCATATATGCTCCCGATTTCTAGACGCCATCTAATTGCTGGACACTGGTCTATTTTTTCTATCATACACACAGGTCTTGCGTTTATAACCTTGCAACAAGTTTGCGATCTGAACCAGTTGCTTCATATATCTAAAGTAAGCTATTTGTGTTTTCTTTCTTGTTCTTCTTCCTTTCTCCCACTTTCTGTTTATGTTTACTCCATATTTTCCTTCCTCTTTCTCTTTTCTTTTCAGCCTTTTTTCTTTCCTTTCTGGGACTATCATAAGCTATTGAGCACTGACGTCGATAGGACTTGTGTTTCTTAATCTTTTCATATTGGGTGAAAATAATGATTTGGTCCTGTCACCTATTTCTGGGATCTTTTTGTGCCAACACGTGGTAATATAAAGCAGTATTATATCATGGAACTCAGTGTGTTTTTTAGATTTGCGTTTTTATATGGCTTTTATTTTGTAGGATAAGGTCGTGGCACTCCTGATGAAGGCGCTTTTAGTGCCGAAACGCGCGTTGAGAAGATCCATCTTATAGCCACCTTTTCATTATGTATATATGTATAAATTAATGTTACATCTTATCTTTTCCAAACTATATTGGTTCTTTGGGATTTTTGTGATTTTTGTTACATTAAAATCATGTTGTACTGTATTTTTGAATTGTTTAATGCCCTTTTAAAAATAAGTCTAATAAAATTCAGATATGTTTTATTATAGCTACATTGTATCCACACTGAGTTCTTAATATCATGATGTTGTTGGTATGATGAGTTTTTAAACTAATTGAACCATTTGACTGCCTAGGGATTTTGCTTACAATTATATTATTGCCCTGCCCTAGGAGTACTAGAGCCATTGCAGGTGGTCCTTGATATTTGCACTGATCTACAGTTTGGACAGGCCATATCTTGATGGACTTTTTGTCACATTTTCAAAGGGCACAGCTTCACAATCTGGTAATGTCAAGTAGAGGAATCGTTCTGAATTGATTTCAGTGCTAGAAGTGAATTCACAGTCTTCACAGTTATGGTTCCATTTATAAGTTAAACCAAATAATTCATTTATATTCACATCTTCTTCCTCTAATAGTCCTAGCATTACCATAAAAAATTCTTGAGCATCCTGCTAAAAATTTTGAGAAAGCACTACTGATCCAGTATAGTCATCTGAATGTTTTCTTATTCCAGTAGCAGAATGTATAATACTTCTGTCACTTCTTGATTCTTCAAGTAAACTACACAGTTGTGAACACATTCATTTATCTACCTTTCCTTTAATAGAATTTGTAAAATGAGGCAAATGGTACAGTCCATTTAACACTACATTTGCATAAGAGTTCACTGCAGATTTATTGTCAAAGTGATGTGCTTTCATTTCCTCATTGTGCTGTCGTTTTCTTTTCCTAGGTCCTAGTGCTTTTTCTTTTTGTTTATCTTTCTGTTCATCTCTGATAGACTGCTTTGATATTTTCCGCTTTGGACACATTATCGTTTTTATTAACACAGGATGCTGGCCTTAATTAGGAGCCGATTATACTCCCTTACACAGTTCACATCAGCAATTACTTTCTTCTTATCAAAGCCAATCAGAAAAAAAGCAGACAATGTTCTAATTAGCAACAAAGCTACACAGGACATTCCTTCAATGAATACACTACTACCAATAATAACAAGAGCTGTTTCTACACTTAAACCTTGCAATTTGTGAATAGTTAACGCATACGCTACAGACACTGGGAACTAATTTCGCAGTACATACAAGTCTTTCACGAGTAGGAAACGTACAATGCACCTACCAATCTGCTTAACTTCACCAACAACATCAACTTTTATGGCTAAGTATTCCACATCATTTCTGTTTGGCTAACTAATACATTTCATAACTTTACCCATTGCACCATTCACTAGCCGTTCTTCAACATTTAAATTTCAACGTAAGATTACACGACAATTTTTATAAATATGTAACTGTTTTTCTAATCTTGCAATTTTTGCCACAGACTTTTCTAAACTATCCAATTTTGAATGCAGTTTTTCTGTTAGGAGCACTGTAACTCCTTGATGTTCCATTTTATCATTTGCTCTAATTTCGATGATATCTTCTTTTTCCAGTTGTAATAATTGTTCTTTGAATTTATTACACTCCTCAAGAGTTGGCATCAAACAAACAATAGACTTCCCTTCCTTAAAAAAATTATACATTGAGGGGCCGATTCCGATCTCGGCCGGTAGGGCTCCGAATCGGATTCGGCTTAACCGGATCCGATTCGGAGCCCTATTTCCCGACCGATCCGTACGCGCGTCCGGGCGAGCAAGTACGATGCGTATTCGCCGACCGACTCGTCCGGGCGTCCCGACCGCTCCGACCGACTCGATCCCGGGTCGAACCGCACCGACCGACTCGCACGGACACGACTCGCACCGCGCAATGGAGACGTTCCCCGGCCGGGTAAGTACGATGCGCGCCGCGAGCAGATCCGACCGAGCCGCGCACTCCGGCTCGAAAGAGCTGTCGGAGCCGTACTTTGGGGGTCTGTGTCAGACCCCCCTGTACGCGTAGCCGCGCGAGTCGCACACAGGGGGGACCCATGGGTCCCCCCTACCTGTGCGTGTACGGCGCGAATCGCTTCGGCGCGTACACGCTGTAGGGGGCACACTTGTCCGCATCGCACCCATTGAGTCAATGGGAGCCCGCGTACGCGTTGTACGACAGGCTCCCATTGACTTCAATGGGAGTCCGACCGACTCGAGTCCGATGGCATACGTGCGCATCGTACTCGTTCGGTCGGACTGCACGGGTCCGATTCGGTCGGAATTCTCTCCGGGTCCGGCTCGGTCGGGGAGATTTCCGGCCCGAATCGGAATCGGCCCCTACATCTGCAGATGAAACATTACTTGGAAACACAGTTTTGATGGTTCACTGACAGAATATCGACACCTAATATAACCCCATACCTCAAAATCCAGTTTTAAATATCGAGGTCAAAAATATCGACATCCTATATTTATAATGGTGAGTACAAAAATATCGGAAAAAAATATCGGTCAAAAATATGGTTGCACAAAATATTGTTTTTTATAAATATATAAAAAAAAAAAAAATATATTAAATAATAAAATGAATTAAAAAAAATAAATTAGATTTAATATACATTTTAACAAATATAACAAATAAATGAAATTTAAAAAAGTTAAACACACACATATAATAAATAATTAATATATACATATATATATATATATATTTTCACTTTAAAACCATTAATAAACTATTAATTTTAATTTATTTTATAAATGTAAAATTATATAAAAATTTAACAACAAAAAATATATATATATATAAATACACATACCAATAACATAAAATCTATTAAAAAACATTTTATTAGACATTAAAACATTAAACTATTTAAAAATATTTACATTTAAATTTCCCACTCCAGTGAGTGCAACAGTAGGGAAAGTGTTAGATAGTGGAGTGGTAAAAATTACTATTCCCACTCCAGTGAGTGCAACAGTAGGGAAAGTGTTGGATAGCGGAGGGTAAAAATTACAATTCCCACTCCAGTGAGTGCAACAGTAGGGAAAGTGTTGGACAGTGGAGGATACAATTTACTATTTCCACTCCAGTCAGTGCAACAGTAGGGAAAATGTTGGATTGCAGAGGGGTAAAAATATGTATTCCCACTCCAGTTAGTTCAAAATTAAAAACAAAATATCAACAACAACAAAAAATATTTAAAAAACAAAATAAATCAAAAATATATAAATATGTTAAAAATTAAAATACTAATATATTTAATATTAAAAATCAAAAAAATTAAAACATATAATGATAAATACATATGACAAATACCTACAAATATATTAAATAAAATATAATTTCAAACAAATAAATATTTTTGTTAGAAATTATTTAGAAACAAAAACATTATTACATACATTTTGTTTATTTACTTCCTACACTATAACACCACACAATTCACAACCCACATCTAAATTTAAAAAATAATGTAATTCCATAATTAACATAATTAATAATCAATTAAAGAAATATTAATAATTATAAAACAAAGTAAAACACATAAAATGAATTACCTTCCCACCCTTTACCCCTATAATCCCCACAACTAAAATGAAACTGTAAAAAATTAATTACACAATACAAATTTATTTTCAATAAAAAAACTAATAGTATTTAAAAGCAAATTATAAAGTAAGTAAAATTAATTTACTCCCCACCCTTTACCCCTATAAAACCAGAACCCACACAAAAAACTTAAACAATTACCCTAATTAATTATCAATTAATTAATATTAATGATGAACTAATTATTAATTAATTAAACATAAATTACTTCCCACCTTTACCCCTATAAACCCCACAACCTGCACCTAAAAATAATTACACAATTTCCCTATTTAATTTTCAATTAATTAATTAATATTAATTAATAACTAATAATTAATTACAAATATGTTACTTCCCACCCTTCACCCCTATAAACCCCACAACCCACACCTAAAAAAACGTACACAATTACCATAATTAATTAATTAATATTAATTAATAAGCAATTAATAATTAATTAAAAATAAATTGCATCCCACAATTAACACTATAAAATCTCAATTAAATAAATATTAATAAATAAAAAATAATCATTAATTCATTATAATGAAATTACTTCCCACCCTATTTCTCTATAAACCACAACCCGCTACGGAACTAAAAAACGCTAAATGTAATTTAAATAAAATTGATAACTACTAAAAATGTAACACATCTATTAAAAAACATAAACAATACGTATACAAAAAAATACATCACATACATTTAAAATATATACTCAAATACATAACACTAATTAAAAAATCGATATTTCAAAAAACTATATTTTTGCAAACAATATTAATGACTTCTATATTTTAAAAACAAAAGATCTTACCTTAAAATCGATATTCTTGACCACGTCATTCTTGCTGTCGATATTTCTGTGTCACGATATTTACAACTCAATATTTGTGTAAGTCGTCATTTCTAACTCAATATATTGTCTTACTTGCTACATTGCATTCTCCACCTCATTTATGGTTATTGCAGCTTCATTTTAAATGATTGGCTGTCCAAGAGGATCTTGACTTCCATGTGTTGAACGTTGACTGCCCTGAGAACTCTCTCTTGCTCTCTCAACATTTGAAGAAACACTGGAAACACAGAACACTCAATGCTGTCTTTCACTGCATTGAATGAGTCTTCATAGCAGTCAAATTCTCCAATTTTTCAGTTCGCCATGGCTTGAACAACTGTAACAAGGCTAAAAGGAAAAAATTCTCTTTTGCCTGGTGTTTGGCAACTTAGCTTTCGATGGTTGATTAGATTTCCTTTGTTATGTCAGACCATACATCTGTTACATCCAACTACAGCAAATTTTCCTTCTTCTATGTTTTCACTGACAATATTTCTGAATGTTTAATGTTGAAATAGTTCATAGAGACACATCCTTTTCAGATGAGGACTTCTTCTTGGATAGTACGTGTCCAGCATATTACTCTTCAGAATATCTGTACTGTGTGGCTCAAATTTTGCAAGATATTGAATGTCAGGTAAAGACTTCAGTACTCTGTTGCGTGTATTAGGAAGCCGTAAACTTACCCTTGAACTCCTCTGGATTTCGAA
The DNA here is from genome assembly GCA_963921515.1 of Calotriton arnoldi. Classification (NCBI taxonomy): domain Eukaryota; kingdom Metazoa; phylum Chordata; class Amphibia; order Caudata; family Salamandridae; genus Calotriton; species Calotriton arnoldi. The sequence goes on from CAWUFW010003234.1 coordinate 1,517,274, forward strand.
AACAACCTAGCTGAGCATAACCGGTCTACACATTCATAACAGCCTATCTCTCTGTGAGAAAGCATTTTCAAACTATAACTGTACAATTTCTTTGTAAGACACTTTTCTGCTGAAATCTCCTCCCACATCTCCTTTATCTCAGTTTTCTTTGACTTTTGTCATATAAGACATAACGTACCGAGCAATAGTAATGGAGTTGTCTGCAACAAACTGTACATCCATGATTGCATTCCACATCTTCAGAATCACAGGCTTATAGTCGGTAATGTACTCGGAAGTCTCTGTTCTTCTTCGGTACAAGTATTTTTTACACTGATTTCCTTGTAAGTGTATGTCTGACTGCAGACAAGAAACTGTTGACTCTTCCTTGTGAGATGAAAGGTCGTGCGAACCCAAATCGACATCTTGTATAAATTTTTGCTTTTGCTCTGTATTTTTGCTGACAGTATTTTCCGCATCTATGATTTTGGAATCATAGAGCTTCTTGTCTTTATATTTTGTTACCCCTCTCCTTTGGGATAGAGCAAGTTACATACTTCTCAATAAAAGACAACACAGACTCATCACTGTCTTGTCCAAACTTTGGGGCATCTTTTACCCACAACAGCATCTGAATATGGGGAGCACCTCTGGCTCCCCAAATTAAATCAGTCACTTCACCAAGAGGAGGTTTTGTTTTGTTCAAGATGAAAGCCATCATTGCTTGAAATCTGTGATTGCAGGGTCTAGTGAGAACAGTTCTCCTGGTGTCTACAGATGAATGTCTTTTGTATTTGAATTTGCCTCCTGTAAGAATTCTAGCAGGTCATCCCATGCATACTCAGCACAACTGATCATCACAAACCAAGTAGGTGCTCCAAGGTTTCTCAACATGCACTTGAGTTTCCCATGACGCCAATACCAATAATCATTAGTCCCACGTTTACATGCCATTAGGTTTATTAAATTGTATTCCAAGTGGGGGCATGGCCAAGTGGTCCAACATGGCGGATGCGCCTAAGCCTCGCTCCTGTAGCCCTGCAAACATCCTACATAATCCTGCCGGTAAGCAACACCTTCAAACCCTGACCGGCCACCGTTGAAGCTGCCTGGGGGCCTTGGACACACAATGGCTCCCTCTCACAGCGATCGTGCTCAAGAGACGACAGAAATGCCGGGTTAGGAAATCAGAGGTGGCGCGGCCTGGACTGCATGGTAAGACCATGCCCTGCCGTGCACATGGCCCGGGGGACGTGGCTGGAGGTCCAGAGTCGCTGAGGCCGCGACCCGTAAGCGGGCCGCTGTGTCGGAGACTCAGGGAGCCTAAGGCCAGTCGTGACTCCAGATCCTGAGGCCTCACAGCAATTGAGTGGCAGGGGCCCAGATAAGCTGCTTCCCAGGACAGTGCTCACCTGAGTCGGCTAGAGAGTTCAGCTGGAGTCCTGGGGTCATGTGGCCCGGATCGAGAGTTGGGACTGCACCTGACCATCCAGCAGTGTGCGATGATTCAGAGAGGGTAATCGGCCTTCCTACGTGAAAGTCCTATTGCATACAGGGGATCAGCAAGGTGGGGCCCGACGACAGATGGACACCAGGTGAGGCACTGAGAACCTCTGCGTGCCCGGAGTCAACTCTCACATAGCCAGCAGATGTGGCCAGATTGTGGGGTGTAATAGCAAGTGGGTGGCGTATATAGTATTACTAGCTAATCCAAGAAGACCCACTCTACATGAAGACGGCCAGCATTGAGACGCTGAAGGAGCGCTGCATGGACTCAAGGGATAGATGCCATAGGGCCAGGCAGAACGTTAAATTGGCCCTTGGGTGTGCGGAGCGCTGCTGATAATTACCATCACAACTGCTCCTCTGTACGCTATACACCTAAACACGACCTCCCTGAGGCCTTGCAGCAGAACATGCAGACATTAAGGGGAGCACCTGTTAGAGGTGGGGGGTGTTACCTCATCTGAGGAGGCGGCTGGGCCAGGACCCGGTGCGGCTTGTGGGTAGGAGTGAGCCCACTTCGTGCCTGATCCCCTTAAAATGTGAGCCATGGGATCCTTGCACACCCACAAAGCCACAAAGATCTTATACTTCATAAAAGAATCAACAGCCACTTTCGTCACCCCCAGCCGCCACACACTACACGGCCAGCATGTCTAAGGGCCAGTCAGCCGGCCAGCTATGATACAGAGCACGATGGACAAATGCACGGGTGGAGGCACCAGCTCTACCACCGCAAATGATACCTCTGCTACTACACCGGACACCGCTACAATTCTGGCCGTGATAACTCAATTGCGAGACATGCTAGATGCCAAACTCAGGGCAGTGAGAGCTGATGTTATGCTGTTGCGCCAGGACCTACACAATGCCATGGAATGACTAACAGGCCAAAACTAGGAAATCGGGGGCAGAAGACGCTCTCACCATACTGCAAGGGAAAGTTGCTACCCTCAAAACACTCACACGGGTCTTGCCACACCCGTGGAGGACGCAGAAGGGAGGGCCCGCCATAATAATGTGTGCTTTGTGGGATTTCCGGAGGGATGTGAGGGCTCCGACATGTGCATGTTCCTGGATCAGTGGCTTAAATCCTAGACCCGGGAGGAAATCTGTCTCCCTGCTTTATACTGGAGCAAGCCCACCGAGCCCTCACCACCAAGCCCCCTCCAGGTGCCTGTCCTCAACCTGTAATTGCATGGATCCTAAACTATCATGACAGAGACATCATCGTGAGACAAGCCCGGGTGCAAAAGTCCCTGACCTTTGCATCTCAACCAATAATGATCTTTCCCGATTACACAAAACTGGTACAGCAACAGAGACAATCCTTCACAGCCGCAAAATCACGTCTTCGGGATCTGCAAATTCCAGATATGCTGCTCTTCCCGGCCCGTCTCCGAGTTAGCTACAAGAACAGCACCATGTTCTTCAATACCCCTGAGCAGGTCTTTCAATGGGCGGAGGAACGCCGTCAGGTCAAGGCTCACACGCCGCCACCTCGGGATTCGGATTCCGCCTCTGGGTACCCAGGCCTCCATCGGGATAAAACCAAAAAAGATAAACGAAGGCACTGATTGTGGTCATCCTGGTGCTCCCGCTCTCGAGGCAACAAGCAAGCTGAGAAACCAGACAACTGACTCATGAACCTCAACATATCAGCACCCCAGGACATATGGTCATCAAGGGCGAGAAATCTTGAACAATGATTCCACTCACCAGCACCATTAAGGGCTACCTAAACTGACCTGGTCATCTCAGATCCCAGAGACACTCATTAGGGATGGGATCTTTGGGGAACCATTGGACTGTTTCAGCCTTCACCCCTCATTGGGGTGGGATATGTTTACACGCTGCTACAGATACTTTATTGTTCTTTGAGGGATTGGTGTGGGATGGGGTGGGAGAGGGTGGAGGGTGGGAATCACAGTTGTCAATGTTGTTAGACCTAGAGGTTAGAAAATGTCCACACTGTACTATCTCCCCTTGGTATTCGTATCACACACTCCATAACCTTTCTTGCTGCACACCATGACAACACATCTAAACAATCTACATCCAACAGGAGAAATTAAGGTGGTCACCTGGAATGTTAGAGGCCTTCTTGACAATGTCAAACGGGGGGCTGTCCTTAGACATGCAAAACGCTTGGGGGTGGACATCTTGCTACCACAAGAAACACACTTGATGGGGACCAAAGCCCCATGCCTTGCCCGCTATGGCTTTATACACATCTTTCATTCTGGCTTCACGAGGGGCTCCAAAGGAGTGGCTATTTTAATCCACTGCAGACTATCATTTACACATACTCTTGCATGGGCCGATACATTGGGCAGATACTTGTTCATTCAAGGCATGATCAGTGGTGAGTCTGTTGTGCTGGGCAGTGTGTATGCTCCCCACCCCTCAGCCCTACATTTATCAAATGCATCATTGATACCTGGGGATCACTACCTGAAGCCCTAGCAATGATTGGGGTAGACTGGAATGAAGTCATTCACATGGATCAGGATAGGCGCTGTCCCACAGCTACACAACTCACACACACACACAGAGTCACACCTGGGGCCAATGGTGGAGGTGCTGGGATGGACTGACACGTGGAGGATGCTTCATCCAGCAGCTATGGGCTTTACATATTTTTTGACTGTCCATGGGTCGTTCTTTAGATTGGATCACATTTTTATCACCAGGGAAAACACTCGTCGGCTAGTGAAGTCAGATATCCTACCCAGAGGCCTATCAGATCACTCCCCTGTTCAGCTGCAGGTAGGGATAGGTTCCCGACGGACACTGTTTCATTGGCGGTTATCGCCCTGGCACCTACACAACTTGAGTTATAAAACTAACCTACATAATGCCCTGCTAGATTACTTCACATTAAATGAGGAGACGGTGGGATCTGCCACCACCTTGTGGGAAGCCCTTAAACAAACATCAGAGGTTATGACATTAGTCACTGCACTGCGGCCAAACGCCAGAAAAATCAGACCTTAATACAACTTGAAGCCCAGATCATGCAAATTGAGTTGTTAGCACAAGAGCGAAATGCAAGTACTGCCAACCGACAATTAGGAAGACTGCAGAGAAGATATCAGAGCATCCAGTTAGATGAGGCCAAACACACATGGCAGGCTACACAAAGCAGGATTTATCAATGGGGGTATAAATCAGGGAAACTCTTACATAGACTATGCCAATAGTCTCTAAAACTGGTCCAATTACCTATTATCAAATCACACACAGTCAAGATGATCACCAATCCCATGCATGTTGGCAGAACCTTTGCTGAATTCTATCAGTCACTCTACACTAAACACGAAGTCCTATCAGAATCACAGATAGATAACTTCTTTCTTGACATACAACCAGGGCATTAACCGCCGCTGTGTGTGACTCCCTAGAAAAACTCCCATCTTACTAGACGAATTAACTGCAGAAATTGCACCGGGTAAATCACCAGGACCTAACGGATACAAAAGTGAATTCTTCAAAATGTATGCAACGATATTGGGACCACGGTACCTCGCAACCCTTAACAAAGCCCTCCAGAACAAATGTTTGCCTCCTGACTGGAGACATGCAGAAATAGTGGTCTTTGTGAAACCGGGACGCCCACCCGAATTATGTACATCCTACCGGCCAATATCTCTCCTAAATATTGAAGCCAAGATACTCGCCAAGGTATTGGCGAACAGACTGATCCCAAACCTTCAAGACCTGATTCACCCAGATCAGGTGGGCTTCATGCCGCAACGAGCAAGAACATAATGCGATTGCCACCATTGATAAATGAGACAGGGCAGCAGCCCTACTACTACTAGATATGGACAAAGCATTTGATTGAGTCAGCTGTACTTACATGTTCATTCTACTGCAACATCTAAACATGGGGCCCCAGTATATAGCACTGATTAGATTACTATACGCAGCCCTCATGGCCTCATTCCGGGTGGCAGGGACTACATCCACTCCATTCCCAATCCAGTGGGGAACTCGACAAGGATGCCCCTTCTCCCCGTTGCTTTTTGCTCTGGCCATAGAGCCTCTGGCTGCTTGGGTGAGAAGAGATTCACTCTATCGCGGCTTTGAGTGGACCCCTGAAATTTCCGGTCGTACTGCATTGTACGCAGATGACATTCCATTTTTTCTAACCGACCCTCACTGATCAGGCCCCAGAATACTACAGATTATGCGTATTTTTGGCAAGACATCAGGCCTATGCATGAACGCCCCCAAATCATTGGTCTGGCCGATACAAAGGTCACTGGGGGATGGCCAGTGGGCAGAGGGACTTACAATAGTGGCACATGGCTTTACATATCTGGGAGTATATGTGTCTGACAACAAAATCATCTCCTGGAAACGTAACCTAGAGGTGACAACAGAAAGGGTTAAAGTGGAGGTGAAAAACTGGTCAGCACTCCCCCTATCCCTGTATGGAAGGTCGGCTATCTTCAAGATGGTCTCCCTGCCCAAATTATGGTCCTGCGTACATGCATACAATCCACATACTGTGGTGGCATCGAAGTTGCAGATATACAATCCTACCATGCTGCAGCACATCTGCAGATACTGAACGAATGGTGGTATGGGTCCAGAGACAACCCAGCATATAAAGTAGAACAATGGATTATGGGAGAACCCTCCGTTCATTCATTCCTCTGTAGCAGGACTGATCCCAAAGACCTACATACCCCCTGCAATAAGGGTGATGATCATGACCTGGCGACAGACCCTTCATCGTATCAGCTGGTGGGGCCGCTTAACACTAGAAACTCCGTTGTGGCGAAACCGCCTGCTTCCGCAAATTGCGGACCTCCAGGTATTTAGCGGGTGGGACCGAATTGGAATCTCAGCCCTTGGAGATGCCATGAGGGGGACAGTCCCTAAATCCTTTGAGGATCTCCAAAAGGACATCTCCATGCCCCATACTCAATTTTACAAATTCCTACAACTACAACATGCCCTTCGCCCATACGTTAAGGATCTGACTACTCTCCCAGAATTCAGCCCACTAGAAGGCAAACTTCTGATGGGGATCTATGGGAGCATAAAATATCCAAAATTTATCAAACCCTAGTCACTAATAGCCCCACGACCTTTGATTCCTTAAGAGCCACATGGGACATTGATGTAGGACCGATTGATGATGATGATTGGGCAGAGGTACTTCAATCACCACGAGAGGCAGCAATCTCTAACCGACTCCGTCTCATGCAATTTAAATACTTACACAGGGTATATTATACCAGACACAGACTATGGACGGCAGGACTGATTGCGTCTCCGGTCTGCCTCAGGTGTCCTTCGGAAAACAGCACCTTCCTACACACAACTTGGTCCTGTCCTACTCTGGATCATTTCTGGCAGGGTGTGTTAAATTGTCTGACAGAGGTATTGGCAAGGGACTTAGCGAGATCCCTGAAACGTAGACTACTGCATAGCACAGAAGGCATAGAGGGAAACAGATATAAAAGGCACCTTTTATTTTTAGGTCCCACATTAGCAGAACGTGGCATTGCTAGACAATGGAAGGCAGAAACTCCACCCCGAGTATCACTCTGGAAGACAGGCATGGATTTCATTATGGAGTTCGAACTCCCTGTCTTTATAACTCAAGGATGCCCGCGGAAACACACCAAAATTTGGACTAGGCGCGCCACCTATAGAAATATTTCCCTGATGACATATAATGCAGCAGATAGTCAAATGGATACTGAGGTGATAACATATGAGCAAGAATAGAGAGTTTACAGCTTTTCTATACAACATAATTAGCGATGTGCGAGACCAAGTCTATAATGTACGAGGACATGGGGCATTTTTAGAGATAGGTAAATACCCAAGTTATTGCATTATGTTTTTATTCAGATTGCACAAGGGGTGAAGGGGACTAATGTTGGTATCGTATATATTCTGCTAATAATGCATTGCCTCATGTCGCTCAGACATTCTGTACTGTATAACCAAAAGTCAATAAAATTTATTTTAAAAGTAAATAAAAAATTGTATTCCAAGTGATCATCTGTTTCTTGACTTTCCCCAGAATTTCTCTTGCTGATATATTCTGCAAATTCACTCCTGTTTTTAAAATGTGATTCACAGTATATGAGAGGCCAGACAAGTCACTCTCAAGTAGTAGGTGAATTATATACGGAATACACTGGCAAAATCTAGGGTCTTCTGAATAAAGTCTAGTAAATCTATATTCAGCTGCAGGTATTTGCAGAGGCAGGTCATCATACCTGCCACCTACTCCAGTAGGAAAAAGATGTGGGAAACAACAAGCTACTAAACTTTTCTCCCACACACTTACTGGAGCTCCTTTCACCTCCTTCATTTGAAACAGATCAATGGCATCACCAATAACCTCTTTAGAATGCAAAGGGTGGATACTATAATGTTCATGCATTTCTTCTGATCTGGACTGATCCACCTTCTCAATCGGACCTGCTGATGGAAATGTCTGATCCTCCATATGTGTGATATCTTGTAGACTTTCTACATTTCAATAGTAAACATTATTTTGTACCAGATGTAAAGTTGCTTTTTTAACTCAGGTAACATCTACTAACTCCTGCCATATCTTTTTGTTCTTAGAGGCACACCATTTACAAGAATTACAAGTCCTTCTTCTAAATCTCTATCTACCCCTACAGTTTCAATATTTTTCCTGCAATCTACTGGCAAATACTCTACACTACCTTTTAGACCTTTCTGCAGCTCTGTTCATGGTAACTTGCCTGTCTTTGGCTCCATACGGACTTTAGCTTGAATTGGATATGTACTTTGGAAAAGAATGGGCTATTAAATATTTAAACCTTGAAGTGCTTCTGGAATTGAAACCAGTTCTAACTTGTTATGCACAGCTCTAACAGGCATTTTATCATCTTCTAGTTTATTGCAACAGTACTTACATATAACTTGCCATATGGACAAGTCAAAGCGTTCCTCTACAAATACGTGCACATCTAACTTTTGCCAGTTATCATTATTCTCTTTTTCACCTTTTAAATACAAGTCAACAGTCCATGTTTGAATCTTGTAGTGAGTGTGTCAACAACACATACAAATATACTCTGGTTTTTCAGAGCACACTGTGTTGAATTTTGTAATAGCTTCTTCAAAACTATCAACTGTAATATCTGTGTCCTGTTCTACAACTCCTCCCGTTAACAACTCTTCATTCTCTCTAGAGTCCTGTTCAGGACCAAAGAAACGAAATGGCACATAATCACAAACCTTTTCTACATCTGCCACAGTACCATGCAAAAGTGCTCTATTCATTTCTCATAAACATAAAGCAGGAGTTTTCACATAGTACAGCCTCCTAACTGAAGTTCTCATTGTTGAATGGTGTACAGCTAACATCGCTAAAACTGAAAAGAGTTTCAGAGAAAGATAAAAATCCATGGTTTAATGGAACACTGAATGAAGATAGGTGGAAGCTGAGACTAGCAGAAAGAAAATGGGGACAGCACCCAACATACCCCCAGCTGAAAACTCTCAGAAATATTAGAAACGAATACAACAAAAGTGTTCTCAAATCTCAAAAGGAATTCTTTAGATCGGAATTGGATAACGCCAGAAACAGACCACGGAAACTGTTCGAGATGTTAAAACAACAATCCAATAAGCTGGCCAAATCTGTCCAAGAAGCAACTAAAACTCAACTGAGCTGCGAGGAATTCTCAACATTCTTCTCAGACAAGGCCAACACGCTAGAAAGAGAACTCAGGATGGCAGCCGACAACCTACCTAGCCAACTATCATCACAGAACGATGCTATCATGAAAAACGGTCAGGCTATGACGAAAAATAAAGCACAATGGTCGACCTTTAAGCTATATGACCAGAATACCATTGCCAAAACCCTCTCGGATATCAAACCTAATAACCACTACAATGATCCCCTCCCCGCTAAATGCCTAAAAAGAATCAACCATGTCGTCATCCCTATATGGACAAAAATAATCAATGCCTCACTATCTCAAGGGTTACTACCGGAGTGCCTAAAAACAGGTCAAGTACTCCCCATCATCAAAAAACCTACAGCGGACCCGACAGACCCTAACAACTTTCGTCCAGTAACCAACATTCCATTACTTGCCAAACGAATTGAAAAATGTGTGCAAAATCAACTGAGCAACCACATCACTAACTTCAATCTACTGGACGACTGCCAATCTGGTTTCAGACCAGGCCACAGTACGGAAACAGCAATCTTACATATAGTGGATGATGCGCTACAGGCCCTGGATCACAATCAAACATGTCTTCTAGTTCTTCTTGACCTGTCTTCTGCATTTGACACAGTAAATCATGAAAAATTACTAGCCCGGCTTGAAGACAGGATGGGATTATCGGGAAATGTTCTGAAATGGTTTGAATCCTTCCTTCAGAACAGATCACAAAGATTCCTGGTCAACCAGACGCTATCCCCATCATGCCCTAATTCGATTGGAGTTCCGCAAGGATCAACATTATCTCCATCACTATTTAATCTATATGTCGAACCCCTTACAGAAATCCTCCGACACGCAAACATATCATATCACATGTATGCTGATGACACTCAGATCTACATAAAGATAGCATCGCTGGAAGAGATCAAGACGATGAATGAGGCCCTAAAAATGTCATTACAATGGTTAACTAGCAATCATCTGAAATTAAATGCACAAAAAACGGAATTCCTATTAATATCACCGCCAAAGAACCCCGCAAATGTGCAGGAATGGACTAAACTGATCACAGCGCTAAACTGAACCCCTACCCTAGTTGACTCGACCAAATCACTAGGAATCCCGCTTGATAAGAACCTAGACATGAAAGCCCACATCAAAGCAATGGCAAATAGTGCACAGTTTCACCGGAACTATATTAGAAAAATGAAACCACTCATTACTACGGCGGACCTCAAACTGGCAGTTCAGTCCTTAGTTATATCAAGGATTGAATATGGATGTACAACACTAACAGGTCTACCTAAAATCTCCACAGCACCACTAAAAGCCTGTCTCAATGCGGCCGCAAGACTCATTACAGGCTCTAGAAAATACGACCACATTTCCCCATAACCTGAAAGCATTAAACTGGCTACCATACGAAGCCAGAATTCAACTTAAACTTGCATGTATTACACACAAAGCGCTCCACTACAAAACACCAATGTACTTAGCCCAGAAAATTGAGCTATCAGGGGGAAGCAGACCTTCCAGGAGTGCCGGAGGCCTGCTGCTGAAACCGCCCATCTTTCAGAAGAAGAAAACGTATGACAGAGCATTCTCCGGAGCGGCCCCCAGAATTTGGAATTCACTCCCTCCAATCATTAGAAAAATTCCGAACATGGCAACCTTCAAGAGGGAAACGAAGATCTTCCTAATGAGCAAGTTCCTTCCCTAGACAAGACGGATCATCATCTGCATCGTGGCAAATAGACTGACGTAACACAGTCCTGTCATATAGGGATGCATCATGCACATAAAGACCACAAAAGACACCAAAACTAACCAAAGACTAATGTAAAGATAAACTCATCAGTTAGCTACAAAGACTTCTTGACTGTACAGTACTACAATTAATGGATCTTTGTAGGAGTGATGTTAAACATACGAAAGGACACATCGGAACCACTGTTATACCTTTGGTACATTAAGCTGATCCTAAACGTGTTATTGTTGAAAATGTTAAGAAAGAAATGTACAGGAATCATATATATATTAATGCTGCTATACCTACTGTATTCTAAACTATTTACCTCATGTAACTGTGAAGCGCTCTGATACCCTTGGGTCACGTTTGCGCTATATAAAACTCTATAAATAAATAAATAAATAAATAAAGATGAAAGGTGCATTGGCAGCCTTTCTTTGATAAACAAGCTAGTGAGTGTCCCTGCAAATTTGTATGCTTTCTAACCTTGCAAGGATCCAATCCTAGTAAAGTACTTATTTTGTGTTGTAAACTTCACCTTCAAACGTAGCGTTTCCTAGATTAGGGAACGTCCCTCTGAGCACAGCAATGCGTTATCGCTGAGAAGCGATATTTATAGGTTCAGTCAAGAAAGTTCAAACAAAATGTGTATCCAGGATAATGTGGAAGTTGCTGGAAAATATTTAATGCTGCAACGATATTGAATTAAACATATCGTGGTTCAACAATGATTCCATTTTAGAAGCATCTTGGGCGTAAACATTTCACTTATCCCAATGCATTTCGTGCATTAAATGCCCTTCATCAGGGGAACTCTAAACAAAAAGTAAATGAAAAACAATATAGATATAATGAGAAACCACATGATGTCGGGTGTGCCAGCCACCTACTCCCAGGTGCACGGAGTACAAAGTCGTGTACCTAGTCTTCCTAATGTACCTAGTCTTCCTAATGTTCATATGAACAGCAATTACTGCCATCAAGAGAGTCTATAACATCGGGTTGTTAAAGTGTCAAGTGCACAGGTTAATGCGATGAACTACCAAGGGTAACAAAAACAAATAGGACAAGTGAAATGATGCGAGTGATAAACTGTCACTGCGAGAAGCGTAGGAAAAGTTCAAAGACCCCGGTGTACGGAATATCATAATGCTTAGTGTAATGTTATATTCCGCCCGCAATGACACACGAACACATTGGTGCGGGGTAAGTGGTACTTTATTTCGGAGAGGGAGATGCCGTCCGGTCTCCACTCAGTGTCCCGTACAACTACCGCGATGCTGCGCTATCCCGTCAGGCACCACCCCAGGTCACGTGGTTGCCTGACGACTAGACTGCGACACCACACATCTCCCCCCTTAATAACAACACAGTGGACAGTCAGTCTGTGTAAGACCTATGTGGTGGCACCTCAACGGAGGAGCCTGGAGGGTAAAACTGGAGAAACTGTTGCTCTTGGCCATGGTAGGAAGTCGGGGGGAGAGCGAGGGGAGAGCGAGGGGAAGAGAGAGAGAGAGAGAGAGAGAGAGAGATCACTGTGTGGAGAATGTGCAAGGGTAGCGGAGCGGGGAGCCCCTGAGGAGGATTTACATAGCAAACTCGCTGTATCTACTTGGACGCACCACTATCCTGCCTGTGCGGGTGCGTGTGAAGGAGGCCTGCTCCTCACGTGTTGCACTTGCCTGTGATGTGATCTGTGTATTGCTCTCTACCTGATTCTCGTTGTGTGTGATGGGGGCCCTTTGCCTAATGTCTGGGTTGCCTCCAGCGTTGGTTTCCTGAGGTGGTGTGTGTTGTGTGGGATTCACATTATTCCTCAGCCCTGTGGTCTCCTTGTCACCTCCTGTCCCCCCTTTGGTGCCGAAAACTCTGGATTCACCAGGTGTTGGGGTGACACCTGCGTCTGAGTCCTCTCCATCATAGCCAGCCATGTTGGTATTGCTGTCCCGGTCCCACTGGAGGACCTTGTTGCATTTCGCCATCCTGCTGTGTGACCACACTTTGCCATCACTCAGTAAGGCGGAGCGGGAGTAGAGTTCTCTGATTTGTAGGGGCTTGCTGAACTTGCTGTCGCCTTTCTTGCTCAAGTGGCCAAGCTTCACCCTGACCCAGTCTCCTAATGCCAAAGAGACTTCTCGCACGCCATGCCTCTTGTCGTAGTTGTCCTTGCAAATCTTTTGAGCCTTTTCTATGTTGCTTCTAACCACCGCAGGGGACCATTTGCTTTGAAGTTTCATGTTCATCCAAATGAGATTGTCCCTCGTAAATGGTTCTCTTCCTCGTAGTATCTTGAACGGGCTGTATCCTGTAAGTGTGGGCGTGATGCGGTATGCCCGTATCGTGTTCTTTATTTCTGTTTCCCAGTTCTTGCCCGCGCTGATGGCTGCTTGGACCGAGCCCATGATGACTCAGTTGAAACGTTCGGCCAGGCCGTTGCCCGCGGGGTGATATACTGGTGTGTGTTTGGTCGTGATACCGTTTCTCCGGGTGAAGGCTGTCCATTTCTCTGAGATAAACTGGGGGCCATTGTCACTTGTGATGACTCTCGGGATTCCTTCCCTCAAGAATGCGCTGGTGAGGAACGCGATGATTGCATCCGTGTCCGCCTTTTCGCAGACTTCCACCTCCGGCCACTTGGAGTACCTGTCGACAAGAACGATAACATATTTGGGCACACCCCACGAGTCCAAGATGGGGCCCAATATGTCGACTGACAACTCTTCCCAGGGGTTGGTGGGAGTTGGCGAATTCGCCCATCGGGGGCCTCAGCAGAGTAAGAGATTTGTCCGCGTTGGCGCAGTGCTGACACGCACGTCCATACTTATCCATGTATGTGTCGATGGCTGGCCACCAGTACGACTGTTTCAGTCTCCTCTTGGATTTCACGATCCCAAGATGGCCTTCATGAACTATGTAGAGAATGCGGTCCAGTAAAGCTTTGGGGGGAACAACTTTGAGTAAAAATACGGTGTCGTCGCTGAGGGACAATTCATCCCGCACTTCCCAATATTTCCGGGCCTCATCTTTCAAATGCTTTTTTCAGGCCATCCCTGCGTGACGAAGGTTTTTACTTGGGCCAGGGCAGGGTCGTTTTCGTAGGCTGAGGTCCAGTCTTGCACACTGATGATGTTCTCATGGTCTTCAGTGAGCGCCACCTGGTACTCATCCCAGTCACTGGGTTTCGGTGCCCCCTCCATGGCAGCGGAGCGGCTGAGAAAATCCGCCACCTTGTTCTTTTGGCCTGGCAGGTATTCCACATCGTAAACAAAATCCAGGAGCTTGAGCGTCATTTTGGCTATGCGCGGGGTGGCTGTCGCGTGGCCGCTGGACGTTAGGACCTTTATCAACGGTTTATGGTCCGTTCTGAGGGTAAAACGGGAACCCCAGAGGTACTGCCGAAACTTTTCCATGGCCCAGATGGATGCCAACATTTCCTTCTCGATGACGCTGAATTTCTCCTCGTTAGGGGCGAGCGAGCGCGACGTGAAGCCTATCGTGGTTTCTGTGCCATCTGTGGAGCGTTGCAACAAGACTGCTCCCAACCCCTTCTCGCTAGCATCCGTAGTCAATATGCTGGGGGCAGAGAAGTCGAACACTTGTAGGGGTACCGCTTTGCAAATGTCCTTTTTAATGGTCTCAAATTTAAGATTCGATTCCGGCGTCCAACTGAAGCTGTTCTTTTCTTTCAAGAGCTGGCGCAGGATGTGGGTCTTGGTTGCGAAATTTTGGACAAATTTGCTATAGAATTCCGCTAACCCCAGAAAGGAACGGACTTCATCCTTGGTTTGTGGCATGGGCGCAGATTTGATTGCCTCTACATTTGCCTTCTTCGGGGATATTCCATTTTCACCGATCTCTTGCCCCAGGTAATTGATGTTGGGTAGGCCAAACCTGCACTTCTCCAGTTCCGCCGTGAGGCCATTCTCTAACAGTGTCCTTAACACTTCACGAAGTATGGCATTGTGCTCCACTTTGGTTGTTCCCATGACGAGTATGTCGTCCTGGAAGTATAAGACGTTTTTGCTGTCTTTGAATAACTTGTGCATCAGTTTTTGAAATACAGACGCGGCGGACGCCAGGCCGAATGGTAGTCGTCGGAATCTGTAGCTGCCGAACAGGGTGATGAAAGAGGTCAACTTCCTGCATGAGGGATGGAGCAAGATTTGGTGGTATGCTGCTGTGAGATCTTTTGTAGAGAACCACCTGATTCCTTTGGTCTGGGCCAACAGTTCGTTGATGCGTGGTAATGGAATTTGTCCACCAGTATGTTTTTATTCAGTTCTCGAAGGTCAATGCACAAACGCACCTTTCCGTTCGGTTTCCGTGCTACGACCAAGGGCGCCAGCCATTCGGCGCTTTCGATGGGTTCTATAATGCCATTGTCTTCCAGACGTTGCAACTCCATCTGTATGGCTTCCCTGCAGTTAAAAGGGATGTTTCTTACTTTGTGGCTGACTGGTACGGCGCCTTTCTTTAGCACTATTTTGTGTGTGAACTTGGACAGTTGCCCTATAGTCCCACCAAATACATTGGGGAAGTCTTTCCGCAGGTTGATTGTATCCGGTCCGGGAGGGTCGTTTGTCATGAGCACTTGGGTTTTTCCGCTGGGGTTAAGTTGGATGCCCAGTGCTCCTTGGTCGGCCCATCCAAGGACCGAGGGGCCTTTTTCTGCCACGTACAGTTTGCCTGTGGTTTCCCTCCCCTTAAATTCGAACTTGAGTTGTCTGAACCCAACCATGGGGATTCTCTCTCCCGTGTAAGTGACAGGGTGTACGTCTGTAGGGTGTAGGTGGCTCCCTATGGTGTCAGCAAAATCACTGTCCCAAATCCCCCTTTGTATGATTGTGAACGGGGACCCTGAGTCTGCCACCATAGATATCTGGACCCCCCCCCCCGATGGTCAATAAACAGGATGGCTTTTTCCTAGCATTGCAATCTATGCCCCAGACTTGTTCGTCAATACACAAAATGCAATCATCATCACCTTCACCCTCCACTGTTTTGGGTTCGGAGTCATACATGACACATTTGACAGAGGCACTGCTGGGTCTCCGTCTGCAGACTTTGCCAAAATGTCCCATCACTCAGCAAAAGGAGCATTTCACATGGAAGGCAGGGCAACGTTTGTCGTTGGCCATGTGCGTGTGGCTGCCACACCTGTAGCAAGAACCCTTCTTTTCAGGAGGAGGTCTGACAGGCCCTGTCACGTTCCTTGTGGGCCGTCTGCTGTTTCTGTATCCTACCGTGGGGGCCGGTCTATCACTGGAAACTTTTGCGTCACTCACTTTGCATACTGTGGGCTTGCTTTCATTGTCCTTCTTAGCCGCTACTGCACATCGTTTGGACAGCTCAGCTTTTTTGACGATAGCTATGATCTCATGAAGTGGCGCTTCCCCCCTCACCCACAGTCTCTCTTGGACATTGGTGTTGACAGTGTGCATTATTATTTGATCACGCACTAAATCGTCATGAAGGTGGCCAAATTTGCAGTTGACAGCCAATTTCTTGAGTGCTGCGACATAGTCTTGCACTGTCTCTGTCTCACTTTGTTTCCATTGGAAAAAATTGTATCTGTCTATGGCCGTACAAATAACTGGCTGGTAGTGATTGTCTAAGTCCTCCAACGCGTGTTGGAACATGTCTTCATCCGTTGCACCTCTCGGTTTCTTAACCATGTTCTCATAGACTCTCAACCCTTCCGGCCCTAGATTGTGTAGTAGTATTTTCTTCCTGCGTTTGCTGGAGAACGCTTCCTCCCCTTCATCTTCCAGGGCCGATAAGTAGTTGAGAAAGTACCCCTTCCAATCAGCCCACTTCATGGCCGGTTCACCTGGTTTCGGGAGGAAAGGCACTGGGTTTGTGAGGGAAAAGATTTGGGCGCACATCGTGGTGGGTTGGAATGCACTCGCAGGAGGAGATCAGCAACTAGAGCAAGCGTAGGGACCTGCTGTAGACAGAGGTGGCAGTACACGTGAAGTGGCGCTTGGATTCTGTGCCAGACTGCAAGGACCAGTGTTTGATTGCAGCACTGGATCGCCGGGTGCAGGTATCATTCAATTTGGCGATGCACAGAAGGTGACCGCGTGCAAGGAAGGCCAGCGTGGGTGTCACTGCGATGCCATGCACAGGACACGCTGAGTGAGAATTCGGCAGGAGGGCCGGATAGCAGGTCGCTGTGGGAGGTTTTGCAGTGCAGGGGTGCTGGGCCTGCTGCATGGGCCACTGGACTTGCGATGACCACCTCTGTGTGCGCACTCGCACTTGGCTTGTGATATGGGTACGAGCAACTTCTTTTGATGTATAATTGATGAGGTGCGAACGTCAGGGGGTGGCTGAAGAAGCGCGCTGGAGCAGGCGCGTAGGTAGTGTACCTTACTGTTGCTGGCTGGCCGGTCAGTACCCATTGAGTCTGGAGGTGTGGCCGGGGGAACATTAGATTGGCAGTTTTGATGGTGCCGCTTTCCCTCTCCGTGTTTCAGGTTGCTGTGCGCGCTCCCCGCCGTGCATGCAGATTTTTTTCTTTGGTGCGGCGCGTCAGCCTGTCGATGCAGCGGGGTCCGTAGCCGCTCGTCGCCACTTTGTAATGTTATATTCCGCCCCGCAATGACACACGAACACCTTGGTGCGGGGTAAGTGGTAAGTTATTTCGGAGAGGGAGATGATGTCCGGTCTCCACTCAGTGTCTCGTACAACCGCCGCAATGCCGCGCTATCCTGTCAGGCACCACCCCAGGTCATGTGGTTTCCTGACGACTAGACTGCGATACCACACTTAGTGCATCTTGTAAAAGGCAAAGCGTAGGTGAAGAAAAATTAAGACGTACGTATACCAAGTCGGTGGACGCAGTGAGTTTTTAACTAGCCTGTGGTGCAGTGATATTAGCGCTCGCCTACAAAAAGCAGTGAAACATTCAACCAAATATGAAGTACGTGCCTCATCGCGCAGTGTCTAAAGAATACGCTCACCTAAACGTGAAGATGTGTGCTCCTGTTGATTCCGACTAAGAATAAATGCAAGTTGTATGTGGAGCGCCATTTTAAAGTAGTATAAGAAGATTGGGAAACCGAAACAAACGACAGACTTCGCTTGTTTCAAGAATTCTAAAACTATAATAGGCGCCTTCTTGGAACGACTATAAGAAGAGCCAAAGTGTGAACTCTCCATGCAATTCAACAAATGCCAAAGAAAAAGCATTCGAAGCTCAAAAAATGTGAGCATGAAAATGAAGTGAGCTGCAACTGAAACAGGAATATCGGCAAACTGTAGTGATTCATGCAAATAAATGTGATGCTCCGGAAAAAATAGACGTGAACTCGTGAAATCAGTCAATGAGATATGTGAGTTTAGCGTGTAAAACACTGTAGACAACGGAAGTACATTCAAAGCTAAGTTAACAAAAATGCAGTGTAACAAACTATAAAATGGCGATGTATCCTTCAAATAAAAGTAAACATAGAAAAACAATAGTATATGTGGCACGTAATTCTAGCGTGCTGCGTAGGTTTGAAGATACGGATAGGGAAACATAGACTCATAATGTCAGAAACAAGATATGAAACACAAAATAGTGTAAGATAATCATTTGTAGTTCATAAACATTGACCACAGTCTGTAGCTCTATCTGGAGTGACTCAAGGCAGAATAGGAATGAAGCTAATAGGAGTCAAAGATAAGTCACAGATAACATGCAAATTCCATTCGGTCAGTAAGACCCCGAGGTTTCATGGAGTCCAGAAAGGTTATCCAATAGTTCTCTCTTTGTAAAAGATAATTGTTATTATCTCTGCCTTCCATTTTCTCCAAAACTTCTAAAATCATGAATTTCAACTGGGAAATGTTGTGATGGTGTTCAATGAAATGGGCAGCTATCACTGATTTGACATTTCTGGTACGGATGTTACTTTTATGTTCATGGATGCGAGTTTTTATTTTCCTTTCTGTCTTACCCACATATAATAGGCCACAAGGGCATTTTAGTAAATAGATGACGTTAGTCATGTCACAATTAGCGGTCACGTGTAAACGAATAGAGGTGCCTTTCATAGGATGCGTAATGACCGTGCCTTTGATCAGATTATTGCAGTTGCTACAGTTGTAACAAGGTGAAGTTCCTTTTCAGCAACTTCCACGTTATCCTGAATAAACATTTTGTTTGAACTTTCTTGACTGAACCTATAAATATCGCTTCTCAGCGATAACGCATTGCTGTGCTCAGAGGGACGTTCCCTAATCTAGGAAACACTACTTTTGATATATCGCATACACTCAAGGACCAGAAAGTGCTACCTCTGAGGCACGCCACAATCTCTCGCAGCTGAGACAATTCGTAGTGCGTGTTCTACCACTTTATTTTCGTACTTCCTTCTGTTCACCAGAACACTGCACACAGGATTAAGCTGTGCACTATGGCTTATGAAGACATTTCAAGATTAACAGAACTACGAGCTGACACGCTTGCATTCACAGATGATGATGCTTCCAAGATATACTCATTGATAAATGAGGATACCACACCAACAGCCAACGTCAAAAACAAGGAGAACAACATCAGACAGTTATTGTATCTCACGAAAAGAGAAATCAACCAGCGCTTACATGCCAGCACATTAATCAAATGCCACCGTGCCCAACGCATTCCAAGAGGTCTACGGATCCCACTTAAACCACTGTTGTGCAAAAGCAGCCCTAAATTCGTAGAGAAATGGTACGCCATACTTAACAAGTGCTCCCTCGACCTCATTCTTTTAATCATTGAAGAGTTGTCTAAAATTCTAGAAGAACTAGCCAAAGAAATCATTCAAACCAAATCTGAATTAGAAAGCATGATGGAGTCTGAAGACTGTCAGAAGACCCTAGATAACATTAATGTGCAACTGAATAAATACTCCCAAGAAATCAATGAGCAAAAAATCCGCAAGTATAAAAGAGACACCATCGATTACAAGCTGGGAGAAGTATACTCCTGGGCTGAAGTTTATGCCAGACGATGTCAAAACAAGCCTTATCACTCAAACACTGAGACAGAAACATCATCGTCAGAGGGAGACTCTAGACCAAAAACCCGGAGTAATGTTCAACAACCTTCTACTTCAACCCCTGTAGACCCTCAACAAACCACTGGTGTTCCTTTTTTAGAGGAAGATTCAAAAGACAAGGACGACCCAGGAGGGGCAAAAGACAATGAACAAGAAAAAGGCAGTCCGAAGGCACCGCCAGTATTGAGCAAGAGGCTCAAGGGAAAGAAGACCTAGACCATAACAACCTCGTCATAAACATATCTGCCTACCAACTGAACCCTGTGAAACCAAAACTTTACAAAAAGGAACTTCCTTCGTACCAACTTGTTACACTCACACTTTAGAGTTGGAGATCAGCTTATTTAAGCTAATGCGGAACTTACGACTTCGGCACTTTTTTGAAAACATCATGGAACACCGAGACAACTCGGATGAAAATCTTCTACGGGGTCTGAAGACCAAAAGCACATTCATGCCACCCCTCAGCCACAAAAGTCTCGACATCTTTGAAAACCTCGTCAAAAGTGATATACGAAAATTCAATTTCAAAAAGCGATCAAAATTGCAAAATCTAACTACAAAGGAACGTAACATTCTTAAGAATCTGGCCAACAACTCGACGATTACCTGCCAAAAGGCGGATAAAGGCGGCGCACTTGTTATTATGGATACCGTTTTTTGCAAAACACAAGTCTTCAACCATGTTAATGACTGAGACTTACTGCAAACTGACACACAATACGACAGAACAATTTCATAATCTTCTCAATAACATATTGAAGAAGGCCACTGAAGAAGGTACCATCAACGATAAAGTAAGGACATTTTTGACACAGACCAACCCGAGAACACCAACCATGTATATGCTCCCAAAAATCCACAAGGACCCACAACACCCTCCGTTTCACCCCATCGTTTCCACCAGAGGGTGCCTACAAGAACCAGTGTGCAAATTCTTGGATAAACAGCTGCAACCATACGTCATCAACATGCGTACCTACATCAAAGATACAACTGATTTCCTCAACAAAATTAATCAAATCACACTGAATCCGGATGAAGAAATGTGGATGTGCATGATAGATGTCAAATCTCTCTATACCTCGATACCACATAATCTTGGCATAGAGGCCATTGAAGAAGTTTTACTACATTCCAAATTAGATCAAGATTTTGAACTATTTCTCATGGAACTTCTTCACTTCACCCTGTACCAGAGTTACTTTAAGTGGGAAGATTATTTTTATCTCCAACTTACTGGAACTTCAATGGGCAATTGTGCCGCTCCAGCCTATGCTAACATTTTTATGCACGTATTTGAAGAGAAGTTCATCCTAAGTTCTGAAATATGGAAAAATCATGCCTTGATCTTTTTGAGCTGCATTGATGACATTTTTTTTTAATGAAAAGGATCTCACTCTTCCCTCACATCCGCTTTCAATGCCTTAAACACCATCAACGACCACATTCAATTCACCTTCGACATCCAACATTCAACTATATCATTCCTGGACGTACAGATAAACAGAGACAAAGAGCGATTAGAAACTACCATGTACAGAAATCCCATGGACAGGAACAATATGTTGCATTATCATAGTTTCCATCAAGCTTCACTCAAAAATCATTTACCCTATTCTCAACTTCTATGAGTTAAAAGAATTGTCTTGGACCCTACTGATTTACAATCACAAACCAATAACATGCTACACAGATTTCAACAACGTGGATATCCTGCTAAAATTCTAGACCAAGCTAAAACAAGAAGCTCAGCAAAATCTAGAATAGATTTGTTGACACAATCCACGAAAACAGAGCAAACGCGCATGGTAGTAGTGTCCAAATACTCAACCATGAGTTCTCATTTCAAGAAATCCATCCGTAACCATTGGTCTATTCTCGCACTTGAACCAGATTTCAAAGGCATCTTTAGTGCTTTGCCTTTGTTTGCATATACTAAAGGTAAAAACATTCAAGAACTGATTACGCAACCGTCATCAAGGGACCCAAAAACTTCCCCTCACAAAGGAACTTCACCTTGTTACAACTGTAGCAACTGCAATAATCTGATCAAAGGCACGGTCATTACGCATCCTATGAAAGGCACCTCTATTCGTTTACACGTGACCCCTAATTGTGACACGACTAACGTCATCTATTTACGCGCATATAATACAAGGCGCATGTGGCCTTGTATATGTGGGTAAGACAGAAAGGAAAATAAAAACTCGCATCCATGAACATAAAAGTAACATCCGTACCAGAAATGTCAAATCAGTGATAGCTGCCCATTTAATTGAACACCATCACAACATTTCCCAGTTGAAATTCACGATTTTGGAACTATTGGATAACCTTTCTGGACTCCATGAAACCTCGGGGTCTTAATGACCGAATGGAATTTGCATGTTATCTGTGACTTATCTTTGACTCCTATTAGCTTCATTCCTATTCTGCCTTGAGTCACTCCAGATACATCTACAGACTGTGGTTAATGTTCATGAACTACAAATGATTATCTTACACTATTTTGTGTTTCATATCTTGTTTCTGACATTATGAGTCTATGTTTCCCTATCCGTATTTTCAGACCTACGCAGCACGCTAGAATTACGTGCCACATATACCATTGTTTTTCTATGTTTACTTTTATTTGAATGATACATCGCCATTTTATAGTTTGTTACACTGCATTTTTATTAACTTAGTTTTGAATGTACTTCCGTTGTCTACAGTGTTTTACACGCCAAACTCACATAACTCATTGACTGTTTTCACGAGTTCACGTCTATTTTTTACGGTGCATCACATTTATTTGCATGAATTACTACAGATCGCCGATATTCCTGTTTCAGTTGCAGCTCACTTCATTTTCACGCTCACACTTTTTGAGCTTTGAATGCTTTTTCTTTGGCATTTGTTGAATTGCATGGAGAATTCACACGTTAGCTCTTCTTATAGCTGTTCCAAGATGGCGCCTATTATTGTTTTAGAATTCTTGGAACAAGCGAAGTCTGTCGTTTGTTTAAGTTTACCAATCTTCTTATACTACTTTAAAATGGCGCTCCACATACAACTCGCGTTTATTCTTAGTCGGCATCGACAGGAGCACACATCTTCACGTTTAGGTAAGCGTATTCTTTAGACACTGAGCGCTGAGGCACGTACTTCATATTTGGTTGCATGTTTCACCGCTTTTTGTAGGCGAGCGCTAATATCACTGCACCACAGGCTAATTAAAAACTCACCGCGTCCACCAACTTGGTATTCGTAAGTCTTAATTTTTCTTAACCTACGCTTTGCCTTTTACAAGATGCACTAAGCATTATGATATTCCGTACACCGGGGTCTTTGAACTTTTCCTACGCTTCTCGCAGTGACAGTTTATCACTCGCATCGTTTCACTTGTCCTGTTTGTTTTTGGTACCCTTGGTAGTTCATCGCATTAACCTGTGCACTTGACACTTTAACAACCCAATGTTATAGACTCCCTTGACGGCAGTAATTACTGTTCATATGAACATTAGGAAGACTAGGTACATTAGGAAGACTAGGTACACGACTTTGTACTCCTTGCACCTGGGAGTAGGTGGCTGGCACACCCGACATCATATGATTTCTCATTATATCTATATTGTTTTTCATTTACTTTTTGTTTAGATTTCCCCTGTTGAAGGGCATTTAATGCCCGAAATGCATTGGGATAAGTGAAATGTTTAGGCCCAAGATGCTTCTAAAATGGTATCATTGTTGAACCACGATATGTTTAATTCAATATTGTTGCAGCATTAAAGATTGTTCAGCAACTTCCACATTATCCTGAATAAACATTTTGTTTGAACTTTCTTGACTGAACCTATAAATATCGCTTCTCAGTGATAACGCATTGCTGTGCTCAGATGGACGTTCCCTAATCTAGGAAATGCTACTTTTGATATATCGCATACACTCAAGTACCAGAGAGTGATACCTCTGAGGCATGCCACAAGCTCTCGCAGCTGATACAATTCGTAGTGCGTGTTCTACCACTTTATTTTTGTACTTCCTTCTGTTCACCAGAACACTGCACACAGGACTAAGCTGTTCACTATGGCTTATGAAGACATTTCAAGATTAACAGAACTTCGAGCTGACACGTTTGCATTCGCAGGTGATGATGCTTCCAAGATATACTCATTGATAAATGAGGATACCACACCGACAGCCAACGTCAAAAACAAGGAGAACAACATCAGACAGTTATTGTATCTCACGAAAAGAGAAATCAACCAGCGCTTTCATGCCAGCACATTAATCAAATACCACCGTGCCCAAACGCATTCCAAGAGGTCTACGGATCCCACTTAAACCACTGTTGTGCAAAAACAGCCCTAAATTCGTAGAGAAATGGTACGCCATACTTAACAAGTGCTCCCTCGACCTCATTCTTTTAATCATTGAAGAGTTGTCTAAAATTCTAGAAGAACTATCCAAAGAAATCATTCAAACCAAATCTGAATTAGAAAGCATGATGGAGTCTGAAGACTGGCAGAAGACCCTAGATAACATTAATGTGCAACTGAATAAATACTCCCAAGAAATCAATGAGCAAAAAATCCGCAAGTATAAAAGAGACACCATCGATTACAAGCTGGGAGAAGTATACTCCTGGGCTGAAGTTTATGCCAGACGACGTCATAACAAGCCTTATCACTCAAACACTGAGACAGAAACATCATCGTCAGAGGGAGACTCTAGACCAAAAACCCGGAGGAGTAATGTTCAACAACCTTCTACTTCAACCCCTGTAGACCCTCAACAAACCACTGGTGTTCCTTTTTTAGAGGAAGATTCAAAAAACAAGGACGACCCAGGAGGGGCAAAAGACAATGAACAAGAAAAAGGCAGTCCGAAGGCACCGCCAGTATTGAGCAAGAGGCTCAAGGGAAAGAAGACCTAGACCATAACAACCTCGTCATAAACATATCTGCCTACCAACTGAACCCTGTGAAACCAAAACTTTACAAAAAGGAACTTCCTTCGTACCAACTTGTTACACTCACAGTTTAGAGTTGGAGATCAGCTTATTTAAGCTAATGCGGAACTTACGACTTCGGCACTTTTTTGAAAACATCATGGAACACCGAGACTACTCAGATGAAAATCTTCTACTGGGTCTGAAGACCAAAAGCACATTCATGCCACCCCTCAGCCACAAAAGTCTCGACATCTTTGAAAACCTCGTCAAAAGTGATATACGAAAATTCAATTTAAAAAAGCGATCGAAATTGCAAAATCTAACTACAAAGGAACGTAACATTCTTAAGAATCTGGCCAACAACTCGACGATTACCTGCCAAAAGGCGGATAAAGGCGGCGCACTTGTTATTATGGATACCGTTTTTTACAAAACACAAGTCTTCAACCATGTTAATGACTCTGAGACTTACTGCAAACTGACACACAATCCGACAGAACAATTTCATAATCTTCTCAATAACATATTGAAGAAGGCCACTGAAGAAGGTACCATCAACGATAAAGTAAGGACATTTTTGACACAGACCAACCCGAGAACACCAACCATGTATATGCTCCCAAAAATCCACAAAGACCCACAACACCCTCCGTTTCGCCCCATCGTTTCCACCAGAGGGAGCCTACAAGAACCAGTGGGCAAATTCTTGGATAAACAGCTGCAACCATACGTCATCAACATGCGTACCTACATCAAAGATACAACTGATTTCCTCAACAAAATTAATCAAATCACACTGAATCCGGATGAAGAAATGTGGATGTGCACGATAGATGTCAAATCTCTCTATACCTCGATACCACATAGTCTTGGCATAGAGGCCATTGAAGAAATTTTACTACATTCCAAATTAGATCAAGATTTTCAACTATTTCTCATGGAACTTCTTCACTTCACCCTGTACCAGAGTTACTTTAAGTGGGAAGATTATTTTTATCTCCAAGTTACTGGAACTTCAATGGGCAATTGTGCCGCTCCAGCCTATGCTAACATTTTTATGCACGTATTTGAAGAGAAGTTCATCCTGAGTTCTGAAACATGGAAAAATTATGCCTTGATCTTTTTGAGATGCATTGATGACATTTTTGTTTTATGGAAAGGATCTCACTCTTCCCTCACATCCGCTTTGAATGCCTTAAACACCATCAACGACCGCATTCAATTCACCTTCGACATCCAACATTCAACTATATCATTCCTGGATGTACAGATAAAC
This sequence comes from Calotriton arnoldi, assembly GCA_963921515.1. Classification (NCBI taxonomy): domain Eukaryota; kingdom Metazoa; phylum Chordata; class Amphibia; order Caudata; family Salamandridae; genus Calotriton; species Calotriton arnoldi. Next base: position 1,543,444 of record CAWUFW010003234.1, read on the forward strand.
AGAGACAAAGAGCGATTAGAAACTACCATGTACAGAAAGCCCATGGACAGGAACAATATGTTGCATTATCATAGTTTCCATCAAGCTTCACTCAAAAATCATTTACCCTATTCTCAACTTCTACGAGTTAAAAGAATTGTCTTGGACCCTACTGATTTACAATCACAAACCAATAACATGCTACACAGATTTCAACAACGTGGATATCCTGCTAAAATTCTAGACCAAGCTAAAACAAGAAGCTCAGCAAAATCTAAAATAGATTTGTTGACACAATCCACGAAAACAGAGCAAACGCGCATGGTAGTAGTGTCCAAATACTCAACCATGAGTTCTCACTTCAAGAAATCCATCCGTAACCATTGTTCTATTCTCGCACTTGAACCAGATTTCAAAGGCATCTTTAGTGCTTTGCCTATGTTTGCATATACTAAAGGTAAAAACATTCAAGAACTGATTACGCAACCGTCATCAAGGGACCCAAAAACTTCACCTCACAAAGGAACTTCACCTTGTTACAACTGTAGCAACTGCAATAATCTGATCAAAGGCACGGTCATTACGCATCCTATGAAAGGCACCTCTATTTGTTTACACGTGACCGCTAATTGTGACACGACTTTCGTCATCTATTTACTAAAATGCCCATGTGGCCTTGTATATGTGGGTAAGACAGAAAGGAAAATAAAAACTCGCATCCATGAACATAAAAGTAACATCCGTACCAGAAATGTCAAATCAGTGATAGCTGCCCATTTCATTGAACACCATCACAACATTTCCAAGTTGAAATTCACGATTTTGGAAGTTGTGGAGAAAATGGAAGGCAGAGATAATAACAATGATCTTTTACAAAGAGAGAACTATTGGATAACCTTTCTGGACTCCATGAAACCTCTGGGTCTTAATGACCGAATGGAATTTGCATGTTATCTGTGACTTATCTTTGACTCCTATTAGCTTCATTCCTATTCTGCCTTGAGTCACTCCAGATACATCTACAGACTGTGGTTAATGTTCATGAACTACAAATGATTATCTTACACTATTTTGTGTTTCATATCTTGTTTCTGACATTATGAGTCTATGTTTCCCTATCCGTATTTTCAGACCTACGCAGCACGCTAGAATTACGTACCACATATACCATTGTTTTTCTATGTTTACTTTTATTTGAATGATACATCGCCATTTTATAGTTTGTTACACTGCATTTTTATTAACTTAGCTTTGAATGTACTTCCGTTGTCTACAGTGTTTTACACGCCAAACTCACATATCTCATTGACTGTTTTCACGTCTATTTTTTCTGGTGCATCACATTTATTTGCATAAATCACTACAGTTCGCCTATATTCCTGTTTCAGTTGCAGCTCACTTCATTTTCACGCTCACACTTTTTGAGCTTTGAATGCTTTTTCTTTGGCATTTGTTGAATTGCATGGAGAATTCACACTTTAGCTCTTCTTATAGCCGTTCCAAGATGGCGCCTATTATTGTTTTAGAATTCTTGGAACAAGCGAAGTCTGTCGTTTGTTTAGGTTTACCAATCTTCTTATACTACTTTAAAATGGCGCTCCACATACAACTCGCGTTTATTCTTAGTCAGCATCGACAGGAGCTAACATCTTCACGTTTAGGTAAGCGTATTCTTTAGACACTGCGTGCTGAGGCACGTACTTCATATTTGGTTGCATGTTTCACCGCTTTTTGTAGGCGAGCGCTAATATCACTGCACCACAGGCTAGTTAAAAACTCACCGCGTCCACCGACTTGGTATACGTACGTCTTAATTTTTCTTAACCTACGCTTTGCCTTTTACAAGATGCACTAAGCCTTATGATATTCCGTACACCGGGGTCTTTGAACTTTTCCTACGCTTCTTGCAGTGACAGTTTATCACTCGCATCGTTTCACTTGTCCTATTTGTTTTTGTTACCCTTGGTAGTTCATTGCATTAACCTGTGCACTTGACACTTTAACAACCCGATGTTATAGACTCTCTTGACGGCAGTAATTACTGTTCATATGAACATTAGGAAGACTAGGTACATTAGGAAGACTGGGTACACGACTTTGTACTCCGTGCACCTGGGAGTAGGTGGCTGGCACACCCGACATCATGTGATTTCTCATTATATCTATATTGTTTTTCATTTACTTTTTGTTTAGATTTCCCCTGTTGAAGGGCATTTAATGCCCGAAATGCATTGGGATAAGTGAAATATTTACGCCCAAGATGCTTCTAAAATGGAATCATTGTTGAACCACGATATGTTTAATTTAATATTGTTGCAGCATTAAAGATTTTTCAGCAACTTCCACGTTATCCTGAATAAACATTTTGTTTGAACTTTCTTGACTGAACCTATAAATATCGCTTCTCAGCGATAACGCATTGCTGTGCTCAGATGGACGTTCCCTAATCTAGGAAACGCTACTTTTGATATATCGCATACACTCCAGGACCAGAGAGTGATACCTCTGATTGACGCCACAACCTCATACAGCTGATACAATTCGTAGTGCGTGTTCTACCACTTTATTTTCGTACTTCCTTCTGTTCACCAGAACACTGCACACAGGACTAAGCTGTTTACTATGGCTTATGAAGACATTTCAAGATTAACAGAACTACGAGCTGACACGTTTGCATTCGCAGGTGATGATGCTTCCAAGATATACTCATTGATAAATGAGGATACCACACCGACAGCCAACGTCAAAAACAAGGAGAACAACATCAGACAGTTATTGTATCTCACGAAAAGAGAAATCAACCAGCACTTACATGCCAGCACATTAATCGAATATCACCGTGCCCAACGCATTCCAAGAGGTCTACGGATCCCACTTAAACCACTGTTGTGCAAAAACAGCCCTAAATTCGTAGAGAAATGGTACGCCAAACTTAACAAGTGCTCCCTCGACCTCATTCTTTTAATCATTGAAGAGTTGTCTAAAATTCTAGAAGAACTATCCAAAGAAATCATTCAAACCAAATCTGAATTAGAAAGCATTGATCCAGCGCAATATTAGCCAACGGCATTCATACACCATATACTCACTTGGGCCCATACATTCACACTACACTAATACTTACGCTGGGTGTCAGATGTACTCTTATATCAAAGTCCCTGCTACCAATTACCTTCTGATTGAAGAGTAATAACTTACCAATGGATCCTTTGCTAATTGGGAAGTTTAAAATGAGTGACATTCACTATAATACATAATCCTGAAATAACCACTGAGTCAGGAAGTTTTAAAATATTTATCTAAAGTTTTAGCAGAGTAAAATACAGAAAACACGGTACTTGATTGAAATACCCAAGAAAAAGCATAGAAATGATTTTGCTAATAAATGACGGTGTTTAAGGAAGAGGAGAAGATAGAGACAGCAGCGCAACTAACGGTTGCAGTATAGTTACCTAAATGCGAGAACCAAGCCCCTTAGCCAAGGAGTTGGAAAAGATAGGACCCAGGAAGGATGAAGAGCAAAGACTTCTTCCATGATCAGACCAGGACCGGTGACCTCTCTACAACGACGCCTGCGTCGTTCCCCTCTCTGATACTCGACTTCTCTCGATTCTCCCGTCTAATGGACTCCGCCGCCCCCTCCTCAGGACCTCTTCCGGACAGGAATTCAGTCAGCAAACGATCAGCTGGGCAGTCTGGAGTTGAGAGCGCTCTGGCAGTATGGACGCCTGTTCTTCGTGAGCGCCTGCTCTGACTAATTTACTAATGCTATATTCTATTATACCCTTCTACGCCCATGTACCTCCCCTTAATGTTGCTAAAATATGGGACCACTACTTCTGATTGGACTGGGACAGGGGGTGGATTCTCGCACCATGTCAATTTTGGCCTAAATTGTGAAGCCTGTTGTCTTTACGTTCCCGCCCCTTCAAATTAATACATTCACTTTATTTCCCACCCGTCTCATGACAAATGTTATACATTTTACAGGGGAAAAGTAACAATTTGTCCGCCGGAAACATTGGGTACATCATCTTCGGCCAATAGGTCGTGGGCCTTGGGAGACGTCCAAGTTGACTTCACTTGGCAGGCATACAGGACACATGCGCAGAACCATCTGTCTCCCGAGTTTCAAGACACCAACCCAGGCCCAAGTTTACAAATTACTAAAAGTGCAAGAAGAAAATATTAAAATCACAAATAAAATGTTTCACTGTATACCCACTTTCCCTAACTCTATTCCCATTTAATCATAATACTACCCTGCATTAGTAGCGTTAAGAAAACGACAATTTAATAATGACATGAGAGCAAGCTTAAGCATGTGAAAACATTTAGCGGCCATTTTAATACACACTGCGCAGAAGCAGAAGTTTCCCACCAAGCAAAGAAAGACGTCACACCATGTGATCAGGTTGCGACATGCGCAATGAAGTCCCGCGCTTTTAGCAGCCATCTTGGTTTATGGACAAGCGTTATTCATTAGTAAAACACATAGGCAAGCGTCTATCCCTTTCGTGTTTGTGAATGCAAATATTAGTATTGACATTACAAGTTTAATAAATTAATACTATGAGGAGGATTGCATACAAGCAAGTTTCATTTTTGAAACCTTGCTCCATCAATCCCCTCTCTGATGGCGTTTCTTAGCCATTAAAAATACTACCCACTATCAGATGCCAACTTTTAGCAATTCGTTTCATTCTCATTTTTACTTTTTCTATTCTTACAGTCTCCTTTTAATTTCTTGTATAAATCACTTCTCCATTCTTCTAGTTCGATTTCATCTAGTTTTCTCTTCCTTCCTTTTCCTGTCACTTTATATGTTCCATTCTTTCTACAGCATTTGCACCATATTGTTATTGCTAAAATTATTATTGCTATCCCTGCTAAGGGTACTAATATTTGACCTATAAGTCCTTTCCCTATATTAGCAAACCAGGTTCCAATTGACGAGATACTATTTGTCAATCTTTCCCATACACTATCAACTTCCAGTGGTTTAAGTTCTTTCTCAAGTTTAGTTATGTTCTGAATATACGTTCCAATTTCTGCACTCTTATCAGGAATATAAGTGCAACAATGTTTCGTCCTCAATAATTTACAGACTCCTCCCTCTTTTGCCAATAGAATGTCAAGAGCAAGTCTATTTTGCATTACCATAGATCTAATCGCAACCATTTCAGCATTAATCATTAGAAAACCTCCAGCAGTATCCGTTGATAAACGATCAACCACTGTAGACAATTTACATATTTTCCTTGAGTTCAGAATTATTCCCACTGAAGGTATCAATGCACCAAATATATCACCTACAATTTCTGAAAAACTAGCTCTTTTACTACGTATTAATTCATTATTGTTTTCATTGCTTCCAGTGTTTCTTTCTACGTGGTATATCTTTGGAAAAACGATTCCAAAATAACAACTTCCATACCACCGTGCAGGAAGCCTAAAGTAAGCCTTATTCCCACATACATAATAGATTCCAGGAAAAACTGAATCTGTTCCTCCTTTGAGTCCCCAAACTCCAAGAATTAAAAAATTGTGTTCACATTCACTGGTACCGATGAAAACATTGTTATAATCAGTTTTTAACCTATGTAGACAAATTTTCCCTTTCTTTACGAAATCCAGAGCCATTGCAGCTTGAGCTTTACCAGGTGTATAACTCCCTTCCTTCTCCGCCCAAGGTGGCAACTGAGCCTTATGCTCTGAAGCTTTCTTTTGAAAATCATGTCTTCTATCTTCTACTAAATTCAAAAATATCTTTTCTTCTTCTAGTAAAGAACATGTTAGATTGTGTCTATGTGCATGTGTTATGTCTATTGATTTCATTGTTAAGAAAAACTCTCCCATAAAATGTGCGTCTTGACTAGTAAACACTCGGTTCATACTCTTGCGAATCGGAACCTCAGAAAATATCACATCTAAGTTTGAATAATAATACTGTAGCCGACCTGTTCTATAAAATAAACTTGTTAATACACTACATGAGATGCCATATGTCAGTGGTAAATGATGGTATGTTAATCCTTCCGCTACTGATTCAGGTAACTTCATTCAGACATAACAATTACTAACTTCCATTGTGTCTACATACTGAAACAATAACTTTGTGAATACATTTAAACTAGTGTCGTTATCAGCTATTTCATGATGAATTTCTGCCTCATCTTCTGCCATTAATTCTACTCTACTGCCCTTCATGTTTGCTGTCCTCCCTTTAGTTTCATTATTAATCTTCTTATCTATTATCATAAGGTAAGGAATTGCTACAATCAGGACTAACCATACTATAAGCCCCAATACTAGACTACATATGCAAATTGCACAGCATCTCCTACAACAATTTCGCTTTGGTCTCCCAGTAACTCTATCATCAGGCATTTTTCGACAAGGAAGATTGCTCTTCTCATCTCTTCTTCTTTTCTTTAGATGATTCTTTTGTTTAGTCAGGGTGGTCTTGTTTCTTCTTCGTATGTTAGTTCTGCACTTGTTCCTTCGTCACCACTGTCACTTGACTCTGAGCTTTCAAAATCTTCCAGAATAATATAAGTCCAGTCAGGACCCTTGAATTTGTTATTCACAAGTCTCAGTCTTTTACTTTTTCTTTTTCCTGACTTTTTCTCTTGTTCAGTTTGACTTGTCACTTCAGGTACTTGTTCTGGATCTTCACTTCTGGTTGTTATGTGGTATTTTACTCTTTTTATGACACTTGGCCAATGATCTCCTTTTCTTGTCTTCTTGGTTGGCACTGTTTCTTTGTTTACATCTTCAAAGATCTCGTTATTTTCACTTCTTAATACTGTTTTGTTTTCTTTTGTTACTGCTTCTTTTGTTTGTTCTTTTTCAGGTCTAATTTGTTTTTCTTCAGTAGCTCCACAATGTCTTTCAAGATGTTGACCTTGTTCCCTTTTTATTTCTTTATGTTCATTTGTATCAACCCCTTTTTCTTTAGTGAATTCTTCTTGATCTATCTGCTTCTGATCAGGGCTTATTGCACTGTGAACTTCTGCAGCCTGACCTGATTCTTCTAGACCTGTCTGTCCCTCTTCAAAGTTTATTAAATCTTCACTGTTTTTAGTCCAATTTTCTTTCCCTATCTGATTTAGTTCAGGATCTATTACTGTCTTGTCTTCTTGATCCCAAACTGTTTCTTCTTTACCTATCTGATCTTCTTTAATTTCTTCCAATTTAGTTTGATTTCTCGTTCTGTGGTATACTTCAGGCACTTCTACCACTGGTATCCAATCCTGACTTGTGCTCGGTTGTTCTCCGTCAGCTTCTCTCGAACCTCTAGCCTGAGATTCCTCAGCTGGGCAACCTTCAGCTTCTTCAGTGATTGGCGTTGTCTGTAGATTCTCTTCTTCAGGTTCTGGTACTCTCTTTGTGTGACTTACGTGAATCCAATTAGGAAATCTTGCACACTTCACTGCTGTATTGGTGGTCAATATGACTTGACAAGGTCTGCTCCACCTGGGTGATAGACACGTTTCTCTGGTGTGATTCTTCACTACCACCCAATCACCAGGATTCAGATCATGTTCTAGTTCAGGCTGCCTGGAAACTGCGTCTTCTCCAACCTGATGAGAGACAGAACGCACTAGGTCAGCCAATCCTTTGCAATAATCCAAAACCATATCATCAGATAAATTCACCAGTTTGTTTGTGGGAACATGTGTTTGTCTCATTGCTCTTCCCATCATTATTTCATGGGGGCTCAATCCTGTTGTTCTGTCAGGTATGCTTCTGAGTCCCATCAGGACAAGTGGCAATGCGTCTGGCCACTCTAATGATGTTGATGCACACATTTTTCCCAATCTTGACTTGATAGTGCCATTCAATTGTTCAACCACTCCAGAAGCCTCTGGGCGATATGCATAGTGCAATTTCTGTTTGATTTGAAATCCTTCACAAATTAGATTGATTACTTCACTATTAAAGTGTTTTCCTCTATCTGATTCCAAAGATACTGGGAAACCAAACCTAGGTATGAGCTCACGTAACAACAGTTTTGCAACTGTAATACTGTCATTTCTCCTAGTAGGGTAAGCCTCCACCCACTTTGAAAACAGACATACTATTACTAGAACATATTTTAGTCCTCTGCATGGTGGTAACTGTATGAAGTCAAACTGGAGTCTTATAAATGGGCCCTCTGCCTTTCCAATCTTTCCAAACCCAATTATCGTTTTCCTGCCTGGATTATGCATTTGGCAAGTTAGACATCTCTGGCAAAGACTCTCTGCAACAGCCCTGAATTTGGGATTATACCAATTTTGTCTGAACAGCCTAATTGTAGGAGAGTAGGATCTGCTTCACATGGGTACCCCCCACTTTTTGCTGATGCTTCACTGTTTTTCGACCTTAGTCTGGCTGGGGCCCTGCTAATCAGAACCCCAGCCTAGCTGCTTCCTCTCTAAAATGGTTTCCATGTGCCTTAGGCACATCACTGATTGGAATCTGGAGTGCCCTTATAAGTCCCTGGTATATGGTATACTATGTACCAAGGGCATAGGTACCTCAGAGGCCTACCAGGGGCTGCAGCATGTATTATGCCACCCCTGGCAGGCCATCCAAACTGACACCACAGGTCTGCTACTGCAGCCTGGGTAAGGTGGTGCATGCACCTCTTACTGTGATATAGGTTACCTATATCACTAAATACATACACACATATAAACCTATAAGTCACTCCTATGGCAGGCCTTATCAATCCTGAAGGCAGAGTGCGTGGTTCCTATGTGAGAGGGTGCCCTGCATGAGCAGGGCCCCTCTGCAGCGTTCGGATACCCTTCTCTGATGCTGTTTGTAGTGCAGCCTGACCATATACTCTTAAGCGCATTATAACCTCGCGTTAAATGCTAACTTTGGAATGGCTGCACCTAAACATGTCGTGTTTGGTGTCAAACATCTTGGAATACTACCCCCCCGCCAATTCTGGTGGTGGGGGTAGCATTCCACCCTTCTAGAGGGAGAGACATGTTAACCCTGGCCTGGCCGGTAACTTCTTTCTAAAGCCCTGGCATCACAAAATGGATGCTGCTGCCACAGACACGAGTCTGGCCTCCTGCTGCTGGACGAAACTCCGGCAGGGGAGGCCTGGACAATAGGTTTCCTGTCCCAGGGAGGTGTGACCACCTCCCCAGACAGGATAATGTGTATTGGGACTGGGCGGGAGCACTTTCGGGTGCTTTGAAGTCCTGCACTGGGGGCACACTTGGTGTCCCTGTGCATACCCCAGTTCAAACCGGATCAGGGGCTTGCAGCCCCTGCTTTGGCGCGAACTGGACAAAGGGAAAGGGGTGTAGCCACCCCTCTGCCCTGACCCACCCATAGGTGGGGCCACAGAGTAGTCCAACCCCTAAACTTGGTATAAGTATAGGAACCCAGTCTTTAGGACTTTAGATTATCCCTGGACGAAACTCTGAAACAGAATCCTGGACCTTCGACGCTATACTAAAGACTAGAGGACAGAAGAATCTCCCTTGGGGTCAAGGAGTGACTCCCCTGCTTGGCAGGCACCAAAGAAGCAATTGTCCGGTCTGCATCGCCTAAGCTCCCGTCGGACGCCGAAGTCTTTGCATCACCAGAGGTGGATTTCCAGACTTTCCCGAGGCTGCCCTGAGTCCCCAGCAAAGCTGAGGCCCGTAGCTGTCGTCGGTAATGTGGAACCATGACCCCTGGACACCGCACGCATTTGCTAGTGCATCCTCTTCTGGGTCTCCCATGAAGTCGTGCTTTGGGCTCTGAGTATCCCTAGCCTCCAGCACCAACTGCACCGAAGATCACTGGCCTCCACTCCACGAGTGTCCTGTGAGCCAGATCCACGTGCGACATCTCGAGGCTCCTTCGCGGTCGCTAGCCCGTTGGCTAGTAGCCCTTCACGAAGGCCAATCCTTTTCTTCTTGGGCACCCTGGTTGCTCCAGGCCTGCCCTCACTTACCCTTGCTGGGTGAGTTTCTCAGACCTTGCTGGTTTGCACCATCGACGATCTTCATCTTCATTGAGACTTGCTGTTGCCAAGGCTTGTTGGGTCCAATCCGGTTGCCGATGCCTCAGCACTCGACAAACATCGTGTACCAGCCGGAATCCTGCTCCTGGTCACCGACAACGCCTCCTGGACCTCGTGGCTGAAGAGTCAAGACGACCATCAACGCACTTGAAGCAAGCGACATCAGTGGGCATCTGTCCATCGCCTTCCTGGTCACTGGCTAGTGACCCAGACTCTGTCCCCTCTGCTTTCAGGTTCTTCAGATCTACGATCCACTCTTGGATCCACCCGGACACTTTCCACTTGGTCGCCAGCAGCACTTTGCAGCAGATCGCCATTCAAATCGACGACGAAACCCGACCCCGAAAGGCACCTATGCACCCGGCTTCCCTGGGTGAGGTAACACGAGTACTCCGGTGCTCCCGTGGGTAGAGACTCTAGAACTACCTAGTTCTCAAAGGGTTTGCTCCAAGTCCTCCTTTAAGTGTCCCTTTTCTTTAATTTCCTGATCGCGACTTTCTCCATAGAAGTTAACGGCGTATCGCGGTTGTGTATTTACACTGCACGCGTCCCCCGTGGGTCCCCTGTGTCACTACCTTGGGTGGTTCCTTGTGGTCCAAGCACTTCTAGAGGCTCTAGGCCTAGTGCCCCTAGGGCCCAAACGTGTATTTGTGCTATTACTGTGTTTAAATAACTTATAACTTGTGTACTTCGAACTCTAGCCTCATAAAGAGACTAGAGGGGTGTGTTTAGCAATAAATACATATATTTTGAATATATACCTGGTGTGGTGCTCTTTCATTTGGTCACTCAAGAGATTATAGACTGGTAAAACAAGCTGCTTTACATTCCTTCAAGACTTAGCCTGAAGGCTGCTCTCCATAGCTACCACTAGGATAGCTTTCAATAAGGTTGTCTTTAACCTATCTCCAATAAGGGGTTGTTTGGACTGGTACAAGGTGCCCACTATAATTAGTGGACAGCATATGCCAGGCCAACTTCTCACACTAATCATTGCATCTCTCCCCAGGTGTGTGTCTCCATGATGCATTCTAGCCATTTGTGAGAGTAAACAGTCTGGCATGACTGGTCTGCCATCTGCACTGATCCACACTTCATCTTCTCCTCTTTGGGAGCAACCCACTTTAATCCACAAATTTTTCTCAATTTCATCAACCTCATCTTGCAATTTCTTCACCTCATTCCAAGTTTCAGGTGGCATATACAGCACAAGTTGGCAGCTGATTCCCATTCTTTCCACCCTCTTATTGACTGACGTTCTGGTTTTGGCGCAATGTTGAGCCACCAGGCCTGCATATCTGTTGCCGACTACCACCCAGTCATCTCCTGACTGGTGTGCGGCACATTTCACCACAGCCAATTCTTTTGGTGATTGTATTGCTTCTAGCAATTCCCTTACAAATTGTCCATTTTTAATGGGGGATCCTGAAGAAGTCATGAAATCCCTCTGCATCCACAGTTGGCCAAAATCGTGCACAACCCCGTAACCATATTGACTATCTGTAAATATGGTCACTCTGATTCCTCCCAATTTTGCAAGCTTTTATCAAAGCAATCAATTCAGCTACTTGTGCAGATTTTACTCCTGGTAAATAGGATGCTTCGACTATTCCAGTTAATTCACATACCGCATAGGCAGCAGTTAGTTTACCATCTTCATGTCTTTGACATGAACCATCGACAAATAGCTCCCTGTCTGGCTTTTTAAGAGGCTGTTCCTCTATGTCTGGGCGTGGTTTTGTACACAATTCTGTAATCTGTACACAATCATGTTCATCTTCTTCATCATCTTTATTTGTTTCATGATATGGGTCCGGCAATAAAGTTGCTGGATTTATTATTGTACACCTTACCATGGTCACATTTTCAGCACCCATAATTATCCTCTCATATTTAGTCAGCCGACTAGGAGTAAGATGCTGAGTTCGGGTTCTTGTCAATAGAATCACAACTGCATGTGGAACATACACTTTTACCGGATGTCCCATCACAATTGACTCGCTTTGTTCAATGCTCAAGCAAGTTGCTGCCACTGCTTTTAAGCATCCTGGCAACGCAGCTGCTACTGGGTCCAATGTAGCAGAAAAATATGCTATAGGACGTCTATCTAGTCCATGTCTCTGAGTTAGGACTGAAAGTGCACAATTTTCTCTCTTTTGACAGAATAATGCGAATTCTCTTTTATAATCAGGCATGCCTAAGGCAGGTGCTGAACAAAGTGCGTTTCTCAATTTTACAAAAGCTTCTACACTTTCATCCTCCCACTCAACAGGGTCCTTTGCTTTCTTTTTCGTCATGTTAATTAAGGGCTTAGCCAACATGGAAAAATTTGGTATCCATTGTCGACAGTATCCTACTATTCCTAGGAACATTCGCACTTGTCTTTGCGTTACAGGCATTTGCATTCTCTTTATTAATTCTACTCTTTCAGAGGTTACTCTTCTTTTTCCCCTCTCAATTTGGTGTCCCAAATATTTAACAGCTGTCCTGCAAAACTGTAACTTTTCAGGTGAGACTTTATGCCCTTCCTCAGCCAAAAGATTTAATAAGGCTATGGAATCGACAACACAGTCTTCTCTGGTGGTCGACGCTACTAATAAGTCGTCGATATATTGAACTAAAACTGAGCTTCCTGGCATCACTAGTTTTTCAAGGCACTTTTTCAGTATCTGATTGAAAATGGAAGGACTTTCTGTGTACCCCTGAGGAACACGGTTCCACACATAGACTTTGTTCTCAAATTTAAATGAGAAAAGATATTGGCTGACTGGATGCAATGGTATTGAAAAGAATGCTTGACACAAGTCAATTACTGTGAACCATCCTGCATTCCAAGGGATCTGATATAGGATTACTGCAGGATTTGGTACTATAGGACAACATGGTTCTACAATCTTATTTATTTTCCTCAGGTCCTGAACAATCCTATATTTTCCACTAGGTTTCTTTAGTCCCATTATTGGTGAATTGCATGGGCTACTCATTACTTCTTTTAGAATGTTTTGTTTTACCATTCGATTGATTTCTTCAATGACTCCTCCTTTTACTTCTGCACTCATTTTGTATTGTTTAGTATTTGGGAAAATCGCACCTTCTTTTACAGTAATTTGAACTGGATCTATTTTTGCCATAAGTCCTACTTCTTTTCCAGTGAAATCCCATACTATTGAGTTTACTGTATCTTTTAATTCTTCTGGCAACTCATCTTTTGTTATCAGCGAAAACATTTCATCTATTTCTGTACCTTGTTTTGCAACCATAATTTTATATACATGGTCCTCATCTGGTGTCTGAACTGCCACACCATCCGGCGTGCAGAAAATTGTACAGTTCATTTTGCACAATAAATCTCTACCTAATAAATTCACTGGGCTAGAATCGCACACTACAAATTGGTGCATTTCTCTGAAGTTTCCAATTTTAACTTCCATTGGTTCGGTAAGAGGTGTTCTAATTCTTTGATTAGCTACCCCCACTACTTTGATATCTTCACCAGAGAGAGGAAGGTCTGGGATGTCTGCTGATCTCACAGTAGACCTGGTAGCACCAGTGTCCAAAAGGAAAGTAATATCATTACCTTTCACATTTCCTTCAACATATGGACCAGACTGATCTACCTGTAAGGATGCGCCAAGTATGCACTCCTTCTTCCCCTCTCCTAGGCACCGTCATGAATCGAATTTACAATAATTGTCCTGCAAAAGAAATTGTGATGTCATATAATCATTCTTACCACTCCCTCCTGGGTAACCAATGTCTGTACCATGTTTTGCTCTGCTTCCATTACCCTGAACAGGTGGAGGTGGTAATTGACTCTGGGGATTTACACCCTGCTGTGAGTCATTCTGCGTCTGTGGATTTAAGTTTTGATTTGGGCCATTATTATTCCGAATCTTTTTACATTCATCCTTCCAATGCCCCAATTTTCCGCATCCATGACAAGGAAATTTCTTTTTAGCTTCTTCTCTTCTCATTCGTCCTCTAAATTTTCCACCATTTCCCGTATCACCACTCGTTTCAGAATCTTTTCCTTGATTTTCACTCGGATTTTCCAAATTAATTCCCTGTTTCTCAGCCATTTTCACCTGTGCCCACATCACCTTTTCTTGTAATTTCTTGTGTCTATCCTCAATATCGTCTCCACAATATTTTGCATACTTCAGAATCTCATCTATGGGCTTTCCCTGCCAACACAGCATGTGTTGTTTAATCATCTGGCAAATCTCTGGCTTCAGACTGTAAACAAACCGATACACAAACTGACTCATGTTTTTGTCTCCAATGTCCTCAAATCCACTATACTGTTTAAACACCTGCAATAACCGCTCATAATAGGAATGTACTGTTTCACTGGCTTCTTGGGTTGTTCGATCTATTTTCACCCAATCTGTTTCTTTCGGGGGTATTTTCCCTTTCAGGTATGTTATCACCTGCTGATACTTTTTCATCACATCATTTGACGGGGCACCTGTTTTCGGATCTCTAGGATATTCATCACTAGGCCAATCGACTGTGATCTTACAATCTGTCCATAAATCGGCAGGTACCACTATGTCAAATAAACCATCTAAATCCTTCAACAATACCTCTGACACCTTCACAAACCTTTCAACCTGCTTGTACCATTCAATTGGTTTTTCTCTCAATTTTGGAAAATCATTCGTAAATGATCAAATATCCTGTCTGCTCCATGGGACATGTACATATCCTCCTCCCGCAACTTCTCGCATTGGATACATCTGGTCTGCTTTTCCTGCGTCCTTCATCACATATTCTGATGCTGTTCTACTTATTTGTGCTTCTTCCTTTTTCTTGGCCCACCTAGATCTCCATCTTTCTCGATCTTCAGGTGTTACTATGGTAGCACTTTTTGTTCCTGATGAAGTTACTAAACTTACATCTTTTGAACCTCCAGGTACATCTCTTCTTGGAGTATTATTTATAGAACCTCGAATAGGTAAATCCATGAGTGATATTGTGGATTCACAGTCACTAAATTGATCCTCAATTATAACTGGAGCTTCAGGTTTGGGGTTACTCACAGGAGTATTCATAGGAGTCGGTACAGGTATCAATGGAGGGCAGTTTCCTTGAGTACCATATAATGGAACTACTGGACCAATTGTTACAGGAATAGTCAATGAATCAGGATGTACTTTTATTTGAGTTATTTTCCGTACTAATTCTGCTCTAGTCTTTTCTAAAGCTTCCTTTTCTTTGTCATGAAGTATTCTAGTCGGGGTGAATTCATGCATTACCTTTGGTACCATTGGAGTTTGTGGTGGTGCACTAGGAGGGCATCCACTTGTCCCTTCCTGATATGGTGGGGGATTTCTTAACATTTCTTCCATAAATTCGTCTTCTGAATCCTCATTTCGCATTAAATGTTTTGTCTTTTCTGTACATTTGCCTCCTGATTTCTCTCCTTCTGTGAATAATGGATACAATCCCTCTGTAATCATTGCCCTTCTCCATTGTTTCATCTGACCTTCTCTCGACTCACGTAAATATCTGGGGTAAAATCCTGGGTAACTCCTATTACTTCTAGATCTATCCCGCTCAAATGCCTCGGTTTCCCATTCTTCTAGAGCTTCGTACTGAGTTAATCTAGGTCTGGGTTCTAAGTCATTCATCGTCAATCTCAAGTTCTGAAGAATTCGCCCATTGAACGTGCCATTCTGGGGAAATGCTAATACTCCATCATTTTTGGTGTATTCTATCCAATTCTCCATCCATACACAGGTATGATAACCTCTCTCCATCATCATAAACGATGCTGGCGTTTTAGCTGGTGGAATAATAATTCCTTCTCTAGTTTTGATTGGTTTGTCCTTTTTAAAATAATTCTTAATCTTTTGCAAAAAGGACATTTTTCTCTTTTCTCCGTACATTCTATCTAATCTTCTGTGTACAAAATTATATTCTGCAAAACCTAGGAATCTCCTATCCGGACGAGTTCCTGTTAAAGTCGGATCGCGTTTTAACATGCAATCCTTATCCACTAAGAATTTTGCTTCTATAATTTCGACCAATCAAATGTCTGCTATCTTTTATTTCCGAGCCAATCCTTGCGCGGCCTTTTGGTGACGTTTCTCTGTCAACCCCTCCTTTACAATCTGCTCTTTTCTGTTCTTGCTGGTTTAACCAATCCCAGCGCGGCACCTGTGACGTCAGTACTACTCCTGACTACTGACCCCTCCTTTACAAGTGTCTCTCCACACCCGCTGTTTCAACCTACCACAGCGCGGCGTTTTGTGACGTCAGCTCCCTCTCCGGCAACTGACCCTCCCTTTACAAAAATGTACGCAAACTTATTTTCTCTATAAATCTTAATTAATTTTCAGTAACAACATAAAACATTCGCTATCGTGCCAGTTTCCACTAATTTCGAAAAAGATAGTTTCTTCTACACTTTAGTAAAACTTTTCCGTTTACTAATGCATACACTACGAGTAAAAACACTTCAGTCTACTCTTCACACAAGCTCCAGAAGTACCTGTTACTTCTCCAATGTTACCCTTACTAGGTGATATAACATCAAATATTTATCAGCGTACCCTTTTTGCTATTACTCACACGCCTAGAGTCCCTAACAAGTACTTGTAGTCCTGCTTAACTTCTCAGTTCTATTTCTGCCTGACAGATAACCTCACTGCAGTATGGCTTCCACTTGCCACCCACTATTCTTTTTACCTACCCCGGGGTATTCTGGACAACATATAACAAAAACTCAAAAATAAGCGGATGTTAGTTCATAAAAAATACAGATAAAATTCTCATTACCCAATTAACAAAGAGTAACAAAAACCGTCCTCTGCTTACCAGAAAACTGATCCAGCGCAATATTAGCCAACGGCATTCATACACCATATTCTCACTTGGGCCCATACATTCACACTACACTAATACTTACGCTGGGTGTCAGATGTACTCTTATATCAAAGTCCCTGCTACCAATTACCTTCTGATTGAAGAGTAATAACTTACTAATGGATCCTTTGCTAATTGGGAAGTTTAAAATGAGTGACATTCACTATAATACATAATCCTGAAATAACCACTGAGTCAGGAAGTTTTAAAATATTTATCTAAAGTTTTAGCAGAGTAAAATACAGAAAACACGGTACTTGATTGAAATACCCAAGAAAAAGCATAGAAATGATTTTGCTAATAAATGACGGTGTTTAAGGAAGAGGAGAAGATAGAGACAGCAGCGCAACTAACGGTTGCAGTATAGTTACCTAAATGCGAGAACCAAGCCCCTTAGCCAAGGAGTTGGAAAAGATAGGACCCAGGAATGATGAAGAGCAAAGACTTCTTCCAGGATCAGGACAGGACCGGTGACCTCTCTACAACGACACCTGCGTCGTTCCCCTCTCTGATACTCGACTTCTCTCGATTCTCCCGTCTAATGGACTCCGCCGCCCCCTCCTCAGGACCTCTTCCGGACAGGAATTCAGTCAACAACCGATCAGCTGGGCAGTCTGGAGTTGAGAGCGCTCTGGCAGTATGGACGCCTGTTCTTCGTGAACGCCTGCTCTGACTAATTTACTAATGCTATATTCTATTATTCTATGCCCATGTACCTCCCCTTAATGTTGCTAAAATATGGGACCACTACTTCTGATTGGACAGGGACAGGGGGTGGATTCTCGCACCATGTCAATTTTGGCCTAAATTGTGAAGCCTATTGTCTTTACGTTCCCGCCCCTTCAAATTAATACATTCACTTTATTTCCCACCCGTCTCACGACAAATGTTATACATTTTACAGGGGAAAAGTAACAATTTGTCCGCCGGAAACATTGGGTACATCATCTTCGGCCAATAGGTCGTGGCCTTGGGAGACGTCCAAGTTGACTTCACTTGGCAGGCATACAGGACACATGCGCAGAACCATCTGTCTCTCGAGTTTCAAGACACCAACCCAGGCCCAAGTTTACGAATTACTAAAAGTGCAAGAAGAAAATATTAAAATCACAAATAAAATGTTTCACTGTATACCCACTTTCCCTAACTCTATTCCCATTTAATCATAATACTACCCTGCATTAGTAGCGTTAAGAAAACGACAATTTAATAATGACATGAGAGCAAGCTTAAGCATGTGAAAACATTTAGCGGCCATTTTAATACACACTGCGCAGAAGCAGAAGTTTCCCACCAAGCAAAGAAAGACGTCACACCATGTGATCAGGTTGCGACATGCGCAATGAAGTCCCGCGCTTTTAGCGGCCATCTTGGTTGATGGACAAGCGTTATTCATTAGTAAAACACATAGGCAAGCGTCTATCCCTTTCGTGTTTGTGAATGCAAATATTAGTATTGACATTACAAGTTTAATAAATTAATACTATGAGGAGGATTGATACAAGCAAGTTTCATTTTTGAAACCTTGCTCCATCAGCATGATGGAGTCTGAAGACTGGCAGAAGACCCTAGATAACATTAATGTGCAACTGAATAAATACTCCCAAGAAATCAATGAGCGAAAAATCCGCAAGTATAAAAGAGACACCATCGATTACAAGCTGGGAGAAGTATACTCCTGGGCTGAAGTATATGCCAGACGACGTCAAAACAAGCCTTATCACTCAAACACTGAGACAGAAACATCATCGTCAGAGGGAGACTCTAGACCAAAAACCCGGAGGAGTAATGTTCAACAACCTTCTACTTCAACCCATGTAGACCCTCAACAAACCACTGGTGTTCCTTTTTTAGAGGAAGATTCAAAAGACAAGGACGACCCAGGAGGGGCAAAAGACAATGAACAAGAAAAAGGCAGTCCGAAGGCACCGCCAGTATTGAGCAAGAGGCTCAAGGGAAAGAAGACCTAGACCATAACAACCTCGTCATAAACATATCTGCCTACCAACTGAACCCTGTGAAAACCAAAACTTTACAAAAAGGAACTTCCTTCGTACCAACTTGTTACACTCACAGTTTAGAGTTGGAGATCAGCTTATTTAAGCTAATGCGGAATTTACGACTTCGGCACTTTTTTGAAAACATCATGGAACACCGAGACAACTCGGATGAAAATCTTCTACGGGGTCTGAAGACCAAAAGCACATTCATGCCACCCCTCAGCCACAAAAGTCTCTACCTCTTTGAAAACCTCGTCAAAAGTGATATACGAAAATTCAATTTAAAAAAGCGATCTATATTGCAAAATCTAACTACAAAGGAACGTAACATTCTTAAGAATCTGGCCAACAACTCGACGATTACCTGCCAAAAGGCGGATAAAGGCGGCGCACTTGTTATTATGGATACCGTTTTTTACAAAACACAAGTCTTCAACCATGTTAATGACTCTGAGACTTACTGCAAACTGACACACAATCTGACAGAACAATTTCATAATCTTCTCAATAACATATTGAAGAAGGCCACTGAAGAAGGTACCATCAACGATAAAGTAAGGACATTTTTGACACAGACCAACCCGAGAACACCAACCATGTATATGCTCCCAAAAATCCACAAAGACCCACAACACCCTCCGTTTCGCCCCATCGTTTCCACCAGAGGGAGCCTACAAGAACCAGTGGGCAAATTCTTGGATAAACAGCTGCAACCATACGTCATCAACATGCGTACCTACATCAAAGATACAACTGATTTCCTCAACAAAATTAATCAAATCACACTGAATCCGGATGAAGAAATGTGGATGTGCACGATAGATGTCAAATCTCTCTATACCTCGATACCACATAGTCTTGGCATAGAGGCCATTGAAGAAATTTTACTACATTCCAAATTAGATCAAGATTTTCAACTATTTCTCATGGAACTTCTTCACTTCACCCTGTACCAGAGTTACTTTAAGTGGGAAGATTATTTTTATCTCCAACTTACTGGAACTTCAATGGGCAATTGTGCCGCTCCAGCCTATGCTAACATTTTTATGCACGTATTTGAAGAGAAGTTCATCCTGAGTTCTGAAACATGGAAAAATCATGCCTTGATCTTTTTGAGATGCATGGATGACATTTTTGTTTTATGGAAAGGATCTCACTCTTCCCTCACATCCGCTTTGAATGCCTTAAACACCATCAACGACCGCATTCAATTCACCTTCGACATCCAACATTCAACTATATCATTCCTGGACGTACAGATAAACAGAGACAAAGAGCGATTAGAAACTACCATGTACAGAAAGCCCATGGACAGGAACAATATGTTGCATTATCATAGTTTCCATCAAGCTTCACTCAAAAATCATTTACCCTATTCTCAACTTCTACGAGTTAAAAGAATTGTCTTTGACCCTACTGATTTACAATCACAAACCAATAACATGCTACACAGATTTCAACAACATGGATATCCTGCTAAAATTCTAGACCAAGCTAAAACAAGAAGCTCAGCAATATCTAGAATAGATTTGTTGATACAATCCACGAAAACAGAGCATACGCGCATGGTAGTAGTGTCCAAATACACAACCATGAGTTCTCATTTCAAGAAATCCATCCGTAACCATTGGTCTATTCTTGCACTTGAACCAGATTTCAAAGGCATCTTTAGTACTTTGCCTATGTTTGCATATACTAGAGGTAAAAACATTCAAGAACTGATTACGCAACCGCCATCAAGGGACCCAAAAACTTCACCTCACAAAGGAACTTCACCTTGTTACAACTGTAGCAACTGCAATAATCTGATCAAAGGCACGGTCATTACGCATCCTATGAAAGGCACCTCTATTTGTTTACACGTGACCGCTAATTGTGACACGACTTTCGTCATCTATTTACTAAAATGCCCATGTGGCCTTGTATATGTGGGTAAGACAGAAAGGAAAATAAAAACTCGCATCCATGAACATAAAAGTAACATCCGTACCAGAAATGTCAAATCAGTGATAGCTGCCCATTTCATTGAACACCATCACAACATTTCCCAGTTGAAATTCACGATTTTGGAAGTTGTGGAGAAAATGGAAGGCAGAGATAATAACAATTATCTTTTACAAAGAGAGAACTATTGGATAACCTTTCTGGACTCCATGAAACCTCGGGGTCTTAATGACCGAATGGAATTTGCATGTTATCTGTGACTTATCTTTGACTCCTATTAGCTTCATTCCTATTCTGCCTTGAGTCACTCCAGATACATCTACAGACTGTAGTTAATGTTCATGAACTACAAATGATTATCTTACGCTATTTTGTGTTTCATATCTTGTTTCTGACATTATGAGTCTATGTTTCCCTATCCGTATTTTCAGACCTACGCAGCACGCTAGAATTACGTGCCACATATACCATTGTTTTTCTATGTTTACTTTTATTTGAATGATACATCGCCATTTTATAGTTTGTTACACTGCATTTTATTAACTTAGCTTTGAATGTACTTCCATTGTCTACAGTGTTTTACACGCCAAACTCACATATCTCATTGACTGTTTTCACGAGTTCACGTCTATTTTTTCCGGTGCATCACATTTATTTGCATAAATCACTACAGTTCGCCGATATTCCTGTTTCAGTTGCAGCTCATTTCATTTTCACGCTTACACTTTTTGAGCTTTGAATGCTTTTTCTTTGGCATTTGTTGAATTGCATGGAGAGTTCACACTTTAGCTCTTCTTATAGCCGTTCCAAGATGGCGCCTATTATTGGTTTATAATTCTTGGAACAAGCGAAGTCTGTCGTTTGTTTCGGTTTCCCAATCTTCTTATACTACTTTAAAATGGCGCTCCACATACAACTCGCGTTTATTCTTAGTCGGCATCGACAGGAGCACACATCTTCACGTTTAGGTAAGCGTATTCTTTAGACACTGCGCACTGAGGCACGTACTTCATATTTGGTTGCATGTTTCAACGCTTTTTGTAGGAGAGCGCTAATATCACTGCACCACAGGCTAGTTAAAAACTCACCGCGTCCACCGACTTGGTATACGTACGTCTTAATTTTTCTTCACCTACGCTTTGCCTTTTACAAGATACACTAAGCATTATGATATGCCGTACACCGGGGTCTTTGAACTTTTCCTACGCTTTTCGCAGTGACAGTTTATTACTCGCATCGTTTCACTTGTCCTATTTGTTTTTGTTACCCTTGGTAGTTCATCGCATTAACCTGTGCACTTGACACTTTAACAACCCGATGTTATAGACTCTCTTGACAGCAGTAATTACTGTTCATATGAACATTAGGAAGACTAGGTACATTATGAAGACTAGGTACACGACTTTGTACTCCGTGCACCTGGGAGTAGGTGGCTGGCACACCCGACATCATGTGATTTCTCATTATATCTATATTGTTTTTCATTTACTTTTTGTTTAGATTTCCCCTGATGAAGGGCATTTAATGTCCGAAATGCATTGGGATAAGTGAAATGTTTACGCCCAAGATGCTTCTAAAATGGAATCCTTGTTGAACCACGATATGTTTAATTCAAAATCGTTGCAGCATTAAAGATTTTCCAGCAACTTCCACGTTATCCTGAATACACATTTTGTTTGAACTTTCTTGACTGAACCTATAAATATCGCTTCTCAGCGATAACCCATTGCTGTGCTCAGAGGTACGTTCCCTAATCTAGAAATCGCTATGTTTGATATATCACATACACTCAAGGACCAGAGAGGGATACCTCTGAGTCACGCCACAACCTCTCGCAGCTGATACAATTCGTAGTGCGTGTTCTACCACTTTATTTTCGTAAACTTCACCTTGGAAAGATACATAGGAATTTCCTTAATATATCAATGGATTGTTGTTGACTACTACAAACACTACTACAATTCCATTTGTATACAGGCACCGCACTATGCCTTCCTTGTACCTCTTCTGCAATAACTTGTTCTACATTTCTAGGTACCATCACCTCTTTCACTACAGGAGTGCCATCCTTCCTTTCATAACATTGTCCTCTTTCATCAATAGGCCAAACTAATCTATTATCCTGGAGATAACTTTCTTCATTGAAGAAAGGCTTAGTACTAGAAGTATATATCCATTCTCCACTAAAAACTGTACAAAAGTTACTTCTATTCACTAATAATTTTTTCTGGTTTTGTCTGCTCGTGCACAACACCATTTTGTCAAGAGTCTTCATTCTATTTATAATCAAAATGAAAAGCTTCCTCTTCAAAGCAAAGGCTTTATCAACTACTCTCTCAACTTGTTCATTCTGTTTCACTGCCTCTCTCCTTCTTCTATACCTCTTCATAGTTCTCTGTAGATTTATAGCTACTCTACTACGAAACATCCTGGCTCTGATTTCCTTAAACTGCTTCTGTCTCCTGGTTAAGGTGTCCATCTTTGTTACATTCTTTCCTGTTCTTGTTATATAGATTTTGTGCACTCTTATTCTTTCTCATAGTTTGAATTTTATTTTCATTATTTTGTAATCTTTGCTAATGTCCACATATATTTTTAAGATATGTCTTTGTCCTCTTAACAATAGCTCTTTTTTCTTTCACCACCTTTTCAGCATTTTACCCCTTTTGTGTCTCAGTTCTGCTGAGATACTGTAGTTGCTTCTATTGCTTTTTCCTCCGAGCTTTTGTAGGTATTGTAACTGTCTGTAGTTATGTAGTTATTGTTCTGAAAAAAATATGTATATTTTAATTTTTATTCTGGCCAATGTACCAACTACTTTACTACTGGCTTACACATAATACAAAAACAGTTTTTATGTTATGTTGCAGTTTTAAATCTACAGATGAACTTAGCTACATAACTACACACATATATATATATATATATATATATATATATATATATATATATATATATATATTCACTGAAAAACCCATAGGTTTCAGACACGTTATAGTTACAAATTAGCATTTAAAAAACCTTTGAAATTCACTGAAAAAACCATAGGTTTTAGGGACAGTTATAGTTACTTGGACATTGCACTCGTACAAAACCCGTGAAATTCCCCGTTATAGTTAGTTCAGCTAACTATAACTCGCGCCCAGCAATGCACTGCTGATGACGTCACATATTACATCACTCATGACATGGTCAGTGACATCACTGATGACATCTCAAATGACATCACTGATGACATCATCCAGTGACTGTGTGTTTCTCTAAAGTTTAAATATTTTTAATATATATAGGAAAAGACGTATTGAAGAATGAGTGGGTGTGTAAGTGTCTGTATGGATGATTTAGTAGGTGCGTGACTGACTGTATAAGTGAGTGATTTAACGTATCTTACTGAATGCATGGGTTAGTGACTAAACTGGGTGAATGTCTGTATCCGTCTGTCTGTTGCTGTGTAAGTGGCTGCATGTGTTTGTGAATAGCTACATGAGTGTCTTTTTGAGTTATTGAATGCTTGTGTGAGTATCTGTATGGGTGCCTGAGTGTTTGTGTGGGAGGGGTGTGTGCGACTCTGTGCATAGATGTGTGAGTGGGTGATTCACTGGGTGGATGGTTTCAAGAGTGCATCTGTGATAGACTTTATGGGTGGGTAAGTGTGTGTAAGAGTGTGTTAGTGAGTGGATGTATGTCCCAGTGGTACATGTGTGAGTAACTACATATGTGAAAGGCAGTATATATGTGTGTTGGAGTATATAAATAGCTATAAGCGAGAGTGACTGATTGTGATAGTGGCTGTATGGATGAGTGTGTGCTTGTATCAGTGATTGTATAAGAGCGTAAGAATGTGCTAGTATTTGTATGAGTAAGTGAGCTGGTGTGTGTATAACTGTATAGGTGAGTAAATGGTAGTGTGTTTAATTATTTGCATGACTGACTAGGTGTGTGAGTATCTCTATGGATGAGTGGCGTTGTTTGAGTGTCTATATAGGAGTAAGAGTGCATATGATAGTCCTGTACTGAGTGACCGTAAGTATGAGTGACTGTACGGGTGAGTGGGTGGATGTGTGTGTGTAGACCTAAGAATCAGTGAGTGGGTATGTAGTTATTGGTGTTGGAGTGTCTATGGTTTTGCGAATGGCAGTCTGTAATTTAGAGTGGGTGTATCAAAGGTTATATTAGGGTGTGAGGAGGTGCATCAGATTATCACGTGGATGATGTCATCAGTGATGTCATTTGAGATGTCATCAGTGATGTCATCAGTGATGTCACTGACCATGTCATGAGTGATGTAATATGTGACGTCATCAGCAGTGCATTGCGGGGCGCGAGTTATAGTTAGCTGAACTAACTATAACGGGGAATTTCACGGGTTTTGTACGAGTGCAATGTCCAAGTAACTATAACTGTCCCTAAAACCTATGGTTTTTTCAGTGAATTTCAAAGGTTTTTTAAATGCTAATTTGTAACTATAACGTGTCTGAAACCTATGGTTTTTTCAGTGAATTTCAAAGGTTTTTTAAATGCTAATTTGTAACTATAACGTGTCTGAAACCTATGGTTTTTTCAGTGAATTTCAAAGGTTTTTTAAATGCTAATTTCTAACTATAACGTGCCTGAAACCTACGGTTTTTTCAGTGAATTTCAAAGGTTTTGTAAATGACAATTTTTAAATGTATTAATTGTTATATTAATTTTTTTCATACTGATTTACTACATTTTTAGAAACAATTTTTTTTTACATATTTTAATTTTTAAATTACATTGTAATTACATTATACATTACATTACAAAAATACTTTATCAGAATGAATTACTTTAGTTTAAATACTTTGCAGATAGGCAATAGACTTTTAAGTACAGTAGTTACAGTTGTTGCAATGGGCAACACATTTTCAAACACAATGCAACATTCAGCTCAATGTGAATTTCTAGTTAAATGCAATTAGTTACTTTATGGATTACTTTTGTAACCACAGGACTGGATCCTAGATTCAGTCCTGGTACATCTCCTGTAAACAGTTGAGTAAAAGCGTTTTGGTTACAGTCGTGATTTTTAAGGAATATTATTGTATTTTAAAAGTTGACACTTTGAAACTTTTTCTCATAGAATCACCAATGTTATCCTATGGAAGGAAATTCACTTAGCAGGTAAAAACTGTTATCGTTACTTTTTCTTACTCAGTGTTGGATCCTGGATCCAGCACTGGTGCATCTCCTGTAAACAGTTGAAAGAATGCGTTTAAGTCATACTGTCGATTTTTAAGGAATATTTGTAGTTTGTGAAAATCAACACTTTGAAACTTTTTGCTGAAAACCAGTCAATGTTAGCCTATGAAGGAAATTCAAGTTACCGGTAAGTACGGTTAAAATTACTTTTGAGGATCAGTACTGGGCTGAAACATGCAGCACTGAGGTCTCTCCTGATAACAGGTGAGTAAATCGGAATTCGTATTTCGGCTGATTTTAGAGGAATATTTTAAAGTTCCAAAACTCCACACTTAGAAGAATTTCCAAGTGAAACCAGTCAATGTTAGCCTATGGAAGGAAATTCAAGTTACTGGTAAGTACGGTTAAAATTACTTTTCAGGACCAGTACTGGGCTGAAAGATGCAGCACTGAGGTCTCTCCTGATAACAGGTGAGTAAATCAGAATTCGGATTTCGGCTGATTTTAGAGGAATATTTGTATGTTTCAAAAATCAACACTTAGAAGAATTTCCAAGTGAAACCAGTCAATGTTAGCCTATGAAGGAAATTCAAGTTACCGGTAAGTACGGTTAAAATTACTTTTCAGGATCAGTACTGGGCTGAAAGATGCAGCACTGTGGTCTCTCCTGATAACAGGTGAGTAAATCGGAATTCGTATTTCGGCTGATTTTAGAGGAATATTTTAAAGTTCCAAAACTCCACACTTAGAAGAATTTCCAAGTGAAACCAGTCAATGTTAGCCTATGAAGGAAATTCAAGTTACCGGTAAGTACGGTTAAAATTACTTTTCAGGATCAGTACTGGGCTGAAAGATGCAGCACTGAGGTCTCTCCTGATAACAGGTGAGTAAATCGGAATTCCTATTTCGGCTGATTTTAGAGGAATATTTGCACAATGGTGAAGGGAGGGGCGGGGCCTGAGGTGACATCTTTGCAAACGCGCCCGTGGCGCGTTTTAAGTTGGGGGAATAAGTCCCCTTGAATCCTGAGGGTCCCTAGGGGCCAACTAGACCACCAGGAACCTCCAATATGCGCCAGGGGCTGCGTTGCAGAGACGTGTAGAGAGGCCACACCCCTTTTACACCTCACTGCAACGCAGCTCTGTGGCGCATTCTGGATGTACCTGTTGGGCTAGTTGGCCCCAGGGACCCTCAGGATTGAAGGGGATTTAATTCCCCATCTTAAAACGCGCCACGGGGCCTGTTTGCACACATGTCACCTGAAGCCCCGCCCCTCCCTTCACCACTGTGCAAACGCGCCCGTGGCGCGTTTTAAGTTGGGGGATTAAGTCCCCTTGAATCCTGAGGGTCCCCGGAGTCCAACTAGCCCACCATATACCTCCAAAAGCGCCACAGAGCTGCGTTGCAGAGAGGTGTAAAAAGGGGCGTGGCCTCTGTACACCTCTCTGCAAGGCAGCCCCTGGCGCATACTGGAGGTACCTGGTGGGCTAGTTGGCCCCCAGGGACCCCCAGTATTCAAGGAGAATTGTTCTTCCTCTGCAAACGCGCCAGGGGGCGTTTGCAGAGTGGTGAAGGAAGGGGCGGGGCCTGCGGGCCCGATCGTTTTTTTTTTTTTTTTCTTCCCTGAAGGGGGCTGTGTGGCCCCCTTCCTTTTTTCTTTTTTGGGCCTTGGGGACCCCATCCCCCAG
The DNA here is from genome assembly GCA_963921515.1 of Calotriton arnoldi. Lineage (NCBI taxonomy): Eukaryota > Metazoa > Chordata > Amphibia > Caudata > Salamandridae > Calotriton > Calotriton arnoldi. Next base: position 1,571,106 of record CAWUFW010003234.1, read on the forward strand.
GGCCTTACACCTTTTTAAATGACCTTTTAAAAAAAACGGGAAGGGGGCCGCGTGGCCCCCTTCCCTGGGCCTGTATTGGCCCCGAGGACCCCATCCCCCGGGGCATGGCCTCTATATTTATTTTTTTGAGGGGGCAGCGTGGCCCCCTCCTCTGGCCATTTTAAGGCCCCGGGGACCCCATCTCCCGGGGCCGGCCTTTCCATTTTTTTTTTTTTTTAATTTTTCCTCTTTTGGGGAGGGGGCCGCGTGGCCCCCTCCCGGGCCACTACTTGCCCCGGGGACCCCATCCCCGGGGCTGGCCCTCTCCGTTGGGGACTGTGGGGGTCCCCAATCCCCCACAGTCCCGCCGGCTCCCCACATCCCTTGGGAGCCGGCATTGCTGTTCCACATGGGGAGCAGCTGACATGCTGCTCCCCATGTGGAAAAGCAATCGCTTTGGATATTGGAAGAGAGAGCAGGTTTCCGTCCTGCCATAGCAAACTACAGTGTCCCGGGGGTAGGCACCCCGGGACACTGCAGGAGCCGGCCCTGGGGGGTGGTGGTCCCCAGGGCCATCAAGGGCTCCAGGAGGGGGCCGCGCGGCCCCCTCCCATTCAGTACACAGCCCCGGGAGGTGGTGGTCCCCGGGGCTCTGGGGTCCGTAACGGACCCCCATATTAAAATGTTTAGTGCCCCGGGAGGTGGTGGTCCCGGGCGTGTGGGGGCTGGAGCCCCCACACAGGTTTAATAATGTATTTTAAAAAGCCCCGGGAGGTGGTGGTCCCGGGGCTGCGGGAGGGCTCAGAGCCCTCCCGCACCATTTTTTAAAAAGCCCGGGGGTGGCGGTCCCCGGGGCTTGGGGGCCCTTTGAGGCCCCCACACATTAAATTATCCCCCACCATGCCCCCGGGACTTGGGCCACCCGGGGCCAATTAACATCAAAGCGCGGGAGACCGCGCTCGATTTTTTTTTTCGGCAGGATTTGGGACCCCTGAGCAAACCTAGGGGTCAGGGTGTTTCTACCCTGCCCCCTTTGTGCGCTTTGCGCACTTGTTTCTGTCCCTTGGTTCTACCGAGGGATAAAATGGCTGCCAACATTTCCTGAATCGGAATGTTGACAGCCAGCTGACAGCCAATTAACATGCAGCTCGTGATCGGGAGGGTACGCGGACCCTACTCGTCCCTAGATATCACTAACTTTTTACTTTTCATTTTCTCAGCAACTACTGAACGGATTTACACCATTTAACAAAAGGGTTCTTTCTGAACCAAGAACTACCTCTTTGCCAAATTTGGTGTAATTCCGTTCAGCAGTTCGGGCTGTAGCCGTGTCTAAAGTTTCCTATGGGAAAATGCATGGGGAAAACGCGTTTTGGGACCCCCTTTTTCTCGGCCCCCGCTTGACGTATCACCCCGAGACTTTCAGGGTAGGAGCGGACCGGAGCGCCCCACGAAGTTTGAAAATTTCGCGAAGATACGTCAACCGGCAAGAGAGTTATTTCAAATAGAATGTCGCGGATTTCCTATGGATAATAGGTTGTAACTATAACTATCTACTGGCGACCGCCAGTAGATAATATATATATATATATATATATATATATGAAAAAACACAGGTTGCCCCAAATGAGGATGTCACACGTGAAGGGGTCTCGCACACAGCCACCGGCAGCAGAAACTTGTAGCCAGCCCTCAATTCCTCATAACGTGACTGCCAGACGCGTTTCGAGCAAGTAATGCTCTTGATCACTGGCTCTTTCAAACAAATGAGGGAAAGCGAATGAAAGTGGAAAACAGCCTTTATTGAAGTGAATAGTCCCGCCCACCTGGGCGTTAGCAGAACAAGGCATCATGGTCTTTGTAGTAGAGCCCATTGCAGCTTAGACACAGTTCCATCTAAACCTGGTTGGGTATCGCTTTCCCAGTTAGAAAGTTCACAAATGTCTTACCCCAGTGGGCATGAAGAATACAAGAGCCGCTTCCATTCCTACCAATGTAATTCCGGCGGCTAGGCCCCCTTCACTCCTGTCAGCGCTCGGCAAATCCGAACGCCATGAACCGCAAAACAGCGGCGGGACCTCCTCGCGGCTAGGCTAGCCGCTAACAAGAAAAAACACAGGTTGCCCCAAATGAGGATGTCACACTCATGGGCTCTACTACAAAGACCATGATGCCTTGTTCTGCTAACGCCCAGGTGGGCGGGACTACTCACTTCAATAAAGGCTGTTTTCCGCTTTCATTCGCTTTCCCTCATTTGAAAGAGTCAGTGATCAAGAGCATTACTTGCTCGAAACGCGTCTGGCAGTCACGTTATGAGGAATTGAGGGCTGGCTACAAGTTTCTGCTGCCGGTGGCTGTGTGCGAGACCCCTTCACGTGTGACATCCTCATTTGGGGCAACCTGTGTTTTTCTTGTTTAGCGGCTAGCCTAGCCGCGAGGAGGTCCCGCCGCTGTTTTGCGGGTCCATGGCGTTCGGATTTGCCGAGCGCTGACAGGAGTGAAGGGGCCTAGCCGCCGGAATTACATTGGTAGGAATGGAAGCGGCTCTTGTATTCTTCATGCCCACTGGGGTAAGACATTTGTGAACTTTCTAACTGGGAAAGCGATACCCAACCGGGTTTAGATGGAACTGTGTCTAAGCTGCAATGGGCTCTACTACAAAGACCATGATGCCTTGTTCTGCTAACGCCCAGGTGGGCGGGACTATTCACTTCAATAAAGGCTGTTTTCCGCTTTCATTCGCTTTCCTCATTTGTTTGAAAGAGCCAGTGATCAAGAGCATTACTTGCTCGAAACGCGTCTGGCAGTCACGTTATGAGGAATTGAGGGCTGGCTACAAGTTTCTGCTGCTGGTGGCTGTGTGCGAGACCCCTTCACGTGTGACATCCTCATTTGGGGCAACCTGTGTTTTCATATATATATATATATATATATATATATATATATATATATATATATATATATATATATATATATATATATATATATATATATATATATATATATATATATATATATATATATATATATACATACATACATACATACATACATATATATATATATATATATATTTAGTCACCAAGCAAGTAACACGCTGCACTCTCCCAGATTTAATAAAGATTACATAAAACGCTAACAAAGCCACCAGGGAGACCCATTATTTCCAGCTGTGGGTCCTTATATGAAAACATCTCCACATATGTGGATTACTTTCTGGCCCCAATGGTCCCAACCCTAACATCATACATCAAGGACACTGGGGATTTCCTGAGAATGCTTATGAACACCGGATGGTGTAAGGATTACATGCTGGTAACCATTGACGTAGTGTCTCTTTATACGTCTATTGATCACAACATAGGCATAAAAGCGATCAAATATTTCTTGAAACAAAAACCTATAGAACAACTTCAACACTGCCAGATGGTCATTGAAATGATAGAACTTTGTTTAAGGAACAATGTATTCCTTTTAATAAGAACATGTACTCCCAATGTTGCGGAACTGCCATGGGAGTTTCCTTCTCTCCAAGCTACGCCAACCTAGTAATGGGCTGGTGGGAGAAGACCATAGCTTGGAGAGAAGAAAATGACCATCACGTAGCCAAAGTGGCATTGTGGCTGCGTTTCATAGATGACCTCTTCCTCCTTTGGAATGGAACCGAGAATGAGTTTGTAGAGTTCTTCAATATATTGAACAACAATAATATTGGCCTGAAATTCACCTATAATATCAGTTCAAGTGAAATTGTATTCTTGGATACTAAAGTATATGTAAAAGCAGATCAAATAGAAACAACTGTCTACCGGAAAAGCACGGCAACCAATAGTGTGCTACACGGTAAGAGCTTCCACCCAGAGACACTAAAAAGAAATATACCATATGGTGAATTCATCAGGATGAAGAGGAACTGCTCAAACAGAAAAGAGATGAATCTTAAATTTAAAGACACCAAAAAACGGTTTTTACAAAGAGGTTATCGATATAATGATATTAAACGTGGAGAAATGAAAGCCAGGTGCCTTACAAGAGCTGAAACTTTGATCAACAAAAATGATGTGAATACGAAGACGCAACAAAAAGAACCTATAAGAATGGTAATGACATATAGCAAAGAGAGTTTTAAAATTCGCAAATCCCTCAAAAAATACTGGAACATCCTAAGTAAAGATCCAGACATCAGCAAAGAGTTGGGTGATCAACCGCAAATAACCTACAGAAAGGCACCATCGTTGTCTGATAAATTGGTCAGAAGCCACTTTGAAATGAATCAGCCAAGTATGTGGTTACAAGGCATGCAAAGGGGATTTAAGAAATGCAGCCAATGTAAGGCCTGTAAAATCGGGAGAAGTATGAAAACAATCAAGGATCCACAAGGTAAAACCTTCAACATTAACGATACCATAACGTGCAAAACAACTCATGTGGTGTATATGTTGGACTGCCATTGTGGGAAACGTTACATTGGTAGCACGATATGCCCCTTAAACAAACGCATCCTAGAACACATACGGGCTATACAGAACAGAGACTTGACATATGCCATGGCAAAACATATGACAACGCATGAGAGAAAAACATGGCAGGATATGACGTATAGTGGGTTGGCAACGGTACCCATCCATGAGAGAGGTGGGAATAGAACTCTAAAACTAAGACGCCTGGAATCTAGGTTAATAATAAGATTTAAGACCAAATCCCCGATGGGACTGAACGGGGATGAAGAATTACACATACATCTGTAAGGACACCATGGCATCTGTACTGGAATCAGAAGAAATGTAACATTACTTAAAATGAAATATCATAAAAAGCAACCAAAATATCAAATCTGTAAAAGACTTTTAGACCTTTGACCAATATAAGATATGAAATGTCTTGCAGTTATTGGGGCACTGAGCCCATAAATAAAGAAAGATCGTGAAGGATACACAATGGAGAGAGATGCAGACATGCATAATTAGTTATAATGTTCTAAATTGTGGACACTGAGCCAATTGTGTAACGTTAGCGCGAAAGCGCGTTTTAGTCACTAAGACTAATTCTATTTGATCATATTTATGATCATACTAATGTGAATCCATGTCACATGTATCCCTTCAGAAAACCAATACTGCTTTATATATTTGTATAATTTGGTATAATCGTCCTAATTATTTTATAAGATTAATGCAATTGTCAGATATCACATAATGATTTAACATTTTAATGTTGGCATGCATATAGATGCTATTTTTTAAAGTGAACTACCATTCCCAGTATGCATCATAAATTGTTCACTGGGTTTTTGGTATAAATAGTGGAAAGCGTGGAGGGACTAACGCTAGACACCGTGACCAAGACCTGCTGGTCGAAACGCGTAGGTGGAGAAGGAGTGTAACTGGCTTCAATAAATCTTTATTAAATCTGGGAGAGTGCAGCGTGTTACTTGCTTGGTGACTAATTGTTTTTCGGGGCAAGTCCGGCCCCGACACGCGCACCAGCTGTGAAAAGTGCGCCCTTCGTTCTTGGACTGCTTTGTTGAATAATGGATTAAACGAAGGAGCGCCCGACGTATGTTTTCCTCAGACGCCGCCAAAGTTGGACAGAAATTGCCGGTGTACGGCTCATGCTCTATCAGAGTGCCGCTTGGATTTGCACTGCGGTAGAATTGAACCGGCCGATTCAACTTTGAAGAGGATCTATAAAGAGGAAACGCTCAGTGTGTGAGCCTACGCTACATTAGGATCGTAAGGAGAGAGGAGACGCTTCCCGTGACTGCAGCGCCATCTCCAAAAAGGAAGGAAAAAAGAGGTGAGAGCGCGAAGCAGGTCCTATGCACAGGCACACACAGGAGAGTCGCAGCGAGTGGTAGGGAACTACGAGCAGCACACGAAGTGCGACCGGCAGTTCCCGCGAAGAAAGAAACACTGCCCAGATAAGAAAGATTATAATTGATAGAAGCCATTTAAATACATGCAATAACTCCTTTTAAACTGCATAGTCCTACTTTCAATCAGAGTCGGGGACACGTATATTGACTGTGTATATCTGACTTAAATTGGTTTTGTTCAGTGAGAACCATGGAGGAGAGAGCAGTGAAACGTGCCCAAAGGGCGGAATTAATGTTTCAAAAAGGCAATAAATCTTTAAGCCACGTAAGAGAGGATGCTAAATTAACCAGTACAGGAGAAGCGACATTAAAACAAATGTATATCCAATTGGAGAGATTATTAAAAAAGGAAATAACCAAAAGCTGGGAAATTCTCACGCTTGAAAAATACATAGAATGTGAAAGAGTACCCAGAGGCCTTCGGATTTTTACCCTACCTAACCACCCCGACACTAAACCAGAAATGCTGGAAGAATGGGGCAGAAATAATATGCAGTGTTCGCATAATATGATGCTCATAATAGTCAAATACGCCAAAATGGATGTGCAAGACTTGCACAAAAATATAGCCGAGCTTGAGGCTCGTATTTTGACTTCTGAACAAGAGGACGAATCCAAGAAATTAAGGAAGGAAATGGAACGCAATCTTGACAAACACGAAAGTGATGTTGAAGAACGTAAAGAGCGTAAGTTCAGAAGGGATGAACACGACTATGATTGTGGTACAATATTAACATTTGCAAAAAGATTTGAAACATTAAAGCAACATTTGAGTGTCAACAAAAAGCCACCACAAGAATCCCCTAATACCACAGGAAGCGAGTCAGACACAGACTTCAGCGAAGGGGAGGGCTTAACACTACCAGGAAAACGTACCACTTTTTTAGACGAAATGAAATTAGTGTATCTGGATCAACAAATGCCAAGAGGGAGGGGAGGAGGACGGGGTACGAAACGAGGAAGAGGAAGGGGAGAGGCCAGTCAACAACAAAATCAAACGACGCAAAACCAGAAGAAGCTCAGGAAAAAACAAAAGGATATCATCTTCGCAATCGGGTGACCAAGACGTAGAGGATGAAAAGTCAAAGGAACCATATTTAATCATCAATCTCTCTAAACATGTCTTAACAAGAGCTGAAGAAAGCCTTTTAAATAAAGGACTTACATTCTGTCCGGAAAAGCATTTTGACATTGTAGAAACTAAAATAGATCTTTACAAATATGTACGGAAATTAAAGCTGGCAAAGTACTTCAGTAGACAAGAGAGACAAAGTGCAGCAAATGTGGAAATGAGCGACAATTCAATAGAAGAACCAATACAAGAGTTTACAATTGGAGAAATCTCGAACTTAAGAACAGCGTACAGCCTAGCAAATGAAATAAATGAGGAGAACATCCCTGACACACAACTGCTACAGGAGATGGGTATAAGAACGGATAAACACCTGATCACAAAATTTAAAAATAAATCTAAATTCTGCCCAGCATTACATCATGGGAATAAGATAGACACCTTTTATGAGTTAGTAACCATGGAATTGGAAAAAATGAGCAATGTTAAACATGGAGATAACAAAGAGAATCTCAGTAAGCAGGAACGCGCAGCGTTGGAGTCACTTATGAATAATACTCTAATAGAGATAAAACCCGCCGACAAGGGAGGGAACATAGTTATTTTAAACAAGGATGATTACATTATGGAAGCAATGCGACAACTAAATGACATCAATAACTATGAAAAGCTCAAGAGAAATCCTGTAAATGACATGGTAAAAGACTTAAATACCAAGCTTAAGAACTGGCAGGAGAAGGGTTTACTAAATGATCAGGAAGTACAATATTTGAGTAATAACGATCCGATAATACCAACCATCTATTTCCTCCCGAAGGTACATAAAACGCTAACAAAGCCACCAGGGAGACCCATTATTTCCAGCTGTGGGTCCTTATATGAAAACATCTCCACATATGTGGATTACTTTCTGGCCCCAATGGTCCCAACCCTAACATCATACATCAAGGACACTGGGGATTTCCTGAGAATGCTTATGAACACCGGATGGTGTAAGGATTACATGCTGGTAACCATTGACGTAGTGTCTCTTTATACGTCTATTGATCACAACATAGGCATAAAAGCGATCAAATATTTCTTGAAACAAAAACCTATAGAACAACTTCAACACTGCCAGATGGTCATTGAAATGATAGAACTTTGTTTAAGGAACAATGTATTCCTTTTAATAAGAACATGTACTCCCAATGTTGCGGAACTGCCATGGGAGTTTCCTTCTCTCCAAGCTACGCCAACCTAGTAATGGGCTGGTGGGAGAAGACCATAGCTTGGAGAGAAGAAAATGACCATCACGTAGCCAAAGTGGCATTGTGGCTGCGTTTCATAGATGACCTCTTCCTCCTTTGGAATGGAACCGAGAATGAGTTTGTAGAGTTCTTCAATATATTGAACAACAATAATATTGGCCTGAAATTCACCTATAATATCAGTTCAAGTGAAATTGTATTCTTGGATACTAAAGTATATGTAAAAGCAGATCAAATAGAAACAACTGTCTACCGGAAAAGCACGGCAACCAATAGTGTGCTACACGGTAAGAGCTTCCACCCAGAGACACTAAAAAGAAATATACCATATGGTGAATTCATCAGGATGAAGAGGAACTGCTCAAACAGAAAAGAGATGAATCTTAAATTTAAAGACACCAAAAAACGGTTTTTACAAAGAGGTTATCGATATAATGATATTAAACGTGGAGAAATGAAAGCCAGGTGCCTTACAAGAGCTGAAACTTTGATCAACAAAAATGATGTGAATACGAAGACGCAACAAAAAGAACCTATAAGAATGGTAATGACATATAGCAAAGAGAGTTTTAAAATTCGCAAATCCCTCAAAAAATACTGGAACATCCTAAGTAAAGATCCAGACATCGGCAAAGAGTTGGGTGATCAACCGCAAATAACCTACAGAAAGGCACCATCGTTGTCTGATAAATTGGTCAGAAGCCACTTTGAAATGAATCAGCCAAGTATGTGGTTACAAGGCATGCAAAGGGGATTTAAGAAATGCAGCCAATGTAAGGCCTGTAAAATCGGGAGAAGTATGAAAACAATCAAGGATCCACAAGGTAAAACCTTCAACATTAACGATACCATAACGTGCAAAACAACTCATGTGGTGTATATGTTGGAATGCCATTGTGGGAAACGTTACATTGGTAGCACGATATGCCCCTTAAACAAACGCATCCTAGAACACATACGGGCTATACAGAACAGAGACTTGACATATGCCATGGCAAAACATATGACAACGCATGAGAGAAAAACATGGCAGGATATGACGTATAGTGGGTTGGCAACGGTACCCATCCATGAGAGAGGTGGGAATAGAACTCTAAAACTAAGACGCCTGGAATCTAGGTTAATAATAAGATTTAAGACCAAATCCCCGATGGGACTGAACGGGGATGAAGAATTACACATACATCTGTAAGGACACCATGGCATCTGTACTGGAATCAGAAGAAATGTAACATTACTTAAAATGAAATATCATAAAAAGCAACCAAAATATCAAATCTGTAAAAGACTTTTAGACCTTTGACCAATATAAGATATGAAATGTCTTGCAGTTATTGGGGCACTGAGCCCATAAATAAAGAAAGATCGTGAAGGATACACAATGGAGAGAGATGCAGACATGCATAATTAGTTATAATGTTCTAAATTGTGGACACTGAGCCAATTGTGTAACGTTAGCGCGAAAGCGCGTTTTAGTCACTAAGACTAATTCTATTTGATCATATTTATGATCATACTAATGTGAATCCATGTCACATGTATCCCTTCAGAAAACCAATACTGCTTTATATATTTGTATAATTTGGTATAATCGTCCTAATTATTTTATAAGATTAATGCAATTGTCAGATATCACATAATGATTTAACATTTTAATGTTGGCATGCATATAGATGCTATTTTTTAAAGTGAACTACCATTCCCAGTATGCATCATAAATTGTTCACTGGGTTTTTGGTATAAATAGTGGAAAGCGTGGAGGGACTAACGCTAGACACCGTGACCAAGACATGCTGGTCGAAACGCGTAGGTGGAGAAGGAGTGTAACTGGCTTCAATAAATCTTTATTAAATCTGGGAGAGTGCAGCGTGTTACTTGCTTGGTGACTAATTGTTTTTCGGGGCAAGTCCGGCCCCGACACGCGCACCAGCTGTGAAAAGTGCGCCCTTCGTTCTTGGACTGCTTTGTTGAATAATATATATATATATATATATATATATATATATATATATATATATATATAGTTAGTTAGGCTTAGGTTTCACTTGTATAAAACCAATGAAACTCAGCAGTTATAGTTAGCTGAGCACTGCTTGTGATCTCACATATTACATCACTCATGACATGGTCAGTGACATCACTGATGACATCTCAAATTACACCAATGATGACATCATCCAGTGACTGAATGTTTTTAAAATGTTTATGTGTCTTAAATATATATACCAAGGTGTAATAGTGCCTGTATGGATGATTCAGTGGGTGCATGACTGACCGTATAAGTGAGTGATTAGGTGTCTCAATGAATGTATGGGTGAGTGACTGGTTGTGTGAATGTTTGTATCAGTTTGTGAGTTAGGGTCTAAGTGGCTGTATGGATGTGTGAGTGGGTTGTATGAGTACCTGTATGAGTGTCTGAGTATGTTTGCGGGTGGGTGAGGATGTGTGTGACTGCCTGTATGGATGAGTGAGTGGGTGAGTCAGTGGCTGTATGGATTAGTGAGTGCATGTGTGGGGGGCTGTATGGGTGGGCAAGTGTGTGTATGGCTGTGTAAGTGAGTGAGTGGATATGTCAGTGGTATGTGGTATAAGGGTGAGTAACTGGATATGTGAGAGGCATTATAGGTGAGTGATGGGGTATATGAGTGATGGTATGGGTAATTGAGTGAATGTGTGAGTGGCTGTTGGAAATGGGGGTCTCTAGTTGGCAGAGATAGGTACCTTTGTCCAAATAGGGACCATTGCTTTTAGTCAGGGTAAGGGGGATACACACTTTAGATAACCCCTGCTCACCCCCTTGGTAGCTTGGCACGAGCAGACAGGCTTATCCCAAAGGCAATGTGTAAAGTATTTGTACCAACACTCACAGTAACACAGTGAAAACACCACAAAAGGACACCACACCAGTTTAGAAAAATAAAATATCTTTATCTAAACTAAACAAGACCAAAACGACAAAAATCCAACATACACAGTTAAAAATATGATTTTAAAAAGGTTTCAAGAACTTCTACCATAGAAAACTATGGATGCGTGACTTTTCACCAAAGTACCTGTAGTTGCGTCAAAGTTCACCAAGCCAAACAGCCGCAGCGTCGGAAAACAAAGAGATGCGACACTCCTGAGACCCTGAGGAGGCGATGCGACAGTCCCGCTGCATGCAGAGGAAGGGTTGCGTTGATTCCGGTCTGTATGGGGAGTGATGCGTCGATTCTTCGTGCCGGTTCCAGTCCGCAGGTGATGCGTCGGGAAAGCATGCCGCACAGGTATGATGCGTGGATCTTCGGGATGCGCTGGGGATCGATACGGTGGCATTGCGCAGTGCTGCGTTGGTCCTCTTCAGCCGCGATCCCTCGATGCGTCGATTCTTGCAGTGATGACAGGCGCTGCAACGGTTTTCGCAGCGGCGTGGCGATGCGTGGAAATTCTTCTCGCGCCGTGAAGATGCATCGGAAAAACAGCCGCAAGAAGAGCGATGCATCGATTTCTGTAGTTCTTTGAGCTTCTTCTATCTTCCAGCTCCCAAACAGCAGCAGCAACCTCCAGAGGCCCAAAACTGGCACAGGCACCTCTTGGCAGGTCAGAACTCACAGCAGCAGTGTTCAGGGGAGCTAGGGGTTAAATCTTTGTGTCCCTGAGACTTCTGAACAGGAGGCCAGCTCACTTCAGGCCCTTGGAGATCTCCTTCAAGCAGGGGACACAGCACACAGCAAAGTCCTTCTCCTTTCCTTGGCAGAAGCAGCAACTGCAGGCCAACCCCAGACACACAGCAAGGGCAGTTCTTCTCCTCAGTCTCTCCAGCTCTTCTCCTTGGCAAAGGTTCCTCTTGAATTCCAGGAATGATCTAAAGTTCAGGGGTTTTAGGTCTAATACTTTTACCCCAAAATGTGTTTGTTATCTTTGTGCAAGGGGCTCTGAGCCCAGTTCAAACCAGTTCTGGGGTGCACTCTGCAAGTACACAACAGCATCCTTTGTCAGTGTGAGCCTTGGCTCCAGACACACCACAGGGGGGCGTAGCCAGCATAGTGGAAGGCAGGCACAGCCCTATTCAGGTACAGGTGCTACTCCTCCCACCACTCCAAATGCAGATCAGGCCTATTCAGCCTAGTGCTGACTCATCCAGACTCCTGGAGCCACTGCACCTCCCCAGTCCCTGTCACTCCAAAACCAGACAGTCAATCCACAAACAGGCAGAGGCACACAGGAAGGTTGAACAAGAAAATAGCCACTTTCTAAAAGTGGTATTTTCAAACACAAAATTTAAAAACCATCTTTACTAAAATATGTGTTATTAAATCCTGAGTTCAGGGATACCAAACTCCATTTTCTCATCTTACTCCTATGGGAAGATATGCTTGTGAAATGTTACAAAACATTCCCCATTCTGTCCTATGGGCAAGATAGCCTTTCAATAGTGAAAAACGAAATTGGCAGTATTTCACTATCAGGACATGTTACACACACCAGTACATGTCCTACCTTTCACATACAGTGCACCCTGCCCAGGGGGGTACCTTGGGCCTACCATGGGGTGTCCCATGTGCAAGGAAAGGGAAAGGTAGGGCCTGGCAAGTGGGTGCACTTGCGAAGTTGACATGGCAGTTAACAAACTGCGCACAGGCACTGCGGTGGCAGGCCTGAGACCTCTTTTCAGGGCTTCTCATGTGGGTGGCACAATCAGTGCTGCAAGCCCACTAGTAGTATTTGAGTTACCAGCCCTGGCACACTCAGTGCACTTTACTAGGGACTTACTGGTAAAACAAATATGCCAATCAGGGAGAACCAATCACAATATCAATTTACACAGGGAGCACTTGCACTTTGACACTGATCAGCAGTGGCAAAGTGCCCAAAGCAGCTAAGCCAGCAAAAACAAAATCCAGCACAGCATCAAAAACACAGGAGGTAGAGGCAAAAAGTCAGGGAAAACCACGCCAAGGATGGCAGGTCTAACAGTGACTGTATGGGTGCGTTTGTGCTTCTGTCAGTAACTGTATAAGTGAGTGAATACGTGTTAGTATCTGTATGGGTAAGTAAGTGGGTGTGGGTGTGTAACTGTATGGTGAGTAAGTGTCTGTGTGATTGACTGTATGGGTGAGTGAGAAGATGTGTGAGTAGCTCTATGAGTGACTGACTCAGTGTTTGGCTGTATTAGTGAGCGAGTGGGTGTATGAGTGGCTGTGTGGGTGAGTGAGTAGATGTGTGTAGATCTATGAGTCAGTGAGTGGGTGTGTAAGTACTGATATGAGTAACCCTGGGCGTAGTACTACGCTACGCTCACGGAGCATGCGTAGTTTGTGCTACTACACAAATTGCACGTAGCACAGTGCAAAACCTGTGCTAAACACGTATAGCATAGCAGCAAAAATCATCAACACCTACAAATGCTTTGATAAAGCAATTTTACATGCTAAAAAGCATATAACCAATTCACAAAAGTGAACTTTGACAATGAAAATATTAGGCAACTAGAGAGGTGATGATTTTGGGGTCCCCCTAACCTAGGGGAGGATCAAGCAGATGCCTTGAACACAAAGAGCATATCATGCTGAACGATTCAGTGGTGGTCCCTTCCTCCTAGGACCACCCCAATCACAGTTATGGGCAAAAATACAATCCCAACCAAGGCCTGCAAAGCATTATGGGACGAGATTAGCAGTGGGCAGTGAATATTATAGTGTCCGATATCAAAATAATTCTACAAAGAGCTGCAGTTCAACTAGTCGCTACTAGATGTCCCTCACGAGTCAAATGCAAAGCATTGAAATTATTATTACATCAAGCTGCAGTTCCACTAGTCGTTACTAGATGTCCCTCACGAGTCAAATGCAAAAGCATTGAAACCCTTTCATGAAGCTTTTGCATTTGACTCGTGAGGGACATCTAGTAACGACTAGTGGAACTGCAGCTTGATGTAATAATAATTTCAATGCTTTTGCATTTGACTCGTGAGGGACATCTAGTAATGACTAGTTGAACTGCAGCTCTTTGTAGAATTATTTTGATATTGGATACTATAATATTCACTGCCCACTGCTAATCTCGTCCCATAATGCTTTGCAGGGCCTTTGGTTGGGATTGTATTTTTGCCAATAACTTTGCTTGGGGTGGTCCTAAGAGGATGGGACCACCACCGAATCGTTCAACAAGATGTGCTTTTGTTTTCAAGGCATCTGCTTGGTTCTCTCCCTAGGTTAGGGAAGATCCCAAAATCATCACCTCTCTCACTGCTTGTTAATTTATCGTTTTCACTTTTGTGAAATGACTATATGCATTTTAGCATATAAAGACAGATACTTATTTTATCATAACTTGCACTGGGCAAGATGCTCTACGCAATTAGCAATTTGCGTAGTTGAGCGTAGTTCAAAGTGTATTTCGCATAGCTAGGTGTAGTGCTACTACGCAAACTACGACCAGGGTTAGATATGTAAATGGGCTTGTGATTGGTTTTGTGGGAGTTGGTGTATGAAAGGATCTATGGGGTTGTGAGTGGGCATGTTAGTGATTTTGTGGATGATATCAACAGTGATATCATTTGAGGTGTCATCAGTGATGTCACTGACCATGTAATGAGTGATGTAATATGTGAGGTCATAAGCAGTGCTTGGCGGGGGCACGAGTTAGCTTGCTCAGCTGACTATAACTGGTGAATTTCACTGGTTTTGTTTGAATGAAACCTGAGCCTAACTATAACGTCCCTGTAACCTTTTTATTTTAAGTGAATTTCTAAGGTTCTTCAAATTCTATTTCCTAACTATAATGGCCCTGTAACCTTTTGTTTTTTAAGTGAAATTCTATGTTTGTTTTAACTAATAGTCGCATTTGCAAAGTGCTGGAAAAAGGGGGCAGGGCCACCGACCAGCTCTCAGGAATCCTGCTGTGTTGGACTTACTGGAGGTAACAGGATCACTTCTGGGCCCCAAAGAACCATCAGCATCCAAAAGGAATTAATCCCCCAACCAGCAGTACATCAGGAGGCATGTTTGCACTCTGTTGGAGAAAGGGGACGTGGTCTCCAAAGACCTCTCAGCAATCACGGTCTGTGGGACTTACTGGCGGTAACAGGAGTGCTAGTTCGCACACAAGGACCCTCTGGAGCCAAGGGGACTTAATCCCCCAACCAGCAGTGCGCCAGGAGGCGCGTTTGCAGAGTGTTGGATAAAGGGGGAGTGGCCTACAAAGTCCTCTCAGCAATTGTGGTCTATGGGACTTACTGGACATAACAGGAGGGCTTGCTGGCCCCCAGTACCCTCTGGACCCAAGGGGACTTCATCCCCCAACCAGAAGTGCGCCACGAGGCACATTTACTAAGTGGTTTGTAAAAGGGGGCAGCACCTCAGTCGACTTACCGGTCCTTTTTTTTACTTTTTTAATATTAGCGCCCCCCTTCCCTGGGCCTATTTCATCCCTAGGTACCCCATCCCCTGGGGCCAGGCCGTTTGTGGCTAGAGGAGGGGGCCACGTGGCCCCACTCCCTGGGCTGATTTTGGGTCCGGGGACACCATCCGCCGGGACTAGGCCTATTTTTTTCCAAAAAATATTTTGTTGATAATGGGACTGCGACCACGTGCCCCCCTCCGTTTGCTGATTTCAGACCTGGGGACCCCAACTCCCGGGGCCTGACCTTTTGCTTTTTTTTAAGTAAAAAGCAGGGGGGCCGCTCCAAGTCTGATTTCGGCCTGGGACCCCACCCCCCAGGACACGGCCTCTAGTGTGGGTGCCCTGGTCCCACCCAGGGCACCCACTTGTCACTGTTGGGTACCTGTGGGAGCCGGCATTGCTTTTGGACAGAGGGAGACTGCTGAACATGCAACGCCCTCTGTTCAAAAGCAATTCTGCTCTACTTTCAGCAAGCAAGAGCATCTTTTATGCTCTTGTTGCTAAAAGCGGAGCAGAGTTTGCTATGGCTTGGTGAGAGCGGCAAAGCTCCCGCTACGCCATAGCACACAACTGCCTCCTGAGGGTGGGCACCTCGGGAGGTAGAAGGAGCCGGCCCTGGGTGGCGGCGGTCACCAGGGCCATGTATGGCTCCAGGAGGGGGGCTGTGAAGTCCCCCTCCATTACAGGACACAGCCCAGAGGAGGTGTTAGTTCCTGGGGCAGCAGGGTGACTTGTGGCCTCCCACTTTAATTGTAACCATTTCCCCAGGAAGCGGTGGTCCCAGGGGCTGTAGGGGGGCAGTGTGGCCCCCCGTATTTGTCATATTTAGCCCTGATGAAGTGGCAGTCAACAGGGCTGAGGGGGGGGCCGCACGGGCCACCCCGCATCAATATAACATTGACCTGGGGAGGTGGCAGTCCCCAAGGCAACCCTCAATTAATCAAAATGCCCAGGGGATATGATGGTATCCTGGGCTTTAAGGCTCTTAGGAGGAGGGCCCTGTGTGCCCTCCTCCTACATATTATAGAAATGCCCCAGGACCTGGCCCTTCCGGGGGCCAATTACAAATGAAGCACTGTAGTTTTTGTATAATTTTTGGCGGAATTCACAGATCCAGCGCAACCCCATACAATTCTTTTTTAATTAATGCTTTTTCCGGTCATGGGGGGTCAGGGTGTTTCTACCCTGCCCCCTTGTCTTTTTTTTTTTTCCTGTGGTTAGGTTCTGAGTCACAAGATGGCTGCCAACACTTCCTGGTTTGAAGTGTTGGCAGCCAATCAGATCTCAGCACAAGATCTTGGGAGGGGTTGGGGATCCTCCGCATCCCCAGTTGTATATATGAAAAACCTTTAAATAACTCAAGTACTGAATGGATGTACACCAATTCACAAAAAGGTCGCTTCCTAGACCAGCAGCTATCTTTCTGCCAAATTTGGTGTAATTCCATTCAGCAGTTTGGGCTGTTGCCTTGTCTAAAGTTTCCTATGGAAATTGACATGGGGAAAACGCCTTTTTGGACCCATCTTCTTCTATGCCCCCACTTGACAGATCAACCCAAAACTTTCAAGACAGCAGCTGAAGTGAGCGTTGAGCTAGTTTTAAAAATTTCGCAAAGTATTGGCAAAACCAAAAACGCTCTTCCTATGGAAATTACATCCAAACTATATCTACCTACTGGTGACTGGTGAGCAAGGCAGTAAAGCCGAAACGTGTTACAGCAAAAGAACAATAAAAATCGTGTGACATTTGAAAACTCAAGCCCTCGTGTTGGTGTCTGGTTTTGATTGTGGAATTGGAGGTGGCATTGAAACGACTTGCGGGCTCTTCCATTGGGGCTCCCTCTTTGTTGGATTATGTGAGCGGCTGAGCCCAGCCGCGGGAGAGCCCCACCGCTTGTGCGGGCCCCAGATGGTGCAAGCATGGCATCATCGCTTTTGGGGAGACAGTTTTCGGTGATCTCCAGTGCGATAGAATACAACTGTTAAAGCAGAACATTTGCATCTACCCACTGGGGTGCTATTGTGAATATTCAAGCAGGCACGCAAGACGGACTCACTTGAGGAATTATTATGCAGCACTACGAGGACCAGAAGGCTATGTGAATGGCCCCGCCCACTGGGGCTGGTCCTAACAAGTTGAAAAGAGTGCACAGACCGCTGTGGTGCATGCAGAAATTTGCCATTGAGAAAGGGAAACCCGAAACGCGTCTGGCATACAAAAAGTGATGCAGTTTGCCTGTTTTTAATTGTTGTAGCTGACTTCATTAAATAACCAATAAGAGAAACGACTTGCGGGCTCTTCCATTGGGGCTAACTCTTTGTTGGATTATGTGAGCGGCTGAGCCCAGCCGCGGGAGAGCCCCACCGCTTATGCGGGCCCCAGATGGCGCACGCATGTCGTCATCGCATTTGGGGAGACAGTTTTCGGTGAAGTCCAGCGCGATAGAATACAACTTTTAAAGCAGAACATTTGCATCTACCCACTGGGATGCTATTGTGGATATTCGAGCAGGCACGCAAGACGGACTCACTTGAGGAATTATTATGCAGCACTACGAGGACCAGAAGGCTATGTGAATGGCTCCGCCCACTGGGGCTGGTCCTAACAAGTTGAAGAGTGCGCAGACCGCTGTGGTGCATGCAGAACTTTGCCATTGAGAAAGGGAAACCCGAAACGCGTCTGGCATACAAAAAGTGATGCAGTTTGCCTGTTTTTAATTGTTGTAGCTGACTTCATTAAATAACCGATACGAGAAACGACTTGAGCCCTCTTCCATTGGGGCTAACTCATATATATATATATATGTAAAATAGCGTACTCTTACTATGCATCCCCTAACCTAAATACCTAGGGGGTATGTATGTGCTCTGCCAGAAATCACCCATCGAATGGTCCAACCCCATTACCTGAAGGGAAAGAATATCATAGTCATGAATTGGACGTCCCTCACTGAGGGATCAGCAAGCAGCTGGGCTGAGAAGTCAGCGTGTGGTGACCTCTCAAATGACAGCAAGTGCTCCTCTCCCCCAAGCTGGAAATGCTTGTTCATCTATAATGGAAAGCATTGTTGCACTGGGCCGAGATTCTAGTCAGGCCTATATTGGTTATGTGCTATAGATAACTGTGTCACCAAATAGACAAAAACAAATAATCCCATTTGCACAATGTATGTATAGACCTTGTACATGATCAAGGTATCATGCTAGTGTTCTTGCCAAGTTGATTTCATAAGCAAGTATAGTTTCAAGGAAACTAATCCGCACTGTCATGGATGTAAATGTGTGTCAAAAGTCATAGTGTGAGGGAAAGCAACTTAGGAAAAGATCCGTGGGTATGTAAAATGGCTTCTAGCCCTAATTGGGACACATGACAGGACAGCGCTTCACTTTGCAGAAAGGACCAAGTGCGCTGTCATCAGCATGGGGCTAATCAGTAGCCCGTTTCGCTACAAGGACAGCAATTCACATAGCAGAAAGGACCAATCGTGTTGTGATCAGCACAGGCCAGATTGCCAGCTCGTGGTGACCAAAAGACACTATGTTACATGTCACCTAAGATTGGCACATCATCCCTGAGCTTCTCAGCGCGGCTCCCCAGCAATGCATTGCCTGGGTGACCAGGGGCTGTCCAGAGACACAAGGTTCATCAGCCATCTCCGCCCACCCTTCCAGGAAGACACAGTGCATGACAATGCAGGCCCCAGTTCCAAGGCCCCCGACACCCCACAGCCTGGCTCCTGCCTCGGCACTGACACTCTGATTTTGACAACATCATTGACTCATCCAGGTAAGGTACTGTGGCTCAATAACCAATAATGAGGCATGAATAAGTGGGTTCAATGATTAGCTGCTATTATCTATGTTGATATACGGAGCAAGGAGCCCAAATTTCACTCTGTTTTGGTCCCCAAGTATTTATAAGATTCTACTTCAGTTTTAGTCTCCCCATAAACTAGGAATAATTGCTAATTCTAAGGCTAAAAGCTAAATCTTTTGTTTAGTATGCATTTTCTTTTCCTTACAATAAGTATGGGCTGCTTTTAGTTTCCTCTGCACACCTATCTGAGTACTACGCAAGATCATATGCATATAGCAGGCACTGAACAAGAACACTACTCACCTTTGGAGATAATAAGGAAGTTCCTGGAATCAAAGAAGGTTGGACAGCTAAAAATGAAGAGAATAATGTAGGGGCTAACACACATCCCTGATGCAAACCATTAGTTACTGATATTTTATGGGACAGGATACCCTCTGTAGGAAAGTGCCCTTTTTAGGTTGAGCCTAGGGAGCACGCCTGTGCTGACTGCAAGACCTGCTGTAATCACTATACGGAGTGTAATACCGCCTGCTGCTTGCTATTGGTTCACTCCTGCGTTGCTTTTCTTTGCTGGCTCCTCATTGGTTGGTGCTCCCAATAAATCACTGTTTTTTGCTCAGGAGCACCAGCCAACTACACTTTCCTTACGCTGTAGATGTTTATGTCTTCATTTGGGGACTAATTATTTTATTTCCTGTTCTTGTTACACTGTGGGTGCCTTTTCTTAGTACCGTGCGACTTTTATTTGTCCATCACGGTGCCCACTTCACGGACCACCGCACACATAACTTTTATCTACAAGGGCACCGCGCTTCATGTTTTAGCATGGCGCCCACTTTTATATTTCTTGTTTATTAATTTCTACATAACTTTATACCCCTTTATTTTTTTGAAGTTGTAGCACAAACCAGCAGAAGGTATTGGAGCGCTTTATGTGAGCACCAGTTCTCCACTTCCAAAGTGGCAGCTCGAAGCAGTGTTTAATTTCACTTTGCAATTAGGCGTGCGTGCACAGTTGGGTGCGATTTGGTGTCTCACTAATGGAGGCACAACTTTCCTGTTGCTACATTTAACTTTACACCCCTTTATTTTTTGCAGATGTAGTGCAAACCCTCTGGAAGGTATTGGAGTGCTTTACGTGAGCACCACCCTCACCAAAATGGAAGATCTTCACTTAGTGTGATTCCAGTGTTTACAGCGGTATTCATTTACTAATAAAATATAGTATTTATTTAGTATGCATGAAGACTATGTAGTATGCCCACAAGCCGACATATGCAAATGAGGGAATATTAGTTCTACTCAACTACCCTTCAAATACATGATGAAAACTTCAATTGATTACTAAAAGAAGACTAGTAGTATTCTAGAAGAATAGTATTTGAAGCTTAGTAGTATTCTGTTAGGGTTTATTTGCAGCTCTTGTGCTATTTCAAGAGCAAAATGAAGGCTAGTCTCATTGATTGTGACCACTGTTTGAAGACTAGTGTTATTCTTTGTGAGCAATATCTGAAGACTAATGGCAATGACTGTCAAGAGTTAAGTAAGACTAGCAGAATTCAAATTGAATGTTAATTGAACACAAGTCGCATTAATTCTGATTAATTTATAGCAATTTTATTTATTTGGTTGCTTGCACAAGGCTTCTTTTCATGATGGCTTTTGGACTAAATTTTATGTGTTACATATCTTGGGAGTCAATGATTCTAATACGCCTGTTACAAACTCATTACTCATGCATTTAGTAAGCATTTTATAATTGTGGTAAGTGAGAAGACCGGAGCAAGAGATCGTAGGAGAAGCACAAAGCAAAGGAGCCAACCCAGACATACACAGGATTGTACCAGGAGACCCCTCCTCCTGCAAGTAGAGAGCCAGTTGAATTGTCGAGAACCTGACTGAATTCCCACTTGGTCCATGACAAGACAGGATCACCACCGTTTGTTTTCAGGTTACCCAAAATGAGCAATTGTGCAAAATTCAATTAGTTGTCAGATAAAAAAGTAATTGTTCTAATTCCTCCTGTGTTGGTTGTCCACCAGACTCCATTAATGTTAGAACTTATAAAAACAATTCACTAAACACGTTTGTACAAGGCGTTTATGGCATTGACTTGTAATTTTTTTTTAAGGAAATGCAGTTGATCACAAAAGTGTGTGATATGACATTTCAATGATATTTGCCACTCAGCCTTTTATCCTGAGGTTGATAAAATGTGTACCATTGAGTTGGGTAACAATAAACATCTATTAATCAGCAACAAGATACCTTTTCGCTGAACGTGTGCATTACAAATGTACATGTTATGTTAGGGTAAACACCAGTTAAAACTTAAAAATAACTGAACCATTGGTGCCAGATAATCTGCGATTGGCCCATTCAAAGAGGAAGGGTGGACACTGATTGGCTGGCCACAAAAATGAGAATGTTGGGTCAGCCATCTCAATCCTCTAGTCCTGAAGGGGGAAAAAACATGAAAGGCCACATAGGGGTCAGGATAGGCATGCCTTTGCCTTTGGGACACCACACTTTAATTCAAAACAGGTAAAAACAGATATATCCACGAGCGCAGTCCAGCTCCCAGACTGCACACCCAATCCCGAAGCTGCTCTCATGCTATTACCCAGCATGACAGCATCACCAGTATTGGCCTGAGCGGACTGGTTTTACGCTCACTAAGGCATATGAGTCTGTGGCTTTTCTCTACCTGGAAATACAACACAGCTGGGTTAGAGAAATGTAAGTGTGCATGTTGGTTTGGCCGTCCTAGGTTGGCCGGCCAAACCAACAAGCGAACTAACAGTGCCCACCACTCCTCCTCCCTGCTATTCTCCCTAGAGGATGGCCCTGCCGTAGCCTCGGGCCAGTTGGCCTAGCCAAGGAAAAATAAAATGATAAATTGTTTTATTATCATTTTATTGTTCATCTGCTGGCTTTTAGCAGTGGGGGCGACGCTCCTTTGCCACTATGGAGGAGCCGTCACTGCTCTACTCTCTACCCTCCCAACCCCACCACCTTCAAACCTTACCAGGAGAAAAGACAGAGGTGAAGACTAGGTTGTGTTTGAGAGATAGAGGAAGCTGGGAAGACTGGGAGTCTGGGTGTTTCTGTCAGGTTTCCTTGGCCTTGAATATTTATGTAGTTGTGCCTCTATATATGATCTAACCTTAGGGTAAGAGCAAAAAATGATCTGGTGGCATAGGATGTAAGTGGAGGAGGGATAGAAAATGGGAGAGAGAAGAACTATGAAAACAGTGGTCTAGATGGATGTTTCTTTGGGCATGCAGACCAGGTGGTTACGAGCAATTTCTGAATTGAGCTATTTAGTACTGTGACTATGAGTGACACTTTCCCGCGAGCAAAATCAAGCAATGAAGATAAGGGAAACATATAAATATCAGAAATGACACCCTTTTGAGCAACGAGAAACTCATAGCTTATAAGTTTTCAGATTAATATTTCCATAGTATCATTGTACATACAAGTGACATTCTACAAGCAAATGTATGACACGTGGAGTTTTTCCCTTCAGCTAACTAAAAGTTCCCAGTGGACTGACCTGTGCCACTGTCTGCCGACCAGCCAACAAAATAAAATGAAACTTCGACAGAAGGGTTCCATCGTCTAGGTGTAGCCAACCGTTTCTATGCCAGGGTGTTTGCATATTCCTAAAACCCATAGCAAGCGTCCTAGTGCTAATAGGGCAGTAATGCTGCACAATAATGGCACTAGAAGGATGAATAACTGGATGCGTAATGGACTCCTTATAGCATAAATGACGCCTGGGTGGGAGATGTGATACTTGGGCAGGTGGGTAGGTAGCTGAATAGATGGATGCATGTGAGAAGCGATGAAAAAGGTAGGCATGTCTGCGTGTGTGAATGAGTAGATGAATGAATGAACAGAGACATGGGTGTTGGATAGATAGGTGTGGAGGCGAGTGAGCCGACTGAAAAACGAATGGATGCATATGTCAGCTCATAATTAAACATTGGGATAGAAGGATAGTTGAAGCAGGTGATCTGTCAACCCATTTGCGCATGCAAATGTACACAGGGCCATGTACAATTCCTAAATAGCGAGTCGCAATTTATTTGCGACTCGCTATTCAGGAATTGCGAGTCGCTATTAGGAAGGGGCGTTCCCTTCCTAATAGCGACCGCAAAGACATGTATGAATGTTTTGCGACCGCAATTGCGGACGCAAAACACTCGCAAATTACCACCCTCTTCAAGAGGGTGGTAATGGAGTCGCAAATGGGAAGGGATCCCCAGGGGACCCCTTCCCCTTTGTGACTGGCCCCAAAAATATTTTTAAGAGCAGGCAGTGGTCACAGGGACCACTACTCTGCCCTTAAAAAATGAAAGGAAAACGTTTCATTTTAAAGAAAATGCATCCCGCTTTCCTTTAAGGAAAACGGGCTGCATGTAAAAAAAAAAACTGCTTTCTTTAAAAGCAGTCCCAGACATGGAGGTCTGCTGAGCCCAGCAGGCCACCATCCCTTGGAGTGGCTGCCATTCCCAAAGGGGTCGCAAACTGCATGTGGCTCATGAATATTCATGAGCCTCGCAATTTGCAACCCCATTGGGAATCGCAAACAGTGTCTCAGACACTGTTGTGCATACCAATTTGCGAGTCACAAATGCGACGCAATTTGCGACTCGCAAATTGGCGGGTCGTACATTTGGCCCTGGGAATTTAAGAATTCTACATTTTCTCCACACAGAAGATCATGGCCACAAAAATACGTGCAAATAACTGCTTCATGGGCCGTCCCTAAATAAATCAAGCATTAGCAATACCAATAGGTCTTGCCTATGCAAGAGCTATTGGCTTTGCCAATATGTTTTATCCATGTTGCACACCAGCGTGGCTACTGTTCAGCATGGCTAAAGGTTAGTGGGCTAAAGAGCAGCATGGAGCGGAGTGTCACAAAGTGAAGTAGAATGGAGAGTCATGGAGTGGCATGGAATGTCATGGAGGAAGTAGAGTGTTGTATAGTGGAGATGAGGTGAGTGGCGTAGAGTGTCAGAGAGGAGTGGAGTCGCATAGACTGACATGGAGTGGTGTAGAGCAGAGTGGAGTGCCATAGAGGGTGTTGTGTAGAGTGGTGTAGAGCAGAGTAGATTGTTGTAGAGTGGAGAAGTGTAGGAGAGTGGAATGGCATAGAGTGGAGCAGTGTGTCAGAGTGGAGCAAAGTGGCATAGAGGGAGTTGTGTAGAGAGTCGTGGAGTAGTATTGTAGAGTGGCATCAAGAGGAGTAGGGTGTCAGAGTGGAGTAGAGTTTAACATAATAGACCATCTTAGAGTGAAGTGTTGTAGAGTGGCCTAGAGTGAAGTGGCGTAAAGGACAGTGGGGCAGAGTAGATTGGCGGAGTGCATTGGCTTTGAGTAAAGTGGTGTAGAGTCAATTGGCATAGAGTAGATTGTTTCAGAGTAGAGTGAAGTGGTGTAGAGTGGAGTGGTTCAGGGTAGAGTGGAGTGGTTCGGGGTAGAGTAGTGTGGCATAGAGTCAGTGGTGCAGAATAGATTAGAGTGGCATGGAGTGATGCAGAGTGTAGTGGCGTAGAGTGCCATATATTTGAGTGTTGCAGAGTAGAGTGCAGTGGCACAGAGAAGAGTGGTGCAGAGAGCAGTGGTATAGAGTAGAATAGAGTGGCATAGATTGCAGCAAAATAGAGCGCAATGGTGTAGAGTATTGAGGTGCAGAGTAGAGTGTTGTTGAGTTCAGTTGTGGAAAGTGCAGTCTTGCAGAGTAGAGTGTTGTAGAGTTCGGTGGCACAGAGCAGAGTGGAACAGAGTAGCGTAGAGTGCAGTGACAGTGCAATGGTGTACAGTGGCTTAGCTTGCAGTGACACAGAGTAGAGTGGGATAGAGTGCAGTGGCCTAGAATGCAATCTTGTAGAGTGGGTAGAGCGCAGCGGCACAGAGTGGAGTGATGCAGAGTAGAAAAGAGTGACATAGCGTGCAGTGGGGCAGGGTGCATTGGTTTTGAATAAAGTGGTGTTGAGTGCATTGGGGTAGAGTGCAGTGGTTTAGAGTGGTGTAGAGGGCAGTGGTATAGAGTAGATTGGTGCAGTGGCGTGGAGTGGTGTGGCATAGAGTGCAGAAGCATAGAGTGCAGTGGTGTAGGTGTCTCAGAGTAGAGTGAAGTGGCTTAGAGTGGAGTGGTACAGGGTAGAGTGCAGTAGCATAGGGCAAGTATTCTCTCAGCAGTTCATGGATCACCATGGGATACTTTTAGCTGTTCTCTATGTTATGTGTGTACAGAAAACAGAAGAAACAGGAAAAAACAACTTGACTTGGAATTCAATTCAGTTTACATCAAAAAATGTACCCAGCCTTACCTGTGAGGACTTCAGGATATGTTTAGGTTACTCCAGGGCAATTTCATGATTACTACTTTGAGTGTTCTGTGATCAACTTAATAGCACTGCTGTGTTAAACTATTACACAAAGCAGAAAACCACTAATAATATTATTGAATTTTTTTAATCCTTTCCCACCTCAAATATTCCATTTTGATCTTTGTCACTCCAATCAAGTAATTTTGTTAACAGAAGACGTACAATAGTTACTGTAAGCGTAGGGGTTATCACCATTAGTGCAGGAGTGGTATTAAGTGAGTAATTGTGCATGAATGAGACTGCTCAAGATGTTGTAGTTGTGTCTTTAAGTAAGCCTTTAAGTGGATTTGTGAGTGGTCTAGGGGGTACTGCAGTTTATCCCGTGGTTGTGAACTGCAGAAGTAGCTGACTGTGGATAGTTTGATCAAATGATGTGAACGGCCATGGAATCCGCGAGTGAAGAAAGAAGTGCTTTGTGTGGCTGTGGGGCATTTTGAGTGGCTTTAGTTTATAGTGTCATGGAGTTCTGATACCTGAAGAAGTCCTGGATGTTTGTGAATGACAGCTTGGGTTCAAACAGGCTGAGAAGGGTTATATGATATTGTGGTTGAATGCAGGACATTTTTGGGTGGTCAGGTAGATCGGATTGTTAACCAATCAGAATCTGAATTTTCTGAACCAACTGCTTCTACATAGACCAGCTTGAAAAATTATTTACTGGTCACAAAAATATTGGTTGCAATTTGCGACCCGTGTTTTGAGAGCAGTATATAGTACATGTTGCCCCTACTAGTTTAAATGGTTGGCTACTGCTGTTAATTTTCGTCTACTGCATTCAGATTTTACCCTTCCACCCTAAAGCTTTTTTCTGAGAACAGTACAGGCCTTGTCAATCCCGCCACTCATGCAGTTAAACAATGGAAACAAGGCCTATCATAGCCCAAACGTAAACGTTACTTGAGACGGACAACAGTCTTATTAGTCAATCAGCAACTAAAACAGTTTGTTCAGCCAGGGTAGAGTTGACATCTATCCCCGCCTTCTCCTGAGCCCTGTGACCAGGTGAGATAGTCAACGTATGTGGCTACTGGCACTAGTGATTGAACTCAGGTAATAGATAACTTGAAGTGGAGATTCTTGATGTGAAATGCAAAAGAGCATACAGATGTCATCATAAAGAAAGTCAACAACCATGCATGTCCTACGGCTACAGAACAAGGTATGGTTGCACTCTGGAGTTATCGCTCACAGACAAGGCCCAACCGATTGACACTTACCCTAAGCAGTGTTAATGACAAGGAAGAGGATGTCCTGCAGCCCCCTTGTAACTTGTGCTCTCCGACATCCACCAGCCCACTGACACTTCAGTCACACACCTTAGCTCTCCATCTTTGAATTTTGTAATGGAAGGCTTCTATTATTTTGAAAAGCTGCTTCAACTTTGTATTAAAAAGTGTGGGAGGGGGAATTTTTTTGGGGTTGTTAAGACTTCATTAATTACATATGCTTTCCTGTCACACACTCCTTTCACCCCATTGCCAACCGCAGGACGTCGACAGCGGAAGAGAAGCGGCATGGAGAGGTGGAATAGGCTGTCTCTACCCCCCCGCCCCGTGAGGCGCCGTCGAGGGAAGAGGAATCCAGTCTGCCAATCGCCCCGGCGGGGCCGCAGGACCAGAACTGTTCCCAGCTGTGCTGAATCTATTCTGGATTGCTGCTGTGAGACGTACTGTTGGTGAAAACCCTGTTGATTTGATGACACACAAGGCCTCAGATTTGCCGATCCGAGTTGCTGTTTCCGGAGCGGCGCGTGGAGCTACCAGACGCTGCCGTGGACGCGAGGGCTTCTCTGCCGCGGCGGTGAGTTACAACAGCTATCCCAGCACCGGGAAGAGACCGCGGGATTGTGGGAGCAGCCCGGTATCCCAGCAGCGGCGAGAAGCCGCGGGAGCAGCCCGGCAGCGGCGGGGAGCACCCCGCGGGAATAGCTCGGCAGCGGCAGGCTCCGTATAGCAGCTGGAGCCGCGGAACAGCCCGGCTGCTACTGGAGCCGTGTCAGACTCCCCGCAGACTCCCCGCAGCGGGAGCAGCCGCGAAAAATCATCCCCGCAGCAGCAGGAGCCGCGGCACCCATCTAGCAGCGGTGAGAGGCGGCAGTAGTGGAGAGGGTTGCTCCCTCCCTTGCAGCAGCCGTGAGCTCCAGCGTGGGGGTGCTAGTGGCGGCGAGAGGCTGCCACAGGCTGTCAGAGGCTGCTGTGCGAGAGGCTGCTGTGGTTGGGAGGGCCTCTGTGCAGCGGCCACAAGGTCAACCCAACAGGAGCCGAAACAGCCATCCCAGCAGCAGCCACCCCAGCAGTAGGTAGTGCGGCGGGAGCAGCACAACAGCGGCAGGAGCCGTGATTACCAACCCCCCCGATACAGTGACACCGACAGCAACTACTCCTGACAGTCCCTAGACCCAGACCCAGTACGCCAGGCCTCCTCGAGGGTCTTGGGTCCTGCTCAAAAGTTAGAACGTGTTCAGAACGCACCCCAAGGCACAAGGCTCATCGAGACCGCAGGAACCGCTCCTCCTGGGTGAGAACAAGCACCTCGGCACCATTGCAACTATCTCAGTGACCAAGTCTCGATACGGCGCAGTAGATTTATGTTCTGATTGGAACCGGAGCTAGGCACGGATAACTGGAGACAGGTACCGATTGGCCCAGTCTTGAATAGCCCGAAAGAGCTGCTTCCTTGGTGGAATCGGAGTGCAGGGGGAGAGTTGGCCACCAACAGATAAAGCAGTATAAAGCACTCTCACTGTGAACTGTGAACTGCGCCACCTCACTTTCACTTTCACTTCCAACCCTGCCCAGCTCGCCCAGGTATCTGCTGCACGACATGAGGTCAGGCCGAGTACGGGAGATCGGCCGTCCTAAGACTTCAGGGCGCAGAAGAAAGGACAAGGCTGGTCGCTCCACAGATCAGATCAGTGATGAACTTGCTCTAATCTCGACAGAAGGTGACCCAATTGCTGGTGGGTTGTTGAGAGAGAAACCTAAAGCCCCCCAAATTCAACCTAAAATCTATACAAAATTTAGTTTTATAAAAGACATTGGCGCCGCTCTCTATTCAAGCAACGCCACTGTGAAAGGTCTTCAGTCTCCTTTACAACCAGACCAAGCATCAGTACTGGCACCCACACCAGGGCAGATAATACAGCCAACTCACCAAAGCCAGCGGAAACAGCAAATTACAGCACAAGTCCATACTCCAGTTTCAGCCCAATCCAATGAGATTTCTACAACATCCTCATTTACATCTTCATCTACACCTATAACTACATCATTGACTGCGGAATACATCAAAGAAGTCCCACACAATAAAACAATACAGAGTAATACTCAGAACAATTCAGTAGCTGAATCCCCTTCAACTAGTCCCTCAGTCAGCCCTACGGCGCAGCATAAGGCGCAGAGTAAGCTGTCCACAGGAGATTCGCTATCCCCTGGAGGAATTCAATCACATTCTGTCATACCAATAGGTTCTCTAGGACCTCATAAATTTCTGCAAGCAGAAGCTCAGCATTCAATAACTGCAGCCAACTCAATAACTGAATCAACTCCATTTACAACATCAGGAGTACTTCAGACAGCGCAAGTACTGCTAACTTTAACAGGAGTAGGCCATTCATTGGCAAAGGAAAAAGAACACCAGACCAACAGGAGCAAGCAGTCCTGGTTAGACTCATCTAGCCTAGAAGATAAACTGACTAAACAGCACTCCCTATGGACAGCTGAAGGATTCGCTATTGGACCCCAGGATCTAAATCCACCCAGTGGCGACATGGTTAATACAGCTAAGTGCGAACTCAGCCCCATTATCCGAGTCAGTCCTATGATGACACCCCCGCAAGCTAATCTAAAATCCCCAAAGCAGGACGAAGTAAGGGCTGTCTTATCCTATTTGGGAACATAAGAATGGGAGGACATGCTGGCAGCAAACTCCCCAGACCAACAGACGAGACCTTCCATGGAGAAGATGAAACACCTACATCCGCCTTCAGTGGACAATCAGCCCTCGTGGGGTAAGAAGGAAGTGGGCCCTAAGGAGCGGGGGACCCAAACCTGCATGATGGGAGCGCTTGGGCATCCCTTCTAAAAACCATGCAACTGTCAGTGGAGGCGCTACAATACCAATCAGACAAGATGGATATACAGGTCTCTTTACTAAATGCTCTGGCAGTGTTTACAGCAGGGATTGATGAAAAACTGGGGGATCTCAATGCACTAATAAGAAGGGCACAAACAGAGTCATACCTTCATTGCGGGTGTAGCCAGATTGTGGACAAGCTGGCAACCCTTCTGACTATGCTTTCCACCGTGCTCAATGAGCTGAAGAACAAATCAACCTGCTCAGCCAGCGCTAGCCGCTCCACTGACGGCTCCACTGCACTCCCGACAGCTGATAGTAACTCAAAGCAGCTCTGTAAAGGCACTAAATCCGATACACAACAAAGAGTGGGTATCATCGGCAGCGGCGATTCACCTAAGACAGCTTTAGTCACACCAACCGAGATAAAAACTAATGCCAAACAACGCCGCCAGCTAAAAAGAAAAGGTCGCAATCATAAATTACTCCTTCTCAACCAAGCAGCCACCAACTCAATTTTCAACAAACAATGCCCTAACTCAATCATCGCACCAAATGAGGGGGACATGCAAGATTATGATCTGGCTCAAACTAACTACCATCAAGACACAGCAGCACCCTCCTGTTCCCACAACCTTGGAGGGCCTCCAGTTGGAACAGGGGATAGGATTTTGAAGCAAGTTGAGGTGGCCCTTGGGTCTGAAAGGGACAAAGCTGTCACCAGTTCAGCTCTCGAACCTCCGCTACAAACCACCAGATCCAACTCAAACTGGCCCGCTGGGCTCGTTGATCATCAAAAAATGACGGCCCTAGCAAAGGATAGGAACCGGGAGCCCACTCCGCAGGAATCTGGGCAAGTTTCTACTGTTCTTCCAGCTGGAAATGACCAAACAACATCGAGAATGAACTGTACAACCCAGAGAGTGGCAACCTCAAGGGAAGAGAAGCAAGCAAAGACAGCCCCGGACCAACCGCCTCTGGCTTCTCACCCCTTGCAACAACAGAGCCAACCCGTAACTTCAACTTCAATAATAAATATGGAAAGAGATCTTAATTCCAGCCGAGCAGTTGTGCAATTGAATCAGAACGAGCCTTATCGGCTAATACAACAAAACCCCGCAGCCAATTGGACGGGGCCACTTGAAATCACCACTTATCCCCCAAATGATTTGCCATCGGCCCTGAGATACACATTGCTCAAACCAGAGTACATTTCAAAAGGATGTCACGATTTGCTGAACAGGGGCAACGTTCTAAAGCTACTTCGGGCCATACCCACTCTAGCAGACCTGAACACAACAGACTTACTCGCAATAGAGTTTCTTACACCAGATAATCCAGCCAAGCCAGAAATAACAAGGGCAACATGGAAAACAGATGCAATAGCCCAGAGAGTATTAAATCACCACCTTACCTTCAAAGACTGGGGCATCCAAGTCACCCCCTACCATCCTCCAACCTACCCAGCTCCGCTATCAAACTTGAGCCCAAGGTTAGGTATCAAGGATTGCTCAAGGCCCTCAACTTCTGTATTAAAAGGGGCACTTGGCTGCACTGCGCCACGAAGGGCTTATAATCAAGGCGCACAACATGGATCTCCTAGGGCTGAAAAGTCACGCGGATGCAACTCCTGGTACGCTGATCCAATTATAAGAACTATAAACCTTGCCACAGCGAAACAATAACATCATAACTATCTAGACCACAGCAACAATACACAAAAGGAACCCGCGATACGTCTCTGCTCTTGGAATGTTAATGGCTTAGCTTCAAAAATTCAAGATCCAGAATTCCTGCAATATCTTAACAACTTTGATATTATTATGCTACAGGAAACATGGCTCATGGAACCACTACACATACACGGGTTTCTTTGCTTTGATCGTCCAGCCATTAGAGGTAGTAAAACGGGCCATTCTTCAGGAGGGCTGGCAACCTACATCTCAACAACATCCATACCAACAGTGGTGGTAACCGGCCCGGAAACAGATGTAGCTTTAGCAGTCAAACTTACTCTTTCCCTGGCAGGGGCACAAAACGAAGTATCTCTTTTTAACGTATACATCCATCCAAAACGGACAGCAAGTGACTCAGCAAAGTTAACCGATCAAATAACTTCTTATCTAGGCAGTGCCGAAATTTCAAACCTTATATTATCGGGGGACTTGAATCAACATCTATTGGGGTCATCCAAAGTAAAGGAAGTTTGCCTCCAATCCTCAAACTACAACATACCAACACAAGGAACCTTTACGCAGGGGAGGCCTAACAGGGAAAACAGATCCCTTTTGGAAGAATTAGAACATCTAAATCTTAGGGCCCTTAACAGAAAAACAGCAGGAGATACTCCTCCAGTGGCAAGCTACTACACTGAACTAACAAGCTCGCTTTTAGATTATACGTTTGTCAGTCTCGCGCTGTTTTCATATGTAACAGGCTTTAGAATGGGCGACAAGGGGGACAGCGATCATCGTCCACAAGAGACTATTTTAGCGGAAACTGCTCCGTCTAGCATTCATCCTGCTCCACATTTAGGCTCAAGCTATACGATAAATTACAAGAGGATCAAGTATACTGCAGAAAGCATTGAGTCCTTAACAGACACAGCAATTAATCTTTTACTCGCACAACCGCTCGAAAAGAACCTGATACAAACCTGGGAATGCTTCACCATCAACCTCAGCAACTTAAAGGCTACGGACATAAAAATGAGGAGCTTTCCGGGGCCTGCACAAGTGAAAAAGATACCTAAGGCTGAAAAAGCGCAAATAAAAGCCCTTAAGAGAATGATAAATGGCTCCATAAGATCTCTGCGTCACGATCCAGGGAATACACTGCTCCTCTCATCCCTGCGGCAACAAAGAACTCAACTAAAGAAGTTGAAATGGAACATTAACAATAACTACGAACAGGACTTCTGGGCAAAACTTTTTCACAATATAAAGTATAACGCCAGCGATCGCTTCTGGAAATCAGTAAATACAATTATCCACCCGCATCATGGGGGACTTACTTCCCACATTTTGGAGGAAACCTGGGCAAGCTACCTAAACTCCCACTTTAACCGTCAAAGCAATAGTCTGCCCAAACTGGAGCAGAGTAGAGCAGACTCGGACGGACATTATACCAACACCGGAAGAAAGGAAGGAGGCATCAATAATCTCCCTGACTGCTCCGCTGCTACCGAACCAATGGTAAGTGGCACATCCAAATCTCCTGTTTTAATCCATCATCAGGAGGAAAGGTCAATCGGCACTGAGCTTCTAACAATCATGAAACAGATCAGGAAGGGACGAAAGGAAGGAGCGCCGGGCCCGAATGGAATCCCGCCTGCAGTGTTTAAACAAAGGCCGGAAGAATGGGCAAAAATACTCCATCCACTATTTCTGGAAGTAAGACGACTGGGCACCATTCCAGATTCCTGGAAAGGTTCTACGATTATTCCGATCCACAAAAGCGGCAGCAAGGCCTTGCCAGCCAATTATCGGTTAGTAGCACTGATCGATAATGAGGCCAAATATTTTGCGGGAACACTGCTAGACGAACTAACAACCTGGGCAGAAAATAATGAAATAATCCCGCTAAATCAGACAGGCTTCCGAAAAAACTCTGGCACAATAACCAACATCCTGGCACTCTCGTTAATAATGGACACAACAAAATTGAGGAAAACACAGCTGCATGTCTGTTTTATTGATTTCAGCGCCGCATTTGACAACGTGGAGAGGTCTAAACTGTGGAATAAGCTAGCCAGATGGGGCATTCCAAACACTCTTTTATCAATGATAATGCTTCTACACACCGATACCTGGGTACAGGTGAAATTAGGATCAGGGTCTCATCTATCAAGAAAAGTAAAAACAATGAAAGGACTTAAACAGGGCTGCGTGCTGGCCCCTATTTTATTTAACTTATTTATGGCAGACTTACCACAGACACTTAATTCCTGTAACTCCCATGCGCCCAGACTGGGGGGTACCAGCTTGTCCAACTTACTATACGCGGACGACGTAGTCCTGCTTAGCCATACGGTAGTTGACTTGCAACATCTTCTCAACGGTCTGCAGGTCTACGCAGAAGAAAATAGCCTGACAATAAACTTAAATAAAACCAGGACCATGACAATTAACAGCAAACGAAGAAAGAGGTACCTATGGCACCTGGGCGGCACTCATATTGAATCAGCGGAGACTTATAAGTATCTGGGTGTCTACTTAGACAAAGAAGGATCATTTACCCGCCAACAAGAAGAGATCAAAAGGAAAGGGATGATCCTTGCCTTAACCATGAAAAGTTTAACAGCCAAACTATTGGGCCCTACGCTGAGCCCTCTTTTAATGGTAGCACGGGCTAAAATTCTACCTACAATCACCTACGGTAGTGAAGCTCTGCGAGGGAGAGATACCAATCTTTTGGATAAAACACTTGTAAAAGCTTACAGAACGATGTTTAGCCTCCCGAACTATACCTCCCCGGCGCAAATTAGACTGGAGTTTGGCCTGTTAAAGCAAACCTGGGCCAGATATGGAGCAATCATCAACTGTTGGAATAAAATCAGAACATCAACCCCTAACTCATTAAACTACCTTCGGTGGCAAGATCTTCAACAGAGGGAGAATTCACCCGCAAGACTGTATCTTCAGGAGGCACTGGCAAACACAGGCTTATCGCCCTTATGGAATACACAGTGCCATCATTCAACTCTGAAGAAATTAGTCTGGAAGTCGCTGAAAAAACAGTCACTGGTGGAGGATAAAGCTGCTTTTTCAGCCAGAGCACATGCCTGGATGACGCTGAATTCTTACAAGATTTTAGCCCCGCAACAATATTTTAATCTGGGCTATCCAAAAGCACAGAAATAAAAATTACTAAAGCTACGACTCGGAGTGATACCATGCACGCAGCATCTTCCACCATGGAAAAGGGTGCAGACTTTTACAGTATGCAGTTTGTGCAAAAACGGCCAGGGTGACATCATCCATACCATCTGTTCTTGCACAGCGATGCTTCAAGAAAGGAGGCAACTGCTAAAAATCCCCTTTAATCAAAGGGGAATTCGGACAAGGAGGCAAGCAGTTTTGGCTTGCTTCGACCCAGCATCACCTCAACTGAATTCCAGACTAGTTAGATTTCTGGAAGCGGCCAGAGCAAAAATGCTAAACTGTCACTAAAGCTTTTTGGGGAAAAGGAGACTTTGGATTATTAATTTTCTCAGGGGAGTAACAACCGCCGCACTGACTGGTCAACTTATATTGGTTGTTCTTGAATGTTTAAATCTGAATTTTTTAACTTGTAAGCAACAGAAGTGTTTTATATTTTAATTGCGATGAAACTTTTATTATTGTGAATTAATATTTTAGATATGGTTTCATTCTTAGCACGCATTGCAATGGTTTTAAGTAACTCTGCAAAATAAATACTTACTTACTTACCATTGCCAACCATCCCTCCTGCCTTTTTTTCACTTCCTTTTAGCCATCCCATCATCAATTATTGCCCTCTGCTGCCACTAATACTGCCCAGTTCCCATCACACACTTCAGTCCCGACTCAGTTTGTCCCTCTCCGTGCACCCAACATAGTCTCCCTTCTGTCATGGCACCATCCCCCATCACCATTCTGTGATCCTGTCTTGACACCAAAACACTCCACTTTTAAAATTCTTTGTCCCTTCATGTAAGCCATCCCTTCTTGTACCCTCTTCTGTGTCACCCAACTCCACCTGTCCCGTAACCACTCCTCCCAACTGCCCCTATTCTCAATCATTCCCATCATGCATCTCATGTCCTTTCTTGCCACCTGTACACTACACCTCCCACAAATTTCCTTTCACCCTACCTGTCAGCCGTCAGCTATAACATGCCATTTGTACCTATTTCCTGCTCCCACCTGTGTGGATTGGAGTGGCAGAGTGCTGCAGTTTGGCATTGTGTGAAATGGCGTAGAGTGAGGCGAGTTAGAGTGGGGTAGAGCAGAGTGGGTTGATAGTACTGCACAAAACTTAGAAACATTGGCAAGTGAATAGCTGTCGCCTACGTGAAAGCTATTAATTTTGCCAATGTATTTCAGTCATGTTGTACAGTAGTGTGGCTGCTGGTCAGCAGGGCTAAAAGTTAGTGCACGGCATATAGGATAGTGATTTCGATTGAACTGGCATAGAGTGGAGTGGCGTAAAGTGGCATACAGTGGAGTAGAGCGATGTAGAGGAAAGTGGAGTAGAGTGGCGAAGAGTAGAGTGGCAGTTCCTGAGTAGCGTGCTACTCGCTGAAAAAGTGCTTCAACTCCCCATCAGAGGTAGCAAGCGCTATATAAATGCAAACCTTTGCCCCTCTTCTATCCCTCCACTATCCTTCTTAATCCAAATAACTGACTAACATATCCACCACTCAAGTTACTTTCATATTTCACTATACTAATTCACCACTAATCCTTTATGGGTTTCGGAGTAGCGTGCTACTCGCCGAAAAAGCACTTTGACGTCTCGTAAGGGGAGGTAAGAGCTATATAAATGCAATTACAATACAATAGAGTGCTGCAGTGTGGCATTGTGTGGAGTGGCGTGGTGTGGAGTGAAGTGACAGATTGACGTGGTACAGAGTGGAGTCACGTGAATTGAGACTACTACTGCACAAAATTTGGAAGCATCGGCATAGACAATAGTTCTTGCATATGTGAGAGCTACTGGTTTTGCCAATATCTTTCAGCCATGTTGTACAGCAGCATGGCTGATTGTCAGCATGGTTAAAAGTTACAGCGTGGCATATAGGATATTGGCTTAGATTGAACTGGCTTAGAGTTGGGTGGTGTAAAGAGTGTCAGAGTGCAGAAGTGTGGCATGGAGTGAAGTGACTTAGAGCCACTCTAAGCAGAGAGCAGAGTGGAGTCACTTGAGTGGGATAAAGCACCGCAGTGTGGCACTGTGAGGAGTGGAGCAGAGTGGCATGGGGTGGAGTAGACTAGTACAGTATAAGTAACTAAAGCGCCAACAGAGACAGATAGGGTGAAAGCAACATAAATAAGAAGCTGGGTGCCTGTTAAAAGTAGGAAAGCACATTGCACGTCCAGAAATAATACTGAAATGCTTATAAATTTTTAAAAAATGTGCACTGCAAAAAGATGAAGAAGAACAAATATGAGGAAGAACACATGTACGTGGTCCATGCTCTAGGGATAAGCAATACAAGAAAGGAAGGGAACCCTACAGGAGCTAGGCAAGCGAAAGATTGCAAATGAGAATGACAACAAAAAGAACTAATGGTATGCTGTTGGTGGGCTGTAAGCCCCTCAACAGGTAACAATATGTCTGACAGCATAGCACTTGCGCTCTGTAGGCGACACCTAAACAACATTCTCACATTGTATGAACCATTATTGCACTATTGTACCAGGCCTGGGTTACAATGTGAAAACATTTTGTCAGGTGGAGGAGTAGGGAAGAACAGTGGAGAAGGAGGAAGGAAGCAAGAAGAGGTGGATGTCATGAAGGATAGGTGTGAGAAGGAAAAACAGATAAAAGGGAGAGAGAGGAAGGAGGAGAGATCAAGGAGGGATCCACAGACAAGGAATGAGAAGAGTGAAGAGAACTGGGTAAAGCAGAGATTGGAGTGCAACAAAGAAACGATGAGGATAAAAAGTGGAAAGAGGGGAAGTGGAAGTGAAGAAAAGTGTACCTAGGGGAGAGTGTAGAAGGGAAGAAAAAGGAAAGTTGAAGGATACGACAGGAAATTGGAAAGCAGTTAGTAGCGAGCAAGAATGGAAAGAAGAAAAGCAGGCAGAGCGTGGAGAGCAGGAAAGGAACGAGGTGAGAAGGTGAGTAAGAAAAGCAGATTGTGAGGGAGAGCGAGAAAGTCTATACCTCTGCTTCATAATGTATGCAGTAATAAAATGTAAAGTTGAGTGATGAGACTATCACTCCTGGGCCTGCCTCACCTAATGTACAGCTTTGATGTCCAAGACACACAATAGTGTTCTTTCATCTTGTTAGGGTTTCCTGCCATCAAAAGAAGTTTTCGAGGCATCACAATGGGTATTCCTGATAAGAGATAATGAAGTGTCAGTCACCCCATCAAGATTAAGTTTTGGTGGAGAATCCCACTGACACTTCAGTCACATAGGATAAGGCTTTGAGACAAATTCCCACTACCACTTCTTTCAAAATGAAGTACCACATTCAATTGTACAGCGCCTTGAGACCCTCATGGGTGAATAGCGCGCTTTAAAAGCCCCCTGATTGATTGAATTGCATTCAGATAGGCTCCCACACAAACACTTTTAAATTTATAAAGCATGAAATTCAACGGACCCTGCCCCATTTGTGTTGAGAGGCGAGCTCATAACCACCCTCAGTAGAGGTGGGGGAGCCACTGACGCCTCGAGGCAAAGTGCTTTTTGAAGTCTAAACCCAAAACTAGACAAACTTTCACAGGTGGAGATGTTGTCTAGGGGTTAGAAATGCCAACCCTGGCATATGGGGGAACCGCAGTGGCATAGCCAAGGTGTCATGGGTCCTAGAACAAGGAAGGAGGTGTCCCTCCCATAACCCATAGCTACTATTTGAATTGTAAAATACAGAAATAATTAGGGTTCAGTGGGACACTCAGGCCTACGTGCCCTAGTGCCACTGCACCTGCTGCACCAATAGAAGCTTCACCCCTGGCAACCAGGTTCGAATCCCAGCCTTGGCTCAAAATCCTCTGAATCTGGTCAAATGTCCCTGTGCTGACAAAAAAAGGTGTAATGTAATCTGTGTGTGTTCTGAAGTGCCTTTATGTCATTGGGCAAAGTATATTTTATGCTATAAAAACTGGTTTCTGATTGTCATCGACACTCTAATAACATATGGCAACAATTTAAAGACTGGGCATTACTTTTGATGGGAAAGAGAGATTCCCATCTCGTGGCTGAATGGCTCAGTGAAACCAGGTCTATCCTGCCTTCCTAGCTAGACGAAATTGAGTGAGCCTATGCAAATACTTTATTTCTCCTTTTCGAGTCTCCTTTCCGTTCATTATCTCAAAACAGAGCTAGAGAGAGAGAGAGACCACTTTCAAATAGCCGAGTGCAGGAAGTGCAATGTGCAAAAAACTCGTGTTTGATTTAATTAACTAAGATATTACTCTAAGAAGAATGAGAATCTAGGTTACATATAGAGTTAACATGACAACGTAGTTGCCTCTTAGTTTACTAACATTGTTAACCAGAAAGGAGGCAGGAATGTTTATCAGATCATGTCACTTGCAATAAATACTTATCAATACAGTGATATCCTCTGATGATCTAAAATGAAACTGTAGAGATGTACTCCCTTTGAAACGGAATGTAGAACCATCTGCTGGCTGGAATGTTAGGTTTTAAATGTTAAGGGTGGTTAGAGCTGAGAAGCTGAAGTGCAAGCTGGAGGTGTTTTCTTCATCTCTGAATAAAGACTTACATGAACTTAATCTTCCTGGACATCATCTTTACATTGGCGACGAGTTGGAGAACCCATACTGCGCAGGGGGCAGTCTACTATTCACCTCCACCCCTGGATTTTATTTCTACAACAACAGTAAGTGTTCCGTGAAGCCTCGACCGTGTGGAACCTTACTGAAATGGTTTCTATACTGTTTCACTAGCGCTGAATGTGAGATGGAGCGCTATGAGTGAATTAGAGGAGGACCGACTGAAATTGTGACATTCTTTAAAGCATTAACTAATGCTAATGGAATGAAAGCTGTCGCGTTGAACTAGTGCTGAAAGGACACGATCGTGTGAAAAGGATCGAGTGAAGAACTGGTGCGCTGCGCTAGAGATGAGCGCTGAAATTTCTACTATATGTAACGGAGGAAGGATATTTATCCTTCATTTCTGTTAGTTATTTTCACTTTGCTACGAGAGAGGAGCCGTTGAAATTCACCAGCAGATGAAAGCGATACATGCCGTTCAGTGACAGCAACCTCTAGAGGCTGACTCTGTAATTGACAAGAAATTACTCTGAAATTGACAAGAAAAGAAAAAACGGAGGGAACTGACCGTTACTCTCGTGCTGTCCCCGTGCTGTTCTTGTGCTTGTCCTTCATTTTCACGAGCGCTTACTCGCGCGCACTGCCTCATTGCCTCGTCAAGATTTGTCTCCCACTTCCTACAGAAAACGGACGTAAGCGACGCATTGTGGCGGCCATCTTAACTCTTTGGGGCTGAATCTACTTCTTTTACATGACTGTCTACTCTAACGGCCATCTTGGAACGGGTTTGGTTGCATTGGTTTATAAAAGCTTTCCAATCAATACGAAGATACATGACAAACTTGGACACAAAGAAATAAATAATTACCATTTTATTATTTTATTATTTTCATTATTATTTTAATTTTTTATATTAATTAATTGTTTTACTTAACAATAATTTTATTACAGGTACCATAGTCATACAGTTAAGAAAAGGTGTATTGGTGTAAGGGGATTGGTATTACACTTTGTTTTACTGCACTGTTGACATAATTTATCTGTAGATATGACTGATCAGGGTTTATCTGCACCGCCTACCTTTCTAGCTACACCTGGTGAACCTCCTATTCCGTGGAAGGAGTGGAAGAAATTATTTATTACTTATGTGTTAGCAACGGGGGCTGACAAATACGGCCCAGTGCGCAGACAAGCTATATTACTCCATCATTTAGGTGTTGAAGGGAGACGATTGTATGAAGATCTTCCGGAAATATCTTTGGGAATGGGTGATGGTCAGCCAAATAATGTTTATGAAATGACATTACAAATGCTAGAGGTTCGTTTCAAGACAAAGATTAATACTGTTTTAGAGAGACACAAATTTTTCTGTCGTACTCAGAAGGTGGATGAAGATATTTCAACATATGTTGCTGCACTTAGAGGTCTTTCACTAACATGTAAATTTGGAGAATTAGCTGATTCACTTATCCGCGACCAAATCGTAAGGTGTACTAATAACAAAAGAGTTAGAGAAAACTTTTAATTAAAGATCCCTCGCTTGAAGAAGCTATTCAGATTGCTAAGGGGTTGGAGCATACAGATTTGTGGATTAAAGAAATGGATAAATGCAATACTTCTGTGTCAAGCAAGGAACATATTCCTAGGGGGTCTGAAGTGCATGATGTTATTGATGAAACTAGGAAAGTGAAGCCTGTCCCGAATTTCCAATCTCCTAACAAAGTTAATGAGTCTGGGAGAACTTTTTTCCCGACACCCAAATTTGATACCAGATTAGTCAAATGTTACCGTTGTGGCGCTCCTGGCCATATTGCTTCTAGTACTATGTGCATGGGCAGGAATGCCATCTGTCGATCTTGTGGAAGGAAAGGTCATCTTGCTAAGGTTTGCAGAACTAAAACCCAATTCACTCGAGTGCAAGAAGTACATGATACTTGTGAAAGTGTACGTGAACTGATGTTGAGTGTAGAAGTTTGTGAAGAATCAAGGCAACTCAATCTTGATTCACATTCATCTTTAGATGGTGTTCCTAGAGAAAGCACAAATAAGTTAGAGAAACCTCATTGTGTCATAAACTTAGACAAATGTGGGATAGAAATGTTAGTAGATTCGGGAAGTCTATATACTTTACTCTCTAGAGAAACGCTTCACAAGAAATGGACTGGAGAACAGTTGGTGTGGGACAATCCTGACATTAAAGCAGCTGGGTATGGTGGAAAAATAATTGATATTGTGGGGATGAGATGGATGGTTATTTCATTTAATGGTAACAAAGTTTTTGGACGTGTGTACTTGACTAAACAGGGGTCTGACCTTTTAGGTTGGCGTCATCAAAAAGATCTCAATATCATTTTGAATCCGAATTCCACTGAACCTGTTACTACTTCAGTTGTGCACAACATTGATATGTGTGTAATGAATATGATGGAGAAATATCCCAAAGTGTTTTCTGATCAATTGGGAAAACTTAGAAATTTTTCTCACAAAATTATTTAAAAAAATAATTCAAAGCCAGTGGTTCACAAAGTGAGGAGTGTACCCCACCTCATGAGAGAACCTCTTCATGAGGAACTTAAAAAACTCCTAGAGCAAAAAATAATAGAACCAATTGAGGCGTCTGAGTGGTTGGCACCCATTGTGGTAGCGCCCAAGGAAGGAGGAAAAATTCGTTTATGTATAGACTTACGCGACCTGAATAAAAATATTTGGGTCGATAGACAACCATTACCTAACATATCGGAGATGCTGACTGCAATGGGTGGTGGAGATGTTTTTAGCGTAATCGATATGTCGGCTGCTTATCACCAAGTAGATTTACACGAAGAGTCTAGACATCTCACGTCTTTTGTAACACCGCTGGGGGCATTTCGTTACTGTAGAATGCCTTTTGGGTTGGCGTCTGCCTCAGCGGTGTTCCAGAGAGTAATGCAAGGAATTTTTGAGGGGCTAAGTAATGTTCTTTGTTTTCAAGATGATGTGTTAATCGTAGGGAAAGATGGTACACATCATGATGAGGTTTTGAGTGAGGTATTGAGAAGAATGGAAG
The DNA here is from genome assembly GCA_963921515.1 of Calotriton arnoldi. Taxonomy (NCBI): domain Eukaryota; kingdom Metazoa; phylum Chordata; class Amphibia; order Caudata; family Salamandridae; genus Calotriton; species Calotriton arnoldi. The sequence goes on from CAWUFW010003234.1 coordinate 1,613,453, forward strand.
AGAATGGGCTGACAATTAAGAAAGAAAAATGTCAAATAAAAAAAAATTGTGTGACCTATTTGGGACATGAGATATCTAAGGATGGAATTAAACCAAAAAAAGTATTGTCTCTGCAGTAAGGAATGCTCCTGTTCCTATGACTAAGGATCAGTTGAAATCCTTCCTTGGCTTAGCGGAATATTGTTCAAAGTTTGTGGAAGGCTTCACAGAGATTGTAGAACCCTTAAGGCAATTGATGAAGAAAGGTGTTCTCTTTGAATGGAATGAGGCTTGTAGTGAAGCGTTTGATAAAGTGAAGAACTGTATTGCTCGAGCTCCTACACTTGGGCATTTTCATGTCAATGCCAAAACGCTTATTACAACTGATGCAAGTGCTGTTGGAGTTGGAGCCGTGTTGACTCAGATTTATGATGGGCAAGAAAGAGTCATTGGGTTTGCATCTCGGAGACTTCGTAATGCTGAATTATCTTACTCAGTTATTGAGAAAGAGGCGCTAGCGTGTTGTTGGGGCATAAATCATTTTAGGTACTTTGTTTGGGGACTACCTTTCAAGGTCCGTACCGACCACAAACCTCTTATCCATTTGTTCAAGGGGGGAAGGGGTCTAGAAGGCAGTGTAACCCCTAGAATTTCAAGATGGATGTTGTCGGTGCTGGAGTATAATTTTGAAGTAGAATTTGTGAGGGGTTTGAAAACGTAGTAGCTGATTGTTTGTCCAGATTGCCTCTTGATACGGTGGAATTGGTGCTGGACGAGGATATAGTAGATGAGGAGATTGATGTGGTAGGAAGAGAGAAAGTGGGACTGGCTTTCGACAAAGAAGAGTGGGCATTGGCCACATCTGAGGATAGTGTTCTACAACAAGTTGTGAAATTTGTGTATGAAGGTTGGAGTGGTCATGAGGATGATGTCCGTTTTAAAGGATACTATCATGTTCATGACGAATTGAGCGTGTATCATGGAAGGTTGTTAAGGAGGAATCAATTTGTGCCACCAGTTGGGGTAAGAAGGAGGATTATCGATATTGCTCATGAGGGTCATCTGGGAAGGAATATGACGAAGAGGAGGATTCGGCAGTCTTTCTGGTGGCCAGGAATGGACAGTGACATTGAGGGAGTAGTGAAAGAGTGTTATGCGTGTGCAAATAGTGATAAGTCTAAGACGGTAAGACAACCTCCTTTGAGTTGTAGCGTTTTTCCCAGACGTCCATGGGAGAGAGTAGCTATTGATTTCTTAGGTCCAATTTCCAAACTTGGAACTCGCAATAGGTTTGTAATGGTTTTGGTGGATTATCATTCGAAGTGGTTCGTTATTGAAACTACAGATTGCATAGACACGGATAAAGTTGTGGGATTTTTGGAGAGAGTATTTATGAACGAAGGTATTCCGAAGACCTTGGTGTCTGACAATGGTGTGCAGTTGGTGTCGAAAAAAATGGTGGATTTCTTGAGTAAATTTGGAATAAAACATGAAAGAGTTGCACTGTTCAGACCCCAAGCCAATGCATTGGTAGAAAGGATAAATCGTTTGTTGATGGATAACATACAATTATCTCTGTCCAATGGATTGTCTTGGTTGGAAGAATTGAAGAAATTAGTGTGGTCATATAGAGTGACGCCACATTCTGTGACTGGTGTGTCACCGTTTGTCTCTCTTAAAGGTCGGGAACCAGGTTTGAAGGAAGTACCTGGTTGGCTGAAAGATAAAGAATGTGTGTGGGTTGATCGTACGCTTGTTGAGAATGATGTATGCCAAAAGCAATTAGCTGCTACCAGTCATTATAATGACAGGAAAGGTGTTAAAGTTCCTGATATAATGGAAGGAGATTGGGTCGTTACCAGAAAAGGGGGGGTAGTGACCAAGGGTGAGAGCAAATGTTCTAAACCTGTTCAAGTAAAAGCTATCAAGAAGAATATTCTTATTCTAACTGATGGATCTGCATGGAGCACAGGGAGTGTTAGTAAATGTAATGCTCCTCAACAGGTTCTCTCTGATTGATGCATAATTGGATGTGATCCTATTTGAATTGTTGATGCAGTTATATTTAATCTTATGTTGAAATGTCATTTGATTGTTATTTATTGTTTTTTCTTTGTATAAGGGGGAAGATGTGTAGAGATGTACTCCCTTTGAAACGGAATGTAGAACCATCTGCTGGCTGGAATGTTAGGTTTTAAATGTTAAGGGTGGTTAGAGCTGTGAAGCTGAAGTGCAAGCTGGAGGTGTTTTCTTCATCTCTGAATAAAGACTTACATGAACTTAATCTTCCTGGACATCATCTTTACAGAAACACTTTCCCATGTTAAAGTAATACAGTATTTTTATTTTCAAGACACCTTATCATATTTTTTGCATGATTTCCAGATAAAGTATTTCTAAAGCTAGACTCGTACATGGGTTTCAAGAGCCAGATCTCTTGACTCAGCTCCAGCTCGGCTACCCCTTTCAACTTGTTGGCTCGTCCACCTCTACCCCCACTATGCAAGTGCTGCATTCAACGGTCCATGCAGGGTCTCAAAATCCCACAATCATGCAAAGCCACAGGTTTTTGTGTCCCGTTCCCACATTTAAAAATAAAGAAAGCCAAAATTGGTAAATATCGCAACGGAGAGACATACTGCATCCACCTACTCCACTCCAAAACGGAGCAGTAGGTTCGAGGGCTGAAATTTAAATGGCAGGCTCCCCCCTTTCAAACAAAGCACAGCACTTGCAAAGAACCACAAAGGGCGATGAGAGGCAGCAAATCACAGCCCTTACTTTCCGTCTATGCTCATCCTCGACCCCACAACACCACTAAAAATACCGAATGAAATAGAACACTGATTTCTCCTTCTCTCTTCTATGCAGCACCAAATCCAAGCGTGGCCCGACACAGCAGCATCTTCTCTTTCCCCTCGTCATCACTCGGTCGCTCACACTGTACTTCCGCTTCCGCTCCGATTCAAAGGCCACACACATTTGCATAAAAGAAACAGACAAATGACTGCAGCAAATGCACAGTGCAATACTTACCTGGCAGTCATAAAGCAGTGGCAATGGCAGTGTCCTCATTTATAAAAACGTGCTACCTAAAACCTCCCTGCAGATGGGCACACCATCTGTAGAAGCCTTTATTTTTTTTTCTTATTTGAGCCAACGAACTATCGTAGAAGCAGAATTAGACACTGCAGACATTTTAATTTGTTTGAAAGTGAAGCATTTAACTGCAGTTTTATATAGCGTGAACTTGACCCAATTGGCCTCTGAGCGCTTTACACGAGAACGAGATATGTTTACAGGCAGAGGTTGCACTTTTTTATTCACAGGGAGGTTCAGTTACACAATCACGGAATGCTGAGCAGAGGTCTCGAAGAGACTCAAATTTGTTTCAAAGCTTCACTTGTAATTAAATTCATTTAATAAAACAGCCACACGTATTACTATAAAAGCCACAAATACTGGTTATTCTGAGAGCCATTGGAATTATGCAATATTGGAAAACCTAACGCTGGCAACGTTGACTAAATTAGGTGGCAAGAAAAGGAATATGATACTGCATTATGTGCTGTGACATATATATAAGCAGGAAGTTGAAAACAGATTGGTACTGTACATGATACAGCCATGAGCCATTAATTTGTATTGTTTACAAATAATTATTGCGATTTTGCACAGCCATAGTTTTTATCATTATTACGAATTTTATGTTTTTAACAACACATTAATCATATGTTTCATGAATTTAATAGGCAGTGTTTCACGTATATAATGTGAATCTGCAACGTTGGTCTTTTTTGGCTAAGGTAATGTTATGAATTTTTAATTATTTATTTACAATGTAGAATTATTACCTTGAATTTGAAGCGCAATATCGTTATAGTAATATGCGTGCATTCATGCAGAAATACTTGTGACTCATATCTGGGGTAAAAAAAGGTTTCCATTGATGGCTGATTTACGAAAAGTTTGGAGAACAGACTCGTCAAAAGTGTCACATAAGAATGCCAGTGTTTTTTCTATGCCTATTAATCACGTGGTGACAGCACTTTAACACAGCATTGTATTTAAAATGGCGAATGAAGTTTCTTACTTGACTTGTGAGCAAGGGTACTAGGTATCCGAAACGCGTCAGGTTCGAGATTATTTGTAATAAACAACATTTGGCCTCATATCGTTGGGTTCGTGTCTCTGTTCGCCAGGTGGATGGAAGTGCAGAGCTTCAGGAGTATTATATATATATATATATATATATATATATATATATATATATATATATATATATGACCCTCCCACCCACAGGATGACCTACGGATTAGCATTCCAGGGCCAAGGAGCTTCAAAGAGGCCTATCGCATTTGGTATGCAAATTTGGCTTCTCTCACAAGAAGAGGAAACCGACCTTCCTTGTCCAGAGCTCTTTGGCACCTGGACAGGCAGGAAAATTAGCTAGGCAAGAAAGGCGTGTCCACCGCCAGGTCAGAAATACCCCCTGAAATGGGCTACAGAAGTGGATGCAACTTTTCAGAAGTGACCATCTTGGTGATGGCAAATTTAGGATCTCTGGGACAGGGTAACGCCCACTTTTCCCAGGAGTGGTCATATAGGTGGTGTAGTGACCCCAGTGGTAAGTAGCCCATTGGCAACTACCCTACACTCCCCTAACACCTCTAAATTCAGAAGTTAGGGGAGCCCTGGCACCAGGAAATCAGATCCTGACCAGCAAAAGAAGAAGATGAAGGGCTGAAGAGCTGCAAGAGCAAAAACTGCAGAAGCAGCAACTGACTTGGTACCAGCCCTGCCTGTCTGGTCGCCTATTGTCAACAGTTGTACCAAAGTCATCTGGCCCTGAAAGCTGCTGATCCTCCAAAGCCTGGGAGGACTGCCAGCCCCTCCCAAAGAATCAGGAAATCCCGTGGAACAGCAGAGCTGTTCCCCTGCCTCTTGCAGGTACCAAAGACTGAGCTGTGTGGCTCCAAGGCTGCGAAACTCCGACACTGTAAGGCACCATTGCACCCGAACCACCTAATCTTATCTGAAGTGGTCCAATGGTGCCAACGTGGTCCTGAGATCCTGACGACCTACGAAAAATAAGGACACTCATAAGCCATGAAAGCAGAAGACTGAAGATGAGCAACTGACTTGGCACCAGCCCTGCCAGCCTATCTGCTGTTCCCCATTGAAACTGCGCCAAGGACATCTCGTCTTGTAGCTTTTGTGCCTCCAAAGCCTGGAAGGATGGACTGCCTTTAATAAAGACTCAAGAACACCTGTGGAGCAGTGGTGCTGATTCCTTGAAAGCCCACAGGCATCCCAAAGAAGACTGTGAGTGCTCCGTACCGCAAAAACCCGACTCTGCCGAGCACTACTGCACCCATTCTTCCTAGCCCAAGCTGAAGTGGGTCAACGGTGCCAGAATGGTCCCCCGGCCCTCCAGAGACAAAGCCCACTTTGGACTTGCCCACTGTGGACTTCCCGACGCCACCCACAGCCTCTGTTTGCAGGCCCCCTCTACTGCAAGTGCTCACCATGACAAAATTACAACACCTAAAGACACCTATGCATCCGTTGCCCCAGGCCCCTGAAGAAGAAGACGACCAAAGGTGTTCCCACATCCTGAGCATCACAAGAGTTTAACCCCCTTATTGGTTCAGTCCGACTGGTCCCCCAGTCCAAGCCTGCAGCCTCTTTTCTGATAGACCAATCTCCATAGGGAGGGAGTCGCGTGAGCGCGCCGTTCAAGATGGCTGCCTCCCACTGAGCAGCGGCGAAATTTGCCCATTATAGACGATTTCATGATGAATTAAGGCTGGCATTTATATTTTTTTCTGAACGGCGACGTTGTTAAAGAGGCAGTCGGTCTGCACATTACCTTTTTGAGCCTTTTCCTCATGTTTGGCTGCAGTTAAAGGAGGTGAGCTGCTCTCCGGTGTCTGGGGTGCTCCTGTTCTTAGAATTCCTGTCAGAGGGGTGGAGAGAAGCTCAGGAAAGGGCGCGGCTGAGGCCTGGGCCACTCCCACTGCTGGTTATAGCTGCTGCACTCCGCTTATTTAGGCAGCATTTCGCTTCTATATTAGTATTGTTCATTCAATATTGCTCTAGACTGCTCCTTTATTGTTGCTTGCATTTATTTTCTTTTTCTTATGGAAGGCAAGCAGTCCCACAATATGTCTACCAAACGAAAACAAAACATTAATCCTCCTCCAGTTAAATCTAAATTAGTGGATATTAATGAGCCTTCATTATCCACTTTACTGGAGGAGTTACAAGCTGTACGTTCAAATACTGACAATATTGCGGCTGAGATAAAAAATGTACGTAAAGATATGGCTGGTCTTTCTATGAAGGTCTCTGACAATGCTATTAAAATTCAAGACAATAAAGCTAAGATTGACCATCTTATTCCTATTGCAGCCAAAATTGAACCAATGAATAAATTATTGTTGGATTTGGAAAATCGCAATAGACAATATAACCTGTGAATTTTTAATTTACCAGAGGATGTGGAGGATAATGATTGCAGGGTTTATCTGGAAAACCTACTTCTTGGTCTTTCGCGTATTAAATTTCCTGAAACATTTGAGATTGATAAGGCGCATAGAATCCCTTCTCATTGCAACCCAAGACAAGATAAGCCTCGTCAAATGATTTTCAAAGTGTTACGTCATTACCATCTAATTTTGATATGAAAGGCTGCCAGGGATATCCCTTCGTTAATGGTCAATGGGAATTAAAATTTTATTCATCAAGACTTTGCTAAAGATACGGCCAACATTCGTAAGGAATTCACAAACCTTCGTCCCAGGCTGAGAAAAGATGGTTATAAATATGGTTTGTTTGATCCATCCACTATAAAAATTTGGAAAGATGGGTTTTCTAAGTCCTTTCAACATCCTGAGGATCTTCGCCGCTTTCTGGATCTGCAGTCTCAGTCATCTATGGAAACAAATGAGGCTACTACATGACTTTATTTTTGCTTGATTTTTATTGCCAGCATGTTTAATTAATTCGAGTATTTTTTCAGGGCATGTTGAGTAGGTTATTTTTGGCATGAGTGTGTGCGATTCCGGAGTTCTGTATATATATGTTTATATGTTGTATAGTTATTATTTTTGTTGTTTGTTTGTGTCTTTTGTGTCCTCTGTATATTGATACTCGAGATGCTATTCTTTTTTCATTCTATCTTTATAATCTTTCTATTATTCTACCTTTTTTCTTTTTTCAAAATTTCAAGTGGTAATGATATTAAAATTGTTTCATTTAATGTTAGAGGTTTACGGCACCCTGTGAAGCGCACTAAGGTTTTAGATTATTTAGCTAGACATAAAGCAGATATTTGTTTAATTCAAGAAACTCATGTAGATAATAAAGTTTTATCCTAGATGAATAAAAAATGGGTAGGGGCTGTAATTTCATCTCTGGCTCTCAATTGGAAAAATGGGGCAGCAATTATTTTTGCAAAAAAATTATATGTTCAAATTTTGCATAAACATTCTGTTTCAGAAGGTTGTTTCATTATAGCTAATATAAAATTGACAATAAGGTTTTCCACCTAATTAATTTTTATGGGCCTACTAATGATGACCTGGAGTTTTGGTCAAGATTTACTTCAGAGGTTCTAAAATTGGGTAATGTTTCTCTGATTATTGGAGGGGATTTTAATCTTTTATCTGACCCATTACTGGATAGAATATCACAAGCCAAATTTCGCCCTCCAAAAGCATTTTTCTCTCTCAAATCTTTTTTTATTACTACTAAAATGGTTGATATTTGGCGTCTGCATAATCCTGCTGACAAACAGTTTACTTTTTTTCTAATCCTCATGACTCTTATTCTAGGTTGGATTATTTTTTAGTTTCTCGTAATCTAATTCCCTCAATTTCTAATCACGATATTCAGAATATATATATTTCTGACCATGCTTTAATTTCTTGCATTTTATCTAGTGATTCCAGTCAAAATAGTCATTGTCGCTGGCGTATCAATACCAATATTGTTCTTAATGACAATAACAAACATTGGGGGTCATTACGATGGCGGTCGGAAAATCAAGCCGACCGCCATGGTAGCGGGAAATCACCGCCCGCCGCTACCGCGGGAAAACCGACGGCTAGATTAGGATCCTCGGCGGTAAAAATCCAACCGCGGCGGAAAGGAGACCCGAGAAACCGCCGTTCGCCTGCGGAGAAGGCCCAAACCCGTCCGCAGCAGTCGGTTTCGCAGTGTAAACAGCCCAAACGACCGCAATCACAGCGGAGACACCGCCATCGAAATTATGATAGTCCCGACATCGCCGCGGTGCAGTGCGCTGTTTCCGACCGCCGCGGTCGACAACATTGATGAATGAGTGAGACGGCGGAAGCGCCGTAGCCAAGCCACCGCTGCGGATGCTCCGTTAAAAAAATGGCGGTCGCGAGAAAACCACACAACATGGCCACAAAGTGCACCAACCAAACAAGGCATGCACCCAAAAATACCTAACACAGCCCAAAGACACACCCCCATGGGAAACTCCAAAACTACAAATCCCAGGTCCACACACACACCACACCTGCTACCAATACCCCATCCTGACACACCCACAGAGACCAGTATAAATCCAGCCCCCAACAGACCACAATCCTTTGCAAAACTCCACAACTGAGGGGACATCCACCACAGATGACAGGAGAGGCAAATCTGCACAACACACACACATCACCACCACCACCACCACTTCCACACCTGCACCTCTAACACCTTTGCACAGCACACACCATACACATCACAACCACCACTACCACTTCCAAACCTGCACCTTAAACACCTTGACACATCACACACCATGTCACCACAGAGAATGCCCAAATTCACTGAGAGTGAGTTGAGGGTCATGGTTGATGAGATAATCAGGGTAGTACCACAATTGTTTGGTAACCAGGTCCAACAGACACCACTAGCAACAAGAACGCAAATGTGGAGAAGGATAGTAGAGAAGGTAAATGCAGTAGGGACTGTGCCACGCAATAGAGATGAAATCGTGAAGAGGTGGCACGATCTGAAGGCAGTGGTCAAGAAGAAGAGAGCCAAGAACCATGAGCTGGCTCACAGGACAGGCAGTGGCCCTCCCGTTCCACTCAAAACATTCACTGAATGGGAGGAGAAGGTGCTTGGCATTCTACATCCAGAGAGTCTCTCAGGAATACCCGGGGAGTGGAGGCTGGTAAGTACAAACAAATGCCTAACATCACACAAATGTACTGTCTTGCACTACTACAAAATAATACCTCCTAGGTTCAAATTCATTCATGTGCACAACACTCCCCCAACACATCTCTCACAGATTCAACAGACACTCCCCCTGAAGCCCCCCAAAGGTAGTTAGCAGCATCACCATGGGTACATGTGTACATGCTGCCAGCACTACAACTCCCACCAGGCCCCCTTGTCCTACAGCTGCGCAAGATGGAGCCCTCCACCCCAACCCATGTGCCAACCATAGCATTGCTCACCTTAACCTAACAGGTAGGTAGCCATCCCTACAGGGAGGTGGGTGGGTGTTTGGGAAGCCTGCACTACAACTCCCACCAGGCCCCCTTGTCCCACAGCTGAGCAGGATGGAGCACTGCCCCCCACCCAGAAGCATGCCTCAGCCATTGTGTGCTTCACCCTCACCTAACAGGTAGGTAGGCATCTTTACAGGGAGGTGTGTTTGGAATAGGGAGGCCTACCCCACAACTCCCACCAGGCCCCCTTGTCCTACAGCTGCTCAAGATGGAACACTCCCCCAGCCACAAGCATGTGGCAGATATTGAATGTCACTCATCAAACTTACGGGTAGGTAACCATTTCAACCGGGAGTGTTGTTCTTAATTGGTGACACAGCAGCACAACTCACAACAGGCCCCCTACTCCCACAGCTCAGCATGATGGAGCACTTGTCTCACTCATAGGCATGTGACGTCTGTGCAGCCGCACATGACACCATGCCACTTAGTCCACAGTCACCTACACAAATAATGCAAAACAGTTGTGTTGTAGTCACCATGCACAAGTCCCTGTTCAAAAATGACCCACATTGTGTACACTGTGCCAGGCATCACACACTGCAACACTAACAATGATCATGCTGCCCTGCAGCAGTGTCTGGCCATTTTTTTGGCAAAGTGCAAATCACCCATGTCATACCACAGTGTTGCAATGTAAACAGTGGAAGTGCAGTGTACCCAAAAACTACACTGCAGCTGGGACTCACAATGCTAAACTAAGCACATCCCAAATGTCCTGCAACACACCCAGCTACCACAGTGCTGCACTGAATTGCAGAACAGCACCTTGTCTGACTAAAATTGTCAAAGTTTTCTTGTTTGGACCACCAATGTGTGTATGCATTGACAATGTTCACATCTCACACTGTCTGTCTGAACAGTGCTGGTATAGTCTGGCCCCAAAAGCACACATTGTCTGCACAGGGCTGAGTACATCTCACACACACACCACTGTTGACCACAACATGTCAGTGTATGGATGCCCTGGAACAACTGCTTCACCAGTACTGTGCTCATGTTCTCAGGTCCACAAATACCATGACAGTGTGGAAATGTATGCTGGGTGAGATGTTCACCCTGCTGTATGTCACCACTGTGCTACGAGACTATACCCCTTGCCCTATTGTGCCTTCAAATGTCGGGGGAGTGAACCCCACAGCCAGATAGGTGGGACAACAGTGATGGGGGGGCTATTCCCCATGCCCTATTCTGCCTTCAAATGTTGGGGGACTGAACCCCACAGCCAGATAGGTGGGACAACAGTGATGGAGGGCTATACCCCATGACCAAATGTAATCTGAAATCAATGGGTACAAAAAGCCACACACACATTCTGCTCACCACACGCACATTCCATCCAAAAATTTCAACCAAGTCACATAGCCATGTCATTGCTCACCTTCACCTCAAACGGTAGTTAGCCATCTTCACAGTGAGACGTGTAGTGTGTTTGCCTATCCGTCCCACAAAACGTAACATGCATGCTGTTCCACCACTATGGAGGATGGGACACTACACCCCCAATAAGAATCATGTGGCAGGCAATGTATGCTACCCACCCAACTCACAGGTAGGTAACCGCATCTCACAGGTCGGGGTGTGTGGGGCTGGGAAGCTTGCACAACAACTCACACGGGCCCACCTGACCGCCAGCACACAAGACCCATTACTTCCTGGCACCAACATGCATGTGTCAGTCATTGCAATGTACACTTCAAAAGAACTGGCATGTGGACATATCATGCTGACTTGTCACACACTGGACCAAGATGGAAGCCATCATCATAGACACACAGAGAGGTCTCTCAAATACAAGGAAAAAACAGCAAACATTACATATCAACAGCCACAACATGCAGCCAGATATGCATTTAAAAAACATGTTGGCATAGGACACCAGGCCTCTCAATGCACAACTGCACACCCATATAGCATTGGCAACTATAGTGTGCACACACCTAAGAAAATGAAACTGTGACAGCAACCAAAGTGTGAAAGTCTGAAACACATGTAGATGGAACTCCGAGCACAACCATGCACACCACTACATGCCATCTGACAGTAGCAGTGGTCCAGACCACCTAGGATCTAATTAAAGCAAACTTAAGCATGTCTGGAATTGCAAATACAGATATGTACACCACATTGAAAAGGTATGCATGAAACTACAATGTTCACTCCATGTGCAGAGTAAACCGCTGCAAGGGCTCAACAAGTGACACATACGCGTAAATGGATGACATATGATTGATCAATAACTGGATGCCAACATGAGACTGTCAATGTAAAAAATTATATTGTGCATGTCATGTCTTGACAACTCCCAATATGGACAAGTAATGCATGTACCACAACAGCTTGTAATGCATCACTGGATGTCGGTCAATGCAAATTTGTACAGTGAACAACTGCTGGATGTACAACCAGTTGATGTAACACTGCTAACACAAACTTTGCTGGGTGCAACACAATGACCATTTCTCATCTGACCCACAGGTGACCAAGAACTCACTGCAGAGGATGACACCACCCTGCAGAGCCAGTCCCCCCCCGGAACAGAGACAACTGGATGAGGACTCCCTGGATTCCTTGGATGAGGAGCTCCAAGCTGGCCCATCTGGTGTGGCAGGCCGCAACCAGTCCCAGGCACCCATTGTCCCCCAACCACATCAGCCCATGACCATCCTCTGACAGCTGCTGTCACGGCCTGTGTGTCAACCACTACCACCACCACCACCACCACCACCACCACCACCACAGCTGGCAGCAACACCCTCCCTGCCCCAGGGGTTGAGCAGCCCACTACATCGACTGCGGAGGCCAGGGAGAGGATGCAGCAGGCCAATCTGAGGACCGGACAGGACCGTGGCAGCAGTGCAGGTGGTTGGGACAGGGTCATGCAGAGGGGAACTGATCCTGGGACGGAAGCCCTGGGCCACATCGACAGAGTCCTTGGGGCCTACCAACAGGCCCAGGGACGAATGGGCCGGTTAGAGGAAGAATCTCGGGAGCACCTCCTGCTGCTGAGGTCCATGGACACACGCATGGGACAGATTGTGGACCTCTTGGGGCAGCTAGTGGCGGTTCTGAGGGACAGGCCAGTGCAACATTCTACCCCTCCGCCTCCCCCTGTTGGGCAGCAGGATGACACTTCATCATCCTCCCCTGCGTCCACAGAGGGGGGTGAGTCCTCAGACACCACTGTCCCTGCAGCAGTGGCCCCTCCAGTCAAGCGCAAAAGGAGCCGTCCAAGGAAAGGCCAGGGGGCCTCACGTGCCAAAGCACCTGCCAAACGCTAGTCCCCAAGACAGCTATGATGGCAGACCACTGCATTGACCTTTTGGACAATCCTTCACCACACTGCCATGTGAATGGCATCTATCTTTTGGACTGGGTCTCCACATCATTGTGGGGACTACTCAAGTATCTCATCTACCATGACTGTCAACTCACTTCTTCAATTCCCCCCTTCACATTTTCTCCACCCTCGCATGTCACACTTGTAATTAAATACACCTTACACACATTTTGTTGTGTCTGCTCCGTCTTTAATACAGGATGTGCAACCTTCACTGTGTAGGACATGGTCCAGGGGAATGGAATGTAGGTAGGCAGTGAGATGCTGAAGGGACCTAGGGAAAACCGCAGAACAAGAGTCACTTGTATGGGTGTGGCATCGCACACATCACACAACACTTGTCAACAAGGTACTCAGATCTACAAACTTTACACAGAGCAACAGTCACCATAGAGACATTCTGTATCACACTAACCAATCACACATACATTGGCAGGCAGCAATGAGTCAACACAAAGCTGCAGTCAGCAAGCTCACATACACCCACACAGCAACTGCAACACCATCAGACCATTTTGTCCCTTCTACATCGTCACTCACCTTCAAGTGAAGTAGCGGGTGATGAGCTGTCGACGCATGTCGACCCCTTCCTCCTCTCCACTGCCCTCGTCACTGGATCCGGGTTGATTTGCAGGCGAGGGCCTTGGCTGCTCATCATCGTCATCCAGGATCAGGGGCATTGCCTTGCGAATGCCCAGGTTGTGGAGCATGCAGCATGCCACCACTATCTGACACACCTTCGCTGGCGAGTACATAAAGGCACCTCCAGTATGGTCCAGGCACTGAAATCTTGATTTTAGGAGACCAAATGTCCGTTCTATCACACGCCGTGTCCTCCCTTGGGCATCATTGTATCGCACATCAGCTGGCATGACGGGATTCCGCAATGGGCTCAGCAACCACGGGCGGTTCGGATATGCCGAGTCACCTGGGTGTGAGAGACACAGATTAACTTTGCAGTCCCAAAATGCCACACGACAGCATGTCACACACACACCACTCTAATCCACTATGCATACTCACCCACAAGCCATGCACGCTCCGGAAGCAGATTGGCCATCAGCTGAGGAACGATGCTGCTGCGCAAGATGTGGGCATCATGGGCTGAGCCGGGAAACTTGGCACACACGTGTGAGATGATCATGTCCGCCAGGCACACCACTTGAACATTTACCGAGTGTGAATGCTTCCTATTGCGGTAAACCTGTTCACGTGCCTGTGGTGGCACAAGCTCAACATGTGTGCAATCAATTGCACCAATGACATGGGGATATGTCCAAGGGCATAGAAATTGCCCTTCACAGCCACCAACTCAGGCCCCCTGGGAAAATGGATATATCTGTCTTTGTAGAGCATCATGGCCGACAGGACATCCCTCAGCACCATGCTGAACATCGGCTGTGACATCCCGCCTGCACTTGCGACCGTGTGCTGGAATGAGCCTGTTGCAAAGAAATGCAGGCATGCCATCACCTTAGATGTTGCGGTGAAACCAGGAAGACCGTCACCCAGGCACTCGTCACCAGCCGACTGGACTATGGGAACACCCTCTACGCCGGAACCACAGCCAAACTTCAAAAGAGACTCCAGCGCATCCAGAACGCCTCCGCACGACTCATCCTGGACATCCCCCGACACAGCCACATCACCGTACACCTGAAAGACCTGCACTGGCTCCCCGTCAGCAAGAGAATCACGCTCAGACTCCTCACCCACGCACACAAGGCCCTCCACGACCTGGGCCCAAAGTACCTCAACGACCGCATGTCCTTCTACACGCCCACACGCCAGCTACGATCAACCAGCCACGCCTCGCCACCGTACCACGCATCCGCAGAACCACCGCCGGAGGAAGATCCTTCTCCTACCTGGCGGCCAAGACCTGGAACTCCCTCCCCACTCACCTTCGGCGAACCCAGGACCATCTCGCCTTCAGGAAGCAGCTCAAGACCTGGCTGTTCGAGCAGTAACTTACCCCCTCCCCCAGCGCCTTGAGACCCTCCCGGGTGAGTAGCGCGCTCTATAAATGCCGTGATTGATTGATTGATTGGTGAAAGCTGTTGGATATGTCCGACGTGGCTGCAGGTGGGGCTCCAACATGGCACATAGGTTCTGCAGGGTTTGTCGGTCCAGCCTGAATTTGCGGATTATATCCTCATTCTCCATGTCTGCCAGGACTGTGAACGGACGATGGATATTGGGCCTCCTCCTCCTAGGACAGATCAAAGTGCACAGATGTCAATGCAGAAGACCATGAAATGTGCATCACATCAATTTTTTCTACAGACACATTCCCAAGTCTTACAACATGCACCATTAACCGACAGGGCACTTCACAAGTAGGTACACATCAGGCACACTACTCGTACACCTGTCCCCTTACCAGCAGCAATTATCTGTGCACCCCTCCGGCTCATTCGCATGCACAGTGTGATATACTAACAGATATGTGTGCACATCTGTGAGTATGACCCCCAGCATATGTTACTAATTGCAATACTACCCTAACACACCATGTTGCTGGCCCTGATACACCTCCCAACACAGGTTGCACATGGCACACATCAACTACACACTGACCACCGGCTGAGCATGGGGGACACGTGTGTGCATGTGCATTGGACAATATGCCAGTTGCTGATGCCCCTAGTTCAGTAAATGAGACGACATTGTGCGTTACATTGCACACACAGACATTGACCATTATCTACATATGCTATGCAACACATTAACTGGACAGTCTACATTTCATTACACAGCACATGTGACATGTGCGAGTGTATGTGCCCATGCAATGTATTGGCGACCCATATATGGTATGTGTTGGTGACGTGGAGTGACATGTCCCTTTGTGCATTTGCCCTCATGAGGACCCTTCAATTGTTGAGACACTGGGCACTGTACATGTTGGCCTATGCAGAGAGCTGGAGGACACGTTAGGTGCAGCAAAGCTACTCCACAACTCCATTAACGCTCACTCCAGGCACTGTCTGGCACCCATATGGCGGTGCCTACCGCCTGGCCCCTGCGGACTGGCACCGCCCATAACCCAGGCACGATCGCGGGAGACACCGCCAGATATGTATGTGACAATGGCGGTCACCATGCACCGCTACCCAAATCACGGGCACTCCAGGTACTGTCTGGCAAACATATGGCGGTGCCTACCGCTTGACACCTGCGGACTGGCACCGCCCATAACCCAGGCACGATCGCGGGAGACACCGCCAGATATGTATGTGACAATGGTGGTCACCATGCATCGCTACCCAAATCACGGGCACTCCAGGCACTGTCTGGCAAACATATGGCGGTGCCTACCGCTTGACACCTGCGGACTGGCACCACCCATAACCCAGGCACGATCGCGGGAGACACCGCCAGATATGTATGTGACAATGACGGTCACCATGCACCGCTACCCAAATCACGGTCACTCGAGGCACTGTCTGGCAAACATATGGCGGTGCCTACCGCTTGACACCTGCGGACTGGCACCACCCATAACCCAGGCACAATCGCAGGAGACACCGCCAGATATGTATGTGACAATGGCGGTCACCATGCACCGCTACCCAAATCACGGTCACTCCAGGCACTGTCTGGCAAACATATGGCGGTGCCTACCGCTTGACACCTGCGGACTGGCACCGCCCATAACCCAGACACGATCGCGGGAGACACCGCCAGATATGTATGTGACAATGGCGGTCACCATGCACCGCTACCCAAATCACGGTCACTCCAGGCACTGTCTGGCAAACATATGGCGGTGCCTACCACCTGGCCCCTGCGGTGTGTCACCGCCATGGACCATGCCCTTGCAGCCAATGGGAAGCAGCCTCGCGGTAGCCTGATGCGAGTTTGAAAATCGCGGTAGGCGTGCACCGCCACCGCGGAGGCGGTCACTGGAGGCATTCAAAAGATGCACCACCGCGGTAGCGCGCGCCTGGCCCCTACGGTGTGTCACCGCCATGGACCATGCCCTTGCAGCCAATGGGAAGCAGCCTCGCGGTAGCCTGATGCGAGTTTGAAAATCGCGGTAGGCGTGCACCGCCACCGCGGAGGCGGACATTGGATGTATTTGAATGAGGCAGACCTGGTACACCAATTGCAGCACCCTGGGACCACTGACACAGCCCCAGGGGCCTATATATGAGTGGGAGGGTGCCCCACATTCCCACAGCTACCAGGGACTGCTGACTGACAACCCTCACCTGCTGCTGCTGCCTCAAGGGACTGCTGGCTGCCACCCTCCACCTGCTGCTGCCTCAAGGGACTGATGGCTGCCACCCTCAACGTGCTGCTGCTGCCACATGTCCATTGTGATGTCGAGGACTCAGAAGATCCGTGCCAGTCCCTTCACCAGCGAGGAGCTTGAGGTCCTGGTAGACGGGGTGCTTGCACAGTACCCAAGGCTTTATGGCGGCCCTAATGTCGTGGTAAGTCTCCCAGACTGTGGGTGAGAGTGCAGGGTGGGCACACGTGAGGTGGAGGTGCTTCGGTATGTGTCAGTGGTTGTGGGGCTCTGACATGCACTGCCTAGCATTTTTACTACAGCGGGAAGGGCTTGGTGGGCTCTTTCACACGTTACCCTGCATGCCTATCCTGAGTAGAGGGACATGTTCTGTAGTGTCAGCCATACAGTGCAGCTGCATTTTAGTGATGCAGGAGTCTGGCCAGTTATCGTTTGTGTGAATGGCTGTGTTGCTCCCAATTTACCCACTCAGTGTCAGTCCACCTGCCCTGCACAGTCCCCGCCGAATGCCACATGTCCACATGTAAGTCCGTTTTTATATAGCGCAGCTACTCACCCTTACGGGTCTCAAGGCGCTGGGGGCCATAGTGGAAATTAAGTGAGCTATTGCCCAGAGTCACACGGTGCTGAGCTGAGCTGCCGCCGGAGCCGGGGATCGAACCGTGAACCCTGTGCTCCGAAGTCAGCTGCCCTGGCCGCTGCACCACACCTCTCCACTATGTACATACACATCACTGCATGTACAGTGTGTTCCATGTGTGTTTGGTTCACGCCTCTTCATCTAAGTCCCATCTCTGCCATGTAGATTGCACAGGAGCAGCCGTGGGAGAAGGGTGTGTGTATGACAGTTGTTATCACTCTATGTGAGTTCCAGGACACAGTGAGGCTTTCACAGGGCTAGGACACTTAGGTCTGCGCAGTGTTAGACACAGTGAGTCCAACAACAAGACACATGTTTTGCTATCTTCTCTATGTGTAGTTGTAGGTAACTGCAGACAGTAGCTGTGGCCAGACTACACGTCGCTTGCTGTGTTGGTATCCTGCATGTGAATGGGATGTGGAGGTACTGTGTCCACCATCGAACATGCATGCCTGTACGTCTGATTGACCAATGACATTGTACCATGTTCACAGCAATTGTTGGCTCTGTTACAGTTGTAGCTGGAGTTTTGGATGAGTCACTGTCGTGCTACTGCATTTTCGTTGTGTTGTCATTGTGCACTGTGTCACTGGAACCTCACCCCTCTTGTCTCCCATGCCTGCAGCTGAAGGTCCACCAGCGTAAAGCCGTGTGGAGGGCCATTGCCTCCAGAGTGCGAGATCTGGGGGTGTCAAACCGAAGGCGCACCCACTGTCATAAAAGGTGGGACGACATCTGCCGGCTGAGCAAGAATGTGGCCGAGATGACGCTGGGGCTGCTCCCTCGGACTGGCAGGTTGGCTAGGCGCAGCATGACACCACTAATGGTCCGCATCCTGGCTGTCACACAACCTGAGCTGGACAGACAACTGAAGGAGCATCAGCAGCAAGCTAGGGGTGAGTATGTGTTGAAGGCTGCCTTTGGATGGGAGTGGGTGCATGTGTCTGCAGAGTGTGCAAATTGTCAGCTGTGTGACGTTGGTTGTGTGGTGCAATGTTTTGTGAGTGGCCTCTGTGCTGGGTGTATGTGCCATGCATTTGCCCAAACGGTGC
Source organism: Calotriton arnoldi (assembly GCA_963921515.1). Taxonomy (NCBI): domain Eukaryota; kingdom Metazoa; phylum Chordata; class Amphibia; order Caudata; family Salamandridae; genus Calotriton; species Calotriton arnoldi. Next base: position 1,632,267 of record CAWUFW010003234.1, read on the forward strand.
TTCATGAAGTCAGTTTTAGCACTGTGCATCTCTCTTACATTTGGAGTTGTGGCCTTCAGGTACCTTCTGCTGTGGGGTAGTGTGTGAATTCAGATGGATGGGAATGCCAGTGTGCCAACTGTGAATGCGTTTCAATGAATGCGTGCAATTCCAGACCTCAGATGTCTGCCAGTCAGACATCTGAGGCCAATGTGCAACAGTAGATGTGCCCATGAACTCGATCTGGTGGATAGCATGTGTGCAGGGTCATTGTGGGCTGGTATGTTGTGGTCTGTGTGGTCCCCTACTGCTCCATCCATGTAGGTGATGTGCACCATGTTGTGGTGTTCATCCTTGCCAACATCGGTACAGTGTGGGTGCACAGGCCATTTTGTGGCTGTGTCTGATGTGAGCCAACAGCAGGATGGTGTGCTGTGTGAGTCACCTGGGGCACTTATGGCAGGATGTGTGTTGAACATGCACCGTTGGCTTGATATTTTGGGTGGCAAGATATATGTGTGCACAGGGTGGCATGCGATGTGCTGCACACCTCTTCTAGGATGCAGATGTATTGGCACGTGTTAGTTCTGTTGATGCCACTCATCTCACAGTACTTCTCTCTCCTATGCAGCAGCTCCCGTATGTGCAGAGGGAGAGGGGACGGACACCAGTGGTGAGGCTTCCAGTGCAACAGCCACACCGGAGCAGACTGACACAGATGTGACCAGCGCCGAGGAGGGGGACAGGAGTCTGCTAGAGGATTCACAGCCGGAGACACAAAGCTCTACGTCATCTGATGCCAGCGGTGATGCATCCATGTTGGGGGGTACAGGGAACGGGGACTCGGCCTCCTCTTCCGCCACACAGCGTCCAGTGCCCAGCCTCCCTTCAACCTCCGCTGGTGCTGCCCGTGTCCGCACGAGTAGGAAGGGAAGAGTCACCTTCACCCCAGGCACAGCTGCCCCAGCCCATGTCAGCCCTGCTGCCCTCAGTGCAGAAGCAGTCAAGCTATTGCACCAGCTGTGTGTGGGGCAGACAGCACTTCTCAATGCCTTCCAAGATCACGACAAAAAGTTGGGGCAGGTTATAGCTTTCATAGAGGGCATACATTCCGACGTAGGTGGGCTACACCGGACTGTGCAGTCCTTGTCATCAACTGTGACAGCAGCCCTGCAACAGGCACATAGTCATGGAGCAGCTCCCAGCACTCGGTACGGCCCATGTCACTGTGCACCTCTGACGACAGTGACAATGCTCAACGGACCCCAAAGTCCCGATACAGAACCCGCAGCACACAGGAGCAGCAGCAGCCCAAGCGTACTAGGGCACAGACACCATCCCCACATAAAGGTAAGGCCACCCCAGAGCGCAGCGAGAAAAGCCCATCAGGCGACAGCAAGGGCCACAAAGCAAAGAAACAAGCATCAGGGTCACAGGCCTCACCTTCCTCCCCCACCAAAGACTCCCCTGTCCCAAAGACGTCTCGCAGAGGCAAAATGACAGTTTCCACACCCACTGAGAAGGTGTTGCCTGCAAACATTACACAGGATGAGGGCCCCATGGATAATCCATCCTTGACCTCCACTCCCATCCCAAGCCCTGTGAAGCCAGCACAGGAGGACACTGTAGGGGGCAAAGCTGGTGGACAGAGGGAGGCAGGGCGGCGGCAAACACCAGGCAAGCGCACAGCGGGATCCAGCATGTCCCCAGAGGGAGGGTCACCATCCACACCAGAATCAGCTTTGGTAGTGGGGTCACCTGTTGTGTCTGCCCCAGTTCACCTCAATCCCCAGACAGGGAAGCCTTTCAGGATCCCCAAGAAGTGGAGAGGCACCCCTCCACAATCTCCGGCACACACTGTGTCTCACCAGGGCATGAGTCCACCTCCCCGGGCCACCACCCCACCTGGTCCAAGCAGCCCCCAGTTCCCACAAGCACAGTTGGCTCTTCCACAGTTGTTACTCCCACTGCCCAGGGCAGCCCTCCAACTGACCCCAACACACAGTCAGCTCCAAGTCCGACAGACAGCCCCATCTGAGTGGTGGTCACCCTCACACACCTGTCTGTCCACAGGGGTGCGTGTGATGCCCATTGTCAGCCCCATTACTCTGTTGCTGGGCATGGCATGATAGAGTTGCATACATTCCCTGTGTAGCTTCTGATGTCACTACTCTGCACAATGTCTTTGCCTTTTTGTTCACTGCTGTTTGCCCCCTGCCTGTGCAGCTTCTCATGGACTTAATCTGCACATTGTACGGGCCACTGGCCTTGTTGTTCACTGCTATTTGCCCCCTGCCTGTGCAGATTCTCATGGACTTAATCTGCACATTGGACTGGCCACTGGCCTTGTTGTTCACTGCTATTTGCCCCCTGCCTGTGCAGCTTCTGGTGTCCCTACTCTGCACATTGTACTGGCCACTGGCCTTGTTGTTCACTGCTATTTGCCCCCTGCCTGTGCAGCTTCTGGTGTCCCTACTCTGCACATTGTACTGGCCACTGGCCTTGTTGTTCACTGCTATTTGCCCCCTGCCTGTGCAGCTTCTGGTGTCCCTACTCTGCACATTGTACTGGCCACTGGCCTTGTTGTTCACTGCTGTTTGCTCCCTGGCTGTGCAGCTTCTCATGGACTTCATCTGCACATTGGACCGGCCACTGGCCTTGTTGTTCACTGCTATTTGCCACCTGCCTGTGCAGCTTCTGGTGTCCCTACTCTGCACATTGTACTGGCCACTGGCTTTGTTGTTCACTGCTATTTGCTCCCTGGCTGTGCAGCTTCTCATGGACTTCATCTGCACATTGTACTGGCCACTGGCCTTGTTTTTCACTGCTTTTTGCCCCCTGCCTGTGCAGCTTCTCATGGACTTCATCTGCACATTGGACTGGCCACTGGCCTTATTGCTCACTGCTATTTGCCCCCTGCCTGTGCAGCGTCTGGTGTCCCTACTCTGCACATTGTACTGGCCACTGGCCTTGTTGTTCACTGCTATTTGCCCCCTGCCTGTGCAGCTTCTCATGGACTTAATCTGCACATTGGACTGGCCACTGGCCTTGTTGTTCACTGCTATTTGCCCCCTGCCTGTGCAGCTTCTGGTGTCCCTACTCTGCACATTGTACTGGCCACTGGCCTTGTTGTTCACTGCTATTTGCCCCCTGCCTGTGCAGCTTCTGGTGTCCCTACTCTGCACATTGTACTGGCCACTGGCCTTGTTGTTCACTGCTATTTGCCCCTGCCTGTGCAGCTTCTCATGGACTTCATCTGCACATTGGACTGGCCACTGGCCTTATTGCTCACTGCTATTTGCCCCCTGCCTGTGCAGCTTCTGGTGTCCCTACTCTGCACATTGTACTGGCCACTGGCCGGGTTGTTCACTGCTATTTGCCCCCTGCCTGTGCAGCTTCTCATGGACTTTATCTGCACATTGTACTGGCCACTGGCCTTGTTGTTCACTGCTATTTGTCCCCTGCCTGTGCAGCTTCTGGTGTCCCTACTCTGCACATTGTACTGGCCACTGGCCTTGTTGTTCACTGCTATTTGCCCCCTGCCTGTGCAGCTTCTCATGGACTTAATCTGCACATTGTACTGGCCACTGGCCTTGTTGTTCACTGCTATTTGCCCCCTGACTATGCAGCTTCTGGTGTCCCTACTCTGCACATTGTACTCTCCACTGGCCTTGTTGTTCACTGCTATTTGCCCCCTGCCTGTGCAGCTTCTGGTGTCCCTACTCTGCACATTGTACTGCCCACTGGCCTTGTTGTTCACTGCTGTTTGCTCCCTGGCTGTGCAGCTTCTCATGGACTTCATCTGCAGATTGGACCGGCCACTGGCCTTGTTGTTCACTGCTATTTGCCCCCTGCCTGTGCAGCTTCTGGTGTCCCTACTCTGCACATTGTACTGGCCACTGGCCTTCTTGTTCACTGCTATTTGCCCCCTGCCTGTGCAGCTTCTGGTGTCCCTACTCTGCACATTGTACTGGCCACTGGCCTTGTTGTTCACTGCTATTTGCCCCCTGCCTGTGCAGCTTCTCATGGACTTAATCTGCACATTTGACTGGCCACTGGCCTTGTTGTTCACTGCTATTTGCCCCCTGCCTGTGCAGCTTCTGGTGTCCCTACTCTGCACATTGTACTGGCCACTGGCCTTGTTGTTGACTGCTATTTGCCCCCTGCCTGTGCAGCTTCTCATGGACTTAATCTGCACATTGTACTGGCCACTGGCCTTGTTGTTCACTGCTATTTGCCCCCTGCCTGTGCAGCTTCTGGTGTCCCTACTCTGCACATTGTACTGGCCACTGGCCTTGTTGTTCACTGCTATTTGCCCCCTGCCTGTGCAGCTTCTCATGGACTTAATCTGCACATTGGACTGGCCACTGGCCTTGTTGTTCACTGCTATTTGCCCCCTGCTGTGCAGCTTCTGGTGTCCCTACTCTGCACATTGTACAGGCCACTGGCCTTGTTGTTCACTGCTATTTGCCCCCTGCCTGTGCAGCTTCTGGTGTCCCTACTCTGCACATTGTACTGGCCACTGGCCTTGTTGTTCACTGCTATTTGCCCCCTGCCTGTGCAGCTTCTGGTGTCCCTACTCTGCACATTGTACTGGACACTGGCCTTGTTGTTCACTGCTATTTGCCCCCTGCCTGTGCAGCTTCTGGTGTCCCTACTCTGCACATTGTACTGCCCACTGACCTTGTTGTTCACTGCTGTTTGCTCCCTGGCTGTGCAGCTTCTCATGGACTTCATCTGCACATTGGACCGGCCACTGGCCTTGTTGTTCACTGCTATTTGCCCCCTGCCTGTGCAGCTTCTGGTGTCCCTACTCTGCACACTGTACTGGCCTCTGGCCTTATTGTTCACTGCTATTTGCTCCCTGGCTGTGCAGCTTCTCATGGACTTCATCTGCACATTGTACTGGCCACTGGCCTTGTTGTTCACTGCTATTTGCCCCCTGCCTGTGCAGCTTCTCATGGACTTAATCTGCACATTGGACTGGCCACTGGCCTTATTGCTCACTGCTATTTGCCCCCTGCCTGTGCAGCTTCTCATGTAAATACTGTGCATATTGAAATGCCCACTGGCCTTGCTGTTGCCCAAATTTGTTGTCTCACTATGAAAATTGTGAATAAACACAGTTGATCCTGCTGTGAGTTGTGTCAGCGTCCTTCCTGAATAAAGTTGTTTCTGTGTGTGCATGGTTTACTGTGTCACATGCTCAGTATGCCACTTCAACATTGCCAATAGGTTGTCTCACATTTCATTTTTTTGGCAGGGGTGGGAGGCACTTCATTTCTACCTGACTGTGATTCTTATGGGTGCAGTGCAGGTGGTTGGCAATGAATTCTTGTTGTCATCTTCCTTCTTTGCTCACGTTATCTATGGTGGACACATGTCAGGTTTGTGGGCAATGGCAGCACAGGGTGGGAGTTTGGGCACAGGCTTACAGGCAAGCAGGCCAGGGTCATGGGGTCTGTGTGAGCTTCCTTTCTGTGTGCCAATCAGTGTCGGTGTATGGACATCTTGTGGTGATGAGTTATCCAGGTCCCATGGCTTACTTCCAATGTGTGCACTTGGGTGGTGGAGAAGTGTATGGTGTGAAGGGGGTGACTTTGTTGTGACTGTGGATGTGTGTGCACCTGCATTCTCAACTACTGCCATGTGTCACCCTGGAGAGGTGTGCCTGTATGTGTACTTGTTGAGCCCTGTGGTTGTGTTTTGTGCACATGGCAGTATTGTGTGGTGCTGTTGTGGGAGGAGGTATGTGTGACATATCCTACTTGTGCTTGGCTGTCATGTAGTGTGTCACTGGGCCCTGTGTGTTGTGCAGCAGACATCTCTTGTCCAGTATTTGGATGCCTATGTGTGGCTGGTCAGTGTTTGAGTTCAGGGCCTTCCTTACATCCCTGTGCCTATACATGGGTGTCCTTGCTGTCTCCAGGAGTTGTTGCATTGGGGTGACCGTGGTTTGTGTTGACTGACTGTGTCAGCCATGTGTGCTGTGTGTGTTCTCACATGTGTCTTGTCTTGCATGAGCATCACACATGCTTGATGGTTGTGTCACTGCCCTTCCATTTGTGGGCACCTCACTTTGGCTTTCCTATATGTTGTCCTCCATTACTGCTGGCATGTGGTGTGTGTATGTAGCTGTGAGTCAGGGTGGTGTGTGTGTGTGTGACTTGTCAGGTAGTGTGTGCAGTGAAGTGTTTGGTCCTCATCTGTGTGTGTGTACATTTTGTGCCTGGCCTCAGTGTTCTTGGCTTGTGTGTGATGTTGTTGTGGTGTGTGTGTTGGCTGGGGCCTGGGCTTCTGTGCTATGTGTTCCTGTGCAAAGGGTCCTGCTGTGGCTGTATATGCAGTTGTTGGGACATGGGGCATGGTGTGGCTGTAGTTGTGTGGTTGTTGTGCAGGAGTGGCACTTGGGAGGCACATGTTGTGTCCCTTCAGGGAGGTAGCTGGTGTGTTGTGGATGGAGTTGTGGCTCTGTGCTATTTGTACGGTGCCCTTGGCATGCGCTGTCCCTGGGCTCTGCGTTGTGTGCATGGTTTCCTGCACACTGACCGCGGCGGTGACGTGACCGGGACATTTGTTCATGATGGCGGAACATGGGTGGGCAGTATGTGGCGAGGTGTGTTTGTCACAGGTGGAACATGTGTGTGTGCAGTGATGGCTGTGTGCCTGTCCCCACAGGGGTGTGTGGTGTTCCCATGCGAAGTTTTTCCACCCTGGAGCTGTGTATTGTGTTACTTGCACTGTTGTGTCTGTACGTACCTGCTGAGGCATCCGCGGCAGACGATGACTTGCAGGTGGTGTATCATGTACAGCACCGGGATGGCATATAGGACAGGATCCATCGCGGTGTGTCCCTGGTGTCTCTTTTCTGTCTCCGCTGTGGTGTCTCCGCCGTGTCTCGCTGTGCGGTTTTTCTGTCGCGGTGCGCTGCCATGTTTCGGGCATCGTGATATCTTCGGTGTACGGGACGTCATTCTGCACGGCGGTGTGTGGTGATTGGCTCACTCTGCCGCGGTGGCGGGCGCACTTTGATGGCGGTCGGCGTTGCACCGTGGCGGGCGGGAAATGGGCACTGTGTGGCCATCCTAATATGGCAGGCGTGAAGACCGCTGGCGGTGTGCGGTAAATGGGTGTTAACGCCACAGACGGCACCGCGGTCGTGTCTCCGCCTGCCATCGTAATAGGCCCCATAGACTTTTATCAGCTATTCAAGAATATTTTTCATTCAACACTGAAGACTCCACGTCTATTACTAACCGATGGGATGCATTTAAAGCATATATTAGAGGTGAAGCTATTTCCATTATGGCACATGAAATAAATTATTTAACACTATAATTGAAGTATTGGGAAAAAAGATAGCTAAATTTCAACGTCTATATATTACCTCTAACAACCTCCAATATAAGGTAAAATTACAGAAACTTCGTTATGAACTGAATTCTATTTTAAGCAATAGAGCTGGGTTACAAATCTCTAACAATAAAGCTAAATTTTGTTTTAGCGCTAATAGGTCTGGTAGGCTTTTAGCTATCTTCGTATAAAAAATAATAAAAATCAAATTAATGCTATTCACTCTCAAAATGGTTCAATTGCTTTATCCCATGATGATATAATTAAGAAATTAATGAAAAATTATTCAGACTTATATAATAATCCACCTTTTTCGGATATAGCTCTTATTGATAATTTTTTAGAAGATTGTGGGTTACCTAAAATCTCACAAACCAATAGAATTAAATTAGAACTCCCTATTACGGTTGAGGAAATACTTTCAGCTATTTAATCACTAAAGTTAAAGAAATCACCAGGTCTGGATGGTATTCCTGCGGAATTTTATAAAGGATTTTCAATTCACCTATCATCATACCTGTTTTCTTTGTTTTCACACTTTAGCAATACAGGGTCTATTTCTGGAACATTTACTGAAGCTTTGATTATTGTCCTCCCGAAACCAGATAAAGACCCTTCACTGGTTACCAATTACTGTCCAATTTCTTTAAAAAATCAAGACTGTAAACTGTATGCTAAAATTATGGTGACTAGGTTAGCTTGTATACTTTCTTCTATTATCCATGTGGATCAATCTGGCTTTATGAAAAGAGACATTCGTCAAATAATATTAGACTATTATTTCACGCTATTGATGCTGGAGCATTATTGCCTTTTCCTGATCGAGTTCTAGCATTAGATGCGAAAAGGCTTTTGATAAAAGTCATTGGCAATACCTTTTTCGCACCCTGTCTGCATTCAATTTTGGTCCCTTGTTTATCCGTATGATTTCAGCACTCTAGTCTAGTCCTTCTGCCAAACTTTTTATTAATGGTAAACTCTCACAGAAGTTTTGTCTTTTTAGAGGGACCAGGCAAGGTTGCCCACTATCTCCATTACTTTTTCTTATTGCTATTGAACCCGTATTAATTGCTATTAGAAATTGCACTGAAATTGAAGGCCTTCAACTAAACAACGTCCCTATTAAAACGTCTGCTTATGCTGATGATATTCTTTTATATATTGCCAATCCTGAACTTTCCATTCCTCCATTGTTGAATTTAATTGATGTCTACTCTAAAATTTCAGGTTATAAACTTAACACTAATAAAACAGAATTTTTTCCGTTAAATATTCATTGTTCACCTGATATGCTCTCTAATAAGGATATTGTTTGGCAAAAAGATAAACTTAAATACTTGGGTATATTATCTGCCAACAATGTAAAACAAACTTTGACTCAGAATTTTGAATCTATTTTGGCGTATATCAAGGTTAAAATTCAAAAGTGGTCCACCTTGTGTTTATCTTGGTGGGGAAGAATGGGTGCAGCTAAAATGATTTTGGCTCCTAAACTGTTTTAAATTTTTTTAATGATACCTATTCAACTCCCTCTTAAATGTTATAAGACTATAGATAAATGTTTGTCTAAATTTATTTGGAATTATAAATTGCCTCGGTTAAGTTACAAAAAATTGAAATCGTCTAAACTCAATGGAGGGTTTGGCTTACCAGATTTTCTAAAATATCATAAAGCCTTTATTTTAAAACAAAGTATTTTATGGTTTCAGCATTTAGATCTTAATAATTCACCTGCGTGGCTTCGCATTGAGCAAAATTTAGTATCTCCTTTTCTGCTAGCTGCTTTACTTACAATGTCCAATTCTTCTGTTTTTTTAAAGAAATCAGTAATGTTGTAATCTACTAGATTGATTTTACACGATTTGGAGACAGATGTACTTAATCCTTTCATTTAGCAACTCGCAATTTGCGACTCATTGTGAGTCGCAAATTGCGAGGCGCTAAATGAAGTGTACAACAGTGTTATTACACTGTTTTGCGATTCCCAATGGGGTCGCAAATTGCGAGGCTCATTAATATTAATGAGCCTTTCGCAATTTGCGAGCCCATTGGGAATGCCAGCCCTCCCACGGATGGTGGCCTGCTGGGCTCAGCAGACCACCATTTCTGGGACTGCTTTTTAATAAAGCAGTTTCTTTTCTTAATGCAGCCCGTTTTCCTTAAAGGACCACTGCCTGCCCTTAAAAATATTTTACCCTGCATTTGCAAAGGGGAAGGGGTCCCCTGGGGACCCCTTCCCTTTTGCGACCCCATTACCACCCTCTTTAAGAGGGTGGTAATTTGCGAGTGTTTTGCGACCGCAATTGGGGTTGCAAAACATTTGTACATGGGGTTGCGCTCGCTATTAGGAAGGGAACTCCCCTTCCTAATAGCGACTCGCAATTCCAAAATAGTGAGTCGCAAATAAATTGCGACTCGCTATTTTGGAATGGTACATACCCCTATTGTTTTTTGCATGCGCAAACGGGTTCGAAACCCGTTTGCACATGCAAAAACCATCATACATCTGGCCCTTGGATTCTATTTCCAATGTTCTATTTCTAATACATTGAGCTTAACGCTGTGGTATTGTTGTGTACTTTATAGGGTGTCCATAAACGGGCTTTCTAGAATCATGTCCTTATATAGGCACAATTCGCCTTGCCCTTATATAGGCATATAATCCCAGACCTTATTTAGGCATAAACCATGCACTCCAAATACAGGCATGGATTCCGACATCCGTCCACCCTAGCGTCTCAACGAGTCCATGAAAAAACAGACCCTCAGGCTGCGGGAGTTTCCCTTGCCCAAGACTATTGATTTCTTCAAGGACTCATACATTATGCATGAACCTCTATTCCTTAAGGGATTCATTCATGACGTCTTTCGCTACCCAACTCACGTCAATGCTAACATTTTCAAACCCCTGTAAATCAGAGGAGACCTCGACTTCAGAAGAGCCCGATTCCCGGCCGGACGCACTGAGAAGACGCTGTCATTCCTGCACGCAGAGAGTCCAGCTTCCAGTGATCTAACTTTCCTTGCGGGGTGTTAGAGTTCGAGTCCGGATAGAGATTCCTACCTCTCTCATTCTTCAGGTATGGAGCAGACTAGAACCTAGAGGGACTCTTGGCATACTAGACTCTTGGCATACTAGACTCTTGGCATACTAGACTCTTGGCATACTAGACTCTTACTATACTCTAGTCAGGAATACAGCACCTACTTCTACTTTTCCCTACACCTAGGAAAGGTTAGGTACACTGGGTAGAACTAGGCTAAGAAACGCATCGTATGAGTACTCGCATTTTTAGGCTGTGTCATTTTATGTAAATGCATATATGCTGAAAAGATAATGCTAACGCAGTATTATTTGTTTCTACTGCTCACCTTGTACATTATTTATCTCGCATACTGTCTTGTGATCGTAACAGCACATCTAACTTACAACAGAAACAAGACTGTTCAATAAACCTTTTTATTGAAACGCCCGTCTGTTATTTCTGTGTGACTTTGAGAATAACTGAATCAAGCACAACTGAGCTGAGTGAAATAGTTATCTATTGTTTCTACGACTCTGGGACACGTCCTGATTCTGTAAGGGAAACACAGTGGTCATGTTTTGCGGCTGCCAGAAACTAATCCCTTCTTGTTGTCAAGAAGTTTCTAGTGGCCTCTGAGCTAGCTGGCACAAGTAATTAAGTTTAATATACTCGATAGGGACATACCGACCTTAGTCCTATGTCAAACCTATAGGATATATTATTCCAATGCGCAGAGCCTATTAGGGAAATAGGAGTTACACTACATGGCGCCCAACGGGGGGCGCCATGTAGTGTAGCTCCTATTTCCCTAATAGGCTCTGCGCATTGGAATAATATACTCGATAGGGACATACCGACCTTAGTCCTATGTCAAACCTATAGGATATATTATTCCAATGCGCAGAGCCTATTAGGGAAATAGGAGCTACACTACAGTATAACCCATCAGTAAAATTAGTTTGTCACACAAATTTTGGGAATTCATGGATAAGAGCGGGCATTTTGTATTTTAAAAATATATTTATTATAATAATGACTTTGTAAGTTTTGAAGACTTAAAACAAAGATTTCATTTGCAACCATCAGATATTGTAAATTTTTGAATTGCTTTGTAACTCTATTCTTGACTCCTTCCCGAATGGCTTTCCTTCCATTGTTTCTTCTGATTTAGAAGTGTACCTCCAAACAATTGTGTCTTCCTCCCATACTGTGTCATTATTGTATAAAAAGTTAAATATTTCTGATGGAGATAATATCAATTTTCTTTCTACCTTTTGGAACGCAGAATTAGAGTTGTCCTTATCTTTGGACACATGGAGGAAGATTTGGTTGAATTCTATTTCGAGTTGGTTGCCTGTAACATTATATCAAACTAATTCCTATATACTTTTTAATTGTTTTTGGACCCCTTTAAACTTTCAACTTCTTCCAATTGTTGGAATTGTTCTTTAGATGTAGGATCATTAAGACATATGTTATATGATTGTCATTTTGTTGAGAAGTTTTGGGATGAAGTTTGGCAAAGGATTACTTGTCTATTGAATGTATTAGATACCTTATCATAATAAATAGTTATTTGCAAAGCCTCTTCTCTCACTACTAAATTGCCCCTGTTGAATAACAAACTTTTTGATTTTTAAATGTCAGCAGGTGTAAGGACAATTACTGCCAATTGGAAAGATTCACCTTCTTTATCTAAACATACGTGGTGGGCTTGGATTATTTTCGCAAGAAAGGGTGCTAATTTGACTTTATCTGGTATTATTCATAATAATCCGAACTATTTAAATGTTTGGAAGCCAATTGATGACTATTTAATGTTGAATCCCTAGTATGTACTAGTTTAGATATATCTATTTATAGTTTTACTTTTAGCTTAGTAGCTCTGCAAACTATTATTATAAATTTATGCTATTGTCCTTTTAATTTTTCATTGCGGTGATATCATTTTATTTTATAAGTACTTTATAATATAATCTTGAATTTCTTATTTATAAATTAGAATGTTTATCTTTATCCATATAGTATTTTTGAATGAAAGTTTGTACCTTTTCGGAGCTCTTTTTTGTATGTTATCTATTATCAAAAATTCTAATAAAATATTTTGAACAAGACCAATCTCCATAGACTTGAAATAACCTGATGCTGAAAAGCACACCTCTGCACCCGGACATCCCGGTGCCTCCCAAACTGTACTTTTGGCGATGCCTTGGACTTTGTCCCATAGTCACATTAAGAACCAGATAAGGGTCCCGTAAGTTGTTGTTAAGTGACCGTATGAAGCGTATGCTTTCTTTCTAAGTTAACATTGCCGCAAAGTGCTTCAATTATGCTTCAATTATGATTATCAAAAACCTGTTTTCTTCAAACCTGATATTTTAAAAAATACTTACTTGATTTTTATGTTCTTGGTGCCTAAAGTTATATAAAGTTAATTGTTATTTTTATAAATTGGTGTCGAGCTCCTCATTTAGTTGTGTGTATCATTTATTGGCTGTGTGTGTGCAGTGGATGGCTAACACTCATCTCTGATAAGCCTTAGGCTGCTCGACTACACTATCCACTAGGAGAGCACCTTGGAATTGCTAAAGCAAGCCCCTGTCCACTAGTAAGGGAATACGTGGACTCTTTGTACGGTATACCTTTTTTGGGCATACCATATAAAGAGTCAGCTTCCTACACCCTCCAAATCTATTTTAACTCTTGCCCAATTAAGACAGTGTTGTTATCCTCAATTCAATCTTTATGGCTTGCTATATAATATAATTTTGGCCTACTATTATGTACCTACATCAATCCAACTGATCAAATAAGGGTTCTTTGGTAATGCCAGATCAATATTTTTTTCTGAATTGATTTAATCACTGTCTTTGTGTAGTTCATAGAAAAATAGGAAGACATATTTTTGCCTACCAGTGTGTTCATTTTAATGATAACTGTGGGACGATTATTTGGGCTTCTACTCTGATGAGGTTTAAATAGCTAATGGTGCGCTTTATTGAATCTGAAGTAAATAGGTTTGCCAGTGAAGTGTCAATAATGTATTCCAGAGGTGCCAGGAATGGAGCAGTAGACATATAGCATTCACCTAGAAACAATGTGCATGCTTCCTCTGGAATTACACAAGCGAGCGATTGTTGACACTTTTGGAAACCATGCAGTTCTATGCGGTCCTGCAAAATAATAGCATCTGATATTTGATTTCAACGATACTATGCTCTTATTTCATGTCCGAATTAAGGGGCTCATTACGATGGTGGAACGATCGCCACCGCCGGGCCGGCGGTGGCGATCGTTCCGCCATCAAATTGAGAATTACCCACCGCCGTATTAGGATGGCGGTGGGTATTGCGGCAGACGCAAAGTCCGTCCGCCGCTTTACCGTGATGCCGCCATGGAAAGGCTGGCGGGGATTGGGTTCGGGGGCCCGTTGCGGGCCCCCCATGTGGGGGGGGGTGTCGCTGCACTGGGGGGTACTCATGATACCCACCTGCATTTCCATGCACCAAGTGGCAGGCACCGTGTGGTGCCTGCCACGTGGTGCAGGGAAATGCGGTGCAAGCACCTTTCACATTGCGGACGGTGCTGCAGCCAGCAACACCGCCCGCAATGTTAAAGGCCCAGGATGCGCCCGCCAGTATGGCGGTCGCTTCCTAATTGCAGTGGTGGGACCGCCGCATGTCTGGCGGGCGGTCCCAATCACCACTACGGTGGAAGGTGGACAAAGTCCGCCCACCATCGTAATCAGCCCCTAAATTCTTGTAATACATGGGAGCCTGCATACACTAGTCAGTCACTACTTTCCCTATTGCGGGTGACTTGTAATGTTTCTATTTGTCTGTAATAACGAAATGGCATAGCTTCTCAAATGTAATAAATTACAGTTGAGTTGTGACAACAGAGTGCCTGATGCCAGAGCCAACAGCCACAGTGAAATTCAGATCACGCAGCATAATTGCAGTTGCAGTTTAAACAACGAAAATGAAACGTGCATTTTCCTTCTTCTGATCTTTTTTTCTAAATGAGCAGTGATCAGAATAAAAGAGATATTTATTGAACTATCTTTATTTGCCCATGATTTAGGTAACTATATGGAAGAGAGAATCTCTCTGCATGTCTCTTCGCTTTCTGAGCTAGAGCTTTTTGTTAAATGTGACTTACATTAAACTGCTTCTCTACCCTCAAACATGCTCCCACCACTTTTATCACTTCATTATACATGTCAGTCATTTCACATCCGGGGGGCTGACCGACTATTTAAATAACTATGATAAAAAGAAAAATGTTGCAACTACTCTTCATCCAAACCAGCGGTAAGGCGGCGTCTAGTCTGAGAGGAAGAACTTTCTCTTCTACTTTGCCGCATTTGAATCAGTTTTATCTTGTGGAGGACAATGATCACTCTCCTTGTGCTTTAAAAGCTTAAATTCTGACACTAAACCGACAGACCAGGCTGATATAAAAATATAGTCAACAGGGCATTGCTAGTTCCTTTATCAAAAGGCCCATTCTGCAAGTATATCTGAATTAAACGGACCATTTAATCCCACCATCCCAAATGATGTAAGAGTTCAGGACATCCAAAGATTGCTTGGGTAGTGGCCCTTTTGGAAAACGGTTGCAAGTATTTGGTGGACCTTGAATAGCTCTTCCTGTAAGATATCCATATATCTTGGGTTTAACCATAACTTGAATCAACCGAAACTGCAAATTATCAGTTCTGTCTGGTTCATTCCAGTGTAAGATTAGAAGTGCAGATAAGCGTGGGAAAGGCATTGGAATATTTGTGACTACCCACATAGTTAAAAATTTGTGACTACCCATGCCATTTGCATATCAATTTCTAGGCCACCTCTCTACTCGTGAATGTGCTACTGGTGAACTCAACAGCAGCACTTACACACACAAAAGCTTTTTGACTTGATATTAAAGAATTCTGATTTTTGAGGACGTGATTGAAGAGGGAGGAGGAGTAAAAGCATCATTTCAAACACAGCTTTTGAGTTTTCACAAAGCTGGCTAGCTTCGCACTCAAACCTGTTTGTACATTTAGCTGAGTTATCCACTAACAGGTTCAAGAGAATTCTTGCCAAAAGAACGTTGTTGTGTGAAAATTAGCTGATTAAAAAGATTTTTGCAAACTTTTTCTATGGCAATTGAGAATGTAAGAGGTTGTGCTTCCTGCTACACAATTTAAAAAAAATCACAAACTTAATGCATCTCATAAAAGTTGAATTGCAGAGGAAATACCTTTACAACTTTGTTTACCCCTAATGCTAATTCAATTTCCAAGCCTCTGCATCCTCAATCTGGTCATCTACCACTTTCACCAAACAAATAGCCGAACACCAGAACTTAATTTGTTATAATAATAATCAAAATTGCTACTTTTATCTGTTGTTTCCATCCATTTTCTGAAATTAGTGGTTCAATTTGTCCATCCTTGTTAACTGTTCATTTTTTGTTTCTTACCTAATTTACTTTCTTACCTCGATTCTTCATTTCTGCTCTCATTTCCTCACCTCTCTTTTAGCTCATATATTTATGGGCTTTCTATCCTCCCAATTATTGATCCACTTTTAGAACCCCAAATTGTTGCTCTTGTGCCTGATCTGCATTGCATTTTTTCTTTCATTTTTCTTTAGCTTGTGTTTCTTACCTGATGATACAGCATGGCACCTTTGATGACTAGGTCTCTAGAATCCTTTCTTGTTTATAGTAACCATGAATCCTCAGCCTTGGGCTCCTTGGCAACCGAAACTCAGCCACAGAGATTGTATTGCCCATCTGGCTCCTGTATCTTCTTCCGCTTGGGTAAGAAAACTCGACCTCTATTTCTCACTCTTCTTTCTTGAAAAAGAGAACAAAATAATAGAGAAAGTAAAATCCTGCATTCCAATCTGACTCAGCAGGGCATTTCAAGAGTTATTCCCTGACAATGCTACCACAGCTTCTTCTACAGTTTTGAGCTCTGTAGATTAAAAAAGCATTAATATTAATAAATAATATGTTCTCAACTAAATTCTTAGCGGGGCTGGTTTGCAAGACGTTCTCAGGCATTCCAATTCAATTGTGGACTGGTTCACCAGCCACCAGAGGGGCTTTGGTGACTGAATGTAGAAACATTCAGTTTTTCTGGTGATAACCTTATGTAGAGGCCTCAAGAAAAAGCTGTCTTTGCTTCCCATCTGAAACTTCGGCTTCTAGGATACGAGCATCAAATTACATTGTTTCCCTCAACGGGTAGGTCTTTCTATTTATGCCATCCTTTGACTAAGTTACTCCAAGGGCCCTCATCAGTGTAAGACATTTTTGATCCCACCTGCTTCTAAGTCATCCCAAGCTAGGCCTCTCTCATTCTTGACATAAGTCATAGCCGTCGCAACATTCTACTTCAGCCAGAAGCTGGAGCTCGGACCTTATTCTTCAAATATCATGAGGAGTCTGTATTTTGCACTGGCTTTCATCATCAATTGAGACCACTTTTCTCTTTTCTGGGGAATATGAGGACAGTGAGCAGGTACTGAAGCAGATACTGAAGACTTCCATTACTTGAGGGCAAATGGCATGGGACATCATGGGTCATAGCAATATTACCTTTGATGCTGCTGAGGGAACATTGAATTAACAAGATATGCATATAACATCCACCTCCCTGTCATCAATACAATCTCAGATTTCCTCAGCATTAGATTAGTGATTTTAGGCTTTAGATAAGAATATTTTGCTGGGCAAACGGTTCTGTGTAAGAAATTGGGTTATTGGCTGAGGGGAAGTGGAAGCCCCACTCAGGCAACAACCAAAATCTTTGCCAAGGTGAAGCACAAAAGTCACTAAATTAACCTGTTCGTAACCCTCTTGTAGCTTGGCATAAAAGCAGTTAGGCTTAAGTTGGAGGCAATGTGTATATTATTTATGCAGCACACAAACAGCAATAAAGTCAAAACTCAATACTCAAAACTCAATACAAGAAAAATCATGAAACTATTTAGAAAGATAGAGTAATTTTTAATAGATAAACTGATACCAGAACAGCAAATATCCAATAACTAGAACCAGAGATATTGAGTTTTTAGTGAAAATAGCACCTAGAAGCAGATAGAGCCATTCATGGTCATCTAGTTGCACACCCCTGGGTGGGAAAGTCACAAGATCAGGTGCAGTGGCGGCTCGCATAGGGCGTGCTGTGGGGCGGGGGGAGGGGCAGGGTGGGGGGGTAGTAAACTCGGACATACGACGGAATGGAGGAAAGTAATTATTGCGTTCCTCCGTTCCGTCGTATGTCCGAGTTTACTACCCCCCCCACCCTGCCCCTCCCCCGCCCCACCGCCCCGCAGCACGCCCTATGCGAGCTGCCACTGGTCAGGTGGACCATGATGAAGCGTGGGTCGGATAAAAAGACTAGGTTAGTCCCGCTTGCAAGTTACCTTCTCAAGACTGGCGCGAAGAGTTCCATTTACGTTGGAGGAGGCCGCGTGGAGGAGGCTTTCTGAGCAAAGAGCATGTGAAGTGTCATGGATGGTCATTGCTGTAGAGCGAAGAGCTGGTAATTTCTGAAGCATGGTTGATCGTCATGGATGCTCGTTATCAGCGTGAAGCGCAGGTCTCACATTGGTGATCATTGTGGGCGGTCACTGTTACTGCGAACAGCAAGCCTCACCAGAGGTTCGCGCAGGCGATCGTTGCGGGTGGCAGAATCTGTACGCGAACCGGCTTGCTTGTGGTCGCAAATAGACCACAGTTCAGCATATTCACCTTTTTGAGTCATCATGCGTTGTGACACCAGAGACGACTTTTAACTGACCATTTTTCAGTTACTAATCTAAAATGGTGGACACCAATGTTAGATTAGCATATGCAGTGTCCGGGCCCTCTTAAAATCGTAACATTTAAAAAAATCGCAGGAGGATGTTTAGCCAGCACTGGGAAGCAGCAGTGAGGTGGAGGAAAAAAGACTTTGAAAGGGTGGTGAATTAAAAACCAAAGACGAGTGGGATAAGGAAGGCAGGGAAGGCAACACGGAGAGAGGTGCATGGGTGGGGGAAAGTTGAAAGGGGAAGTAGCACAAGGGAGAGAGAGTAAGAAAACACATGCAATCCCATTGAGTGCTTACACAAAAAGGTAGTTAGTCCCCTGAATGCCAGCAATGTCAGCGGTGGGATGATACATGTTAACAAATCAGAACACTGTGAAACCAAAATGTTCCTGGGCAGGGCAAAGACATAAATACAAAGGGAAACATTTAAATCAGGAGCACAGAAGGGAACTAGACAACAAAGCCATTCAATCATGCAAGGACATACTATATGTATAATGGAAACAGAAAGTCTCACCAACAGAAGTTGCCTGTAGCCAAGACATATTGGTTTTAAATTCCTCAAAACACATTTATAAGAAATATTAATTTTGATGCACTTGACCCTTTCTGCAGGGTCACCCCAAACTTTTTGCCTTCACCAATTCTATTTTCTTAAACTGTTTTTGTTGGTTTTTAGGACTATGCTCACTTTAATACTGCTAACCAGTATTAAAGTGATTGTGCTATCCCCGTATAACGTGGTAAAATTGGCTTACACCCAATTGGCACATTTAATTTACTTATTAGTCCCTAGTAACATGTTATACTATATATCCAGGGCCTGTAAATTAAATGCTACTAGTGGGTCTGCTTCACTTATTGTGCCACCTACTTAAGTAGCCTTTTAAACATGTCTAAGGCCTGACATTTGCAGCCTGTAGTGCAGTTCAAACTGTAAATTCGACTTGTCAAAATAACCTCTTTGCCAAGCCTAAAACTCAATTTTTATACATATAAGTCACTCCCAGGGTAGGCCAGAAAAGCCCATAAGGTAGTGTGATTCGCATATAAAAATAAGACATGTACTTTTACTTTTTACATGTCCTGGTAGTGAAAAAATCCAAAATTCATTTATCACTACTGTGCGGCCTACCTCTCCAATACAAAAACATTGGGCTAATTTATATAATAAGTGCTAACTTTTTTCTTGGGAAGAGGTAGAAATATCATGTTTGTTGTCTAAAGAATTGTAATTTAAAATCCTCTTTAATGGTAGGGTTAGGTTTTTAATCACAATTCTGAAAATGTCATGTTAGAAATGGGATTCCGGGTTGGCTGAGGTATGCACCCGGGCCAGACAGGAGCCACCACTCTAGTCAGGGTAAGCTAGATACACACTAAAAGATAACCTGTGCTCACCCTCTGGTGGCTTGGCACAGAGTAGTCAGGCTTATCTAAAGAGGCAATGTGTAAGGTATTGTGCAACAAACAACAGTAACACAATGAATACACCACAAAATAGTCCACCCCGGTTTAGAACAATAGATTGCTGTATTCTGATCAAAACAAGACCAAAATGACAAAAATCCAATGTATAGATGTTGAGATATTGAATTTTAAAAGAATAAATGCAGTAACACACTAAGAAGCAAGTAGCACTAAAAAGGTTACTTTAGGTCGTGCTGGACCGGTACACTGTCAAAGTTTGGGCCCACCGCAATGAAGTGGCAGCCAGCTACAAGATCCAAACAGGCCCCTGTGAACAAAGCACCTTTTCTGGTTGCAAACAGAGAGATGCATCAATGTAGAGGCCTGCAGGTGCAGGATATGTCAATCTTCTCCATGCAGTAAAGGCGATTCATCAGTTCAAAAGTCGGGTGCCAGAGTCAAGAGGCTTCGAGCAATGCACCGGATTCTGTCACAAAGTCGAGGGGTTGTGTCGATCTCACCAAACTGCAGTGGCAGGGATACGCTGGACAATGCCCTGATCTCTGGATGCAAAATGTTTCCGATGCGATGTGCCGATATTACTAAAGCAACTGGGTCGTTGCGCTGGTTCTGCTAAATGCAGACAGGAGATGCATCGTAATCCATGTTGTAAGTATCTGAGCCACTTCCAATGAGCCAGGCATCAGAGCAGGGGTAGAGACCTTGATATCCTTAAGTCTCAAGTAACAGAAGGCAAGCCAACAAGCCCTTGGAGATCACTTGGAGTGAAGGCAGAGTCCAGCTCTCCTTCAGCAAAGTCAGAGAGCAGCAGGCAGCAGGACAACAAACAGAAAAGCAGGCCTTCCAGATCAGCAGTCCAGTTGAGACCTTCCAGCAGCACAGCGGTTCGTCTGGCAGAGCTTCAGTTACAGTCCAGTAGTGTCTGCTTTTAGGGGGTCAGAGACCCAGTATGTATACCCAAAAGAGCCTTTGATGTGGGGGTGACTTCAAAGCAGCTCTCTGAAGTGCACAAGTATCCCTTTCAACACAGTCCTGTCTGCCAGGCTATCTGTGGGGGGTTATCAGTTCTTTGTGTGGGGACATGATACTGCTGATTCAAGTGAAGTGTTAACCCCTCCCTTCCACCCTGCCCAGGCAAGGCCATCAGAATGCAGATGTATGCAGATGGGTATTCAGACACACATAGCCTTCCTGTGTTGTGGCTGTCTAAAAGGAATGTACAAAGTGTAGCTGTCACCCACTCCAGGCGTGTATCGGAGACAGGCTGTCAGGCACACAGAGCAGTAAGTGCAGAAAGTTGTCCACTTTCTAAAATTACGGGACAAAAAGGGGAGCTTGGCCCAAAAGACAGTAGCCAGGTAGGGCCGAGAAAAGTAGTACACAACAATGAACCAGGCTACTCATTAATTTAACTGCTCAACAATTCAAGCAAAGATCCCCGGAACCACTCCAACTTGATCTGGTTATTTATTTAACCTTTTAATATCTCATTTTGTAATTCTTTTTCTTATTTTCAAATAGTCTGAGATGAGACAAACACTTGTTCATTCGAAAATAAATATACAGTGCAAATACAGACAACAAAATGTGGATACATTTAACATTCCCACATGTGAAACAATACATTTAACATTCCTACATGTGAAACAAAACAGATTTTGATACACCAATCTTAATTCACAAAAAGGGGCAAACCCTTCGAATTACAATTCCTTTCAACATAGAAGGAGGATGCCCAACATTGGGAACATTAATGAAAACAGTCGGGGTTAAATTTACTTTATGATTCCCTCAAACTGTAAATAGCCACCATATGGCTCTTCCTCAATGTAATTCCAAAATGCAGACGCGTTTCGAGACCCTTGTCAACTTCAGGGGCTCTCATCAGGGCTTCATATTTAAATGAGATGGTGTAATCTGATGGATGTCGCTTATTGCCATCAGTAAAGTCCAAGCCATGTGGAAAGTATTTTAAACCGAGCTCTTTTTGGTGCAGGAACTGTGTTGCAGAAATTTATAGAGCTGCTGCTTGGCTCCTCTCTTTTTATCCATAAATTCCTTGGAATGATATATTTCACCCAGGAAATTAGTCGCGTCTTCAAATAATGCTGGCCCAACAGCTGTGCAACTTTTCGTGATCTTCTTTTTCAGTATTTAGCTTTTAGATTTGAGCAAGGGGTTGCTGCTTGCAATTAATCACGTCTCTGCAGGAGCAATTAATCTTTTCTCCTGTCTTCAGATTTCCCAGTAGAGTCAATGTTTCCTAAAGAATTTGACTTCAGCACAACGCCACCGCGTGGTTAGTCAAAAGCTGGAGAGACGAAGCTCAATCGGCATGTCTCCTGATATATGTAAGCCGAACAGGGCAGCCCAAGAGTAGCTTGGTTCATTGTTGTGTACTACTCACTTTCTAAAATTGGCATTTCTAAAACAGCAATGTTAAATTCAACTTCACCAGTGAGGATGATTTATCATTCCCCTTCCAAAAACATGAAACATGAAAAAGTTACTCCTCTCTGATCAGGAATTACAGCTAAAAAATGTATTAAGGAATTCCCAATGCTAGCCTATGAGAGGGATAGGCCTCACAGTAGTAAAAAAACAAATTTAGGTGTTTTTCACTTCCAGGACATATAAAGATTGAACGCACATGTCCTACCTCTTACTTACATTGCACCCTGCCACTAGGGTTACTTAGGGCCTACCTTAGGGGTGACGTATATGTAATAAAAGGGGGTTTAAGGCTTGTTAAGTAGTTTTTAATACCAAGTTGAAGTGGCAGTAAACTGCACACACAGGCCCTTCAGTGGCAGGCATGAGACAGGTTTGGAAGGTTTCTTATGTGGGTTGCACAATCAGTGCTGCAGGCCCACTAGTAGCATTTGACTTACAGGCCCTGGGTATATGCTATATCACTTTACAAGGGACTTAATAGTAAATCAAACAGGCCAATCAGGTATTTGCCAATATCACCATGTTTAGGGGGAAGCACATGCGTTTTAGCACTGGCTAGCAGTGGTAAAGTGCTCAGAGTCCTAAGGCCAACAAAAAGAATTCCAGAAACAGGAGGTAAAAGGTGAAAAGACTGGAGAAAGACCACCCTAAGGATGACAGGTCTAGCGCCACTTTTAGAAAGTTGGCATTTTCCTGTCCTAACCACTTGGTACCTGCAGCCTGTTCCTCTGTCACATTAATAGGTGGGAGTGGCAGTTAGCCTTTATGTATTCCTCCCAGACAGCCACACAATAGAGGGAATGGGTGGTGCAGGATTGGTCCCTCTGACAGGATGTGGGTTGGCGGAGCTGTGCACAGCCCCACTTGCACTTGATAGACACTGCCTCATCACACACGGAAAGAGCTTCACACTAGGCTTTTGTGACTCCAAACATTCTGGGACCAGGGCAGGAAGGAAGGGAATTCCAGACACTTCTGGTGAGGGAAAACTCCAGAAGTTCCTTTCACTTCAAAGCTGGTGTCAATTATAAACATAGGACTCCCAGTCCCACACTTTAGTTCATTTCTGGACCTGTGGAAGAATTCTCAAAGGAGTGCCCTTCTGCCTGTTGCCTGCTGTATACTTCAGAGAACTTCCCTGCTGTTCCAGGAGGACTGGTTTGCTGCCTGAAGCCTGCCCTGTGCTCTCAGATGATTGCCTGCTGCTTAAGACTTGTACTCCTGCTTGCACCCAGGACTTCCAGAGTGACTCCAAGGGTTAGTTGGCTGGTCTCCTGTTCAGATCCTCAAGGACAGAAAAGACTCTAACCATCTTGAACACACACCTGGCCCAAGCCTGAATGAGTCCTGACCCTCCAAGTGATGCACCTCCAGTCCTGGATCCTTGGAGGTTCTGCCCAAAAAGTGCTCTGAGAACTGGGAGGAGGCCAGGGCCCACCTGCTCGCCGATCAGCCCAAAGTGCATCGCTGGTCAGTCTGAATTTGCAGTAGTTCATGCTATGTTCTTCTCTCCAGCAGCAAATCATATTCAGCAGCTCCTCTCCGGAATGGTATCTGGCATCCTGGTGCCCTCATCGAATAAAACCTGCAGTCTCATCCCACTTGAGATTTTCGACTTCCAAAAAAGAGACTTAGTCCGAACATAGAAATCTTCATTGTGACTTCATCTAGCGGCTCCTCACCGATAATGCCTCCTCCTCGGACACTGCTGGCTGCCTTACCCCACCAAACTTTAACTTCTCAGACATTTTTGTTTGAAATTTCATCTAAGTCCAAAGGTAAAAGGAAAACAGGCCCATTCCACTTTGTGTATCCGAACCACACTCCATCACGGTTGGCCATAACGTTCGACTTTGGCCCAGTATCGTGTGACTACATGTCCTCAGTTGGTACTTTGATCTTTTAGGCGCTAGATTTTACTTAAAACTTTAAAAATTCATCGCTCCGGTTCGTCTGACTATATTTCTGGTGCCAAATAATTTCTTAAAATTTACTCCATTTTTCCAAATTGGTGTGGGATTTCTCTTGTGCTGTGTTTTCACTTTAATACAATTTGAGAGCTGCATAAATTCTTTACAAATTGCTTCAAGTTAAGCCTGACTGCTTTTGTTCCAAGCTACCAGAGGGTTAAACATAAGCTAATTAAGTGACTTTTGTGGTTCACTTTGACAAGGACTGTGGTTGTTGCTTGAGAAGGGCTCACACCTCCCTCAACCAACAACTTAATTTCTCTCCAACTTGAAGTACTGCACTGTCTCCAAGCAGTGCTGAAATTACTTGCAAATTTAGTAACACGTTTGTTTTTGTTGGAGTATTTCAATTCAAAAGATTTAAAGAGCACCTTTAAACTAAGGCAAAATTAATCCTTTACCCTATCTGTCAAAATAAAACATGCAATGGCTGAAAAACACCAGGTCAGAAAATGATCAAATCGATACTGCTTTTGACAACTGTTTTTAAACTTTAAAGTGATGCATACTTTTTCTTTAAATTTCAGACCTATTTCAGAGTTACATCACTCTGAATGAATGAAATGAGCAGATGATTGAGAAGTGAATTCAGATAATTCATATCTCACCAAAAATGAATTTATAGCCCTAACAGGACAGTTTACAACACCGGAGAGGGTCCTGGAAAAGGCATGGTGGAACATAAATGGTATGTGAATGATTTAATCTGCCTCCTGATACCAGTATTATTGCTACAGAGGCTATGAGGCATGTATTGCAAAGAAAAATACCCTTAGTCTTTTTCAAATACATCCTATTCTAAAAAAAATAGAAGAAATTACGTTTTTGCCAAGTCCAAAAACACAGGCCCGGGTTTTCAAAGTTTTGTGTTAGGTATGCATTGCAGAATCCTTTTTGGGATTTACAAACCAACGCAAATTGGTATTTCCATTGGTTAGTAAAAAAAAGCAACGAAAAAGTAAACTTTGTGTTACTCTGCGTCAAGTGGGTGTTCCATGGGAGGTACATTGGCGTTCTGATGCAACCACTTATGGTTCTTGATGCAAAACCCTATCTCCTAACAATTCGAGGGAGGGTTTTGCGCAAATAGTAACATCTCTTTGAAGCAGGCCTTTAAAAAAAGGAGACATGCTTTTATTTCTCCTAACTTTTTCCACTTTGCATGTGTGATGCACTATACAGAATACATTCAAAGTGGAAAAATATTTAAAGTTAGTCTTAGCGTAGTATTTTGAACTGGAAGGGTGCCCTTCCAGTACAAAACCTATGCTAGATATAACTCACGCACCCTGCACTATGGTGCAAAGGTGTGTGTGTGTGGCGCTCCGCAGCATAATTCTGTGCTAACCCTAGGGAGAGAGCAGGCTAGTGTCATATTTGTGAAGAAATTGCGTTTTTCTGCTCTTTCCCTGTCATACAACACAGCACAGCAACTTTGGGTGCTGCGCTGCATTGAGTGACACTTTTGTAAATCTGGGCCTAGGTCTATACATTGAAAACTTGCAAGGGATCTTAAATAGCACATAAATACCTAGGACATATTAAATACATTTAGCATATTCTGTTTAACTGTCATTACTTTTTGCTTTAAAAAATAGAAGAAAATAGTTTTGCTACAGTTCATCTTACGTACACAATTGCTCAAAAGAGGAAATATGGGGAAATGAGATGGTGAACTAATTGTGAAAAATGTGCACTGTTTTTGCTTATGTGTTATTATACGTGCGTGAAACTGTTTTCAATTAAGAAAAGGCCGTATCAAAAAATAGCTGAAGTTAAAAAAAAAATAGGCAAATTTAATTTGTTTTATTTTATACTACTTTGTACTAAGAAATGATGACACCTGATTCTCATTATGGGCGGGCAAAGTTATAAAGTCAAGCGACTGCACACTTTGCATACATTTGTAAACATTGCAAACTTTGAAACGAGTGAAAACAAAGCAGTCATTTGGCTCTGGAGGCTCAGTGTACTAATGCATCCATTGCTGAAATCTCTGTTTGATCTCATGGCCACAGGTTCAATTCGTGGAGGACCCATTCAGTATGTCATCATTCTGAGACTGATAATATGAGTGTCATTCAGTTGGGTAACCACAAACATCTGGTTCAGCGCCAAGATGCCCTAGTGTGTGTGCTTTACAAATACTTATGTTATATTTCACCTTCAGCAGCCCTTTACAGCAGCAGAAAGAGCTACCACTGCCATGAGTAGCCACAAGCGATTCCCAGTTCATGCCCTATCTAAAGCTCCTTTATTGTCCCCTGAATTGTGAGTCCTCTTCCCTGCATGGTCCCTTTCACTGAGCACCCCATATCACCCCCAGTAAAAGAACAGCAAATTCCCCCTGCTATTCTTTGAATTGGTGTACCCAGCAGCAGGAGGTACAGCTCAGTTTGTGGCCCAGATTATTGAACTTCACTTTAACATGGCAGTGACAAGACAGAATAATTTGCTCACCATCACAGAGGGCGAAGAGGAAAGGTAAGCCCTGAGATATCCCAGATTTTCACTGTAATGCGGTTTTGAAAGTGGCGAAACACATACTTGCCCTATTCCTTAGAAAGTGAGTACAGCAAAAAAAAAAAGTGCTCACTTTCCTCCATTGAATAGAAAATAATTCCATAAAAAGCAAATAGAAAAACTACAAAAAGAAGGTTATTCTCCAACTTACAGCAGACAGTTTCAGCCTGAGGACCCACACTTGAAAAACAGGACACATGATAGAATACAGGTGCAGGAGTATCTTTAGAACGTGCATTCCGCACATAAACATGGGCTGCCAGGTAGCAAACTGCTGAAGCGATTTAATTGGAATTATTCATTTAAGACAGAGATTTGTTTTCGGAACAGTTTAGCAAGTCTCTTTTTCTCATTCCAGCTGATGTATTATGTCTTTGCTAGGTTAAAACTTCTAGATATGGAATTAATTATATTAGATGTTTTGGCACTCTGAACTCTGGCAGACAGCATGGTTTGTACAGTTGTCTTTGTTTTGTAAACGTGCACTTTTCAAATGCTTCCAGAAAAGATGACGACTTTCATGAGGGAAAAATTGACAAGAATAAATAAAAACACTTATGGAAACAATTCAGAAGAGCTGTAGCGTGGTTACAAAAATAACTCAACTAGCTCTCTTCTATTGCACTATTGTTTTTAATGGGGCCAGAAGAAAGACAGGAATATACGTGCAACTAATAGACACAAAGTTGCATAAAAAGAGACACCTGCACCCACCGAAGACAGATCACGAATCACAGAATCAAAGTATGCATACACAACTGTGAATAATCTGCCACTGAACAAAGTTGGTAGAGGAAGTGGTGTTTCTATAGGTGTGCCCATACACTGCAACGTTAGTTTAATTGTTTTTATTAGGTTTTTTAAAAACAAATATTAAATGCAGTATTATAATGCAACAAGCTTTTTTGCACTACATACATTATGAGAGATTGATTCCGCATCTTTAAACTTAAAAAAAGATAACATTTGGAATTAACTACTTGGGTTTGTCTTGGGGAAGTCCAACTTGGAAGGGGTGGAGGAAAGAGGAATATACGAGCGGAAAACCTAATTAGACAAATCAGGGGATAGAGGGGGTGCTTGCTAGAGGGCCATGAGTAAGTAGTATGAAGCCAGGTCCTAATGTTGGCCCAGATCAACCATATGTCTTGTTATTATCTATCAGAGGAGGACACAGGAGGAGTAGACTGGTGTGAGATGACAGAGGGGTACTCTGCTATATGCTCTTTGAATTGTATTAGCATGGTGTCCCAGGCTGCTGCTATGAGACGTTTTCTTATTCTTCAGGCTTCTTCACAATGCAGCGCAGTACTTTCTGCTTCACCCTGATGGAGCAAGCTCTATTCCATTGTAGAAAGGTTTGGGGCTGTTGTGCACACCAATGCATACTTAGTATGCTCTTGGCTAAAAGAAGAGTTAAATTAGCAAAGCGTATCCGCACCTTGAAACTTTTCTTCCTTGGAAAAATACCCAGCCCTGTAGCTTCCCATGAGTTGAGTGTTGTTAGCTCTGTAACTGTAGCTAATAGGGCATGTACCGATTGCCAGAAACTGGCAATGTCCATGCACTCCCAAAGCTTGTTCCTAAAGTCAGCTGACAGCACTCGGCATCTAGGGCAGGCCCGTTCAGCTGATGAGAACATACAGTTTATTCGAGAAGGTGTGACATAAGCCCTATGAAGAATCATAAACTGTATGTTCTTAAATTGTGCACTTCTAGAGCTAGTATGAGTGCTGGCATCCATTCTGTGTCATGTAGTGGCCGCACTAAATCCTCCTCCTATTCCTGACGAAGTTGGCTGAGAGAGATCCCAGCATGATCCCTAATGGCTCTGTAAAACCACATGATTAGGTGTCGACCTGTTCCCAAGGTGTGTAACGCATGTATCACTGCGTGTGTTCGTGGTTCTGTGTCCACTGCACCCCACAGCCTCCTGAGGGCTCCTAATAAGTGTTCATGTAGTAGAAGTTGAGTTGGAAGTATGCTATTTTCCTTACATAGCTGATCAAATGTAAGTAAATGGCCTTTCTGAAACAAATCCAAACACTACGTCAATGGAATGCTCATACCAGGTTGCTAATTGATCAGCAGTAAAGTGTCCCTGGGGTCCTGGTAGGCCTTGTAATGGCATGACTGGAGAGTAAGGGATTGTACATTTCGGAAGCCGAAAGACTTGTGTCAAGCACTTGCGAGCTATCCAAACATGTGGGTTACAATAACGATGCAGCTTATTAGTTGGACGAAGAATTTGTTGTATGACATGCGGGGGCAGGTGGCCATCTCCCGTACTAGTTTCAAAAAGATTATTTCCAGATAGCCATCTGGCCACCCATTGCAGTTGTGCTGCAAGATAATAAGCCTCAAAGGATGGTGCTCACGGCCCTCCACCCTCCCACTGTTAACTGAAGCTTATTTAGGTCAACCTTATGTTGCCCATTGCCCCAGAGTAAATCTCCCAGTGCCCGGTCTAAGTCAAGAAAGAATCGTCACTTGGGAAATACTGGAACGTTAACAAAGTAATATAATAGACGAGGAAGGACTACCATTTTTGAAAGGGCTACTCTACCCGCCAGGGCCAATGGTAATCGATGCCCGCTGTAAGTTACCATCCAATAGATCTTGTTGAGAATTGTTAGACCTGGCGTTTTCAGCGGGCATTATCCTCAGACTTTTTGCTTTTTTGGCCTCCTGTTTCTGACCTGTTTTTGTTGGTTTTATAACTCTGGGCGCTTTATCACTGCTGATCAGTGCTAAATTGCATATGCTCTTCATGTAAATTGTGTTTATGGATTGGTGTTCCCATGTTTGGCATTTTTGACTTACTATAAGCCCCTAGTACAGTGCACTGTGTGTGCCCAGGGCCTGTAAGTCAAATGCTGCTAGTGGGCCTGTAGCACTGATTGTGCCACCCACACAAGCAGCCTCTTAAAAGGGTCTCAGACCTGTCACTGCAGTGTCTGCACGTAGTTCCTGCTGCCATGTCAACCTGGCAAGTGCACCCACTTGCCAGGCCCTAACCTTCCCTTTTCTTACATGTAAGACACCCTTAAGGTATTCCCAAGGTACCACTGTGGGCATGGTGCAGTGTATGTTAAAGGTAGGACATGTACTGGTGTGTGAGACATGTCCTGATAGTGAAATACAGTGTATTTCGTTTTTCACTATGGAAAGGCTATCTGTCCCATAGGATAGAAGGGGAGTTTATTTATAACATCTTATAAGTATAACTTCCCATTGGGACCAAGTAGGAAGATGGAGTTTTGTATGCCTGAACTCAGAATATAAAAATGCATCTTTTAGTAAAGATGATTTTTATATTGTGTGTTTGAAAATACCACTTTTAGAAAGTGGGTATTTTCTTGCTTATAGAAATACAAAAAGATATGCCATTCCTAGCTGCAAGAAAAAGAGGAATAGGGGAACCAGTTTTTTAGTGGTCATGAAGTGCAGGGAGAACAGGCGGTTCCTCCTGTTGGAATTTAGGGCCCTCCCACACCCGGCTGGGTGTCATGCTTCATTATAGGGCTGCTCCTCGTCAGGTCGGCGCTGCAATACCTGACGGGCTCCCTATGAGGGGCTCTTTGGCAGAGATCTTCTATTCCAAATTGCCGTATGGTGCCGTGGGGGTGAGGGGCCTAAACAGTGTAGATGAGTGAGTGTATTTTCTTGCTTAGCCATCCTGAGTGCCTCTGCTGGTTTGTGGATTGACTGTCTGACTTTGGAGTGACAGGGGCTGGGGATGGGCATTCTCTCAGACAGCCACTGGGGGGGTTGGGGCGTGTCCTGCCTTTCCTGAATGAGTCAGGGCTGGGCTGAATACACTTGGGCTGCTTTTAAAGTAGTGGGAGGAGATTTCCCTGCACCTGAGTAGGCCTGGTCTGCCTTACACAATGCCATCTCCACCTCCTGCCAGGAAGCTGGCTCAGAGAGGACAGAACTGGTTTGGACTGAGCACAGAGCCTCTCTGCCACCAGAGAACAAAGAGAAATTGAGTATAAATATATGGGCCCAGATCCCAGAACTTTAGATTACTTCTTGACTCAAGATGAACCTCTGCCAAGGAGATGAGCTGGGTAAAGTGAAGAAGAAGAACTTCCCCTTTGCTGTGTGCTGTGTGGGGTTGGCCAGCAGTGGTTGTTTCTACCAAGGAGAGGACCAAACCTTTTCTGTGTGGTGTGTATCCTGCTTGAAGAAGAGCTCCAAGGGCTTGGTGTAGAGCTTGCCTCCAGATCTAAACTTTCAGGGACACAAAGACTTAATTTCCTCTGTCCTTCTGCACCTGGAACTGCTCTTTCAGCTGCCACAGAGGGAAATAGCAACACCAATGCCGGCAAGCAATGCCGTGACCTGCAATGAAGCCGTGGGCACCGCTCGTGAAGTGTATGATGCACTGCCCTGACTTACACCGCAGACCGACACTTGCTGATGCTGCACCGTACCGACTCAGATGCCGTGAGTGAGCCGCTGCCTGCACCGGAGCTGAGGGCACTGCTCATGACGCTCACGACGTGCCCCCCGACTCACACCACAGCCCCGACCTCACCGACACCAGCGCTTCATCATCGCAGAGCCGATACCTGATGTGGGTGACCTCCCGAATCCATCAACCCCGCATTGTCGTAAGGAACTGACTCTTGGATGCCACCACAATGTCACCTCCCCGGCAACAGTAAGGAACGGTCGCCTCACCTCCCCTGAATCGCAGTAAGGAACCAAAGTCTCAACTCCCCTGTGGTCGTAAGGAACCAACGTCGCCCGACGCCAACGAAGCATCACCTCTCCGACGCTGTGCACCGTCTTTGTTTTCATCGTTTACCAAGGTACTGTTCTTTGGGATCCGTGTGACTTTGGGACCTCGCGGTCGGTGCTGTACTTTGGGATTTTCAGCTGTCATAACGTTGTAATAGCCCCTGGTGAAGCTATTTGTTGCTACAAGCTTTATTTTTGTGAATAACCTATTTTTGGTGATATCTTGATACATGTATGGTGGATTTTCGTCATTTTGTTCTTGTTTTGTTTAGATAAAGATTTCCTATTTTTCTAAACTGGTATGGTGTTCATATTTAGGGGCATATTCACAAGGAGCTATCGCCGAATTAACGGCACTTCATTGCAGCCAAAGTCGTGATAAATTTACCTCCCCATTCACAAGCCGGTGTTAACAGCCCACAGCACCAGTTCACCCGCGATAGCAGCCGCAAAAAACATCGCCACAGAGGACCCCCGCAAATATCGCAAATGAGATGCAGAGTGGGCGTTCCCGTGCCAAAATTCGAGACAATATCACACCTCAACATTCACAACGACCAGCCACATCAGCGATAAGAACACAAAACAGGCGATAAGGCGCGGTAGTCGCAGGTATTTAACACCTGCCTCAAGCAGGTGTAAAGACGGATGTCTACCTGCAGTAGGCAACGGAGTCCCACACACAGCCATACCCGAAGGACAAACGACGCCATGGAGCTACTCTACATGCAGCTCGGAGCCCCAACAGGGCCACAACACCAACCGCCACCAACCCCTGGACCGCCAACACCCCCAGGACCCGGACCCACCCCCCCCAGACCACCACAGAGGCAGCGTAGAGTAAGACAGCGGACCTACCGAAAATGCACCACTCTCACAGACCTAACGCCCGCGGAAGTCATTGCCCACTACAGGCTCAAAAGGACAACCATCCTCCGCATCCTGACCCACATCGCCCACAGGCTGACGGTCCCAACACAGCGGAGAACAAACATACCTCCGCAGACAAAGCTGCTGGCAGTGCTGCACCTGTTGGCCTCTGGGACCTTCCAACCAACAACTGCCAGAGTCGGAGGGGTCTCACAGCCAGCCCTATCAAAGTTCATCACACCCGCCCTGGATGCCATCATCAGCTTCATACCCCAGTACCTTCACTTTCCCAACACTGCGAACAGGAACAGCTGGAGACTAAGCAAGGCTTCTACGCCATTGCCGGATTCCCGGCCATGTTGGGGGCAATCGACTGCACACATGTCCCACTGGTGCCCCCTGTGGATACTGCACACCACTACCGCAACAGGAAGCA
Source organism: Calotriton arnoldi (assembly GCA_963921515.1). Taxonomy (NCBI): domain Eukaryota; kingdom Metazoa; phylum Chordata; class Amphibia; order Caudata; family Salamandridae; genus Calotriton; species Calotriton arnoldi. The sequence continues at coordinate 1,664,874 of CAWUFW010003234.1, forward strand.
CACGCATTCCATCAATGTGCAGGCAATAGTGGACAACCGAGGAATGTTCACCAATGTCGTCGCCAACTACCCAGGCATTGTGCATGATTCCTTCATCTTCCGACAGTCCATCATCAACCAGTGCTTCCAGGATGGCACATATGGAATGGGACTGCTCGTTGGTAAGTACCAAATCAACACACCACACATCCCACAGCCACCAACACACAAAGCACAACTGTGGGGATGCACACGTGACCTAACCACATCCGACATGTCAAACTACACGACCACCTACCAGATACGACTACACCACTCCATGGTCATCCTGGGCTACCCCTGCACCCAATACAGACTTCACATGGCACCACAGCCACACAACAGCTGAACGTGTGGAGATGCGGAATGCAGCCATGACACATGTGAGGCACTGCTCTGCCCTCATGACCCTACCCCAGTCTCCCGCAGGTCAGTGTCCCGTGGTGGTGGGCCCGTATCGGCCGCTGTGCATCCGGGGCGACTAGCCCTGTGCGACATGAGTCATCCCCCCTTGTAGTTCTGACATTGCATGTCTGTGTGCCTGACGACTGTTGGTGTAGTTGCCAGCACCAGCTACTCCCTGAGGGCTGGCTTACACTCACCCCACACACAGCCAGCACAGGCGTCACTGAATTGGTGGGCCTGCCATCACATCCTGCCGAACCAAGTATTGACTCTTTTCTCCCTGCACTGTCACAGGTGATCAGGGATATGCACTCTGCCCTTGGATGATGACACCCCTCCGGGACCCAAACACACCCACCCAGAGGCAGTACAATGCGGCCCACATACGCACCAGGGGCATCGTTGAACGCACATTTGGCGTGTTGAAGTCACGTTTCAGGTGCCTGGACGGCACTGGTGGGAAGCTCCTGTACAGCCCGGACGTCGTGTGCAAGATGATCGTTGCATGTTGTGTGTTGCACAACATCTGTGTTCACACCAGGGCCCCATGGATCCCAGTTCCAGAGGTACCGGACGATGATGGTGGTGATGGGGCAGGTGGCCCACATCCCACTGCAGCTGCGGCAGGAATGGCCCGTAGGGACTCCATCATTGACACTTACTTCTCATGAGCACGTCACATTGTGACCGTCCGTGGCATTCATGGGACAGTAGTAGATGTCCAATTGCACTGCATGTGTGAATAAAACATATTTGCAGGTCACAGGTTGGAATTGTACATTGTCATGTTACATGTCCCTGGGGTTTCAGATGTGATTTGCCATGTTGTGCACATTTTCCGAACCAGTTGTGTCCTGTGTTCAGTTGTGGAGGTGTTGCTGTTTGTACCGGGATGTTGTCACTGTCGGGGTGCACTTCTGCTTATGTGCGTATGCTGCACGGTGGGTGTGTCGCTCCTGCGGCTCTGATTTGTCTGCCACTGGTCTCTTTCATGTGGTGTGCCTGTAGGTTCTGTTCTTCCACGGTGCGTGGATGTTGTGATGTGCATGTTGTCCTCTGCAGTTGGCCAGGGTGCATCCGTGGTACTCCGCTGTTGATGTATTTTGTTCTGTGGCATTTTTCGTATGCTGTTCTTGTGCTTTTTCCCGCATTGCGCGTGAGTATTGCTGCCCTCGCGCTGGTTGTCACTGTTTTCTTATCGCGCTTTGGCCCATCGCAGCTTTTTTCGCGTTGTGGTTTGTGTTTTTATCTCCGTCGAGGTGGTTGTATCGCGAGCATTGGCCGCGGTGTCGGCCAACTATCGCATGCTACCGCCTTGATGTGAATTCCATGTTGACACGGGGTTATTTTCCCGTGATAGGCTGCGATATTGAAAGTTGCGTTACGCTACTCTTGCGGAAGTTATCACACGTTCTTGTGAATATTCCCCTTGGTGTTTTCACTGTATTACTCTATGTGTGCAAAAAATGCTTTAGACACTGCCTCTGAGATTAGCCTGTCTGATTGTACCAAGCTACGAAGGGGGTGAGCAGGGGTTGTCTAAGGGCGTAACTCCCTTACCCTGACTAGAAGCAAGGGTCCCTACTTGGTCAAAAGTGCAAACCATTGCCATTTCTAACAAGAATGATAAAGGCGTAACCCATATGTATTCGTGCACATGTACAATTAATTTCCCACTCTAACTGTCCACACAAACTTAATCCCAAAAAAGAAGGTGTTACTACAGAATTGATGCTGACAAAAGGTATTGGGCAATTTCACAATTTGTGGGGGAGGATATGATGGAATTTCTGCATGTGTTCATTTTTTTTATGTGAACAAAACGGGGAAATATGCAAATGAAAGGATTCCATGAGACTTAACCTATGAATTGACCATCTTGTAGACAAGCCATGGGCTTTGGGCCAGCTGTGCCTTCAAAGCAATTAAGCTAGTCCTGTATGTCTGGAGGTTTTGAAAATCAGGAAACATTGTGGTAATCTATGCAAGTAAAAGACAAATATCTAGGGCTAACTAGATCACCGAGGCCACCGCTGCAAGATCCCTTTTAATGCCGATGGGGCCAGTGTCAACAATTACTTAACCCAACATAATTAGCACAGACCCGCTACATTTTATCCAAGGAATCCAGCGAACCCCCCCCAGGTGAAACTCAGGGGGAGAATGAGAATTTGCCAGAGGATACGGATCTGAACTATGGATTTTCAGGGTAATTCCACATTTGTCAGCTGAATCTGAGGGTGCAACTTGTAGCCTCATTAACTCAGCTCCTGGAGTTAATGGTATCCCTGGCATTGGTAACTCTGGGAGATTGGGAGGGGGTGGGGGGCTGGGACCCAAATCAAGATTACTCATAATGAATCCCTAAATGCTTAATTAATTGGACGGGGGATTCTGAAAATTTGGACACTCCTGCCATGATGATGAATCTCCATGAATTCAGACCAATGCCTAGGCTTACGAGAGCAGGCAGCAGCAGCCAGCACATTCATTGCACACGTGTATAGCAGTGAGACATGGTCAAACGTAGTGACATTGTGTTTGATTTTCTACCGAAGTCCAAACACGGATTCAGACCTCCTGAAACTGCCACGAGGTTGGACTTTGGTGTGTTATTTTGTGGTTGAAAAATGAAGAGAGGGTAAGGGGGGAGACACCAGCTATGTCACTTGTCTTCATTTAAATTGTGCGTTATCTGCATTTTCAAAATATTCGCTTAGACCTTGACTGTGCAGTGGATTCTTAAACGTGGGCGAGATAAATGGTTTTTACTTTCTCACATTAACGTTTACAAGTGGAAACCTTTGGTGGTCTGATTATTCAGAATGGATTTTGAAACTCCTATTATTTCAGGAGCATATGCATTAAGATGACTGACATGAAGCACCGTAGAAGATGTGCTGCATTCAACACGAGCACGTGCCGAGGGCACCATTATGTGACGCTCGAGTCCGTGCAGAGGCTGCACACACAATCCTCTTGTTCACAAGGTATGAGCAGCATTATGAAACACAGCAGTAAGGCCATGGGCTATTTATTTTGCTGTACTTGTTTAATTAACCCTTTTAATCGATCCCTTGTTCAGCTGTCCACAATCAAGGTAACTGGGTTGTTGTTTTTTTCCGCGGGGCGACATGTGCTTGCTGCTGCCATTGCTATGACTAGTTTAACAGTGTAAGATATTTTTTATTCGCTTTGTATAAGCCACTTTTCATCTATTTAGTTCAGATGTGTCCTTAGATATTACAAGCCCCATGACTGATGGGTTTGACACTACATTCATGTTTTAAACAGCAATTAATTGTTTGAGTCCTGCCAAGATTACCTCATCCATCCTTAGTAGACCATATTAAATGCTTTACGGCATTGCTTTTCGTTTAAATGCAAAATTCATAAAAATGTCACTGTTCTTTCAAAAATAGTTGAAGTTTGCCTCCTCTCACCTTGCTACTGTTAGCTCCCCTTCGGGGGCCACGAGGCAAGCAGAGGCTACTGGACCTAAACCATGGGGATTGAGGCTGCTTGCAACTGATGTCTAGGGGCCCCATCCTACCACGGCTCTGCAAATTGGGCAAAGTACAACCCTCCTACACTTGACTTTCAGGGTAGCAAGGATGACCAATCACAGACTTCTCAGGGGGTTTGAGTGTGTGGGTGCAAAACTGTATCCCAAAATTTAGACACCCAAATGTTTTGACACCCCAAAATGTTACATCATCCAATTTTTCCACAAGTTGAGTTAAAAGTTAAGGCATCCCTTAAGAATCGATTGGCAGAGTAAAACAATTCAAATAAATAATGGGGCCCACTAAATAACTGAGTTCTAGTTCAGCAGAAAGCGAAGGATTTTATTACAAAATAAAAAAAATGATACAGAAATAAAGCCAAAAAGGCTGTCAGATGGAGAGTTCTACAGAGTATGCAAAATCAGAATTATTCTAAGACCCAAATGAGCAGCACAATCAAAAGAAGTTGGACAGCATCCCTAGTAGAACAGGAAAGTCTTCTGGTTCACCCTCAAATACCCAGGAGTTCTTATGCACAATTCTCCCGCAAGAAATTAGTAAGACTTCAATATAATCATGGTCTGAGCAAAAAACATAGTGGCATATTATCAAGAACGGCGATAAAATTATCACCGCTTTAGCTGCAGGAAACTGCCGCTAAAGCGGTGATAAGGGGCTTGATAATATGCCCTATAGAATTCCAATAGAAGCCCAGGTTCTGGTGTGAAGGACATCAAACCTGGGCTTCTATTGAAATTCTATAGGGCATATTATCAAGCCCCTTATCGCCGCTTTAGCTGCAGTTTCCTGCCGCTAAAGCGGCGATAATGTTATCGCCGTTCTTGATAATATGGCCCATAATCTCTTTGGCAAACCAGAATACAGGGAAAAATACACATCATCACCTTAGCACATGAGCACCATCTGATTTCAAAACATTTATTCAGCACCCAGTGGCCCAATTCACAAAGGTAAAATAAGACAAAAGTCTAATTTTCGACTTTCGGTATTCACAAAGGGCATTCGCTACTCTTTGTGAATACCAAAAGTCGTAAAGTTCAACTTTTGGTATTCACAAAGGGCATTTGCGAGTAGTATGCCCTTTGTGAATACCGAAAGTCGTAAAGTTAGACTTTCGTCTCATTTTACATTTGGGAATCAGGCCCTATATGTTAATACCATCCGGAGATATCCTAACTAATATGAAACATTTATACAATGGAACTTTCAGCGAATAAATGGATTCAGAATGGAATGGAAAACAGCGAAGAAAAATTGATAATGTTTCAAATCATATCAAACAGGAGAAAGTTCATTGAATGCAATGCAATCACAACAGTGAAATTAAACCAATATATGTCAGTCTGACTGTGCACTGCGTACTCGGTAGGCAGAAGTTGCTCGCAGGAGGTGAGGCGGAAACAAGAGTGAGTGACAGTGATGTCATCCATCTTGTCTAAGATGGTGTTTGACAGAAAATGGGACATAATTATAACACATTAATAAACACACTTCTGTTCATCATTTAAAATGTATTTGAACTGCATTATTAATTCAGCCTATATCTGAAGAATCAAAGGAGAAAAGTCATATTCATTGTCATTATTAATGCACAAAATATAAACCAGCAAAACAATCTCACCATTCCTACCTGTGATTACATTATAATTACTAATATAATTAATAAAACGTATTTATTCACCTACTCGATTCTTCAACATAACTTTTTGCTTCTTTCTGGAATTTTCGTCCACCATCTTTAGCTGGTTGTAGACACAATCCTTGATATTCTCCATCTGACTGGTTTCAGACATTTTTCTCTTTAATGATTTCGATTTCCCCTTATATTTGAAATGTTTTGACACCCAGAAACTTTTAACAGGAGAAACAAAATAATTACGCAAATCATTATAATTATTACTGGGGTTAGCATTAGGCGAAGAGTTCACCCTCCCAAATTGTCATTTCACTCACCAACCTTTCTAAAAACCCTATCTAACCAACCCATGATCCTACAACTTTCTATAAGCCATGCAGTTCAAAAGATTGAACCTCACAATAACTGTTAGTTAGATTCATTATGTAAGTATTAATTTTGGGACTGTTTTCAGAATTTCTTATCTTTTAGTACTTTTCAAGCATTGCCTTCCTTCTCAAGAAGGATATCTAATGCTAAGTGGTTTTGCATAAACATAGCCCTAATAGGCATTAATTCTGTATTTATTTGAGTTATTGCTCCTGCAGCACCTAAAGCAGGTTTAGCCACTAAAGTAGACAACCATATTATCTTCACATCATTCATAGCCACATCTGTAGGAGAAATAATAGCACCTAATATATCTAAAACTACCTGTTCAAAACCTCGCTTCATTCTCCTCAGGCCAACTGCATCCTCCATTTCACTTATATGGTAGACTCTAGGAAACACCAAAGCAAACTAATAGGATCCAACCCAATTTCGTGGTCAATTAAAATAGGCATCTTATCACACCATTATAAATCGCTCACAGAAATGTCTCTCCACCAATGAAATAATCCCCCTTCAAAACATTTCACACACGCTCTCTACCACAAATGCAACCTTGCCACCTTTGTAAGGTTCACACTGTACCATGCACATTTCACCTCTTATTTCTTGTTCCAGTCTCAGTCTGGGATGAAAATTCAACATTTTAAATTTTTCCTCTTCCTTGGTTTGTTCTCTTGTAGCCTCTTCATCTCTCCAATCTCTCACAATCTTTACTCTTCTCTCATTATATACCCTAATAAATTCATTTTCTTCTGTACTCAGACTACACACATACCCCTGTTTAGCAGTTTTCATCTCATGCTTGATTTGTACAATTATTCTTTAAGAACTACCATTTTGAATACCTTGATTGGTTCATGGTTATTAAATATGGTAGGAAGAAAAGTACACACAAAACAATTCTTAACCCGCATAGCTGAATATTCATGTACTATTTTAGTATACATGTTATCTTTGTTTGTAGCAATTATTTTATTGGCAGAAATAAAGCACAAAAAAACAACAAAAGATACGAGGACATGCAAGTCCAACAGAGATCCATGGTATAATACAATTGGTGAACGCAAGACGAATAATACATGTTATCTTAAAATCCTCTAACTAAACTTTCCCTATTATTGATCATGTTAGGTTTCACTTCATTATATACTGTAGTTAATTCAACCCTTGTGGAAGCATTTCCCACTGGAAATAGTAAACAAAACAACAGGCTAACTAGAAGCAGTAACAATGAAGCTCAAAAATTCGAAATTAACAAAACTTTTCTTTAAAGCAATAATAAGTTTTGTTAGAAAGTGGATTTCTGATTGACACAGGTATGCAACCCAATCCTAATCAGGGTAATTCACAGACATACCCTAAATTAACCTGTTCTCACCCTCTGATAGCTTGGCACAGAGCAGCCAGGCGTAACTCAAGAGGGAATGTGTAAAGTAGTTGAGCACCCCTTTAAACAGTAACACAGTGAAAACACCACAAAAATACTCCATGCCAGGTTAGAAAACTAGAGGACAATTTTATAAATAAACCAAGACTAAAATGACAAAACCCCAACAAGTAGAAGTCGAGATCTGAATTTTTAAAGAATAAATGTAAAATAGCACTAAGAAGCAATAAGCGCTTAAATGGTTTATCTTGTCGTGCTGGACCGGGGCAAAGACAAAAGTTCAGGCCAACCATGAAGGAGCGTGGGCCGGGTACAGGGATCAACTTGGGCCCGCTGAACAAAGTACCTTGATCCGGCATGCGTCGTCGTCGATGAAAATGCATAGTGCAGGTGAAACGATGCATCGTTATTGACCCACGCAACTGCAGTGATGCATTAATTCAGAGTGTGAGGCACTGGTTCCAAAATTGATGTGCGGCTGCTGCTCCCGCAGTAGGCAATGCATTGATTTGAAAGGTGATGCACTGGTTCCATAGGTGATGCACCCTGTCTGCTCCATGCAACGACGAGGATGCACTGGTTCTGACTCACACAAAGGTGGAGAAGCACAAGTTACGATGAGGATGTGTGGGCTCTCGATGTAGAAGCACCTAAAGCCTTACTTCCAAGTGTCCAGGACTGGGGTGGCACCACTTGGCACGGAAGACTCACAGCTTGTAGAGTCCAGATGCAGATGCAGGTAGTTGAAGTCTTTGATATCCCTGAGACTGAGAACAGGAGGCAAGCGTACCAGCCTTTGAAGTCACTCTGGGTTCAAGTGATGCAGGTCCAGTCCTTCTCACCCAGGCAGGAGAACAGCAGGCAGCAGGTCAGCTCAGCAAGGCAAGTACACAGGTAGGTAAGAGTCCAGCAAAGCAGCAGTCCAGCACAGTGGCAGTCCTACGGGCAGCAAAGCAGTTCTTCTCCCTGGCAGAGTGGTCACAGGTCAAGAAGGGTACTGAAGTCATGGTGTCAGAGGTCCAGTACTTCTACCCAGTTGTGCCTTTGAAGTTGGGGAGATTTCAAAGAAAGCTTTGAAGTGCACGGAGGTCCTCCCTTCCTGCCCTGGCTCGATACTCACTCCAAGGGGGTAGGCAGCCCTTTATTTTTGAACAGGACACAGCATATTAAGTTGTAAGTGGGGCAGTGCTCAGATCTACCCCCTGAAGCCAGGTAATGGCCCATTATGGCCCATCAAGTCACACTTAAGCTCCTATTGTGTGTGGCTGTCTAGAGGAAATGCTCAAAGCCCAGCTGTCACATACCCCAGACATTTATTCAGTGACAGGCAGCAGGCACCAAATGGCTGAAGTGAGAAAGTGTTAACTTTCATAAAGTGGCATTTTCAAAAGTACGATTTAAATTCTGACTTTTCCATAAGTTGTGATTTAGAATTGTGAGTCCAAACTTCAAAATGTTATCTCTTCACAATTGGTAATTACACTTATATAATGTAATACGGTAATACCAATGTTATCCTATAGGAGAGATAGGCCTTGCAGTAGTGAAAAGCAAATTTTACAGTTTTTCACTACCAGGACATATAAATCTTAAAAGTGCATGTCCTACTTTTTATATACACTACACTCTGCCCTTGGGCTGTCCAAGGCCTACTTTAGGGGTGACTTTTATGTATTAAAAAGGTAGGTTTAGGCCTGTAGACATGGCAGTTTAAAACTGTACACGCGGGCTCTGCAGTGGCAGGCCTGAGACATGGTTGAGGGCCTACTGAAGTGGGTGGCACAATCAGTGCTACAGGCCCACTAGTAGCATTTAACTTACAGGCCCTGGGCACATGTAATGCACTTTACTAGGGACTTATAAGGAAATTGAACATGCCAATTGGCTATAAGCCCAATGTTTCCATGTTTAGAGGAGAGAGCAGATGCACTTTAGCACTGGTAGGCAGTGGTAAGTGCTCAGAGTCCTAAGGCCAACAAAAGAGAGGTCAGAAAAAAAGGTGGAGAAAGGTAAAACTTTTGGGGTGGTCCTTTAGAGAGGACCATTTAACTCTGAGCTTTTTATTTTCTTCCTATTTCTTTAAAGCAATAATCAAAAAAATCTCAAAAATAATCTCCTCTTTTTCTTTTTGAGATCTTTCAGTTCATGCTCTCAACAAATTTCTTTCCTTTGATGTAATTCGGCAAAGCTCAAATTTCACAGTTTTTAAATCTCTTAAAGTGGTTCTTTTCCTTCTTCTGGTTCCTTTTTAACTCACTTTCAAAACTGTACTGGTAGAGGGCGTAGCTTTCACGCCAATCAAGGTGTTGGCAGATTTGTGAGCTCTATTATTATGCAGTGCTTGCTTCTTTTTAAAAAAAGCCTTTCTCCCTACTTCTGGAGGCTCTCTTTGGTCCTGTTTCACCTCGCAACATGTTGGCACTTATGTGGGACTCCCTCCAGTGATTTCTGATGTCCTCTTTTTGACAGACTGGTGAGGTGTTTCCTGGTCACTATGTGAGTGGGCATCATTTTGTGCAGTACATCTATTGTGTGTTCTCCACATGGAGAAATTCAGGCATACCTCATGATATTTTCTCTCACTGTTGGTACTCTAAATGATCCTTCTGAATTCCTATGGCCACTTCTACTTTTATATTTTCTTGGATTTATACCAATTTTACCAGCATTACACGGAGTTTCCTTTTTTTTTTTTTAAAAAGGGCTTTTTACCTACTTCTGGGTGTGTGTAATTCTGTGGGATTCCCTTCTGTGATTCCTGACATTATTTTCTTGGTAGACTGGTGAGGTGGTTTCTGGTCTATTCAGAAGCAGGCTCTATTTTGTGCAGTGTGTCACCTGCGTTTTCTTCAAGGAGAGTTTCACACATACTACAAGGTATCTTTTTTCACTGTTTGTCTCCTAATGCTCCTTCTGGATTCCTTTTGCCCAATTAGAATTTATTTTCCTGTATGTATGCTTTTTCATCATGAAATTATTATATGAACACCATTTTGGGTGATGCCTGTTCCCCACATGACTGCCTCCTCCGCTCTCCTCTTACAGCAACGTTTCCTACTTTTTCATCACATTTGGTTATTTTTGCTGAGCTACTTTAATATCCTGCTGAAACATTGCTTTGTGGTCTGGGCTACATTTTATGGGCAGAATAAAATCCTTAAAGAAGTTATCTCCAGCTCAAGATGGCAAGCCGAGGCTAAGACTATCTCATCTGGTACGAAATCCATTAGGGCTAAAAAATGATCTTCCTTCACCTATCATATCCTCTAGCAAACCAGTTTTGGATACTATACTTGATGAGGTGCCTTCAGCCTTTTATGAGTGCCACTAATGAGAATCTGCAATAGATTGAAGATAGATGAATTACTATGGAGGGCAAAATGGTTGAACTGTAACAGAGTGTTAGTTCTGTTCAGGATCTGTCTACAAAAAATCAACTACTGGAACAAGAGATCCGGAAACTCAAACTTCACACAGAGGATTTGGAGAACAGGAATTGTCGCAATCATCTTCATTTGTATGGTCTGCCTGAAGCTCTTTTGGGTCCTAATCTTCTTGAATTCTTAAAGAAATTCCTTTCAGACCTGCTCACATTTCCTATTGTTCCTCCTCCTAATTTGTAATGGATGCATCATTTAGGTCAGCGAAATCCTCACTTCTCCAAACCTTGAGACATCGTTATGCTTTTGCTAGAATTAACAGACCTTCTTCGTGTCTTGAAAGTGAGTAAAGACAAAAGATGAGTTGTCTGGTCTGATCATATATACTTATATCTCAAGCTATTTCTGATTTAACTAATGCTAGAAGTAAGGAATTTCATAACCTGAGGCCCCAAAATGAGACTCTTAAATATATGTTATGGCATTCTTCATCCCAGCTTATGTAAGATAACCTAAGAGGGCACAACAAAATCTTTTGATGATCTTGTTAAACTGAAAATGTTTCTCCAGAACATTATTTCACATGAAGCCTTAAGATGTTTTATTTTCTTGTCTTTTCTTATAATGCCTTTCATTTTCTCTACTTCTTTTATTTATGGTCTGTCAACAATCTTGATATGGCGTTGACACGTCTCATACCAATCTTTACTAGAGCAGGCATGGATGCTTATCCTTGATCTGTATCCTCTGTTTTCTGTGGGTGTGTAAGGAAATGCCTCTTTTTCATTGCTCACCCCGAAGTTTAAGACTGATGCTGCTGTTTTTTCGACTCTGAAAGTGCACTGAGGCCTGCTAACCAGACCTTAGTGACAGTGTGACAGTGCTCTAACCGATTACAAAGTGTATGTTCAATTAGCTCCCCCCAATTGCCACAAGCTGACTTACTTATAGGTCCACAGTATAACATACCAAGGGTACCCAGGGCATAAACGTTGGAGTGCCCACCCAGGGCTGTAGTACTGATTGTGCCACCCTGTGTGTGACAAAGTTCAAAATGGCCCCCAGCCTGCCACTGCAGCCTGAAAGAACAGTTTTAAAAGTGCAAGTTCGACTTTGGCATTTAAGACAATGGCAAAGTCCCCACTTCACTTAACAATATATATGTTTTCCCTAAGGAAGGCCTATGAATACGTAAGGCAGGGAGCTGTCTCTTATTAAGTAGGACATATACTTTTAATATGTCTTACCAGCAAAACTCCCAAATTGTCATTTTGCTGTGGACATTTAGTAACCCCATTGGTAACACTGAGTTACTGGTTGACCTCTTAGTTTGGCTAACTTCTGAATGGGACTACTAAAATGGGCACTTTAAGGTATCAAATTAATTGTGGCATTAAATCTGACTTGATGCTCAAATTGCATTTAATGTCACTTTTTAGGAAAGGCAACTTTTGGAAAGTCGCCCCTCTGTTGCCCAGTTTTTCCAATGGCCCGCATAGTTGATGGCTACCAGACAGCCTTCTGCTCTACTGGGGAGTAGTGTGAAAGACTCCCAGGCTCTGGAACAATAGTAGCCTGCTACAGAGGGACATCAGGAACAGACAGAGGAGACCAGTGGACAAACCGGTTTTTCCATGGGCGTGTACCTCACAGGTAGCCACACCTTTAGGGTAACCTCCAAGGAAGGGTTCAGACATCCTAAGAGTTGGCAGAATAGTACACTGTGATTGACAGATGCCACATATAGCCAATAGGGTTCACAGGGCTAGATGGATCCTGATAGTCGATTGGCTAGTGACTGCATCATCCCCAGGGCATAAAAATGGCACCCTTGGCATCCTGAACCTCAGATTATGATGGTCCTGGAGAAAGAACCAAAGAAGGACTGCCCTACTGACCACTGGATCTGGCAAAGAGAGGCTGCACCAACTGCTGGACTGCACCTGTCGCAACTTGGCTTAGCAAAGAGATGACTATACCTGTCGCTCCTTGCTCATTGCTCTCAAGCCCCAGCCTAAAGTAGTGACTCCAAGGGTATGTCATGACTCCCTGGAACAAGCGCCAGCCATCAAAGCTGAAGTAGTCCATTAAGGCAAGTCAGTACCCTCATTGTCAAATCACTGCTGACCTCCAACAGGCAACCCAAGAGACTGATACTCACCAGTCAAAAGTTGAGCCTGAGTCTGCTGGACCCTGGAGTATCATCTGAGTCCAGATTGGTCACTAAAGATGGACACCAGACTTCACCGAAGATACTGTGTATGGAGATCGGTAGCCTAGCAGCATATGGCCTTCTACTGGCTCAAAGAGGACTTCAAGGGACACCGACCCCTGTGGCCAAAGTTGGCCCACCTTACCTGTGGACTGCGGAATAACCACAAGGACACCCCTGTTGACCACACAGCACCCAGGGCATCTTTCAGTATCCTCAGCATCCAGCATCCCCAGCATTAGGATCACACCATTGAAGTCTATGCAGTCCTGATGTAAAGTGTGGAACTGGATTTGAGACTGCTTTGGTGACCAGGTAACTGTCCAAATACTCCTTATTGACCCCTCTGACCTTCTTCCTGTCGGAATTGGTCACCCAATTTGGGCAGGACTAGCCAAACACAACTCTTTGAATCTTTTCAAAAGTTTCTAAACTTTACAGTTACCAATGTTTATTTGCACTTTGGACTAATAGCTGAGGTTTACGTTTTACTGCCACGGTAATCCACACAAAGAATGATGACTACATCTTTCTTGAAGTTTTACTGGCCAAAACCATTAATGTAAGGCCTGGGCCCACCCTTATCCTAGGTGCATCTATCTCGACCCAGCAAAGGTAAGAAGGGAGGTAACTATGATCTCACTGCTTCCAGCTCTGAAAGACCTATCAGCTTTACACTCAGATGATATGTGGGTTATGATGGGAGACTTTAATGCGAACCTTATGCCCACAGAGCTGATCAGCCCATTTGTGACACTTGACAATCAAATATGGGCCCCTGATCAACAAGCAATTCCAAAGATCTGATGAACAGGGCAATGACCTGGCTTCGTTTCGTAAACCAACTAGACCTGCACTCATTAAATGAGAGATTCAGCACAGATTTGCTTGTAGCCTACATACAAACCTCCTGCTTCAGGATGGCTGCCCTTGATTACATCTGGTTGTCTCTGGCCCATTTCCAGTGCATAACCAAGTTGCCACCCCCTTCTTGGCCAGCAATCATGCATTATCACCTGCGAATTCTGGGCTCCATGGCCCACCTGCCCTAAAACAAACCCCCTTGACAACCAAGAAGAGCTCGACCCTGTTAGGAAAATAAAATGGTACGCGGCAAATCACGATGGGCAAGGGGCAATCATGGACGGTTTCCTGGAAATGACTTAGCGAGCAAGTGGTGAAGCCATTACAGCAAACCTCTGGGAGATCCTGGCTGACCATCTAAGGAGACATCTAGGAAACTTGGAAAGGTTAGAAAATGGCAAGTTTTCAGTGAACACCAGCTCTGCAGCTAATACAACAAAATCAAACTGCAACCCTAAAACGAAGCTTTTATTTATTTATTTGTAGAGTTTTATATAGTGCTGGCTAGACCAGGAGGTATCAGAGCGCTTTACATGAGGATCAGCGAGTTGCAGGTTACAAAATTACATCAGTTACAGGAGCCAAGAATAAACAAAGGAGAAAAACAGTGATTACACAATAACAAGAGATATTAACGCATAGCATAGCCAGGACACACGTCTAATGGGGAATGAAAGGTAGAGGGGGAATGGTAAAAGGGGTAAGGAATACAGATAGTGTCAGGCAGACCGGCAAGGGGGATAGTACTTCAGAGGGACAAAGCAGTCAAAGTGAGAGACAGACAAACCGGCTGGGGACCAACGATCCAAAACATCCCGTGAGTAGGTGAAAGTATACAATGAGAGGGGTGTGGGAGGCCAAAGGGGGGGGAAGACTAGAGGAAAAGGTCAGTCAGGCGAACAAGGAGTAGTCCAACTGCAATGAGGATCGGTCGAAACTGCCAAGATGGAGGACCCACGGGAGCCAAAAGCATTATCCCAAAGTGGCGGGATATACAAAAATCAATCAAAAACCAAAAAGGTAGCTGACTCCACGGCTCAACGCAGGGCTGGACAGGGGAGGAAGCCACAGGATCACGGAGGGAGGAGGCGGGGGAGGGAAAGGAAACACAATTAAATAAAGTCTTGAGGAAGCTCAGTAGAGACAAGGGGAGTGAAGAAACGGCTGCTACATTTCGCCTAGAATACAGCAAAAGTACTCTATGTCCAAAGGAGGGAAGAGGAAGCTCAGAGATGGGTTGATTCGCATGAGGGAATAAAATCCAGGGATCAGAGAAAATTCTGGCTATGGATCAACAAATGCTCCAACTCAAATCGCCAGATGACCGTTACCAACATTACATCTGGAGAATGGGAATCCTACATCAAAGATCTCTATGTAGATCTCCTGGCGGACAGCAGCCTGCTCAAGACACCAGTGAAAGGCCCTAAGTGGCTTATGGCGTGGCCTGGCCTTGACTCCTCAGAAACGTGGTCAATAAGCCTGGCCCAAATAGCAGTAGCCATCAGGTCAATGCAAGCAGGTGGTGCTCCTGGCCCACATGGTATCGGGGACGTTGTATACAAATGGGCCCCATCCCAATGTGCCTCAGTAATGGCCCTTTATTCCAGGAGTATTTACTGGGGGCAGTCATTCCTGAAACATGGAGGGGCACACTTTTGGTCCCTGAAAGGCTCGCGATCGTGCCCAGGAAACTATTGACTGATCATGCTCCTCAACCCAAAGGGAAGTGCAACGCTAGCATACTAAACCAGGAGCTTTAAGCCTCGGTGGAGGAAAGGAAGCTGATCCTCTTGATTCAAATTGGCTTTCACATTGAAGACAACCTCATCAGCATCTCTCACTTGGTTGAAGCCACAGTGGCAGCCAAGAGCAAGGCCCTCTACGACGGGTTCATCAATTTTCAAACAACATTCGAATGTGTATCATGACCTAAAGTCTGGGCAAAACTTAACGCCTGAGGCATCCCTCAAAATGTATTTAAAGCCATCATAACCCTTTACTCTGACATCTGGGTAAAGATAAGAGTCAGCACCGGATGGACCAATACGAATAAAATCTGAACAAACAAAGTGTAGTGTAGCTCCTATTTCCCTAATAGGCTCTGCGCATTGGAATAATATCCCCTAAAGGTTTGACATAGGACTAAGGTCAGTATGTCCCTATCGAGTATATTAAACTTAATTACTTGTGCCAGCTAGCTCAGAGGCCACTAGAAACTCCTTGACAAACAAGAAGGGAGTAGTTTCTGGCAGCCGCAAAACATGACAACTTTGTTTCCCTTTAGAATCAGAACGTGTCCCATAGTCGTGGAAACAATAGATAACTATTTCACTCAGCTCAATCGTGCATGCTTAGTTTTCCTCAAAGTTACACAAAAAGAATAGACGGGCGTTTCAATAAAAGGTTTATTGAACAGTCTTGGTTCTGGTGTAAGTTAAATGTGACACAAGACAGTATGCAAGATAAATAATGTACAGCGTAAGCAGTAGAAATAAATAATACTGCGCTAGCATGATCTTTAGCAGATATTCATTTACATAAATAACACAGACTAAAAATGCGAGTACTCATACGATGCGTTGCTAAGCTAGTTCTACCCCAATGTACCTAACCTAACCTAGGTGTAGGGAGAGGTATGAAGTAGGTGAAGTATTCCTTACTATGGTATACTAAGAGTATGTTAAGTCTAGTATGCCTAGTATGCCTAGTATGCCTAGTATGCCTAGTATGCCAAGAGTCCCTCTAGCTTCTAGTCAGCCCCATACCTTAAGAATGAGAGAGGTAGGAATCTCTTGCCAGACTCGAACTCCAACACCCCGCGAGGGAAGTCAGATCACTGGAAGCTGGACTCTCTGCGTGCAGGGATGACAGCGTCTTCTCAGTGCGTCAGGCCGGGAAACGGGCTCCTCTGAAGTTGAGGTCTCCTCTAGTTTACAAGGGCTAGGGAAGGTATATTTATACCTGAGAGGTACCTCAGAATGTTAGCATTGACGTGAATTGGACAGCGGAAGACGTCATGAATGAACCCCTAAGGTATAACGGTTCATGCATAATAGATGAGTCCTTGAAGAAATCAATAGTCCTGTGCTAGGAAACTCCCGAAGCCTAAGGGTCTGTTCTTCAAGAACTCGTTGTGACGTTAGGGTGGACGGATGTCGGAGACCATGCCTGTATTTGGAGTGCAAGGTTTAATGCCTAAATAAGGACTGGGATTTTATGCCTATATAAGGGCAGGGCGAATTGTGCCTATATAAGGACATGATACAGGAAAGCCCGTGTATGGACTGTAGGAAGGTGGAATCTGACTATATGGTTGCCCCCACTTTTTTTATGGTGTTTTGCTGGTTTATGACTTAGTTGGACTGGGATCCTGCTATTCAGGGCCCCAGTCTATCTGCTTTCTCTGTAAAAGATTTCCATGTGCCTTAGGCACATCTCTGATTGGAATCTGGAGTGCCCTTATAAGTCCCTAGTATATGGTATACTATGTACCAAGGGCATAGGTACCTCAGAGGCCTGCCAGGGGCTGCAGCATGTATTATGCCACCCCTGGAAGGCCATCCAAACTGACACCACAGGTCTGCTACTGCAGCCTGGGTAAGGTGGTGCATGCACCCCTTACTGTGATATAGGTTACCTATATCACGAAATACATACACACATATAAACCTATAAGTCACTCCTAAGGCAGGCCTTATCAATCCTAAAGGCAGAGTGCGTGGTTCCTATGTGAGAGGGTGCCCCTGCATGAGCAGGGCCCCTCTGCAGCGTTCGGAGACCATCTCTGATGCTGTTTGTAGTGCAGCCTGACCATATACTCTTAAGCGCATTATATCCTCGCGGTAAAATGCTAACTTTGGAATGGCTGCACCTAAACATGTCGTGTTTGGTGTCAAACATCTTGGAATACTACCCCCCGCCAATCCTGGCGGCGGGGGTAGCATTCCACCCTTCTAGAGGGAAAGACATGTTAACTCTGGCTTACCCGGTAACTTCTTTCTGAAGCCCTGGCATCACAAAATGGATGCTGCTGCCACAGACACAAGTCTGGCCTCCTGCTGCTGGACGAAACTCCGGCAGGGAGGCCTGGACAATAGGTTTCCTGTTGCAGGGAGGTGTGACCACCTCCCCAGACAGGATAATGTGTATTGGGGCTGGGTGGGTGCACCTCTTAGAGTGCTTTGAAGTCCTGCACTGGGGAGCAAAAGGCTCCTCTGTGCATATGCCAGTTCAAACCAGCTCAGGGGCTACCTGCCCCTGCTCTGGCGCGAAACTGGACAAAGGGAAGTGGGTGTAGCCACCCCCTCCCTTGACCCTCCCATAGGTGGGGTCATAGAGTTAGTCCCTCCCTGTTTTACTGGATAAAATGGGGAACCCTTGCCACAGCAAGGTTAGATTATACCTGGACGAAACTCTGAAACAGAATCCTGGACCTTCGACGCTCTACTCACGATTAGAGGACTGAAGAATCTCCCTTGGGGTCAAGGAGTGACTCCCCTGCTTGGCAGGCACCAAAGAAGCATCTGTCCGGTTCGCATCACTGAAGCTCCCATCGGACGCCGAAGTCATCGCATCACCAGAGGTGGATTCTCAGACTTCCCGAGGCTACCCTGAGTCCCCAGCAAAGCTGAGGCCCGTGGCTATCGTGGGTGACTTGAGACCGTGACCCCTGGACACCGAGCACACTTGCAAGTGCACCATCTTCTGGGTCTCCCAAGAAGTCGTGCTTTGGGCTCCGAGTAGCCCTAGCCTCCAGCACCACCTGCACCGAAGATCACTGGCCCCCACTCCACGAGTGTCCTGTAAGCCAGCTCCACGTGCGGCGTCACGAGGCTCCTTCGCGGTCGCTAGCCCGTTGGCTAGTAGCCCTTACCGAAGGCCAATCTTTTCTTTACTTGGCAGTCTGGTTGCTCCAGGCCTGCCCTCACTTACCCTTGCTGGGTGAGTTCTCCAGACCTTGCTGGTCTGCATCATCGACGATCTACATCTTACTCAAGACTTGCCGTTGCCAAGGCTTGTTGGGTCCAATTTGGTCGCCGACACCTCTGCACTCGACAGACATCGAGCAACAGCCCGAATCCTGCTCCTGGTCACCGACAACGCCTCCCGGACCTCGTGGCTGAAGAGTCAAGACGACCGTCAACGAACTTGAAGCACTCGACAT
Organism: Calotriton arnoldi; assembly: GCA_963921515.1. Classification (NCBI taxonomy): domain Eukaryota; kingdom Metazoa; phylum Chordata; class Amphibia; order Caudata; family Salamandridae; genus Calotriton; species Calotriton arnoldi. The sequence goes on from CAWUFW010003234.1 coordinate 1,683,842, forward strand.
CGGTGGGCATCTGTCCATCGCCCTCCTGGTCACTGGCTAGTGACCCAGACTCTGTCCCCTCTGCTTTCAGGTTCTTCAGAACTCCGATCCACTCTTGGATCCACCCGGACACTTTTCTCCTGGTCGCCAGCAGCACTTTGCAGCAGATCGCCATAAGAAACGACGACGAAACCCGACCCCGAAAGGCACCTATGCACCCGGCTTCCCTGGGTGAGGTAACACGAGTACTCCGGTGCTCCCGTGGGTAGAGACTCTTCAAAGTCCTAGATCTCAAAGGGTTTTGTCCTAGTCCTCTTTTAAGTGTCCCTTTCCTCTATTTTCCCGATCCCGACTTTCTCCATAGAAGTTAACGGCGTATCGCGGTTGTGTATTTACACTGCACGCGTCTCCCGTGGGTCCCCTGTGTCACTACCTTGGGTGGTTCCTTGTGGTCCAAGCACTTCTAGAGGCTCTAGGCCTAGTGTCTAGTTCAGTCGTGGTTCGCATACCATTTTATTGGTATATGGTTTGGTACGCCCCTAGGGCCCAAACGTGTATTTGTGCTATTACTGTGATTTAAGATCTTATAACCTATGTACTTCGAACTCTAGCCTCATAAAGAGACTAGAGGGGTGTGTTTAGTAATAAATACATATATTTTGAATATATACCTGGTGTGGTGCTCTTTCATTTGGTCACTCAAGAGATTATAGACTGGTAAAACAAGCTGCTTTACATTCCTTCAAGACTTAGCCTGAAGGCTGCTCTCCATAGCTACCACTAGGATAGCTTTCAATAAGGTTGTCTTTAACCTACCTACCATAAGAGTCGATTTGGACTGGTGCAAGGTGCCCACTATAATTAGTGGACAGCATATGCCAGGCCAACTTCTCACATGGACACCCTAAGAGGAATACAACAACCACTCCACTTTCGTGTGTACGATAATACTAAAATGCTAAACATTAAAAATGCTAAACATTAAATGGAGTACCGCATATCGCTAAAATATTTCATAAAACCATTTAAAAGGCATTTAAAAAACCTATTAGAATGCAAAAGGTACTGTACATTTTAAGCATTGCTTTTCATTTCAGGCATATATTTAAAATAAAGTGCAATATCAATGAAATAAGCAGCAATATTTACATGTGACAAAAAAAAAATGATCGATAAGTTTTTCCAAAATCAAAGTCATTTCATGTCATGGAAATTAATGAACTTTTTTAGACAAACAAGATGACTAAGTGTCTGTGGAAGTACCGCGAAGTCTGTACTATAAGGCTAGTTCTACTTTAAGCAGATTGAAGTGCCATTTTAGTTCGAAAAATGGGAAAAAGTTCAATTTTGGGAAGAGTTCCAAGTTTTTGAAGTATGAAGGCCAAATTGTTACTGCATCTCTGGAACACTGTAGGCTGAATCAGAGTCAGTTCACGGGTCTGGGGTAAACATGAGATCATCTATTTCTGTAGACAAAACATCGTCCACTGAAGTTGGTGTCAGTTGGAACACCTCGTGTAGTAGATTAATTGCACAGAGATGTGAAGCATCGCTTTCAGCATAGGTTGCCCCAGCAATGTTCGCGTCCGTTGTTACCTGTGTGCCTGTAGATCTTTCTCGTACCTCAGCAGCAGCCGGAAGCGTCTGTGAGATCTCAATGAACGCTGTCATCAGGATTGGTAGCCTCTGGGGACAACACAGAGCATGGGCCGTTATCGGGACCAGCAGAGTATCGACATCCATTGGCGTTGCTGATGGAAATGTTAGACAGGTGTCCAACACGCATTCTTCACCGCATAGCAGGCATCGTAGAACAGGTAAGATGCAATCTTGCCAGATTGGTCTGAATGACAGGAACCACGTGGTATTAAGGTCCCGTAGATGAGTCATGCCCAAAAGCTGTACTATTCGCTCACGGCACTTTCGTTCAAGGAGAGCTTTCTCCATTTCGCTCGGAGTGATGTCTGCGAATAGGCTGGCCATAGCGTAATAGCAGGAAGAGAAATAGAATTGCGGCAACAAGTGCTAGAATTAATGGTATGCCACCAAACACCGAATGTGCAAAGTTCGGGATGATTCCGAGGATTGCCTGGAAAGGTGCTAACAGACCGGAGCAGATGCTCTTAAATACATGTACAATTCCGGTTGTATCAGCCATGTTAAAGATACGTCCTATCATTTCCACGAAATGTATAGGGCAGTTTGTACGTATTAAAGTCTGTATCTCAGCCGAAGTCCTTGCTACTTGTAGATCATAGGTTTCTTTGGCCGAGGTCAAAGGCACTGTTTGCTGTAAAAGCATGGCTTTCATTCTGCTCAAAGTATCAAATCTTATAAAAGAGACGTTCAGCGAAGGCCATAGAGGCGACTCCCTGACTGTCTATTGGGGCAAACAATACTTGCATACAGCAAGTGACCCTGGAGTTGACCGTTACTAGATATGGGATGCCTGGCAACATGCCGCAGCAACTCTGATCATTCAACATGAGGTAACTCCCATTAGAAAGTTGTCCAAACGTTGGATTAATCACAGCAGCTGGTGTACCCTGCTGATGGCAAGACAAATTTGCCACAGAACCATTACAAGCCCCGTGTAAAGAAATGTCCTGACATATAAGTGAACCGCTCAGTGCACGTTTACAGTGTGTACCGCTCAAAAACACTTCACGATCCCCACTCCAACATCTATATGTATACGGTAAATTCCAAGATGTCTTAATGTATTCCTTACCCAACCTTTCATATTTGCCTGCTTGCATTTGTCTGAGACAATACTGAAACTGAAAAGTAGTCACAGGTAATGTCATTTTGCCATGAATGAGCCATTCTGTAGCTGGTTTTTCTGCCACTGTGAATGGTAACTTTTCCAGTTTTTCAATGCTCAGCACTGTATACCTTGCTCCTCTTTGTGCCAGTTCGATCTGTTTATCAGTTAGATTGTATTCTGCAAACAGAGCTGACGTGTTGATAAACGCCAAGGCACATAGCCCGCACGCAAAGATTGCAGCGTCCAGCTTAATAACACAATAGAACGTAATTGAGATTGGCCTTGCTGTAACATCGCCAAATCTTGCTCTAGTATGTCGATAGCAGAGGATACAATGCCATCCAATGAATATATTCTGGAGGACAAAGTTGTTAACCCATTGTCGACCACAGAGAGGGTTTTCTCTAAATTAATACGATCAAGTTCACGTATTCGTTCTGCGGCCTCCATCTGTGACACTTTCCATGCTTCATTTTAGGCAGCATAAATGCCGGCATATATGAAACGTTTTTGACGCGGTTTTCTTGGTCCAAGCAAGAATTCCCTAAGGTCTGCGTCTTCTTTAAGTAAGGATAAGTGTTGTTTCACATCCTGTAGTGTAGATTTCTGAAGCCAATCGAGGCATAATTTACCTAAACTGTATGTTGTTACTACCCCGGGATGCTGTCTTTGGACATATCTTGGGTCTGGCCTATGAATAGTAAAGCCCTGAGTTTTATTCAGGAATCTTTCCTGACAGTTGTTCGTGTCTGTGGGCCAGATCAACCATTTTCTCCAATCAGGATTAGATCTGTAGAGTTGTAGTATTTGGTCAACTGTAACCGCTGCCTGTGTTTTGTTATCACCGGCAGGTGTTGGTACAGAAGGTGTTTTCATCTCTTTGATCTTGGCTAGTCCAAGACAATATGTTTGTTGGACAGTTTCATTCAAAAACATTATTTGTTCAGGGATGATACAGGCTCTAAATAAAGCTTCTATTCCCTGCACTTGCCAATCTTTAGTACCCCAGACAGTTTTTGTGTCTACTGTGTCTTTCCATAAGTCGAAACCCTGTCTAGACAGTTGGGCAATAAATGCTGCAGAGTAAATCTGTTTTGTATTAGTTAACATAATTTTCAGTCCTGTTTTGTTTACATTTTTATAGTAAAACGTTTCTGGATCAGATGTATTGTAACCTGAAAAATATGGAACTTGTTAGCAAATGTTTTTGAACTACCTTGTGGTGGTGTAGGACAATGCTCCCATTGGTTAAACATAAACACATTTCTAGGGTATGCAGATTTATGCAAATAATGATGACCATAGTGGTTATAGCAATACAGCTGTTCATAGTCTGATGAACCCTCTAAATATTCATTTTTAGAAAATGCAGCAGATTTTTCTAGGTCAAACATTATGTCATTTACAGTCTCAAAGTCCCAATCATCAGAATAAGTACTGGACGAAATTAGATCACTTAGTGAAATTTTAAACAAATGTGGAATGTTCAATTGTTCCGTCGGGCCGAAGATATCAAAATCTGTTTTGTCCCACACTATACCATCCTGTATAGGAACGGCTGTGATGTTCACTGATGACAAGTCTCTTGCTTCACGATGGGAAGATTTATGAGGTTTCAAAAGTACGTTCACGTCTTTTCCTTCAGTATTCACATGGATGTATCTGCCACTTATAAGCACGCTCACAGTTGTAACCAAAGCTAGCCAGAGCAGGAAAACAAATAGTCCAGATGTAATCCAGAGTTCAATCCATGGTGAAACCAGATAAGTCTTTTCACAAAGTGAAGAAAGTCTTGTACTTGCTGCTTGAGTTTGAATGATGCTGGCGTCGTTTCAGGTTCACTCGGATCTTCTGAGAACGTATCAAAGTTAATGAAATAGCCAGAAGCAGTTCTGTCAATTGTTGGAATTGCATCAGGATTTGTAGAAATCGCAGGAACCAGTTGATCACTCGCTACATTGGTGTAGACAGGTGTATTTGGACGAACTGTTACTTGGTTTTCAAGAGCGATGAGTTCCATTGCATTGTTGCTTAGTCCTTCATCTGTTACAGCTGAATTCTCTATGGTTATCAGTCTTTCAGTCTGAACCTCTTGGATAGTAGCGAGAGGAGTGCGTCTGCTACTAGGTCGGAGTCCACGAGGCCTACTATTTAGTATTGGCCACAAACTGTGGTTTGATGAGGTCGATGGACACAAATCTTTTCTCCTTTCTTCCAGCAAGGGCGGCAGAAGTACTGTTCTTGTTCCTTGAACTGCTAGGACAGGTACTGGTTGTCTGTAAGAAGGTCCAAATTCCTTCTTGTCCGCAATTTTTCTCTGACTAGATCCCCAACTTTTGGAATCCAAACAGGCCTTGCTGGGACCGCCGGTTTTTCCCCAGTGGTGGTTGGCTGTAGGAATACGTTGCTTTGTTTCATTCTTAACTCATTCAGTTCCTGTAAAACAGCCAAACGATCTTTGATATCAAACGTTTTATTTTCCACCACTGTGCCTACGTGATCGAGATCTGGTACCCACATTCTTGTCCCAAATAGGACCTCATATGGAGTGACCCCCCCTAGAGAATTTCTTGGCAGGTTGTTCAATGAGCGTTGGACCCCATAAAGATGTTTGACCCACCCATCACCCAAACCTAATACCCTAGCTGTTATAGACTGCTTTATGTCCCGGTTTTTCCTTTCCACAACCGAATTTCCCTCAGGATGGAATGGAGAGGAGTACCGCAATGCAACGCCCAGACTGGCCATGGCTTCTTTGTAAGCCCGAGAGCTAAACGCAGGGCCCTGGTCAGAATGTAGCGTGCCTATTGCGTATGTGCCGATAAAGACTCGCAAATCTTTTATAACAGTTCGAGCATCAGCCGAGCGCTGAGGCCATATCCATAGGAACCTTGAGTCAGTATTTGTGGGATTGCACTTGTCCAGTAGGACGCAGGTGCGTAGATAGTCTAATTCTGTCTAACAATGGTGTCTGTAATGGGCGGCTACATTCGTAGCATGGTGTCTGGTGGCTTCCTCGCTGTAATTTACAGTCTAAGCAGTTATTGATGAATATGTTATTGATGAATATTCTGTATTCATTCCAGGCCACCAGTACATCTCTTTTAACGGCAAAATTGTTTTACAGATCCCTTGATGTGACAGACCCTCCCCCAAATGTGTTTCATAAATCAAGGCTGCTCTACGTTCCATGTTTGGAATTACCCTATCCCCCACTCCAGGGATTCGAGCAAAAGGAACGTTGTTCACATCAATTACATAAGAGTACTTGAGTGGAAACTTTTTTGGTAACGCTGCACTGCTGCCCTTGCTTGAAGCATTGACAGCCAACATTATCTCACCGTCTATTTTTGTTTTTGAACGAGTGATCGCAGCTACAGAAGACGTCTGAACAGCCTCCTTTGCGGCTTCATCAGCCAATGAATTCCCTGCAACGTGAACGCCATCACGTTGATGACTCAGTGTGTGGATCACGTGAGCCTTTGGTAGTTCGTTTTTTAACTGAACTACTTGTTCCCAAAGCATTTTGTGCTTTATTGTGCCACCTTTCGCATCTTTGAAACCATTTTCAAGACAGTTTTGTATATATTCATTATACGACTGAACACAGTAAAAGGAATCACACACTATCAGTGTAGGGAATTCTCGATCTGTACTTTCAAGTGCCAGTTTGAATGCTTGTAGTTCAGCTCGCTGAGCTGTACAATCTCCTAGAGACTGGGTTTTTGTGACCATAGGTCTGAAGATGCCATCTCGCATGCGACCGTTAACGATTGCACATGCTGCACTGTAAGCTTGCTTACTCCCTGCTGCGGGCTGTGCGGATCCGTCAGTGTAAATTATGAATTCGTACTGATCGAGAGGCAGAATCTCAGTGGGCAGAGGACATTCTTGTTCATATTGCAGGAATGCTTGTGTTTTAAAATCTGGATCAAAAACATATTCAACATCTGTTGCAGCAAGAGAATTAACCCATTGTATCCATCTTGGATGTAATGCTTTTGCATTTGGAATGCTTGCTTTTGTAACTGCTTCTAAAGCTGGTACTGGGGTTACGACAATAATGCGTTTCCCTTGGGCTAAGGCTCTTTCTTTTGCTACAGCGGTTTGAACTGCTGTTAGAATTTTTCAGTTGAACTGAAGCGCATTTCCGCTTGTGTGTACAAATGAGATTTGTATGCGATTGGTATTTTTTCACCCTCATTAAATGTTAAGTAGGTGAATCCGCATTGACCCGAAATTATTCGGATCACCAAATTGCGTTGACTTACGCGTGTTTGTAAGTGATTTGTAGCTAACATGTTAGCCTGGAGTGAACGCAAGATTTCTGTGTGTTCGTTTGTCCAATTTTTGATTGAAAAATCAGGTTTGATTAATGCGTACAGAGGTTTAACCCTTTCTGCGTAATTTAGAATGTATGTTCTTCCAAAATTTAGGAAACCCAGGATGGATTGTAAGTTTTTTTGCGTTTTTGGAGGTTGGAGCAGCGCACACTTTTCTAGAAAGTTAGCTGCCAAGCTCTTGCCTTCACTTGCAAGCTCATATCCTAGAAATAGGACATTGAGATGGGCAATTCTGGACTTTTTAAAGTTGAACTTGTAGCCCTCAGAGGCGAAGCCCAGTATAATGGTACTCACCCTGTTCAAGTGTTTTTCCAGGTCATCGTCTGTCAGATAGATGTCATCGACATAGGACAATGCCTCATTGTCATAAATTTGTAGTAACTCCGTTACCCTCGCTGAGAATAAACCTGGGCTGTTCTTGAACCCTTGTGGGAGTTGACAAAAGTGACGCTGGGTCCCCATTATGGAGAATGCTGTTAAGTACCTGCTTTCAGGTGCTATGTTTTGACAAAAGAAACCATTTGAGATGTCTAATGTTGTTTTGTATTTTTTATGCACAATGTTAATCATTAATGCTGTGCTATGTGCATTTTGCACTGCAAAGGTTTTAGAACAAGTGTTTAGGTGTCTGTAATCCAAAACTAGACGATATGTATTGTCTGGTTTGGAGACAGAAACAAAGGATTGTTCATGGAGGAGGTGCATGTTTCAATCACCCCTTGGTATTCAAGTTGATCTAAGATCTCCTGACCTGTTTTTTAGCTTCTTGCTTTATTGGGTACTGCCTTTGTGCAGTTGGTTCATGTTTTAGATGTATTTTATGGTGAGGTGAGTCCTCATCCCATCCTACATGATTTTTATATAGTGCTGGGGCCTGGGCTACTGCCCATTTCCTGGCATATGTATATTTTAGGTTAATTGGAATATGGTTGGAGAAGGCAGGCATAATAATGTCCTCGCCGTGTGGGCACTCCCTGACAAATTGTGGTGGCCAGTCTTTTCTGCTAGAAGTATGTCATAGCCCCTTGATAGTCTTTCCCAAAAAGTGCTTTCACCTGTCTAGGTATGTCTCCCTCCATCCGGAGTGTTATTTCATATAACTTTTGTGCAGTACTAACCCTGGTGTCTACAGTCTCAACTGTAATGTACTCATTCAAGTCCACTATCTCCAGAAGTTCCTTCAGGTTCTGGTGAGCTATTGTGACTTCTGCTGCACTGTCCAGCATTGTCTGAGCCCATTCTCCGTTCTTGAGTTGTGTTCTCAGTATTCTCGGCATGTCTGATCTTCAGACCTGCTACTTTCTTTTTGGAGAATTGAGGTTTTGTTTTATTTTTCGGAGCCTGTTTGTCGTCTTTCGATTTCACGAGTTCTTCTCTATGTTCTGACCGTCCTCTTCTTCTTGAAGTCTGTGATGAGATCTGAAAGGGACGAGAGGAACGTGTATCAGTATCTTGATACCTGTCAGGTTTTCTCAAATTATCCCTATTCCTGAGGTTATACCTCCTTTCAGAGGGCTCCTTTTGAGGAGACCTACCTCGGGATTAAGAACGTTTCTCGTTTGAATTTTGTTTATTAGTCTCCCACTTCTTTTTAGAATATGTAGGAGTTTGTTTTATTGTGTCCTTCTCAGGACTTTCAGATAGTTTCGGCTTCACTGGTCTTCCACCCAAACTATCTCTGCCTAATTCTGCATAAGACTGTTCAATTATTCTGGGTAGTTCAGTTTGATGTTCTGTAACATCGAATTCCCTTAATTTTTGGCGGATCGCCACTGCTGCTGCCTCCCCTTTAATATTAGATAATATTATTGTTGAGACCTGGTCGAAATTTTTCAGTAATTTCATACCTAAATCTAGAGCAGGCTCTGCCCCGTATTCATTTTGAATTTGTTTTAGGACATCTGGTATTACCGCAATTGATGGAATACCATGTGTTTTAGTATAGATGGCAGCAAAGACCCAGCCCCAAGTGGTGCAGTCTTCCAGTTGTGGTGTGATCCCCATCGGTAAACTGATTGTTAGGATTCTGTGTTTCTCATACGGGCTAGTATTTGGAAATACTGCTTCGATTTGAGTAATTTTTTGAGCTATCCAGAATGGAATTTGCTCACGTTTTGTGGGCATTTTACCCATGACTGCGTAGAGAGTCTGTGGTGTAATTGTTAGTGTATTCCCCTGTTGGGGAGTTGGATTTGGAAGTGTCAGTGGTTGCTGGACTGTGAAAGTCTGCATGACATATTGGACCACTTGTCTGTAGATTTTTATTATTTCTTGTAGTTGAACAAGTAGTTCCTCGTCTGACATTTCTTCAATGTCGGGATGAGGTGTATAGCCGGCTAGAATCGGCCATGTTGCTCCTGGTCTACCTAGTGGACCGAGCCTGGTAATGTTTCTGTGATGTTTTAGGGCGCCTTTAAACCAGAGCTGATGCTCTTGGTATGTTAATGGAATTTCTATATCCTCGAAAGGAATGTATTCCTCTGGTGGATCATCTTCTTTGTAGAAGTGAAACATGTGTGTTACTGGATTGGATTCAGGAAATATTACCCATGAATAGAATACCTCTGTCTGAAAGGATTCGTGTGCCTCTATCACGAAAACTGCTCTACCACCTCTTGGTGGCAGACCGTGTTTTATAAGTTTTAGAGTGATGGCTCTTCTTAAGTTTTGAGGGATGTCTATAACACCCTCCTCGGTTTCAATAAAACCTGTGATATTATAAGCTGTTGCAGCTGGCTGATCCGCAGCTCCACCGTTTCCGGTCTCAGTGTCGGAGCCAGGCATTTTGTTGTTTGAAAAATGTAGAACAAGTTTCAAGGAAACAAAGATAAGGTGCACAATATTTTGGAACACTGTATCCTTCAACGTTGAGCAAACCAAACAGCTAATATATAGGGTGCTTCCCTATGTAGCCGTGGTGGATACTTAACCCTGCCCACTCCAGACGTCTTTTGGAGTATATGGGTAGGGGTCTCTGAGAGAAAAAGCACGGCTGAGTTACTCAGTATCTAGCGTTAAATTACCGCCTTACCAAACCATTGGGCGCCATGTAGTGTAGCTCCTATTTCCCTAATAGGCTCTGCGCATTGGAATAATATCCCCTACAGGTTTGACATAGGACTAAGGTCAGTATGTCCCTATCAAGTATATTAAACTTAATTACTTGTGCCAGCAAGCTCAGAGGCCACTAGAAACTCCTTGACAAACAAGAAGGGAGTAGTTTCTGGCAGCTGCAAAACATGACAACTTTGTTTCCCTTTAGAATCAGAACGTGTCCCAGAGTCGTGGAAACAATAGATAACTATTTCACTCAGCTCAATCGTGCATGCTTAGTTTTCCTCAAAGTTACACAGAAACAATAGACGGGCGTTTCAATAAAAGGTTTATTGAACAGTCTTGTTTCTGGTGTAAGTTAAATGTGCTGTTATGATCACAAGACAGTATGCAAGATAAATAATGTACAGCGTAAAGCAGTAGAAATAAATAATACTGCGCTAGCATGATCTTTTAGTAGATATTCATTTACATAAATAACACAGACTAAAAATGCGAGTACTCATACGATGCGTCTGCTAAGCTAGTTCTACCCCAATGTACCCTAACCTAGGTGTTGGGAGAGGTATGAAGTAGGTGAAGTATTCCTTACTATGGTATACTAAGAGTATGTTAAGTCTAGTATGCCTAGTATGCCTAGTATGCCAAGAGTCCCTCTAGGTTCTAGTCAGCCTCCATACCTTTAAGAATGAGAGAGGTAGGAATCTCTTGCCAGACTCGAACTCCAACACCCCGCGAGGGAAGTCAGATCACTGGAAGCTGGACTCTCTGCGTGCAGGGATGACAGCGTCTTCGTAGTGCGTCAGGCCGGGAAACGGGCTCCTCTGAAGTCGAGGTCTCCTCTAGTTTACAAGGGCTAGGGAAGGTATATTTATACCTGAGAGGTACCTCAGAATGTTAGCATTGACGTGAATCGGACAGCGGAAGATGTCATGAATGAACCCCTAAGGTATAACGGTTCATGCATAATAGATGAGTCCTTGAAAAATCAATAGTCCTGTGCTAGGGAAACTCCCGAAGCCTAAGGGTCTGTTCTTCAAAAACTCGTTGTGACGTTAGGGTGGACGGATGTCGGAGACCATGCCTGTATTTGGAGTGCACGGTTAATGCCTAAATAAGGACTGGGATTTTATGCCTATATAAGGGCAGGGCGAATTGTGCCTATATAAGGACATGATACAGGAAAGCCCGTGTATGGACACCCTAAGAGGAATACAACAAAAGGCCTGAAGCAAAGCTGCATACTAGCACCACTCTTATTTACTCTGTGTCTGGCTGATCTACCAGACCAACTGGCAGCAGTAAGGCCATTTCCATTTAAGTTGTCCAGTCTCAAAATTCAATCACTCCAGTATGCTGATGGCACGGTCCTTTTGGACCAAATGCCGATTGGCCTGCAGAGGCTCTTTAATGCACTCACTGCTTACTGCAAGACCAATCGTTTAAAAGTGAATGTACTGAAAACAAAGGGAATGATAACCACCCGCAAACTGGTAAAAAGGGGGATAAGGTCCATCGAGAGAAAGGCCTTTGAGGTGGTGGACGCTTAAAAATATCTGGGCGGTTGGCTGGACCACAAAGGCTGTTAGGCAGCACACATCAATGCCAAACAGGGGGCAGCAAACTCCTAGAATGGGATTTCCGTAAAATGCTCAAATCAATGAAGAATCCAGATCTAGTCCCTCTTCTGAAGGTAATAGGGTGCAAATTCCTCCCCACTATTGTCTACAGGGCATTGACATACAGAGATAAAATGGCCAATTGGTTGGACAGAGCACCGTCTTCTTGCTACCGAATAGTATTTTGGCTTCCAAATTGCACATCACATGCTCAAATCTGGCAAGAGTTTGGGTTCAACTCACAGCACTTGATATTAAAATCCAAGTTCCTAGCCTATAGCCTGAAAAGCAAGCAGGCGAAGGTCCACACGTTAAAAAGCACTATCTGGGAAATGATAAGTAACTCGATAAAATATTGTCACAAGTACCTACATCACGCTCTTGAGGCCCTTAAAGCATGTGCAATCTAAACAAGCAGCCTGCCAGTACCCAAGGTGGCTAAACTGCTGATTAAACAAGCTAGGCTAATATCAATGGATCGTGATGTACAAGCTGTGAAGAAATTGGGCCACTACGTTGTACGAGCCAGGATCCCTCCCATCCTAACATTCTTTGCCCATCAACTGGACTATGAAACATCAGCTAATGAGCTTGCACCTCAGATTTGTTCCTTTGAAGTCCTATTGGTATGGCTGAAGGAACCTGGATGACACTGACAGATAATTTCACCTCTGCGCGAAGGGAGAGGAATCACTAACCAATGTACTCTGTATTTTTGACGTGCTGCTCCCGCTAAGGAAGTTTTGGCTTCTACCGGTCTGGCACATTTTAAATGTCCAGATCTGCTAAGGTGCCGTAGAAGCGTGTCTGAGGGGTGAATCTGCACAGGTAGCTGCCCGCTTTGTGAAATTCATGAAAGCTGCAGTTGCTTTACTTGCCTCTCGGAAAGACCTCAAGTCCGCGCCCATGCCGAATTTCATACTCTCACAATGACTAACTTGTCAGTGCCCATTTGGACTATAAACTCTAAATGAAGGGGGGCAAAGGGGAGCCTTTTAGTTTGTGGAGGAACAGCTGAAGGAAGTGACCTGATTAGGGTCACCCGGGTCACTCACGACTACCTCTCAGCCTTCCATACAAATGAAGAGTCGGTCAGACAGTAGAGAATACAAACCAATATATGTTTATTCAGATATGCTCGAGCGGAGCCCGGTCTGCCCAGTCTGTTAGGAGTGCTGCAGAGAGGGGCTGACATCAGCAAGCATAACGATACATTATGTACATTTCAGAACCAATGAAGGCACACCCATAATGGAATTTTCCAAGCAGATGCAGCTAAACAAAGGAGTACAGAAGGATGGGTTTCGATTCAGAGGCCGGGCACACATTATCTCCTACCCAAGGCCGTTCTGTCCGTGCCCGCCACTAGACTAGTGGGAGAAGGCCTCTATCTAGTGAGAAAGGTATGCACTAATAGGAACAGTGTATTCATTAGCAAAGCAAGGCCCAACCTTGGAGAAACGAAACTTTTCACAACCCATTTTCTTGAAGAGGCAAGAAGCAGTTTCAAGCATGGTTCAAAATGGCGGCTGAACATAAAATGGTGCAGCGAATGCTAACTTACATAGGACAATGCACAAGCAAAATAACGAAAACATTTCCACTTCAACAGACCCTCCTTTTAGCATGAGCTAACTATTTTAGGAAATGATCAAAGAAAATATAACATGTTTAAGGACAAAAGAACATCAGTATTAGGAGCTGGTCATAGATTCAGTATCAGAGATGGAGGCTACAAGGAAAGACGTAGTCTCAAAAATACCTTCATCAATCTACATCAAATCTTCAATATCCTTTTGTAACATAAGTGCAGCATTAGTATCATGAATTGACAATTTCTGTTTGGGAGTGAGGATTTTAATACAATAGGAACAACAAGCTGGGAGACATTGTATGCAGAGGCAAAATGTGAAGAAGATACCGGCAAATACAATCAATCAATTAATCAATCAGTGGTTTGGAGAGCGCGCTACTCACCCGTGAGGGTCTCAAGTCGCTGGGGGGAAACAGCTCCGGGTCAGTCGAAGAGCCAGGTCTTGAGGTCCTTCCTGAACGTTTGGAGGGTTGGGGAGCGTCTGATGTTGATCGGGAGCTCGTTCCAGGTTTTGGCTGCGATGTAGGAGAAAGCTCTCCCGCCGGATCTGCTTCTGCGGATGAGGGGGACCTCTGTCAGGGCGAAGTCGGCGGAGCGGAGGTTTCTCTTGGGTACGTGGAGACATACTCGGTCGTTGAGGTATTTGGGTCCGATGTTGTTGAGGGATTTGTAGGCGTGGGTGAGGAGTTTGAAGGTGACCCTCTTCTCGACGGGGAGCCAGTGGAGGCTTCATAGGTGTTGGGTCATGTGTTCATGGCGCAGTGTCCCTAGGACGAGCCTGGCTGCGGCGTTCTGGATGGTTTGGAGCTTCCGTAGAAGAGTTTTGTTGATTCTCGCGTAGAGGGCGTTGCCGTAGTCCAGTCTGCTGGTAATGAGTGCGTGGGTGACGGACTTTCTGCAGTCGGGGGGGATCAATTTGAAGGTCTTACGGAGGATGCGGAGGCAGTTGAAACTGGTGGAGGCGATGGCGTTGATCTGGCGGTTCATGGTGAGGGAGGAGTCGAGGATTATGCCGAGGTTCCGAGCGTGGTCTGTCGGGGTGGGTGGGCTCCCGAGGGCGGAGGGCCACCAGGTGTTGTCCCAGGCGGAGGTGCAGGGCCCACAGATGAGGACCTCGGTCTTCTCGGAGTTGAGCTTTAGGCAGCTGTCCTTCATCCAGGCTGCTACATTTCTCATTCCTTCCTGGAAGCTGAGTCTGGTGATTTCTGGGTTCTTGGTGAGGGAGAGGATGAGTTGGATGTCGTCGGCGTAGGATACGATGCTAAGCCTGTGCTGTCTGATGATGGCTGCGATGGGGGCCATGTAGATGTTGAAGAGCGTCGGGCTTAGTGAAGATCCTTGGGGTACTCCGCAGATGATGTCGGTGGGGTCGGAGAGGAAGGGGGGAGTCTGATCCTCTGGGATCTGCCGGAGAGGAAGGATTGGATCCAGTCGAGGGCGGATCCCTGTATTTTTGCGTTGTGGAGTCTGGTGGCTAGTGTGCGATGTGAGACGGTGTCGAAGGCAGCGGAGAGGTCTAGGAGGATCAGGGCTGCGGTGTGTCCCTGGTCTAGCAGCATGCGGATGTCGTCGGTGGCTGCAAGGAGGGCGGTCTCGGTGCTGTGGTTGCGGCGGAAGCCAGACTGGGAAGCATCTAGGATACAGTTTTCTTCGATGAAGGCGGTCAGCTGGGCGTTCACGAGTCTTTCGGTGACTTTGGCTGCGAAGGGGAGGAGAGAGATGGGCCGGTAGTTCTTCAGGTCAGTTGGGTCGGCTGTTGGTTTCTTGAGGAGGGGTTTCACCTCTTCGCGCTTCCAGTCATCTGGGCAGATGCCGGATATGAGGGAGGAGTTGATTGTTCGTCCTAGTTCGGGTGCGGTGACAGCGGCGGCCCTGTGGAATATGTGAGGGGGGCAGGGGTCCGTTGGGGCTCCTGAGTGCGTCTTCTTCATGGTTGAGGAGATGAGCTCGACGGATGCGGGGGCCCAGGAGGTGATGGTCGGCTTCTCTGCGGTGGTGGGTGGTGTGGTGCTGTTTTCTGCTGGCTCGCTGAAGTTGTCGTAGAGGGCCTTGATCTTC
This sequence comes from Calotriton arnoldi, assembly GCA_963921515.1. Taxonomy (NCBI): domain Eukaryota; kingdom Metazoa; phylum Chordata; class Amphibia; order Caudata; family Salamandridae; genus Calotriton; species Calotriton arnoldi. The sequence goes on from CAWUFW010003234.1 coordinate 1,699,256, forward strand.
AGGTGGAAGTAGGAGCTGAGTTTGTCGCAGAGTTCCTGGGAGGGTGTGATGTCAGTGGATTCGCAGGTGGGTTTTGCGAACTGCTGAATGACGTTGAACAGTTCCTTGACGTTGGATGCGTTGGTCTTGACTTTGTCTCTGATGAAGGTCCTTTTGGTGTCCCTTATATGCTGGTGGTAGTCCTTCAGGGCGCTCTTGTGGTTGTTCCATGCTTCCGTGGTCTTCTGGTTCCTCCAGGTTTTCTCCAAGCGTCTGCAGGAGCGTCTGGCTTCTTGGAGTTCGGTGGTGAACCAGGCGGCCCTCAGTGGGCGTTGATTGGCGGTGTGGCGGAGAGGTGCCAGCTTGTCGGCGCAGCAGGAGACCCAGCGGTGGAATTCCCTGGCTGCGGAGTTGGTGTCGGTCGTGGCCTTGGAGGGGTCTTGGAGGAGGGCGGAGTTCAGGTGCTCCTCGGTGACCTTACTCCAGTTCCGTCGCGGCGGGCGTGGGGCGGTCTTGGGTGCGGTGGTGGTGTTGAAAGTGAAATGGACGCAGTGGTGTTCCGTCCAGAGGGGCTGGGTGGTGTGGCTGAAGCAGATGTTTGATCCTCCTGCGAAGATGGGGTCGAGGGTGTGGCCCGCTCTGTGGGTGGGAGTACTGACGAGCTGTTTAAGTCCTAGGATGGCGAGGTTCTCAAGGAATGTGGTGGAATCAGGGTCCTGGCTGTTTTCAAGGTGGAAGTTCAGGTCCCCGAGCAGGATGTAGTCCGTGGAGGTGATGGCATGGGGTGCGGCAAGCTTGGCGATGGTGGTAGCGGGCTGGGCACGGGGACCTGGCGGTCTGTAGATGAGGGTGCCGTGTAGTGTGGTCCTGGGGTTGGTCTGGATCTGGAAGTGGAGGTGTTCCGTGTTGGAGTGGGGGTCGCTCGTGCTGGATGTGGAGAGTCGGAGGGGGGTCTTGTGTGCGATGGCGATTCCTCCTCCCGGGCGGTGTGGGTGGACCTTTCTCTGGATCTTGTAGCCGTCAGGGATTGCTGTGGCGATGTCAGGGCTGGAGGTGGTGTTGGTCCAAGTTTCCGTGAAGAATGCGACGTCGGGCGAGAGGGTGTCGATCGGCTCCCAGATCTCTACGGCATGTCGGTGTAGGGAGCGCACGTTGAGAAGGATGCAAGTCAGGGTTTCAGTGGGTTGTTCAGTCGGCGGCCCTTCGGCGGCAGCGGGCGTCCCGTCAACGGTGAAAGATCTTCGGCAGTGTCCGCACAAGAAATGCCCATGGGTCGTGTTGGGCGAGGATCTTACGCAGTCGGCGTGCCCCCCGGGGTTGTGAGCGTGGAGGGTGGCTGAGTCGTAGCGGTGGGGACCAGGAGAACCAGGGTTACTGGCGCTGGTTGCGGTTGGGTGGCAGACAAGCGCAGACGGGCTTGCCTTAGGCGTGCCAGCGGCACGACAGCACAGCGGTCGCCATTATGTAGAGGAGGGGCGGGAGTAGAGGTGGGGCGGGAGTGGGGCTGGATCAGGGGGCGGGGCGGTAACTGACCAGGAGCGGCGGTGGGGACGGCAGAGTACTGAGCGGGACACAGCGGGCGGAAGCGGGAAAAGATTTACAAAGGCAGAAGCGCTAGGGAGCGCTAAACAACAGTAATGCGCAGTGAAAACACAGCAGTAATGCGCAGGAAAACACAGCAGGAAAACACAGCTAAAAAACCACAATAAACCTGAAGCAGAGGCGGGCGCGAGGCTCGAACCCTGCTGGTGAAGAACTGCGGGCGTGCAACAACCAGCGGAGCTACCGGGGAGAGCACTCTCCCCGGCCAAGAAAGTGAGAATCTTCCAGCCCCAGAAGTTAGCATTTTCCAAAACCACCCCGACAGTGTCCATGTTCCTACTTCTTGGTAAGCCTGGGCGTAGTTCGCGAAGTAGCGCTACGCGAAGCTACGCAAAGTGCAGTTCGCACTACGCGAACTACGCGTAGCACTACGCGAACTGCGTAGTGCACTGTTCGCAATGATTGCACAGTGCCGGATGCTTGTCCGCACTGTGCAATCATTGAAAACGGCATCTTGCACAGTGCGAGCTGTCTTTTACTGCCGCTCGAGTAGATTTTTCCTCGAGCGGCAGCTTTCTCAACGCAGACTGGTAGTTTCTCATCGCGAGCGGTCACGAGCATACGCGACCACTCGCAATGAGAAACCTGAGAATCTCGCCGGGAGGTTTATTTTCCACGCTCGCGATCGGCAACTTGATGTTGCTGATCGTGAACGTGGAAAAAGTCTCGCCGGGATGTCATTTTGCTTGCTCGCGGTCGCCAACTTGACGTTGAGGACCGCGAGCAAGCAAAAAATGACCGCTGCACTACGCTACGCGTGTTTGCACTGTGCTACGTGCAATTCGCATTGTGCAAAGTAGCGCAAACTTCGCAAACTACGCGAGCGTAGCGTAGTGCTTTGCCCAGGGTTACTTCTTGGTATATTTCAGCAGATAGTCTATGTAATTTTTGTATAGCTGAATAAACATTGGGAGCGTTATCAGGTATGTAAACACAACAGCTGCTGCCAATGATGCGACAGGCCCCTCCCCTATCTGCAAGTATAACATCTAGCACCATCCTGTTCTGCAAAGTGACTAATCTCGTAGCCTGGAGCTCAGCAGTGATATTTTTCATTATCCCAGCAGTCATATTAATAACCCCCTCAACAACTCTAGTCAGCTGACGACTTTTAAGGCTATTAGCCATGGGGCCCCAATAAGGTAGTAGGCCTTTCACAGCATCCCCAAATTGCTGTGCAGTGGTGTCAGTCTGATCTATAGCTTTTGTATCAACAACCCTCTTGACTCGGGGCAGAAATGGACTTCTATGTTGCAGTCAGTGAGTTTTGTGATAGTTAGACGGGGCAACATATACAGGGGGAAGAAGAAAAGAGAGATAACATGTACCAGACCATCACCTCGGGAGCCAGACGTGAGCTTGTGATCCACAGACAAAATAAACATTATGGGATAGAATCTAAGGCGGACTATTAGTCGTATTCAATCTGAAGGTAAAATTACATTTACTGTCCCCCACCTTTATCTCCCCAGTCCCCTTGACACAAAAACTAGCTGTCATATTAACCACTGACATAGGTATCGACTTATCTTTGGTAATATTGCGACATTGGAAGGATTAAAAATACTCAGATGTGTTAAACCGTTGGAAATCAGCCATTTCCATTCGAAACCAGGCATTATCCTTTACTTTACGATACATATTCAAACATGACTTTGAGGACAATGTGCCTAGAGTGCCTGGTCCTGCCGGTCCTATGGGGGTAAACCCTTGGTAGAAGTGTAAATATTCAGTTGCAGTGTGAGAATCAGAAGATGTCATACCCAAAGTAGAAAGATGAAATTGGAAGTACACCAGTCGAAACAATTCGTACCAACCATTACAGCTGCCAGTATACAACAGTGGCATCGACAACAAATTGTCGCTCTTATGAGTGACCGAAGGAAGTAACCCACAAACCCAACAATTAGTCGTATTGGACACATTATGAGCCTGATGCAACATTTGTATAAATACATTGTCCGTGTAGGACTTTCTATGCGCTTCTTTGTGAGGGGCTAGAGTAACAAAAATGTGTTCAGGGGGAGCGGTAGTTGTACCAACCAGGGAATGTACAGGAAATTTCTCCTCTAAAAACCAGGATATTCCAAGTATTGTTGCTAGTGCAATCACAACTATTAATATGCAAATTATTTTACTCTTTGTCGACCAACCCCTCATTGAACGTGGCGTTGCAAAGGGCTGTTCCTCCTCATCAATAGGCTGACCAAAGGGATGCATAATTAAGCAAGGAGAGAAATGCCACAGGAATGATTGTGCAACAAAAAAATAATAGTAAGGTAAGTGTTCTCAGTGTCCGTCAGAGCCTCACTGGCACAGGCTCCTATTGTTCATCAATACGTTGGCGCTCTTGAGCACAAGCGGTGGAGCTTGCTCAGTCCTAAGCTCTGGATGTATCCCACATTGATCAGGATAATGTACCCCCAAAGGAATACCTTTTGAGCTATCCTGTCCAATGTTCAAAGACAAACAGTGCACAAGTCTCACATCACCCCAAACTAATTCCGTTGGTACTATCACAAAGTACACCTGACTTACACAGTCCATCCCTATCTAATCTGACTTCTCCTTCTGTGCACCATCCCTCAACCGAGGATGCAAATTGTACCTGGCAGCCCCAGGCACCGTTGGATCAACAAACATCGGCTCCTTAATAGTTCGTATTTCAGGGGGGACCGCTGCATTTAGCACTTCATAATTTTCCAAATCCGTTTGTGTCCAAGTTAGATTTGCATCACTGAAGGGGACGAACTGAGGCTCCTTCTCGCACTCAGAGTCCCCTATGCCATCCCTCACCCATTGATCATAGGGCAAGGGCAAGGGTATCCTGCGGCAGTGGGTGGCGTGGATCCAGTTCTTTCGGCCGACGACCTTCACAGCAGTTCGAGTGGCCAGGAGGACTTGTTCGGGTCCCTTCCTGCAAGGCTCCAAACTGTTCTTCCGCTGGAAATGTTTGATTAGTATAAAATCTCCAGGCCAAATGTCGTGTCCGGGCCCCTCTGGTGTAGCGGGTAGGGACTCACGGACCTGTTGGTAAATAGAACCAAGTTTTCAGTTAACTGGTACAGGTAGTGAATTAACAAGGGGTACTCAATATCAGAGAACCGACGAGGTCGCGTGGACGCCCCAGACATTTGCTGGGCGCCAAGCAAGACCTCGTACGGTGACAATGCTGTTCTAGAATGTGCTGTTGTTCTTGTCGACAAAAGAGCCAATGGTAGAGCATCTGGCCATTGTAACCCTGTTGTCTCCTGAATCTTTGCCAATTTCAGTTTGAGAGTACCATTGTATTTCTCAACTAATCCTGCTGACTGTGGGTGATTTGCAGCATGAAACTTCTGCTTTATGTGCAAACCATCGCAGATTAACTGAATGGCCTTGGCATTAAAATGACTTCCGTTATCACTCCAAATCAAACGGGGCAAGCCGAAACGAGGAAAGAACTCCTTCAGGAGTACCTTTGCAGTCGTAACAGCTGTATTGTCTTTAGTGGGGTAAGCCTCAATCCATTTACTAAATGCACAGACAACCACCAACACATACTTGAAATTATTACACCTGTCTAGCTCGATGTAGTCCATCTGAAGGACCTCAAAGGGGAAAGTAGGTGGTGCAAAATTACCAGGTGGTGTAGGGGTACCCTTTCCAGGATTGTGCATCATACACACCATGCAGTATTTCACTAAATGTACAGTTGTTTTTGGGATGGTGTCATTCTGCCATACAGGGTCTAACAACTTGTAAATGCCTTTAGCGCTGATATGGGCTGGGTGATGGACCATGGTGACTACAGGGAGAACATATGCATCTGGCAACATCCATCTCTGCTTTCCTGACTTATCAATCCAACATCACTCATCATTCAATTGTGCTGTACTTTCTTGCCACATTGCTAATTCTTCTATTGTAGCCTCGCTCTGTATTTCTTTCACATTCTCAAGCGTATCCTCAAACATTATAACTTCAGGTACCCACCTAGCAGGTCCTGCCCCAAATGTTCTCTTCATTTTAGTCCGTGCCGTTTCCTTAGCTGTCCGATCAGCAAAAGCATTCCCCCACCCTACATCGTCAGTCATTTTCCTATGGGCGCTACACTTCACTATTGCCAACTTCTTAGGGAGTGTCAAAGCAGATATAAAGCCTCAATATAAGGTGACCATGTTGGATCTTTGTACCATGGGCAGTAAGGAACCCTCTCTCAGCCCAGAGTCGCCCGAAATTGTGCGCGACCCCGAAGGCATACTGGCTGTCAATATAAATATTGACAACCAGTCCCTCACTCAATTCACAAGCTTGAATAAGGGTGGCTAAATCAGCTGCTTGGGCTGACTGATAAGGGACTTGTGATGTCTCTACAACTGTACGCAATGTAGTGATAGCATAAGCAGCAGTTGTAGTGCCATCTGGTAATTTGAAAGAAGAGCCATCAACATATAGTTCCCCTTGTGGGTCAGATAAGGGAACATCAGTCAAGTCTACCCGTCCTTTCGTCTCTTTTCCGTCCGGAAGATACAATCATGTTTCTCATTTTCATCATTTTCAGAAGGGAGGGCTAGTAACATGGCTGGGTTCAGAGTGACGCATCTTTTAATCGTAATATGTTTGGCGAACAAGGTCAATTCATAGCCAGTTAGACGTGCACTGGTGAGGTGCTGTGTCTTTGTCTTATTCAAAGTGTATCCACAGCATGGGGTACCATGACTGTGAGGTCAGTATCAAGTACGAGTCCAGCCGATTGTCTTATAGAGACAGCCACAGCCGCGACCGCTCTTAGACAGCTCGGGAAGGCTCTTGCAACAGGGTCAAGAATAGCAGAGAAATAAGCACATGGCCATTGCTTATTTCCAAATTTTTGTGTTAAAACAGAAAGCACGCAGCCAGCCATCTCATGAACGTACAACACAAATGGTTTAGTATAATCCGGAGTGCCGAGTACTGGAGCTGAACAAAGTGCAGTTTTCAATTGCTCAAAAGACTGCTGACAGCCAGACGCCCAAAGCAGAGGCTCATGCACATCTTTTAGTGTTAGGGCGAGCAGGGGTTTTATTAGTAACGAGTAGCCAGGTATCCACTGCCGGCAATAGGAAGTGATACCTATAAAAGCACCCACATCTTTCTGAGTCTGTGGGATGGGAATTTTAACAATGGTACTGATGCGCTCAGGAGTCAATCCCCTACCCTCCTTCGATAGTAGGTGACCTAAATAGGTGACCTCCTGTCGACAATACTGAAATTTGGAAAGGGACACTTTATGTCCGTGCTGTGCCAAATGCAACAACAATTTAACTGTACTATCCCTACAACCTTGTTCTGTGTCAGAAGCGATGAGGAGATCATCAACGTACTGAACCAATACATTACCTGTAGGAAGCAAAAGGGAATCCAATTGGCTCTTTAAAGCTTGACTATTTTAAAGCTTGACTATAGATACTTGGACTCTCAGTTTAGCCCTGAGGAGCTCGATAGAATCTAAAACTTCTGCCAGCTAGTGTAAAACCGAACAAATACCTGCTATCTGGATGGATAGGAACACTGAAGAATGGATTTTTCAAATCGATGACAGAGAAGAATTTGGCAGTAGAAGGAATCATTGTTAAAAGAGTAGTAATGTCGGGGACCACAGGAAACTGGGGAACTACTATTTTATTAGCTTCGCGCAAATCAATCACAAAGCGATACACATCTGCATGATCATCAGAGGAACCCGAAGGTGTCCGTTTTAGAATAGGGAGAATAGGGCTATTACAAATATTAGCAGTCGTCTCCTCAACCACTCCTTTCTCAATCAGATCCTGCAAAATTTGCAATAAAGCTCGCTCACCTGCCTGCAGTATTTTATACTGAGGGATACGAGGCAAAATAGCATTGTCTTTGACTGTGATCAAAACTGGCGGTATCTGTAACAGTCCCACATTTGTGTCGCCTGTGGCCCACAAAGTGGGCGGCACATCTTTAAACTTAGCTGGAAGGGGCGCATCTTTAGACAGACACTGTTTAGCGCGTGCCACATCCGGACCGATTATCATATAAACACCTGCCGGGGAGAAATAGATCGTAGCTTGCAATTTCTTCAACAAATCCAAACCCATCAAATTCTCTCCACAATTGGATGTCAATAAGAATGGCGAATCCACGGTGAAAGGACCAATAGTCAATGCAAGAGGTCTTGAAATGGGGCTCACAACCGGTACACCAGAGAAACCTATCGAAACATTATTATGGCCAGACAGAGCTGCCCCAGGGACCAAAGAACGAGAAATAGAACTGTTCATTGCACCTGTATCCACCAAAAATTCCTTAGCCGAGCCATTCAAATCCGCAGTGACATAAGGACCGCGTTGGTCTACAGGTATGGAAACTGGTCCCTCACTTGTCCCTGGCTATCCTAGCTGTAAGACATTCCTGTCACCTCATCTGTATCATAATCATCATGATAATACTGCCCGCCCCGAGGGTCATTAAAGTAATTATTATCAGAACCCTGTGAAGCTGCAGCATCCCCACCAGCTATCCCCACCAGCTCCCCGACCCCGTCCACGAGAACGTCATCCTCCAGGTACTGCCACCTTCTGCAACAACACAGGACACACGCTATGCCAGTGTCCTTCCCCCTTACAATACGCACATTGATTCGGCCCTAAAGGCATAGTATTCGTCTGCCTACTAGTGCGAGGAAGCTGTCGGGTCAAACCACCACGTCCTCTACCATTCCCTCTAGAAACCTGCTGCAACAACACCTTTGTCTTCAAATCCTTGTGCTTCTTCTCTGTTCTCTCCTTATCCTCATTTTCCCTGTGCTCATAATGCTGCGCCATATTCAAAATAACAGAAGGGGAAGAGGTGGACCAAGTGCTTTCGGAAGCCTGCAATCGAATCTCAATCTCGGGAAGCAAATTGGAAACAAATCTATTAACAAACAACCGGACACCTCTCGCAACAGACAAATCCTGCCCACTATAATCCAAAAACACATCTTCAAAAATCTGACAAACTCTCATCTTTCTTCTGGCGACAAGCCGTTAACTTGTCCCAATCAACCTTTCTCGGCGGAATAAGAGAATGCATATACGTGATAATGCGGCCTGGCAAGGCAAGTATCTCTGCCTTAGGCGTATCGCCGGGCTTCCTCTCCTGATCCCATACTTTAATTTGATCCCATGTACCTCCCAGTTCCGCTACATGATCTTGTGTGTGCACCTGCCTCCGAATATCAACCAGAACCAGTAGACCAAAGAACATTTCAATGTCCGCAAGCGTAATACTGTTGAAAAGGCAGCTTCAGTCAATTCTTTATAATATGCAGTAGGATTTTTACTAGGATCAGGTAACTGAGTCTTAAGAGACAAAACTTCACTCCTTTTCCAGGGAGTATAAACCCATTGTTCTTGGAAATGGGCCGCCACATCTGATCTAGCAATCAACGTCGTAATACTACCAAAAACTTGATCAGGCCCCAGATTACTGACATATACACGATCTTTAATTTCATACAAAATCTGTGGTGCCGCATCTTTGGAACTCTGCTCCCAAAGACCAATCAGAGTAGCAGACATATGCTTAAGGGCATGCTGTTGTACAAAAGGCTCATAATCTTTCATCACATTCCACACATCTTCCACGCTGTAAATGGGGTTTCGGGCCCACTGTGCAGCCTGGTTAGCCACTACCTTTTTCTCTGCATCTCCCACTTCAGATCGCACATATGGACCCATGCGCTCTTTAAACTTCATCCAATCTCCGTCTCCAAACCCGCGCACTGGCGTCCCATCACTCAAGGAAACCGGGGGATGAAAAACCAGAGAAGGAGAGGCAACTAGAGTGACAGGTATCAGTGATGCTGAGGGCTGCATCACAGGGGAAAAATCTGGCGAGAAGGATGCAGAAACAATGGGCGTGAGGGGATGCTAACAGTCACAGTGGCTGCGAACGGTAAGGAAGTAAGAGGAAGGGGAACAGGAGAAGGAGCCAATGCTACGGCTGTCGAAAAAGCAGCAGTAGATACAGGAACAGAGACAGTAGAAGCAACAGTAACATGCGGCTGTGAGGGCAAGGGAATAGTGGGATATATCTTTTGTGGGGCGTACGGAGGTGGTGGTCGACTATCTAATAATTCCTCCACAAAAGTATCATTTTCTTCTTGGGCTACATAAGATTTATCAATGTGTAATTGAAACCTCCTATTTTCACGTTCAATTTCTATCTCTTTTTTCTCCTTATCATGTGCTACAGCTTTCTGAGTCAATGTTTGCATTCTCCCTTTTCGCGCCTCCTTTTCCATCTTTATTCGTCCTTGTTTAGCCTCCTTTTGCCACGTTTGAAGAGAATCAAACAGATTCCTGTAAAAACCCAATTTTTTGTTCATCAAAAGTGCCCGTCAATGGCCACTGCAATTTGGCATTGTCCCTCGTATATTTCTTCCAAGCTAGCATCTGCAGAGCGACAGCACAAAGAAACCAATTTACTTATTCCAGGCATTTTCAAAGAAAACAAATTCACTATTCTATGCCTGGCAAAACATTTGTCCAAATGACGGCCCTTAGACCGTACCAAATACAAACCAAAATGGTACTATGTCCACAAACAACCAAAACAAACTCATCTGATGCATGCAGGTCAAAGCGAAGTAATTCTCCACTGCTGACTCTTCAGACCAAACGGTCAGATCCAAGGGTTGCGCCGTTCAGGACCCCAGTAGGAGTGACCACTGGGTGAGACACCTTCCGGTGGGACAGAAGGGGCAGCTGTGAATTACAGGAACTCTCTCATGCAGGGATCCCTGATCCGTCCGTCCAACCCGACGATAGCCCGACCTCCCCACCCGTCCGCGGGAGGGAAAGGGCCACTCACCCGAAGGGGTCCCTGTTCGGGCACCAACTGAAGGAAGTGACCCGATTAGGGTCACCAGGGTCACTCACGACCACCTCTCAGCCTTCCATACAAATGAAGAGTCGGTCAGACAATAGAGAATACAAACCAATATATGTTTATAGCCTGGTCTGCCCAGTCTCTTAGGAGTGCTGCAGAGAGGGACTGACATCAGCAAGCATAACGATACATTATGTACATTTCAGAACCAATGAAGGCACACCCATAATGGAATTTTCGAAGCAGATGCAGCTAAAGAAAGGAGTACAGAAGGATGGGTTTTCGATTCAGAGGCCGGGCACACATTATCTCCTACCCAAGGTCACTCTGTCCGTGCCCGCCACTAGACTAGTGGAAGAAGGCCTCTATCTAGTGAGAAAGGTATGCGCTAATATGAACAGTGTATTCATTAGCAAAGCAAGGCCCAACATTGGGAACAAATCTTTTCACAACTCATTTTCTTGAAGAGGCAAGAAGCAATTTTGAGCATGGTTCAAAATGGCTGCTGAACATAAAATGGTGCGTGAATGCTAACTTACATAGGACAATGCAGAAGCAAAATAACGAAAACATTTCCATTTCAACACAGCCCGCTCACAATTAATGTCCTCTCAATGCATTTGATTTTGATGTGTCACACCTTTTATTATGTTCTTAGTCAATGATTTCCAAACGTTCTTTTTACTCTTATTTATTTGTGTAGCTTCTCCCCTGTTCTGGGGCCACAGACTGTAATGTTGCAGGGCTTCTGCTCAGAAACAGAACTATGCCTGGGACAGTATGTGGGGACTGAGTCACCATACCACATCAGAACCTATGGGCCCAAATCTGATTGCCTAATAGTGCCTCACTTGCCTTCCTAACCTTTCCAGAGACACAAGTGATATGGCACCCCAGAACACAACACTCTAGACCCTCTCAGGGATCGCGGCAGCAGGCCATCACCTTTTATTTTCTCACTCAGACATGTGCCCAATCAATTAAAAAGAGACACGAGGGAAGCTTACAATATTTATTGAAACTATCATGCTCTAGTATGCAATAACTGTACAACAATTAGAAAACATATGTAGGTTGACAATGTGATTAGCATAATTAAGAAACCATACACAATAAAGAGCCCTGTCACGTTAGCTGACAGATCTGTGTTAGCCCACCCTCACTACTAAAGCAAAGTGTTATATTATAAATCTCTGGGACTAGTGGTGAACCCCATACCTTGGCACACTTAGTTTTCTGTGCTACATCTCAGTTAGTGCAGCACTCTCGTCTCGGGATCTTTGCTCTGCGTGAAAGTCTCCACTCTGTGTGTTTTAAAAAATGACAAGACCCGGTTTAAATAGAACTTGTGTGTTCGGAAACAGCAGCTGGATTATGCTAGTATGTCTAGGTGCCAGTGTCCGACCACAGCGCATAACAAGGAGCAGTGTTGTTTGACCTTGAATGAGATGTTCTGACTGAATCCCAGGAGAAGAACAAAAACATGTGCAGCCTATGTATAAAAATATAATGTGGCAAAAAACAAGGTTGATATTTTGTAATGTGTGCACAGCAAAAGCAGCCTACAACTTGCACGGTTTGGCAAACATAGGGAAAACAACAATGGGCTCCATAGGGAACACATGACACCCTCCCTTTGGTCAGGGCAATAGCGTGACAACTAACTAAATAATATGAATGCAATAATAAAATAAGAAAATTCAAAGCATTTCTACATAGCATGTTATGAAAAAGATTATTATCATAATAAAAAACGAACATGTCAATTTAGGAAAGATAACCAAATTAAAGTATCTATGAAGTCATTTGCAAATTCAAAGGCCAGGAAATGAAGACAGGATTCAGCCTCCGCAGAAGATGATTGTTCGACAGCCTATTCTACAAGTTCCAGAGAACAGACATGATTCTCGGTCTCTGCCTATGCTGAGAAGGTAGCTAGGCAACCTGTATCCATGTAAGTAGAGCTAGTATACAGAGATTCATATGCCAATGCACACATATCCTCTGGAAGGAGTGTTTTGTACCTTGCATTGTGGAGAAGCTGCAAGCCCAAGGGACAACTCTGAAAATGGGTCACTAATGAACTCATCAGCAGCTCAATGTCTAGAGCAGCAGGTGTCTGCAAAGCTCAACAAATATCTAGTCCCCATTAGAAAGGGAACCAGAGGCAGTGAAACACCGTTTGCACACAGGTAAACCAGGCAGGTCGGAATGTTAGCGACCAGTCAAGGTCCAGTTCCTGAAGCAAGACAATTCCAAAGTATCAAAGCATATGCTCATGACACAGCTGGAGTAATGGTAGTTCCAGTGGGCTTGCAAATGGAACATGCATTGTGGCAAAGCAAAAATAAGACCAAAATGCATCAAATGAGGAATAACAGCAGTGGTAATCCTCCGAACACACTAGAAAAGAGGGAATGAATAAAAGCTGGTATTATTCAAAAGATAGTTTGGAATGTACTGACCAGGCCGGAGCCTATCATCTTAAAGAAATGTGCAAGGCTGGCAGTATTAGATGTGTTAAAAATATGATGAACTGCTTTGGCAAAATGTAGGGGGAAGTTGGTGTTTAACAAGGACTGTATCTCACTGGATGTCCTTGCAACCCATAATTCAAACGTTTCTCGAGCAGCTGTGAGTGCTACTTCTTTTTTAAACAATGATGCTTTGAGTCTCCTTAGTTTGTTAAAATGGGCTTTCAAAGTTGAAATGGAAGACCATAATGAGATATCCATGACTCCTGGTGTAGGGGGGAACAGGACATTATTACATGTGACAGTTTGAGAAACCAATAAAATGCATGGGATCCCAGCTCGCATTCCATGGCAATCTTGATTGCTTAACTCTAAATAACTTCCATTTGAAAGGACAGTAATACGTGGAAGTATTGCAGGAGCTGGTATTCCTTTTAGAAAACAGGCCAAATGTGCTACTGAAGCAATACATGCACCCTGGATGGTCAGGTGTTTGCAAACAAGGGAGTCACATTTTTTTGCAGTAAGGAAAACATCTTTGCCGGCAAGTTCACAACAATAGGAAAAGGTCATTGACCATAATACATGAATGAAGCTGCTTCCTAGGGGATCATATCTACCGACAGGGAAATGTTTCATGCAAGCCATATACAGAAAGGTTGAAATGGACAAAGATGTTATGCTGTGTATTAACCAGACAGCTGAATGTGTTTAAGCTATTGTGAATAGGAGCTGTTCTAATTTCTCAAAATGCAACATTGTATAGGTGGCATCTTTCTTTGCCATCAGTTGTTGTTTGCATGTTAAATTAAAAGGCAAAAATAATCTACTGGAATTCAGACAACACCATGGTATGTGTCCATTCTTAAGGTTTTGAAGTGTCCAGCTTAATTGCATGATAGATCTAAGCTTACTTTGCCCATGATACAATGTGCACATGTCACTTTGCATAATATCAATAACAGAGGGCACCACAATTTTATTCAAATTATAAATGAGAGAAGATGGTGTATTGATTTTATTACCAACAACAGCAAGCACTTTATCTAAATTATCTTGATCAATTTGTCTTAAACGTGCGGCAGCTTCCATTTGCGATAATTTGCAAATTTCATTATCGGTAGCATAAATAAATCTTTTAGAACATGGAGACCTAGGGCCTAATAAAAAAACTGATACATCCATGTCGTTGGACAGGAGAGAAATGTGTTGTTTCACTGTAGACAGTGTGGAATGTTCCAACCATTGTTGACACACTTTGTCCACCAAATAGGTGGTATCAACACCTGAATGTTGTGAGTGGGAATAGCTGTGGTCAGGTCAGCTTGTTTTAAACCCCAGTGTGGAGTTAGGAAAACAAGCATGACAACCATTTTTGTCTACTGGCCACAGTAACCACCCATGAGGACCTGAAAGTGTGGATTTAAATGTACCATTCTGTACCATGGTATTGAGTTGTTCTTCAGTATAATTTGTCAAACGTTGCCAATTATTGAAGCGAGTAATGGAAGGAATATTCGAGGCATTCATTTCATTAATTTTAAATTGTCCCAGACATGTAGTCTGTTGGACGGTGTTGTTCAGGAGGATCATTTGTGTTGGGATTAGACATGCTCAAAACTAAGTTTCCGTCCCCTGAACTTGACAATGTTTGGTTCCCCAAATTGATTTCAGTTCAATTTTATCCTTCCAATATTCATAGACTATAAGAGCTACGCGGGTAACAAATGAAGCTGTATATATTAGCTTAGTTTGTGTAAACATATATTTCTTTGGTGGTGCAGGAACTAATTTGAACTAATATGAGATAGGATCTGAGGTGTCATATACTGAAAAATATGTGAATTTATCTTTGTATGTTTTGGAACTCACTTGTGGGGTAGTCGGATAATGTTACCATTGTGTGTAATTAAAAAGTGTAAGTTGAACACTGGCCCGATGTAGAAAATGATGGTTGTAATGGTGATAACAGAACATATCAGCAGAATTAGCAGAATTAAGGTACAGGTCCTCTGTTTCGAAAACAGTATAATATTACAGCTCTGACAGCATGGAGTTTACAGTTTCAACATACTAATCATCTGAATGTAACCCAGGTACTGTTACATCCCCATGCAAACTTTAAACACATATGGTATCTGCAGGATCTCCATAGGACAGAATATTTTGAAAGGAACTTTAGCCCAAAGAATAATCCTGATCCATATAATACCCAGAAGCAGTTAGTAGAAAAACTAGCGGCTATGGTTCTGTAACAGGACTCGAAAAATCCAAAAGATGTGGATCCACTGATGCTGGATCTGTATAAACGGCGTCAACTGCAGAAGACACAGTAGTATCTGCTGTATTCACTTTAGTCATGGTGATGGTTGCTGCTGCACAAATTAATTGTAGAGCATTCTTACTAGCTGCAGAGGAATTTCTTATATGGTAGTGAGGGCTCCTTGTGGTATATTGTTTAAAATGGCCACATGGTGCATTTTGACATGTTCAATGGAGATAAAACGATAGTCTTTGGAACCAGGAAGCGGTAGCAGGATAACAGTTCTTGTTCCCTGAATGCAAAGGACAGGCAGTGGTGACTGGTATGACGGGCCAAACTCCTTTTTGATTGCGACCTTTTCTCAAGCGACAACCCCAAGTTTCAGAATCTAGCTGGAAGGTTGTTGTTTCACGTCGACACTCGAGGTGGGAGACATCTTGAAATGTACTTTGGAGTGGGCATTACTGAATTTTGTAGGTCCTGTAGGACAGCACACCGATTATCTACGTCAAAGTTGGAGGCTGCCACCACAATGTCTGGACCATCAAGGTCTGAAACATACATTTTGATTACAAAAAGTAATTTGTATGGGGTCTGCCCAACCAGAGATCTTTTAGGGAGGTTATTAAGAGCCGTTTGAACTCCGGATTGGTGATGGATCCAACTACGCCCAGTGCCTTAAACTCTAGCTGTTAAGGACTGCTTTAAGTACCGGTTCATCCTCTCCACAACAGAATTACCCATGGGCCAATATGGAGAAGAATAATGCATCTGTACACCCAGGAATGCCATAGAATCCCGGTACGCTTTAGATTCGATAGCCAGACCCTGGTCCGAGTGGAGTGCACTGCTTGCATGTGTTCCGATAAAGTCTTGTATGTCTTTAATAACAGTTTGTTCATCAACCAGATGCAGTTGCCAAACTCAGAGGAACCTGAAGCAAGAATCAACTGCAACTAAAATAAATTTAAATGCAGTATCTAAAATAAGAGGACCACAGTGGTCCAAATAAATGCAGCAAAAAGGCTTGTGGGAAATCAACAGGTGTGTTTGTTGTGGGCGCGCCACGGTGCAAACTTTAATCTGTTGTCAAATGTCACAACATAGGACATATTTTTGGCTTACTGATATAACACACTATAGCACTGGAATATATATGCTATTTATTTGCAAACTGCACTGTTTCACCTTCATTAAAAGTGATATAGGTAAAAACAATTGCACCCGGTAAAATGCGGATGATTAGGTTTATAGTATTTACATGTGTATGTAAGTGACATGTGGCAAGTAGGTCAGATTGTAATGATCTGAGTGTATGTGTGTGTTCTAATGTCCAACGTGTAGTGGAAAAATAAGATTATATTAACTCATAAAGTGGTTTGATGCGTTGTGCATAATCTGGTATATATGTTCTGCCAAAAATAAAAAACCTAGCAGGGCCTGTCATTTCTTTGAAGTATTTGGAGGTTCCAGTTGTGCACACTTCTCCAAAAAATGAGGAGCAATGCTCTTTCTCTCATGTCTAAGTTCATATCCTAGAAAAAGGATAATCAGAAAAGCAATATTCGATTTTTTGAAGTTGAACTTATAGCCAAGTTCAGCAAATCCCAATATAATGTGATCTACTCTGGCTAAGTGAGGATTTAACTCATCATCCTTAAGAAAGATATCATCCACATTGGACATTGCGTCTGGGTCAATATCTTGAAGAATTGACATTATGCTTGCAGCAAAGACCCCTGGGCTATTCTTATAGCCCATTGGGAACCTTATATATCTCATTTGAAAACCAAGCACGAAGAAGGCTGTCCAGTCTCTGCTTTCAGGTGCTAGACTGTGGCTGAAAAAACCATTGGAAATATCTAATGTTGTTTTGCATTTTTTATGGACTATGGGGGTCATTACGATGTCGGAAGGCCCGCAACAGCCAGCCGTGCGGTGGCGGGCCCTCCGCCATCGGACAGCAATTTTCTCCCCGCCACATTGCGATGGCGGGGGAATCACTTTCCGACCGCGGCGGTCGCAAAGACCACCCGCCACGCTTCCGCCACATGCAATCGTACCGATTGCCTGGTGGAGCGGTCAGCATGCCTAAAATGGTGGCGGTGCCTAGCAGGCACCGTCCGCCATATTACGATGCTGGCCGCAGCCAGCCTTTCTGTGGTGGGTAAACCGCCATTTAAAGGCTGGCGGAGAATGCATTCGGGGGCCCGTTGGGGGCCCCCCTTGTGTTGGGGGGTGTGGTGTACTGTGGGGGTACCCATGGTACCCCCCTACATTTCACTGCACTAAGTGGCAGGCACCGCGTGGTGCCTGCCACGTAGTGCAGTGAAAAGCATGACCTGCATGTTTAGCATTCCGGCGGGTGCTGCAGCCAGCAGCACCCACCACAATGTTAACCATGCACGATGCGACCGCCATGGTGGCGGTCGCATCGTAATCTGACGTGCGGGACCGCGGCATTGCAGGTGGGCGGTCGCAGGCACTGCTACGGTGGTGGGCAGACTCGAGTCCGCCCGCCTTCATAATGACCCTCTATATTATTAATTAGTGCTGTCCTTTGTGCGTTTTGCACTGCAAAGGCGCGTGTATGTCTGTTAAATGCCTGTAGTATAAAACTATGCGCTATGAATGATCCGGTTTCAAAACAGGAAACAGAGGATTATTCATTTGAGAGTCACAGGGTTCAACTACTCCCTGGTACTGCAATTGGGAGAGTGTTTCTCGAACAGGTGCTTTCTCATCCTGTTTTCTGGGATATTGCGGTTGCACTTCCGGGCTGAACCTTAAGAATCCTTATCCTAGTCAGTGTGATTGCGATATAATGCAGGGGCCTGTGCAAGAGTACATTCTGTCGCATAAGCTTGTTTGACCTGTTCAGGAACAAGGGCAGAAAAGGAAAGAAGTATTATATCCTCTTCCTGGGGGGATGTTTGAACAAATTGTGAGGGCCAATTGGCCTCCACTAGCAGAATGTCATAGGACAAAGTTAAATTTTCCCAAAATATTGCTTTAATAGCACGTTTTATGTCACCCTCGATTTGAATGTCAAGAGGATATAATCAATCCGGAGGGGCTACATGCCTGTCCAGGGTCTCAAATGTAATAAAGGTATGAGTTGCTTTCCCGACCAGAAACTCCTGGAGACTCGGGGGCACAATGGTGACTTCTGATGCGCTGTCGAGGAGAGCCACTGCCCAAGTCCTGTTCAGGAGGAGGGTTCTCAGTGTCTGTGGCATATTTAGCAGTTAAAGCCACAACTTTTTATACTGAAAAGGGGCTTTATATTGTGGAGGTCTGTCCTTCTTCTTTATCTTCACTTCATACAAGCATTGCAAAATTATTAGACCTTTTTAATTTAATTATTTCTGACTCTAAAGCTAGTGGCTCCTTTTTGGAAGCCTTGATAACCATCATCCCTAAACTAGATAAAGTCCCAAAATGCTGTAAAACCTATAGACCCATTTCCCCTATTGATTACTACTGTAAGATCTTTCCCAAGATCTTAGCTTCCAGTTTAGAGTCTATTGTTTCTCTTATGGTGAAATCCGACCAATCTTGTTTTAGTAAAGGAAGACTTGCTCCTGATAATGCTAGAATGTTCTCTAATATTGTCAGTCTAGTTGGGAAACTTATATCTCCATTTGTGACACTCTCATTGGATGTCAAAAAGGCTTTTTAATGTATTAATTGACAGTTCATGTTTGCCACTATTTAGTGGTTTTTCTTTGGCCCTAAATTACTTTCTTTCATAAAATTATTATACTCCATTCCCTGTGCTAGTATTTTTGTTAATAGTTTTTTTTTCTTGTTACTTTGAATTACGTAGAGGCACAAGGCAAGGATGCCCCTTTTACCTTTATTTTTGTTTTATGTTTGGAGCTCTATCTAGAGGGAATCCGATGTAACAAAAACATATCAGGTTTTAAACATGGCTCACTAGAAATTAAGCTATCTGCATATGCTGATGATATCCTAATATATATGTCCAACAAAATATCACTTACCTGAATCCTATTTAGAGGAGTATAATCTAATTTCTTCTTCTATTCAACCTTTCTTCTCCAAGTATCACACGACTCCTGATTTATTGTCACCAGTCCCAAATGCTTCTCTAGATAATGTCTTAAATAGCTCTATTCCTAAAGCTGTCCTTATCTATAAAAAGTTACTTTTTTCTAAATTCCGCTACAACTAAACATACTTTAGAACTGTTATGTGAAGATGATGTAACTATTTTATCCTCTTCCCAATTTTGAGATAAGACATGGCTTAAATTATTCACAACTTTTAAAACTGCTAATATTACACAGTCACTCTTTTTTAATCTATAATAGAGCTGTTATTACTCCAGAACAGGTTGCTATATTTGACTCTTCCTTTCTCCCATATGTTGGTCATGTTCTGAGTATAATGGCTCATTGGTTCACATTATACAGTTGTTGACATGTTAAAGCTTTTTGGACTTTAGTTTGCTCTAAATGCTTAAAACCTTTTCAATGTAATGTTCTGCTTACTCGATAGAATGTTTTCTTAGGTTCACTGCCATCTAGTATCCATCATTAGCCAACTAAACCTCTGCTGTTAGATCTTTTAATTGCAGTTGCTTTGAAAGTAATACTTTCATGTTGGATGGTCTTCTCTAAATTATACGTCCCAACTTGATTGAATTTTGTATGTGGTGAACATAGTATACAAATTGCATCCTCTCCCACTTTACACTATGGGCCATTTTTATGAAAGAGTTTAAAAAGTAGGGCGTGTACTTTTAAGTCTTACATGTCCTGGTAGTGAAAAACTAGTAAATTCATTATTCGCTACTGCAATGGGACTGTCTGTCCCATAGGTTAACATTGGGACTACCCTATTACATTTTATTAGAGCAATGTTCAATTGGGACAAGATAGATATTTTGAGTTTGGTGTCTTTGGACTCATAATTTAAAATCAAAACTTTTAAATTATAAGTCTGAAAATGCCACTTTCAGTAAGTTGGTGTTTTCATATTTTTAACCATTCTGGTCCTCTACCTGTCTCTGAATACACGTCTGGGGTGGGTGACAGCTGAGCTTTGTGCATTCCTCTAGACAGTCATACACAAAGAGAGCTGTGCTGCTGAAAGGACTGACACTCTGCTGGTTTTCCTCGACTCCTGCTCTACTGTGGAAACTCACAAAGGATACGTCCCCTTTGAAACACCAGCATCGACCAAGAGCAACAATCGCAGAAGTGCGAGAGGCTGGAGGCAAGACACGGATGAGTGGACCTCAAATTCTGATGAATGGAGTACTTCAGGCGACTCCAACTCGAGTAATCCTAACATGCCACCTCATCCAAGGAATCGTCAATACAGAGGTGATTACAATGGACCCACCACGCAGTTTCCACCAGGACCTTGGTGGCCACCACAGCCATGGGGAAGCCCACCACCTCAGTTCCACCTAATGTCCTTTGGGGTACCGAGCTACCCTTTTTTAGGACAGAGCCGAGGGGGCAGAGGATTTAGAAGAACATGATTCAGGACCAATAACCAGCAAGAATCCCAGAGGGTGCATTGGGATACCTCCCTCGAACAGAGAATAACGCGGAGCATGACACGGGACCCATCACCATCGACAAGCACTTGAATGATTTAACCATCAACCTTAGCTCTCGGGTCCTTACCGATTTGGAACTTGAGGTCCTGAACAAGGGCCTGGGATTTGTGCCAACACAACTAGGAGACGACTTCATTACTCGGATAGAGCTAACCCAGTTCTTTGGGAAGGTACGGTTGAATTTCTTCTTCCAAGATGAGACTCCTGAGCCTACTGATCAGAATACCAACACCGGCCTCAAACCTAAGTCCACCTTCAACCCTCCGCTCCATCTGGTGCCTGCAGAAGTGGCGACTTTTGAAAAAGCTGTTATTAAGGAATTTGAGAAACTAAGGCCAACAGCGAGGACCCCCGCTTTCAATATCTCCAAGAAGGAATTGGACTGTCTCCGTACATTGCGCACAGACCTGGACATTGTAATCAAGCCAGCAGCTAAAGGCGGTGCAACTATTGTGATGGATAAAGGTACCTACCATTCTGAATGCCGCCGCCAGTTGAACGATGAAAGATATTATCGCCGGCTCACCATTGACCCAACACCACGCTCACTGAAAAAGATCAAAATGATGCTGGAACAAGCCCTAGATTCCAACTGGATTACGAAGGGGGAAGCAGCCTTTCTGGTTAACACGAAACTTAAGATACCTTTTTTTTACGTGCTACCCAAGGTTCATAAACCTACGAGACCACTGCTGGGCAGACCTATCGTGTCTGGCATAGGTTCACTTTTGGAACCCCTATCTCAGTTTGTAGATTGGTTTTTACGGCCCCTGGTAACAGAAATGCCATCATACCCGCAGGATACAAAGCATATATTAAACACCTTGACTGAGATGTCCTTCGACCCAGAGATTCACATTTTAGCATCTTTTGATGTGGAATCTCTGTACACAAATATCCCTCAGGACGAATCCTTAAACACCATAAGGTCCCTATTGAAAGGCATGCACGCGAAGATCTAGCACCAACCTCGTTTGTGTTGCAATGCGTGGCATTAGCAATGAAGAACTTCTTCCAGTATGGTTAACATTTGTACCTGCAAGTGACTGGGACATCGATGGGCAGTACTTTTGCCCCTAGTATGTCAAATCTATACATGCACAACTTTGAGGTCAAATACATCTACCCGGTTGAGAACCCATACTCTTCCAACCTAAAGGTTTGGAAGAGATATATCGATGACATCTTGATAGTATGGGAAGGCACGACAAACACTTTGGAGTCTTTTGCGACCTGGCTGAATTCAAGGAACCCTCATCTCAAGTTCACCCAAGTCTTGTACAGCAAAATGTCCTTACCGTTCTTAGACTTGTTGCTGTATCTGAAAGATGGTAAGATCTACTCTGAACTCTACACCAAACCAATGCTCGGAATTTGCTCTTGAATTATACCAGTTTCCACCCTCATTCATTGAGGAACAACCTTCCGGTGGGCCGATTTTTGAAGTTACGGCGAAACTGCACAGAGATCAGGAAATTCAAAGAGCATGCACTAACATTGAGCTCACACCTACAACAACACGCATATCCTGCTCATGTTGTACAAACAGCACAAAAGCGAGCAAGGAACAATAATCGGAATGCCTTACTCGACACAACAACAAAGAACCCCATGGAGAGGATGGTGTGTGTCAGCATCTACAGTCACTTGACCAACATAGTGAAAAAGTCGATCAATAGAAGCTGGCATATCCTCAATACTGGTTCTGCAAACCTCCCCAAGCCCTTGTTCGCACAGAAACGCAGTAAGAACATTAAAGTCATGATAGTACACACACGCCCACGCAGTACTGTCCCTGAGACAAGACAAACAACAATATGGCCATGAACCCCGCATAAGGACACTACCCGTGTGGCTCCTTCTCGGTCTGTACTTTTACATCTAGACTACTGACAATAGACCTGGGATTGACTACCCCTTGGGTACTTAACTCTTTGACAAACTGTAATACAGAAGGGATTATCTACCTGCTGCAGTGTCCATGCAATCTGTTGTATATTGGGATGACGACACAGAAGGTTAAATTGAAGATAGGTGAACACCGTAGCTCCATAAGATGCAAGAAAGATAACACGAAACTCACAAAACACTAATTGAGTTTAGGACACTCTGAAGATGACTTTTTTTGGGCAATCATTGACAGGCCAAGATATGCCAAGGAGATGGGAACACTTGAATCTGTCCTGTTTCGTAGGGAACAGAGGTGGATTTACAGGCTCCCTTGTGATACTCAGTGGTTAAACGACGCGATCCCCTGGGCCAGTTTGGGAACATGAGCCCCCCCTTCCCCCTGGTTATCCTACCACCCCCCTTTTTTACTTCTGTTACATTTTTTTCCCATATCCATTCTCACACTACATGAGCCGCCACATGCCTAGTCATCCTATTTGAATCTGCTTTTTGCGCATGTCTGGTTTTGTTGGCCTGTAGTTCCTCAACTTTTTGCTGTATACTGTTTTTGCGCTAGAGTTAGCGTATCCAGGACCACCTGGACTATCTTTGTTCAGGTGGTTTTTTTGGGGGGTTTTTTCTCCCAGTTTTTATTTCAGGGCATTTCACGCTTTGTGCCTTAGCCATCAATTTACTTTTATTATGCATGCCCGGCCGAGGGACAGGGTTTCTAACACCCTCCTGGTGCCTTGCACAGCGCAATCGGTGCCCTTTGGACTCCCCCGGTCCAGGCTGTCTGTCATTTATGATTATTGGTATTTTCTGGCACTTTGTATAAACACTTTTTAGCACTTTGCTGGTCTGTTCTTTGACCTCTGACACATCCTTATGTTCCGTTTTTTGGTTTATATTTGGTGTTCCTCTATTTGTGGTTGAATGCTTGTTTTGTGCGTTTATGGTGTTTTTTGTTGTTGGTCGTGCCCCGCCGCCTCCCCCCCCCCTTTTTTAGACACTTAAACATAGTGGAGTTCCTGCCTTCCTATGTCGAGTATTAACCCTGACCGAGGTCCGCGTTGGACTGTTTTTAGTTTTTTTTTCCCATTACACGTACACGGGACTACATTTCCCATGAGCCTTCTTTGACGTACATGAGGTTGGTACGTCATCTTTACGGGTCGGTTCCTGGCTTCAAAACCCATGAGGAACGAGAGCTCAGTCTCTCGCCGGGACCCCCGTTCACGCAGATGTCTAGTGCGGTCACTGCGGTAAGTCTCCTCGTAGGGCAATTGCTGCGCTGCCGTTGTTCCAATACCCGAGCGGGATTGGCCTTTTCTTGGACTGGTGTTGTGGTTTAGAAATGCATTCCCGGTAGCCCTTGTAACATTCACGCTAGGCATTAAGACTTTAACCCTTTTTAAACTCTGGCATATTGAGCGCGTTTAGAAATGCATTCCCGGTAGCCTCTGCAGCATTGATGTTAGGCTTTCAGACTTAACCCCTTTTTAACTTTGGCACATTGAGTGGTACGTCTAGCGCATGGGTACTCACAAACTTTCTCTCGGGGGCCAAATTTACAGTGTGGTTTGTGGCCGAGGGCCGCACCGGTGGGGGTGGGGTAAGTGGGGGGGCGGGGCTAGAGCAAAAAAAAAACTGTGACCATGATGTTGAACACAGGCCCCTGCAGCAGATGCATTAGTCTGCTGAGCCACCAGACCTGGCATACACACATCTATCTATCTATCTATCTATCTCTCTATCTCTCTCTCTCTCTATCTGTCTATCTCTCTATCTCTCTCTCTCTCTCTCTCTATCTCTATCTCTCTCTCTCTATCTCTCGCTCTATCTATCTATCTATCTATCTATCTCTCTCTCTCTCTCTCTCTCTCTCTATCTCTATCTCTATCTCTCTCTCTCTCTATCTATCTAGCTCTATCTATCTATCTCTCTCTCCTATCTCTTTCTCTATCTATCTCTATCTCTCTCTATCTATCTCTCTCTCTATCTCTCTCTCTCTGTCTATCTCTCTCTATCTATCTCTCTCTCTATCTCTCTCTCTCTCTCTATCTATCTCTATCTATCTTTATCTCTCTCTATCTCTCTCTATCTCTCTCTCTCTCTCTCTCTCTCTCTCTATCTATCTTCTCTCTCTCTCTCTCTTTCTCTCTATCTCTCTCTCTATCTCTCTGTCTGTCGCTGTTTGTCTCTGTCTGTCTCTGTCTCCATCTGTCTCTGTCTCTATCTCTGTCTCTATCTGTCTCTATCTGTCTGTCTCTGTCTCTATCTGTTTTTGTCTCTATCTATCTCTGTCTCTAGCTGTCTCTGTCTCTATCTGTCTCTATCTGTATTTGTCCCTATCTGTCTCTGTCTCTATCTGTCTCTGTCTGTCCCTGTCTCTCTCTGTCTCTATCTCTGTCTCTATCTCTGTCTCTATCTCTGTCTCTGTCTCTATCTCTATCCCTGTCTCTGTCTGTCTCTGTCTCTATCTGTCTCTGTCTCTCTCTGTCTGTCTCTGTCTGTCTCTCTCTGTCTGTCTCTGTCTGTCTCTGTCTGTCTCTATCTCTATCTGTCTGTCTCTATCTGTCTCTGTCTGTCTGTCTCTGTCTGTCTCTATCTCTATCTGTCTCTATCTCTATCTGTCTCTATCTGTTTCTGTCTCTATCTGTCTCTGTCTCTATCTGTCTCTGTCTGTCCCTGCCTCTCTCTGTCTCTGTATCTATCTCTGTCTCTGCCTCTATCTCTATCTGTCTCTGTCTGTCTCTATCTGTTGTCTCTATCTTTCTCTGTCTCTATCTCCCTGTCTCTCTCTGTCTCTGTCTCTATCTGTCTCTGTCTGTCTCTATCTGTCTTTGTCTGTCTGTCTGTCTCTGGCTATCTGTTTGTCTCTCTCTGTCTGTGTCTGTCTGTCTCTGTCTGTCTGTCTCTCTCTGTCTCTATCTCTATCTGTCTCTATCTGTTTCTGTCTCTATCTGTCTCTGTCTCTATCTGTCTCTGTCTCTATCTGTCTCTGTCTCTATCTGGCTCTATCTTTCTTTGTCTCTGTCTCTATCTGTCTCTATCTTTCTCTGTCTCTATCTGTCTTTGCCTCTATCTGTCTCTGTCCAAACAGGAAGTTTCCCAAAAGGTCCTTTAAAAGTCAGCCGTGGAAGTGCTTACAGCTGACTTTTAAAGGGCCTTTTGGGAAGCTTTCCGACGGTGCCGTGAGGTCAGATAGGCCGGCAGTAAACACAGAAGATGGCCACAGTAGCATACGTAGTGAATACCTATTTAATACGTACTGCGGTCATCTTCTGTGTTTACTGACGGCCTCCCTGGAAACGTAGAAAAGGGCAAGGCAAGGTCCGTGGACCGCCAATGAAGGCCTGCCGGGCTGCTGGTGGCCCGCGGGCCGTACTATGAGTACCACGGGTCTAGCGCATGAGACTACTTCTCCCATGCTGGGCACAGAGACGACCC
This sequence comes from Calotriton arnoldi, assembly GCA_963921515.1. Taxonomy (NCBI): domain Eukaryota; kingdom Metazoa; phylum Chordata; class Amphibia; order Caudata; family Salamandridae; genus Calotriton; species Calotriton arnoldi. The sequence continues at coordinate 1,725,378 of CAWUFW010003234.1, forward strand.
CTACATACTGATTATGAAGCGGGCCGTTCTTCACACAGGAGAGGTAATTTGCCCATGCTTTCCTTGACGCTTTCATTGGGCAGAGAGATACCTCACGCAATCCCGCTTTAAACTTTGATACTTTAGCGGGACGTTCGCTACGCACCCAACATTAGTTTTTTCATGATCCTCTTGATGTTAAAGACGTCATTCAGATAAGCACCATCCTTCTTGATACTGTGGTGTTGCCGAACCCGGTGTTTTGGCCTGTCTTAATGATTGCCTGATCATGTAGTGTCATGTGACATGTTTTTTATGCAATGAATATCAGTGCTTTCTACACTACATGTTGTTGCTCTTATTTCACTTTCTTACAGTACTGATAGCCGAGTTTGGCTGAGGGGTACCTCGTGGCTATAGAGAGGTACAATGCAATTCCTCTATAAGGTAAAGGCCTTTCCATTACTTCTGTCCTTTTTAAACCCACTAGAGTGTTATTTTGTGTTAAGGTGGTGACTGTTTGTGCGCCCTGTGATACCATGTGCATGATATTTTTGAACCAGCTGATCCTTTTTTTAAACAACATTGTTTTTTGTTTCACTATTTCTCATTTTTCCTTTCAGATGGAGATGGCATATTAATTACCCATCATCTCCGTGACTACAATTGAACACGGTCAGTATAGCCATCTGATTGTTTTTTGATTTTATTGTTGCAGAGTTACTTGAATGATTTTTTGGTCCTGATGAATGCCTAGAGAACTCGGTTTGAGTCTAAACAAAGGCAGCAACGTGTTGACCATTGAGGGGGTATATTTGTTTTGAATCCCCAGTCCTCTTGGTTTTTAATCCTATCCAAGAGTACCACCGAATAAAGTTATTGGGCCCCTGAGATAGTTTTAATCACTCACTATTTTTGGTTTCTGCCCCTCACTCACCTTTTTCTCACTGGTATTCCCTACTTAAAACACCTCAGCTCCTCTCCACTCACACTTTTCTGGTGGGGAGTTGTAGCCCACATCTGGGACCTTGCGGTCCCGATGTTAGGAGGGAACCCAATGATGAAGCATGTCACCCTCAGGTGAGTGAGGGTTCTCGTCCTTAAAAAGGATCACTTTTTCTCCAGCCAACTTCTTTCATACATGACCCTCTTTTTCAAAGCGGACGTATCCTTTGTGAGTTTCTATTGTAGTTAGGGAGTGATACGTTTCCCTTTTTGGGATTGTCTCCCTCGGATCCCTTGTGTGTTTTTGGAATCCTGCTCTACTGTGCCTGCCCTGCTGCCTGCTGTCCCTTGCCTGGTGGTGAGAAGGACTAGACCTGAATCTCTACATCATCAACAGCAAGTGACTCCAAGGGCGTGCTGGCTTGCCTCCTGTTGTGAAGCTTCCGTGGCTTCTGTATCTGACCCACGCTCCATCGCCATCGGCATGACTTTTCAGATTTGAACCGGTCCAGCAAGATCAGAATAGACCTGGTTAGCGCTTTATGACTCTAAGCACTATAATTCAAGATATTCTTTAAAAATTCATAACTCCGGTTCTACTTATTGGATGTTTGCTATTTTGGTCTTGTTCTGTTGGTTAAATTAGGCTCTATGTTTCTAACCTGGTGTGGATTATTTTTGTGTGATGTTTTCACTGTTGTACTTAAGCCTGACTGCTCTGTGGCAAGCTACCAGAGGGAAAGTACTGGTTAATTTAGGGTGTGTATCTGACTTACCATGACTAGAGTGGGGTCCCTACTTGGATGGGGTGCATACCTCTGCCAACCGGACACCTCATTTCTATCAGTATGGCTACTGAATATCGATTCAGAATATTGTATGCCCATATTCTCATTGTCAAAATATTGTGACTGTAAAATGTTGAAGAAAGAAATATTTTAGTTAGGTACATAATTGTTAACAGTATAATTGATGTTTAAAATATTCTTCATTTAAATATTGGGTTATATAATATTGCTTTATTGTGCAGAAATATTTTTTTAATTATTGTTTTATAACATTACAATTTTTTAAATATGCAATTTTTCGGATTGTGAAGTTTATTAGGAAATTGATTCAGTAGATTCACCATTCCAACACAAGTCCCATGAACATTTGGGAAAGTGCATTGAAAATGGGGTGTCTGATTTACTATTCTAATTCCACTTATGCTAGCATTAAGGAAAGTGCATATATTTGGGAAGGGAGGGCAGATTTGCTATTTTAACCCCAGTTGTACAAACATTTGGGAAAATGAATACATGTCAATAGTATGATTTACTATTCTAATTATACCTTCAGTCCTGCAATCACTGGCGAAAGTGCATATGCTTCGAGTGGGTGTCAGATCAGATTAACTATTTTAACTTCAGTCCCACAATTATTGGAGAAAGTGCATATATATTTGGAGTGGGTCATATGTACTATTCTACCTGCAGCCCTACTGACCTCGTTTTTACTGGCCTTAGGACTCTGAGCACTTTATCACTGCTAACTAGTGCTAAAGTACATGTACTCTCTCCCTAAAACATGGTATTATTGGCTTATCCCCAATTGGCATATTTAATTTACTGATAAGTCTCTAGTAAAGTGCACTATGTGTGCCCAGGGCCTGTAAATTAAATGCTACTAGTAGCCCTGCAGCACGTGTTGGCCTAACCATGGCATAAGCCTGTCATCGCAGAGCCTGTGTGTTCAGTTTACACTGTCATTTCAACCTGGCTAGATAAACCTCTTGACAGTCTCAAACCTTCCTTTTTAATACATATAAGTCAACCCTTTGTTAAGCCCTGGAGATCCCAAGTGCAAGGTGCAGTGTATTTAAAAAGTTGGACATAGACTTTTAAGTTTTACATGTCCTGGTAGTGAAAAACTCCTAAATTAATTTTTCACTACTGAAAGGCCTATTGCTCCTATAGGATAACATTGGAGTTTCCTTATTATATTTTATAAGAGTAATTTCCAAATGGAAAGAGATGACCCCTTCAAGTTTGGTGTCTCTGGAAACGCAATCTAAAATCCTAACTTATGGTGAAGTCTAATTTTAAATTGCAATTCTGAAAATGCCACTTTTAGAAAGTTGTGCACAACAGTGTACCCGGATACTCCTTAATTTAACTGCTTGCCAGTTGAGGCAATGATCACTGGAGTCAATCCAACTCGATCTGGTTATTTATTTAACCTTTTAATATCTAATTTTATAAATCTTTTTCTTTTTTTCAGATAGTCTGATACGAGACAAACACTTATTCATTCAAGGGTAAGTATACAATACAAATGCAAACAACAACATGTATATACATTTAACATTCCTACATGTAAAACAAAACAAATTCCATGAACACCAATCCAAATTCACGAAAAAGGGCAAACCCTTCAAATTACATTGCTTTCATCATAGAAGGAGGATGCCCAACATTGGAAAAAATATATAAAAAGCCAGGGTTAAATCAACTTTATAATTCCCTCTAGCTGAGAATGGCCACCATGTAGCTCATCTTCAATATAATTCCAATGTGCCGACGCGTTTCGATACCCTTGTCAACTCCAGGGGCTCTCATCAGGGCTTCGTATTTGAATGAGATGGTGTAGTATACAAAAAACAGGGGACATTGAAAGTTTAGGGGCCTCCCTATTAGTGGACTAACCATGTACCAAAATTACTTAAACCTCACAGTTGTTCCTTATATTTACCTGATGGATGTCGTTTTTTGCCATCAGTGAAGTCCCTGTATAAACCATACAGGGAGAATTTAAATCAGGAGCTGTGGGAAACATACATTTTATATGCTTTTCAGTTTCTAAGTTTATAAGTCAGCAGAACAAGTCAAATCTACTGTGAGCCTGGGGTAAAAAAAAAGGGGGGCATGTACCTGTATTGCTATGATTTATCAAGCTGATGCTTGGCTCCTCTCTTTTGTATCCATGAAACAGGGAATTAATCACGTCTGAAAGTTAAAGCAGACGCACTCATAATACCATATATACTAGCGATCACCAATATTCAAAATAACTGATTAATTTATTGAGGCCATACCTTCAGAAAATGCTGGCCTGTTCTGCTTTTCGTTATCTTTATTTTCAATGTTTAACTTTATGATTGCACAGAAGGTTGCTGTTAATCCCGTCTCTGAAAGGCAATGAGCACATGCACTATTTAATAATGTGTGATTTGTAAAGTTTAAAGGCAGGCGCGAGTGAAGAAAACAGCGCGTTCCTGCAGAAACAATTAATCTTTAAATATTGAAATAGTTTGTAGAGGACGGTTTTACGAAAAACAAATAGCAGGCGTGCGTGCAAGTTTAAATGCGTACCTGCAGAATCAGTGAGTCTTTTCTCTTGTCCTCTGCTGACCCGGTGAAATCAATATTTACTAAGGGTTATTAAATTTGTCACGACGTTTCCGCGTGACTAAAATATAAATGAATAAATTATTCAGTTCACTATATATGTTTCATTCGAGGAGCAAGCTATCAGGTATTTCAAAGAATGAAGCTTACTTGTTCACAAGCTGAAGAGACAGAACTGAATCTGCATGTCTCTCAGTGGAAGCAAGCCGAACAGGGCAGCCGACAAGCATTTCGAGTAAGAGCACACATTTTTTTTAAAAATGAGACTATGGGAAATGTGGTTTGTTTGAAGCAAACAATGACAATAATGCTGTGGAATGAATCTATGGCACAGTCATGGCCTACAGCTATATTGCATTCTGGGTGCTGTAGTTTACAATGACACAAAGTGTAATCTTATGCCCTGGATAATTCTGTCATTTCGCTCAATCCAGTCAGGGCACTGTTAAATTTCAATATCAAATAGGCTTCTTTCTGTAAGAGTGCTGCATCTGTGTCAAAAGCCCTATTTTTTGTGTTTAATCCAAACAACACTGTCCACTTGAGGTCTTTCTCACTATTTGAGTGCTCAATGTAGTGCTTGACCATGGGTGCAGTCAAAACTTTCTTTTAATTCTAGAGCGGTGCTGGACAATGCGTTGATTGATTTGTTGATTTGATTTTCCGATATAAATCTTAGAACAGGGACACAAGACCGCATATACGACATTTTTTGTCTTGCAGTTGGTAAACTCTGTATGCCTCCATCTAATGGTATTGTGAATGAATTCTTTACCTTCAACTGTTGAATCACAGGTAGAACAATTGCCGCATTTATGATGCTCCTCCACCGGTTTCAGTTTCCACTGAGTGCGTAGATCACTCTTACTGGAAACAGATCTGCTCTTACTATTTGTTGCCCAATGCTTGTGTTGTTTTTCATAGCGAATAGCAGCTTCTCAAATGGACATTCCAGTTTTTCTAATAAATGCCAATTTTTTTTTAAATAATTTGCCGGAATTTATTGGTGTCAGGGCCAAATGTGGAGACACGAACCATTCTTTCAAGAGGTGGTTTAATTTTTTTTGGGAGGAGGGCCTCCCTGGGAGTGAACCAGGCTCTTTTGGTGGCATGCATGCACGCCATGAGGACATCAAATTCAGCCTCAATAAAAGCAAAACTAGCTTGACCTTTTTGGATGTGGAGGTATTCCCCCAAGGGAACAAACTCATAACCACATTGCACCGTACATCCACTGATAAAAACACAATCTTACATCACAAAAGTGCTCATCCTCGCAATTTAAAAGACAACCATCCCTATGGGCAATTACTGCGAATTCGCAGGAATTGCTTCAGGAAAGAAGATTTTGAAAATCATGCCGCAACTTTTTGTGAACAAATGAAGAACAGGGCTATCCAAAGAAAACATTGAAGCATGCCACCAAAAGAGCCTGGTTCACTCCCAGGGAGGCCCTCCACCAAAAAAAAGTTAAACCACCTCTTGAAAGAATGGTTTGAGTCTCCACATTTGGCCCTGACATGTGGGATTTGAACCCGAAAAAGAAACATATTTTTATGACAATGCCTCTCTCATTTTGTGGGTTTCCCTGATGAGAGCCCCTGGAGTTGACAAGGGTCTCGAAACGCGTCGGCACATTGGAATTATATTGAAGATGAGCTACATGGTGGCCATTCTCAGCTAGAGAGAATTATAAAGTTGATTTAACCCTGTGTTTTTTTATTTTTGTTTCCAATGTTGGGCATCCTCCTTCTATGATGAAAGGAATGTAATTTGAAGGGTTTGCCCTTTTTTCGTGAATTTGGATTGGTGTTCATGGAATTTGTTTTGTTTTACATGTAGGAATGTTAAATATATATACATGTTGTTGTTTGTATTCGTATTGTATACTTACCCTTGAATGAATAAGTGTTTGTCTCGTATCAGACTATCTGAAAAAAAGAAAAAGATTTATTAAATGAGATATTAAAAGGTTAAATAAATAACCAGATCGAGTTGGATTGACTCCAGTGATCATTGCTTCAACTGGCAAGCAGTTAAATTAAGGAGTAGCCGGGTACACTGTTGTGCACCACTTAGTTCGGCCCCACCTGGCTACGGGTTTTTGGGCCTAACTCCCCTTTTTGTTCTTTGACTTTTTGAAAGTTGGCATTTTCTTGCTTTAGCCATTTGGTGCCTGCTGCCTATCTCTGATCACATGTCGGTGGTGGGTGACAGCTAGGCTTTGTGTATTCCCCCTAGACAGCCACACACAATGGGAGCTTAGGTGTGACTTGATGGGCCATCCTGGCAGGATGGGATGGAGGTGCTGGATCCAGCCTCACTTACACCTGATTAGGCTGTGTCCTGTCCCCACACGAAGGGCTACATACCCCCCTGTAGTGAGTCTGGAGCCAGGGCAGGAAGGGCAGGACATCTAAGCACTTCAAATGCTTGTCTTTAAAATCTCCTGCACTGAAAAACAGTACCACTGGATATAAGCACTGGACCTCAGACACCACCACTTGTAATTGTAATTGTAACTGTCATTTATAGAGCGCGTTATCACCGTCTGGTCTCTAAGCGCTGTGAGAGAGAGCCCTGCCCTGGCACGTGAAGGGGATGTAAATGATTAAGTTGTGCCCCAAGCTTCCACAAAGAGGAGTGTTTTTAATTTCTTCCTAAAAGGGAGAAGGGCTTGTTCCTTCCGCAGATTCTCCGGTAACTTGTTCCATAATACAGGGATTGAGGTCGAGAAGGCTCTGCCTCCTTTAGAGGTCATGCTAAAGCGGGGGCAGGCCAGCAGGCCGGCCTCCGAGGACCGTAGTGACCTGCTAGGAGTGTAGGTAGCCAGGTGATCCTTAATGTAGGATGGGGCTTGGCCATAGATGGCCTTATGCGCAATGCAAAGGACCTTAAATCTAATTCTCTGCCTGATCGGGAGCCAGTGTAGCTGGCGTAAGAGGTGGGTAGCATGGGCCCTCCTAGGCAGTTTAAAAATCAATCTGGCAGCGTCATTCATAATGACCTGTAGTCTAGCAAGCAACTTTCCTGGGAGGCCAATGTACAGGGAATTCCCGTAGTCCAAACGTGACACTATCAAGGCTGATACTGCCGTTCTGAGAGTTGCAAATGTGAGAAGGGGGGCAAGTTTCCGTAACTGTCTAAGCAGGCCAACACATGTACCTACTACGGCAGATACCTGCTGGGTCATAGACAGATTGGCATCGATTTTAATGCCCAGGCTTTTTACGGCCTGGGCTGGCTCGGGATTTGCGCCCAGCTCTTGTGGCCAGAAAAGGTCACTCCAAGGACTGGAGTCTGTGGTGATGGCCAATACCTCAGTCTTATCAGGGTTGATTTTGAGGAAATTGGCCGTCATCCAGTTGACTATATATTTTAAAATGTTTTGCATTCGTGAGTGGGCAGCCGGGGCATTGTCTATCAGGATAATAATTTGAGTGTCATCCGCATAGTTGTAGATCTGGCACTCCATGAGATTCAGTGCGGCTATCAAGGGTTGGAGGTAGGCGTTGAATAAGAGAGGAGACAACGCCGAACCCTGTGGCACCCCACACGAGAGTTTGCCAGAGTCAGACACATAGTCAGCCTGTTGTACTCTCTGTGATCGGTCAGTGAGGAAGGACGTAAGCCATTTGAGGGCCGTGCCTTGGATACCTAACTCCGAAATCCGCGACAGAAGTTGGTCATGGTTGACCGTGTCAAATGCCGCGGATAGGTCTAGCAATACCAGGGCACATGGTTTTTTCTTATCGGCCCTGAGCCTGATTTCATCCAGCACTGCCAGCATAACCATTTCCGTGCTGTGATGGGCCCTAAAGCCAGCCTGGTTGGTTTGCAGGAGATGGTTGACTTCTATATGGTGTGATAGGGATTTCAGCACGTGCTGTTCCAGCACTTTTGCCAGGAATGGGAGTTGGGAAATTGGCCTAAAATGTTTTAGGTTCTTCGCGTCTGCCCCCGGTTTTTTCAAAAGTGGGATAACTCGTGCTTCCTTAAAATCGATAGGGACGTGGCCACATTCGAGAGATTGATTTAATAGCATGAGGACCTCGCTTTCGATCCCTGGTAGTGCCAACTTGAAGATCCTCGGTGGGCAGGGGTCCGCAGGTGACCCTGACTTAATCCGACCCATTAAAGGAGACAAGGAGTCCAAAGTAAGCATGGGGAAGGCAGTGAGTGGTTTATTATATGCGGGGGGCAAAGGTACTGATGCTAAGGGACAATGAACGGTAGGAGTAAAGTGGATCTCTGTCAATAGGTCCTTCACTTTTCTTAAAAAGAAGGACTGGAATTTATTACAGTCTTCAGGGCAGAAGGGGGCCTCTGTTCCTGAGCCTGTCTCAGCTCTTTTAAAATCCGAAAAGTTTCTTTTTGTGAGTTGTCAGCGTTCAAGATCCTAGCTTCATAAAATTCTGCTTTCCTTGTTAAAATCGCTTTCTTGTAGACTGCAAACATTGCTTTGTATTCAAGCCGGGCACCTGGGTCATAAGCTCTACGCCAGGCTCTCTCGCATTGTCGTAAGGCTTGTTTCTTGTTTCTTAGTGCCTCATTAAACCAGGGAGCCCCTTTGCCTTTGTCCCTTACTCTTTCCCTATGCATGGGGGCTACTATGTTAATGGCATTCTTCAGCCTCGTGGAAAGAACAGCGCTTTCTCGGTCAAGGTCAGAATTTCCTTGTGTTGGACATGGGGGAACTGATTTATGTAGAGTGTTAATCAGGTCATCTGCTCTAATTTTTCCCCATCCCCTCAGCACTTTCCACTCCGGGTGGGGACGAACTGCTTGTCTTGTGAATGGAAACAGGCCTCTAATTAAATAGTGATCAGACCAGGCACAGGGACTGATCTCTAATGGGCTGGTTGGTGGATGGGAGGTCCAGACCAAATTAAGTGTTTGGCCCTTCTCGTGAGTAGGTGCATTCACCAATTGCCTCAGTTCCAGGGAGCCTAGTGCCTCTTCCAACTGTTTGGCCTGGCTATCTTTAGGTGTCTGATCCCAGTGGAAATTAAAATCCCCCATTACCAGGATACATTGATACCGCGACCGGATATCATTAACTAATTCGATGAAGAGCTCAACAAATTTGGGTGACGTTCGCGGAGGGCGATAGACTATCAGGACAATTAGACAGGTGGTCTGAGAGCAGAATTTAGCCCCCAACACATCTGCCCCCTCGATGCTTTCTGCACATAGGGTCTCTGCCTGTAGCTGTTGGTTATACAGAATAGCGACTCCACCCACTCTAGTGCTGCTAGGCCTGTTATAACACAGGGCGGCATAATTCGGGGGCGTGGCTGCCACTAGGTCCGGTGCTGAGGACTCCTCGAGCCAGGTTTCTGTGACTCCAAGTATGTCCAGATGGTCATCTTGGAGGAGCGAGAAGACCTCAAGATTGTGTTTCTGCAAGGAGCGGGTATTAAGAGTAGCTACCCGTAATCCCTGTGGGTCATTGGGCCAGGGCATCCTAGGTGGGTGAGGTGAGGAACCTATACTGCCTACTACCATTTGTGTCCTTAATAGACCCTCCGCCCTAAGTTTAATAGCCACATTAGTCTTAAGTAGCACCACTCCTAGGGCTAGGGTCCGAAGTTCCTCCATGGAATACGAGTAGTGGGGACCAGGGGGACTGGCCCCTGGTCCCGGTCGGTCGCGGACGGGTGCAGACGGGCTTGCCTTAGGCGCGCCAGCGGCGCACCAGAGGCGTGCCCGCTGCGCGCGTGCGCTGCGCGCTTGTTCCAGCTCCGAGGATATGCTGTCAGCTCCTCCCACCCACCAATCAGCCCTGCTGTGCAGCAGCTGACCGTCCCCGAGCAACTAGACCGTTAAAATAAAGCGGAAGTGCCCTAGGGTGGCGGAAGTGAGGGAGCGCTGAGCGCAATTAAAAGGTGAACACAGTGCAAAGTACAAATATTTATAAAAGATGGTCCCTTCAGTTTTAAAAATAGCAGCGCTTTGTAAAAACAATTGACATGCAGGCAGCACCATAAGCAAACCTCCGCGTGGGGGCAAGCGCGTCTCTCTCAGTCTGCGCGCTTGCTCCAGCTCCGAGGATATGCTGTCAGCTCCTTCCACCCACCAATCAGCCCTGCTGTGCAGCAGCTGACCGTCCCCGAGCAACTAGACCGTTAAAATAAAGCGGAAGTGCCCTAGGGTGGTGGAAGTGAGGGAGCGATGAGCGCAATTAAAAGGTGAACACAGTGCAAAGTACAAATATTTATAAAAGATGGTCCCTTCAGTTTTAAAAATAGCAGCGCTTTGTAAAAACAATTGACATGCAGGCAGCACCATAAGCAAACCTCCGCGTGGGGGCAAGCGCGTCTCTCTCCAGTACTTCAGTATACTTCTGGACCTGTGTATAGTCTGTCAGGATGGAGGACTGCTGGGCTGCTGAAGGACAGCTTCTCTGCTGGACTGCTGCTCTGGAAGAACTGTTGCCCTGCTGAGCTGACCTACTGCCTGCTGCCCTCTTTGCCTGGGTGGGAAGGACTGGACCTGCATTATTGGACCCCTTAACCCAGAGTGACTCCAAGGGCTAGTTGGCGGGCCTCTTGATCTGAGGTCTCAGGAACATACAATACTTCCAACCACCCTGCTTATGCACCTGGACTCTGCCATCCGTGAGTCTGCCCTACCAAGTGGTGCCAGCCCAGTCCTGAACCCTTGGAAGTGGGCCTTAGGTGCATGCTTCAGCAGAACTGACACATCCTCTTTCAACCCAAAGCATCACCACTGTTGCAGAGATTACAACCAGAGCATCGCCTCTGCTGCAGAGATCGACCCCAACACATTGCTGCCTGTGTGTGGATCGAACTTGAAGCATTGCCTTCGGAACCACCACTGTGTGACGCTCTTTCCGTTGCAAGGTCCTCGCATCTCTGTCGACTGAAGCCTCAATGATGATTCTGAACCTTCGCATTGCAGCACCCCGCTCATCAGAGCCGACACATCACTGCTGCTGCACCGATCAGGACCAGTGCATCGCCGCCATTGCATGGAGCGGCACCGGCACATTGCCTCGTGTGTACCACACATCCTCAACATTGACACAACCAGGATTAAGGTACTTCTGTTCCGTGGACCTCATTGGGTCCCTCTATCCAACTCGCGCTCTATTGCAGTCGGCTAGAACTTTTGACTTTGTCCTGGTCCGGTGCAGCTAGATATCTCAAGTTGGCGCTTTACGCTTCTTACCGCTATTTTTACTTAAAACCTTTAAAAATCAATATGTACTTATTAGATTTTTGTCGTTTTAGTCTTGTTTGATTTATTAAAATATTTTCTATTTTTTTAAACTGGTGTGAAATCTTTTTGTGAGGTGTTTTCACAATTTCTACTGCTTGAAGTGTTGCACAAATACTTTACACATTGCCTACAAGCTAATCCCGATTACACTGTGCCAAGAGGGCGAGCACAGGTTAATTTGGGCATTGCTGGTGCCTTATCCTGACTAGCACTGTGGTTACTGCTTGACCAGGGCTCCCACCACAGTCAACTAAGAACCCAATTTCTGGCAATGTTTTTAAAAGATTTTCAAATGTTATATTTATTACCAATAAAAGCTTCTGTATTGTTGGTGACTTTTTTAAAAAAATGTTATAAATCTTATGTAATATTGGTATTTTTTTATTTTACAATTACTCATATCATTTTTAAACTTTAATTCTATACATATTGAATGATCTTGTGTTAAATATAAATATATTTTTAGTAAATCAATTTTTCAATTAGGTTTTTTATATATGAACCATATATTTTTATTTTATTTTTCTAAAAGTTACAGATACGTATTTTTAAGTTTAAATAGTAAAGCATCTTTAAATTTTAGATATATTTAGATATATTTTTATATAATTACATTTTATTTTGTAACTGTAGTATTAAATAGAAATTATTTCAGCAATATTTTGGAACACTACTTTTTGTAGGGGATGTTTTTGTTAAGTTTATTATTATTTTTGAAATATTATGTTTTTATAGATACAGCATACATAAAGTAGACATTTTATTTGTGGATATTTCCAAGCGTACTTTTTTTAACTGTTGATATTTGTCTCATTTTAATTATAGGTATAGATTGTAGCTAGATATGTTTGTGGTGAATATTTTGAAATACAAACCAATTAATAGAATGTAAGACAATATGTGTAATACATGTCTCATTATACATTTTGATTAAAATAATAGAGTTACCATTTAGAATATCAATCAAAATAAGTGTGTCTGCATAGAATAATCAATTGCTATAAGGCAAGAGGCTTTATTTATTGACCTGGTCTGTAGTGTTGGTTCTGAATAATTTTCTCCTCGAGAAGATACAATTTTTCGATTTTTTTCACCTTCCATCTTTTTGAAAAAAAAGTCACCATCATCCTCGAGATTACCAAGTTTGTGAATATAATAACAAATAAGAATTCATCAACTTCTCAAAAAGAAAGGTTGCCCACTTTACACACCCCAACTCTGAAAATATATGTGGTGGATTGCCTTGTCTTGTTAATGTGATTATACACTTAGGGGCCGATTCCGATTCGTGTCGGTAATTTCTCCGACCGAGCCGGCCTCGGAGAGATTTCCGACCGAATCGGACCCGTGCAGTCCGACCGAACGAGTCCGATGCCTTCGTATGCCACCGGACACGATTCGGTCGGACTCCCATTGAACTCAATGGGAGCCGGTCGTACAACGCGTACGCGGGCTCCCATTGCCTCAATGGGTGCGAGGCGGACAAGGGCGCCCCTACAGCGAGTACGCCGCAAGCGCTTCGCGGCGTACATGCACAGGTAGGGGGACCCATGGGTCCCCCTGTGTGCGCCTCGCACGGGTACGCAGTACAGGGGTCCGACACGGACCCCCAAAGTACGGCTCCGACAGCGAGTTCGAGTCGGACGGCGCGAGTCGGTCGGAGCGGTCGAGGTGCGCATCGTACTTACCCGGCCGGAAAACGTCTCCATTGCGCGGTGCGATTCGGGTCCGAGCGAGTCGGTCGGAGCAGTACGATCCGGGAACCAGTCGGTCGGAGCGGTCGGGTCGCCCGGACGAGTCGGTCGGCGAATACGCATCGTACTCGCTCGCCCGGACGCGCGTACGACTCGGTCGGAAAATAGGGCTCCGGATCGGATCCGGTAAAACCGAATCCGATTCGGAGCACTACCGGCCGAGATCGGAATCGGCCCCCAAGTGCGTATCACTGCTGCATTCAAATTGTTCTCAATCCTGGATTTCTGCATGTTCAGTTTCCTCCAGGCACTACTTAGAGGACACCGAATGGTCAAAGCTGTGGGAAAGGGGGCTAACACTTGAAACAAGTACTGGCAAAGCAAATTGGTCTCACCGTTGGGACCTATTGGCTTTGCCAAAGTTTTTTAGTGAGACTGTACAGCATCCCTGATGCTGTGCTATTTCGCTAAAGAGGAAACAAGCAATGAAAACAGGCACTATGATACCACTGTGTCATTTTGTAGGTGCACACATGCGTGCACCTACAAAATGACTCAAGTGCTTTTTTTCTTTTCATTGGCTGATCCGAGTTGGTTCAGTAAAAAAACAATAAGGTATTTCAAAAGAATGTTTTCTTTTTTCCATGTGCAGGTGGGGGAGCAGGGCAGGGGGGAAGTAAGCAATGGGGGGGCAAAACAATACCCAGTGGTTTCAAGCAACATGGATGGTGGGGGGCAAAAACAACACGAAGGGTACTGGTGGGGGAAACAACAAAGGGGAGAAGCAACACGGATGATAGAGGAACGTGAAGTGAGGGCTAAAGAGAAGCACATGGGCTAGAGAGCGGATGTTGAGCTGGGGGAGGAGCACACTGATGAGAAAGCAACACAGGGGAGAAGTACTCAAGGGTGAGCACAACACAGAGGGGGTGGGAGAGGAGCATTCAGGCGAGAGACAGCAACATGAAGCGAGATGGAAGGGAGAAGAGAAATGCAACACATGCTCTATCATTGAGTGCTTAACCAAAAAGAAAAAAAGTAGCACCCGAGAATTAAGCAATGGAAAGACTCGAGTAATGAGGTCATGGTCCAAGATAGGGCCAAACACAAGAAAAAGAAGGAAAACCCATAGAAGCTGACAAATAAAAAGAAAGTGAATGGAAGTGGCAATAAAGCCCACTGTTAGACCTAACAGTCTTAGGGTGGTCTTCCCCCAACTTTTTGTCTGCCTCCCTCTATTTTTTTACCTCATTTTTGCTGGCTTTAGGACTCTGCACACGTTATCCCTGCTAACCTGTGCTAAAGTGTTAATACTCTCTCTTAAACATGGTAATATTAGTTTATTCCCAATTGGCATATTTAATTTACTTACAAGTCCCTAGTAAAGTGCACTACATGTGCCCAGGGCCTGTAATTTAAATGCTACTAGCGAGTCTGCAGCACTGATTGTGCCACCCACATAAGTAGCCCCTTAACCATGTCTCAGGCCTGCCACTGCATAGCCTGTGGGTGAAGTTTCACATTGCCATGTCAACCTGGCAAGGAATTCCTCTTGCCATGCCTAAACCGTCCCTTTTTATACATAATTGTCACCCCTAAGGTAGGCCTTGTATAACCCACAGGGCAAGGTGCAGTGTATTTAAAAAGCAGGACATGTAGTTATAAACTTGACATGTCTTGGTAGTGAAAAGCTCCCCATTTCCTTTTTCACTACTGCAAAGCCTATCTCTCCCATAGGATAACATTGAGATTACCTTATTACCTAATTACATCCCCAATTGAGAAGTGATAGACTTTTCAAGTTTAGTGTCACTGAACTCACAATTTAAAATCACAACTCATGGTGAAGTTGGATTTTAAATTCCAGTTTAGCAAATGCCACTTTTAGAAAGTTGGCATTTACTTACTTTAGCTATTTGGTGCCTTCTGCCTTTCCCTCATTCCCTCTAAGACAGCCATACACAAGGGAAGGACAGGTGTGCCTGAGTGGTCATCTGTATGCAGATGGGCCATCCAGAAGCAGGATGGGAGGGAGGAGCTGGCACTTGCACCTGAAGGGCTAGGTCCTGTCCCCACACAAAAGATTGATTACCCCCCTGTAGTGTGTCTGGAGTCAGGGCAAGATGGGAGGGCCTCTGTGCACTAAAAAGCTTTCTTTGAAGTCTCCCCCACTTCAAAGGCACCACTGGGTATAAGAACCAGACCTCTGGTACTACCAAATCAGAACACTGCTGGACCAGTAGCTACTCTTCCCGGAAGAAGTACTGCTATGCTGCTGAAATGACTGCCACTCTGCTGGACTGCTGCTTTGCTGGACTCTGCCTTGCTGTACTCTTTCCTTGCTGAGCTGTCCTTCTGCCTGCAGTCCTCCTTCCTGGGTGAGAAGGACTGGACCAGCATCACTTGAACCCAGAGTGACTCCAAGGGCTTGCTAACTTGCCTCCTGTTGCCTAGGTCACAGGGACACAAAAGACTTAGTACCCTCCTGTTCCAACCTTTGGGCTCATCTGCTTGCGAGCCAGTCCTGCCAAGTGGTGCCGCCCCAATCCTAGACCCTTGGAAATGAACCTAGGTGTCTGCTCCAGTGGAACCGATGCATCCTCTACTGCGAGAGCAGAATCTATGGATCGCTGCTGTTGTGGGAACCAGACCGGCTCATCGCACTCGGTACTGCTGCATCGCATCCGGACCCGACACATCGCTGCCACTGCATGGAGAAGATCAACGCATCACCTATACAGCGTGGATCAACCTGACGCATTGCCTTTTAAATCGACGCACCGATCGCGGACCCAACGCATCGCTGTAGGTGCATGGAGAACTCTGACGCCACACCCCAACTGTGTGGGGATCATCAGCACATTTTTGTGCTGCTACAAGGATTAGGGTACTTTTGCTCAGCGGGCCCTGCATGTAGCCGGCCTGTGCTCTTGACTTTGTCCCGGGCCAGCATGACCAATTAACTCTTTGAGCGCTATTTACTTCTGAGCACTATTTTTGCATTTAATATTTAATAATTCACATCTCAAATTCTGATGGATGGATTTTTGTCATTTTGGTCTTGTTTTATGTATAAAATCATAATCTGTTTTCTAAACTGGTTGAGAGTCTTTTTGTAGTGTTTTCACTGTGTTGTTGTATGAAGTGTAGCACAAATAATTTACACATTGCCTCTTAAATTATGCCTGACTGCTCTGTGCCAAAGGGTGAGCACAGGATAATTTAGGACGTGTTGTGACTTACCCTGACTAGGAGTGTGGTCCCTACTTGGACATGGTGCATATCTCTGCCAACTAGAGACCCAATTTCTAACACCAGCCAATGGTAAGCAATGGGCAGGATCTAATCCCACAGTAACAATAGGTCTTTCACAAACAGACAGCTTGCGCAGTGGCGCCTGCCTCGGAACGGGGGTGGTGGGTGAAAAATAAAATAAACTTACCTGGGAACACCGCTGCCTCTCCTCAGTCCTCTACTCTTGGCAGTGCACTGGCAGGATGGAAGCACCCAGGCTCCCAGACTCTGTCAGCCAATTGCGACGTGATTGGTCTAAGCTCCGTGGTTCGGTGCTCAGAGAGGCACTGGAAGCCTGTGCATGTTCCTCACCGGTGTGTGCGTTACAGCCTGGTGGGGAACATGCAAAGTGTGCATGATTATTTGCCCGGCCCAAGAGGGCTGGCCAAACCGTCATGCGCGCTTAGGGAGTGCAAACCACTCCTCCCCCTGCTCTGGCCAGCCCCGCCCCGCCCTAACCTGGCTCCAACTCAGCAGTGAAAAATAAAATGATAATAACGTCATGTTATTATCATTTTTTTTTTTGCACTGCTCAAAGAGCAGTGGGGCGATGCTCCTCCGCCTTAGCGGAGAAGCCGCCACTGAGCTTTCGGTGTCTGGTAGGTGAGACCTAAAAATGGTCACAACACTGTTTTCACTAATTATTCCCATTTCGCGCTTCAACATTTGGAACAATGTACCAAAACAAAGCCGATACTGTGCGCAAATGGTGCTTCACAGGTTTTCTTTGCCTTTGATTCTACCACAAGACATGGAGTGAGGGCCTATATCTCTGTTTGGCCTCTCACAGACATTATTCTGCCACTAAAAAGACTGAACGTTGGATGTATCTCCCACTTTCCAAAAGAAAAGAACATTTTTTCTTTAATAAACATCCCAAGGGCTCTTTCAATTCTGTTGTGAGTGGGAGATTTAGGCAAGCTGGACAGGTTCAAAAGGTATCCTTTGCAGGACCCATGAATACATAATGGCGGTATGCGGGGAGCTAGCTGGCTGACAGGCTTGTGGAAGAGCCCTTGTGGGTTTCGTGTGAGTCAGATCAGGTTCTCCTGAAGAGTCCCTTTCTCTTCAGAGCCCTGCTTAACCCCTCCCTTGCTGGCCACAAGTGTAACAAAGGCCCATCTGTGTACACAGGAGAAGGGCGTGCAGTGACCACATTTCCAATCTCATAATCCGGTCATGCTAATATACCACGACAAGGAATTTGCTGCAAGCCATAACACGGTTTGCAGTGACTCCATGACAGTGCGTCCAAGGACACTGGAGCCATTAGTGCGTCAGGGGGATACGGCAAGCCAAAGGGGCAGCAGAGGCTGTGACGCACATACATTATACTTCAAATCCACTGCCTGCAACAACCACATACACGAAAGCCGGCAGCACCACGTGCTTGCTTATTTACTGTTCCGCTCATATCACAGGCGTGTGAAAGTGTTCACGGGATTAATTATATTAATGGGAATAGTCCTTAAAGTCGCCTGCGCTTTCGCAACCTAGGAGCAGCCACCATGCATGCGGGGCGGTAAACTTTCTAAAAATCATCAGCGTCGTCTTCGAGGGTTCATTTATTTGTTTTGACAGGACAACTCCAGATCTGGTACCTGTGTGTAAAAACGCACTGCGCCCAGTCTCTACAGACTCCTGCTAGCGCTTCTGCAGGAGACCTGCACCTAAATATTAAAAGGAGAAAATTATGATTAGGTATTGGTAGAGAAAAATTCAAACTGGTAATGAATATCATACTCCTCTCAGTCACAGAGGCTAAGATGAAATGTCTACATGACAATAACGACCTGGGATGCACACGAGTACACAAGTCACAGTCCGTGGAGCCAGGAGCTGACATCTGGAAGAAAGGCCATTTGTCTCCGCCTCACACTCTCCTGCCATTCCTTTCATTCCCCGAGTGCTGTGCGGTGCTGTCTGGGGACTGCTTTTGGGGAGGGGGCGGGGGCTGGGCTAGCTACTCGAGGTAGGGGGCTCGGCTGCAGTCCTGGGGAGGGTCTTGTCATGGCAGGGGAGTGTCTTTGCAGGGCTGGCGGGCGCTGTCCTTGCAGTCGGTGAGGGTCCTGCCTGGGCTAGAAGTCTCCTCCGGGGGAGGGGCCGGGTTGTCACTCTTCTCTAGGGCGGTGGGCTTCTGTTCGCCCTGGGCCGGCCCTCTGACGGTGGGGCTCTAAGGAGGACCAAAGACACTTTTGCCTTTTGATTAAATCCGGCAACCCTCCTTCAGTCTGGAGCCAGGGCACCAGGGAGGACGCATCGCGCCGGGGCCTGCAGCGGCTGGGCACCATCGACACGAGAGAGCAGCGGATCCCAGACTCGAGCTCCCCCCTCCCGCCCACCCCTCCACTCTGTCAGCGCAACTTTCCTCCTCACCTATGGCAGTCTAGACCTGGAACTTGGATTGTTGACGGGCAGGAGCCGGTGCTGCGCGCTTCCCTTCACAGTTGTGGGCTTTCACCATGGAGATGCAGCGGTGGTCCACAAGGTGGAAAACGAAAAGGTGGCCCTGGGACTCGGCTCTCACTGCACTGCTCATCACCCTTCCCCTGTTGCTGCAGGCTGCAGAGGTCAGAGGAGGTAAGAGAGTAGGACGCACGCAGCAGACTCATCTGGTGGATGGGCTAGCGAAGCCCAAAGAGGCTGAGAGCAAACACGGTGCAGATGCTGACAGTGTCAGACATCGGACTGAAGTCTGGGTTTCACCAGCCTTTCAAAGAGTAGCTACTACTGCGTAAGTGCCCGGATCCGGCCAGCCGCCCACTCTCGGCACTTTGCTCTGTGGCGCTAGGCGCTAGGGTGCCTGGGAGTCCTCTCGGTCCACACATCCTGCAGAGAAAGGAGGTAGCATTTAGGATAACGGTGCGACTGTACTTGCCTTATCTCCAATCTGCTGCTGTGCTGCCTATTCAATCATTCGCAGGTCCCCTCTATGCAAGGGCAAACCATGGGCCATAGCTAACAATAGTGCATCAGGTGCAGGGTTCACCGGGACGCTAAGCTATGAGGGGCTGACTGGACCTTAATTAAGTCTGTATTCTGATCCCAAACGAGTCCATTCTCCTCGCTTTCACCGGGGCCCAAGGCACCCTTGATACGCTACTGGACAACACAAGAAAGACCGCCGGGCAAACCTGTGGAATGGTCTTTAATTTGTATTACACGGAGATACTTTTCGGGAGTAATGTATGAGTACGTCTCACAGAGCAGGTGGCCTCTTAAGAGCGTTTAAGTAGAAGCACACTAGACGGGCAGAGCGGAACAGGACGTGCAGCAGACCCGCAGCCCGGCTGAGCTGGCTCAGAGCTGCACGCGCAGGTGGCGGCGGCATTTTCTAACAGCGCCTTTAGAGCTGGGGGATGAATCGGATGATTGTGGTAGCAGTGAGGGACACAGGAGGCTGGTACGTGGCAGGAGAGGTAACTTGATGCAGCCAGCAGAGCACGGCACCAGATGATTTGTCCAGAGAGAAAAAAAGCTGAACTCTTTTTTTTTCCACTCTCTCTCTCCAGAGCACTGCCCTCTGGGACCAGTGGTCCGTTAGGTGTCTGTGGACACGGTTACCAGGATGGCATTCCTAAGAGTTTAACGATCGCCCTCATAGGCGGATTCCTGCCCTGCAGGGGAGTGGGCTGTCACATTCAGACGTGTCTGTGGGAAGGGAGGGGGCAGGGGAGTCTCAGCAGTCTCAGCCCAGGGCTAAATCCGTCCACTCAGCCTGCCCGAGAGGACCGAGCGCTGAAGAGACGGTTAGCTCCGGAGCAAGGAGCAGCAACGAGCTCCCTGCCCCCATCTCCGTCCCGGCACGTGCACCGGCGTTAGAGCCGGCACTGTACGGATCACAATCGGTTGCAACCAATCTGCCCCTCCTCCCCCCACCAGCCGTGGAGAGTACGGGTTGACACACGTAATGTGCTCTCCGCCACCACTTCAAAACATAGTGCTTGCGGCTTCACAGCTTGTGCTGCTGTGTGAGCACACCACAGTCAGGGCCACTGGAAGTATGTGGCAGAGGAGGGCTAAATTATGGGGCAAGAAAGGGCAATGTATGCGGCATAATGCGGCACATATTGTGATACTGTTACTTCATTATTTTGTCATTTTTATAACTGGTAACAGTGTTTGGGAAAATAGTTCACCTTAAATAGTACCAATTTAACACCCAAGTGCAACAATTTACAACTGAAAGATGACCAGTCAACCTTTGCAAAAAAACGTTCGGGGCGCAGGAACTCGAATTGCCATATTTTTGTAACTTTTGATTCCTTTGAGCAGGAGCACATTTTTGGGGGGTTAAAATTTGCTCATTAAGTGGCAGACGTTGGATGATTGATGTGCAAATGCGTCAACCATAATTATGCGGAAATTGCCACCGTCGCAGAATCGCATGATTCCCGTGGCCCTGATTTTAGTGTGGGCACTGCCACTTTATGGCAAAGTATTTACAGCTTTAAAGAATGCACTTCTTTAAGCCCCGCACTGCGCGTGCCCATGACAGGTTTCCTGAAAAGAGAGAGCAGAGAAGATACCGCTCCCTAATAGATTGTTGCATTTATTGGCTGTGTGAGGCAAGCATGATGATTTGCGCCATGCTGGCCCTGTAGTCACAGGCTGCCACCTCTTCGAGGGTGGAGATTTACATTTGGGCATGGGTTCTTAGTGGAGGCACTGGAGGATTAGGCATTTCCCGATAATGCCTGCTTTCTAAGCAGCAGCATCAATGCCCTCCACACAGAAGACGAGGCTGTGCCCAGTACCGGAACCGTTCCCTGAATACCCTGTCCGGTTACTACGTTAGGTTTGAAAACCCAGGCATCACCAAGAGGTGGGAGCTACACCTGGTCACGTAGCTGCCTGGGACTTATGTCCAATCCGTGATCTGAGTACTCGCAGCTTGCCACAGGTTCGAAGGGGGTGGGGGCGGGGGGCCGTCTCAGCCTTTCATAATTCCCAGGTCAATTAAGTTGTTCCCTGAGCTGGGTTATAGTAACACTCCTCAGTCTTTGCAGCGCTATAACATGGCAGGATAGAGGTAGCAAACACTATTTAACACAGGCTATAGAGTTATCAATTTTTACTTTTAGTACGTTTTGTTAATTTTCACATATTTCAGACAGCCAGGCGTGAATACAACTTTAACAACCAAGGTTTGGAGGTGGAAGGGGTGGGTCGGCTTCCCTGAGGCTGCAAGTACCACTTCTCATTGTTCAATTGGATAATTTTCCTATAAAACATATCGCCTTTCCCCTCAGACAGTATTCTCAGGGTGATCATTTCACACAGTCGACGCTAGCTACTAATTTAACGCCCTTTGCGCGCAGCCCCTGTCATTAAGAGGGCACGCCTTCAAAGGGTAAGATAAAAGGCTGAGCACCGAGGGGGCACCATAAAGTAGCTGAAAATCGTGGATGCGAATGGCTCGCAACGTACTTCACAAACTTGATGAAAACTAAAAGTTGATATGGGGAAAAAGTGAGGCTCCCTATCAGCGGGAGGCAGGAGTAAGGCGTGTATCTCCGGATCTTCACAGCGCACTGCATCCACGAGATTCAGAGTATAGGAGGCTTCTAGGCGCTGAAAGAGAGCCCAATCGCACCCCACTGCAGCTTGCAATGACAAGAGTCCGTTGATGAATGAGAGACAAACTTGGCTCCATACGTTGCCCTCGGGTCATTGCATTGGTGCTGCCCCCTAAGAACAGACCACTGTTCATTGTTTGCACACCAGGCTGTCCACCGCATGAGCCCCCACCCACCTCACCACATACCAAAGGTACCGAGAGAGGATGGGAAAGAATGTCTCATGGTGCTCCGAGGCCCCTCGGGTTCCCCACCCGGTGGGAGAGGCAGCATTTCAATATATCTGAACCGGCAGCCTTTCAGGGGAGGAGGGCTTTGGACCTGCACACTGCTGTTCAGTTTACGTTTTTACCAACACAAAAAATAGCCCGTGCACTTTTCTAGTTTCTATTTTTTGAGCGCAAATAATACTTTAATAACCCACAGAGTCAATAGTATAACATATGTATATTTTTATTTATTTATTTGTAAAGCGCAGCATTCATCCCGAGGGATATCAAGGCGGTTCCTCGTAGAAGGTGCGTTTTATATAAAATCACGCTCAACAATGTTATGGAAATAAAGTTAATCAAATTTCGTGGAAGTACTGTACAAAAGAAGGAAAGGGGTCGTTTATGTGTGTGTTGGTTGGAGATGTGCCTCATAAGCTTCCTTGTCTTAAATACTACCCCCCGTCACTCCGCCCCTTCCCGCCTTATTAATGATGCTGAAATGTCCGATACGATTATTGGGCAAAACTGGCTTCTGCTGTTTACTTTAATCTAAATAGTTCTTTTAGAGGCCAGGCGGTGTTACGTCTTAATTCAAACCTAGCATAATTTGAGGACATTTTATCTTTACTGTAACGCAAGTGTTCCTCTTCCTGTTAAAAGAAGCAACGCTTTTGGTAAAATAGAGAGTTTAAAATAATCCCGAGTGGTTCACCGGGAGGCCTGCGCGCCCGAAGTGCTGCCGGTGGTCCATCCTGAGGAGGTTGTCTGAGTCCCAGGGAGCAGCAGGTGAAAGGGTTCTGTCTGCAAAGCACATTCTCTGCGGGCTGCAGAGACAGTAGCGCGAACAGGGCGTCTTATTTAAGAGATTATTGCCGCCCTAAAGACAGGCCGTGGTATACATCTGACACTGAACTATGACTGGTATGCGGCAGAGAGCATCTACATTTCATTCTGAGAGGAGACGCGAAGAGCCACACAAAAGGCTGCAGGCAGCGGGCTGGTTCACCCTACCGCAGAACAAACACTGCTGCTGCTGCTAGAGTGAAGGCAGCGTCGGCAGGAGAAGAGGCCGCCAGGCAGTCAGGCACACAGGGATGACAGGGAGCTAGAACGGGAATCAGACAGGCAAAGCTCAGGGAAGGCAGGCATTAAGCAGGCACACTAGCAAGGGAAGAAGAAGGCAGTTCGGCAGGCTCTGAGGGAAGAAAGCCCGTAAGCAGGCAGGAATAGTAACAGGAAGCGAGGACGCAGGGCAGAAGGGAGGGTAGACACGGGTGAAAGAAGACATGCAGGTAGGGAGGGAAGGCAGTCAAGCAGGAAGGAAGGTAAAAAAGTGATGCAGACAGGGAATCAGGCTGACAAGCAGGCAGGTAGGGTAGGCAGGCAAACTGGGTGCAGGCAGGTACGAATAGCAGGCAAGCTGATAGGTAGACAAGGACTAAAGCAGGCAGGCTGACAAGGATATTGGAGATGTCCAAGCAGAGAGGCAGGTGTCCTGGTATACACCTACACATTTAGATCACCAGACAGACATTTCCCGGCATGCAAAACACTTTTACTAGTGCGGAATCTCCGAGCTGAGAACTGCAGCGCAGAGATCGCCCCCCCTCCAGCGGGACTCCGCACTCGTAACTTTACGACACGTAAGCCCCTTCATGAATCGGGCCCAAAGTAGACAGGGACAAAACAAACATTTTGGCTTTCGCCAGGCTTATTATTCTATCTACTTACTCAACCGTGACTGGCTAATGAATGGTTTCCAAGTCTTAGTTTGTGTACTGATGCTTGCCAGCACACCCTACTGCTGTCAGCTACTGTGCACTGCAACTGGAAGCCACAGATGCGGAGCAGCGTTACACTTGGCAAAGGGCTATTTGTTTCATTGAATTATGGCCAGAATACTTCAACAGGCTGTTGAAGCAACAGAGCCAAGGCCTGATACCGAACAATGATGTCACGGATGGGTGTGTTGAGTGATAACCGCTTCCTCCTGCGTTCTGCATAGAGAGGTGCAGACAGCTTCTGCATGGGGTACTGGTAGAACCAAAGTGGGGTTTGACCCATTAGTGACCACAGACACGGTGTACTACACATTTCACCGTGGTTTGTGAATTAGTGAGTCTGCGTTCAGTTTGGTCAAAAATAAGCAATGCATGTTGTGATGATTGCAGTGGTCTGTGGTCAATCGTTTGGTGAAATAGACAGCCACCCTCACTTGCTATCGCAGTTTTAGTTGTTTTTATTTAACCTCTCCTGTATTTATCAATAAACTCTAGTAATTCATCAAAGGGCCTTCTTATGAATTTGGTGATAATACCCTAAGGTTGACATAGATCAGACAAGGAATTTATTTACAATAGCTACCCTGGAGTTCACATAAATTGAAAGCCCTGCCTTTGTGCAGCACAGTGGTGCCAATTAAATTGTCTTCTTGTAAATATTAAAATATCTCTTTGCATTGATTCAGAGACTTTGTCACATAAGCACATTTAATAAATTCGATTTATAGATTTCACGGTGATCTGCGTACAAAGTACCACATGCATTATGGTTCATTTCATGTCACATAACATCATCTACTGCAAGTACAACAAAACTTAACTTTTCTGTACACAAACTAATAGTTTATATATATTTCTATTCACACTCTTGGATTTTCCATACCTTTACCTGTATATTTCTTACTGATTTTTTATTAAAAAGTGATCTATTTTTAGTTTTAATTGCTGAGCTATTATGGATTTAAAACCTGGGCCACTGGAAAGATTTTGACTCATTGCACATTCCAGACAGTCTGAGACCACCCACCCCTCCTCCCGGAAGGAACTGAGTAAGAGTCACAAAAGAGCTTTACAGATGTTACACGAAAGTCTAGAGACAAATGTATGGAAAGTGTGGTACAGACATATGTTCATGATTTTTCTGAATTTGTCTCCCTGCTGGCGATTGCTCCTCTATGAGACTACTGGTTTTGAGTTTGATGTCAAAGTTTATGCCTTTCCCTGCAATGCCGTACAGTTTGTATGTGGCAATTTATGCCACCCTCATGAATGGTTAGGTTTTTGTTCCACAACTCGTTTAATAATCCTTTCGCCAATAACTAGCACAGTCTCTAAAATCTGTAAGGGAGACAGAGTATGGCAAAATAATAAGCGTAGAGTCCAAAGGAGAGCAAGCCACATTGAGAAGCAGTAAAATCATACACTAACGTGCATCATCCCATGTGTGGATGCTTAAATGTGTATCTGTGTTGTTCTCACTCATACCATTGACTATTTTTGGCTAAATGGAACACTCCTATAACATTATGTTGTTTACTAATAGCCTAGTCAACCATGACCGAATCATTTCACAAAGATTAGATCACGTTGGAATTGGCCAATAGGACTTTGAATATTTTCTCACAAATTTGAACTGTGTTTGCATTAATCTCTATCCCCTCCTCAACACTACTTCTCATCACACTTCTTTGACAGACACACATTTCTTCGAGGAGGTGCTGTGTTACAAATAGTGAAAACTGGTGTGTGAAGTTTTGAGAAAGACAGGGCCCTCTAGTGATCTTACATCCATTATTTATACTGCATCATCACAAGGAATCTGAAAAATGGTCTGACAGCATAGCAGGTGATCCCCTTGTGAATTTAATTCAGAATTGTATAGGTGGTGTGTGATAATGCAGTGTTATAGCATTCAATTCAATAACTAAAATCAATGGCTATTTTATATTATTACGGTTGCCTGAGGGGATGAAATTGAATTGTACAATAGAGCACGTTGTAGCAAAAAAGAGAGTCTAACAACAATATGATGTAACATAGAGGTTCTTCACTGAAATTTAATCAAGAAGAAGCCCACAGTCGACCTTAATCAACTGAGCAACTTCCGACCCATCTCCCCATCCCCTATCCAGCCAAAGTGGTTGAGAAGGCCATCAACAAGCAACTCACAACCCACCTCTTACTTCACCATCTTCTAGACAATACTCAATCAGGATTCAGAAAGAACCACAACGTGAAAACAGCACCCATTGTGGTCACTGATGGCATTGGAATCAACCTGAACCGAGGTGAAACAGCGGCCCTCATCCTGCTCGACCTCTCCGTGGCCTTTGATACTATGTCCCATAACACTCTCATCAGAAGACTCCATGAGATTGGCATACAAGGATCTGCTCTCAAAGGGATCTGTTCCTTCCTTACTGGAAGAACACAAAGGGTCAGGCTGTCACCCTTCACATCAGAGACAAATAGATTGATATTCGGTGTCTCACACGGATCGTCCCTTTGTCCCACCCTTTTCAACATATACAGGACACATCTCGCAAACATCATCCAATCACAAGACATCACTGTCATCTCCTACACCAATGACAACCAACTCACCCTCTCCCTGACGGACAAGACAACCACCATCAGGCCCAACTTCACCAACCATGGTACCAGACTTAATGCAAACCAACTGCCTGCAGCTCAAATCCGACAAGACAGAAGTACTGGTCTTTGGCTCTAAGACTTCCCCATGGGACTCCACCTGGTGGCTGTCCAAGCTAGGGCCAGCACCCACATCCACAGACCATGCAAGAAATCTAGGGATCATCCTAGATGACAAGCTCAACAGGACAGCTCAAGTCAATGTGGTGTGCACCTCCTACTTTCAGATCCTACACATGCTACAAAAGATCTTCAAAGGGTTGCATCAGAACAGCAGACGAACCATCATGCAAGCACTCGCCACCAGCAGACTGGCAACAGTCTCCACGCCGGAATCTCCAAACTGTCCTACACAGACTCCAGACCATCCAGAACACGGCTGCAAGACTCACACTTGACCTCCCACGCAGCACCCACATCACACTGCAACTCAAGAAGCTTTACTGGCTCCCAATTCAGGAGTGCAGTCAATTCAAACTTCTAACTCACATATAAAAAGCCCTACACAACACAGGACCAGACTACCTGAACAACAGCATACACTTTCACTAATCCACCGGAGCCCTCTGCTCTGTTTCATTCTCAATCACACACATTCCCCGCTTGGAAACAAAACTGGAGGTCGCTCATTCTCCTACATCACACCCAAGACATGGAATGATCTCCGTGAACACATCAAAGCCACCTCCTCACTTCTTGAATTCCACAAGAAGCTGAAGGCCTGGCTCTTCGCACAAGAACCTTGGGGACCTCACACCTACACATCTGTCGAAGTGCCTGCATACCCTCTTGGGTGATTAGTGCACTATGAAAATCAATATAACATAACATAACATGGTGTTGAGCACACATATGAATTTCTCAGTTCTGTCATTAGCAAGAATATGAGACCGATTGCCCACAGAAGCGCCGCAATAATGGCTGATTAACTGGGTGTGCCTTCCGGATATCCACAGTTATTCCTTCTGGGTCTAACCTTTCATATGCTACAACATGTTGTCCTTAAAATGATTAAAGCCATAAATGCAGTGCAAAATATCGTCTGGATCTAGCAAATTGTGGGACAACATAAAAGCAATTATATCTCAAAAACATCATCTTAATCAACGTTTCTCAATATTTTTGGTAAACTTGTTTGTAGATGTATAAAATATGTAGAAAGAAGCACAATTCTCACACTCTTCCTACCTGGACATGCTCTATCAAGTTACATCACACTCACCCAATATTACTCATGTTGTGGTGTTGATAACTATGCTTGCACGCGGAATTGTGACATGTTTTAGAAGGTGCTGCCTTTTATGACGACCAAAATATCTCCAAAGGTTATTTGATGGTTCATTAATGTTCTTGAGTATGCCATTTAATATTCATCCATAGTCCTGAATATATCATAGTTGTGATGATAACCTACACCAAAACAAGATTGGTCCAGCTAGTGCAATCCATCTCAGTGTATTTGATTAAATTAATTTTACGTAAATGCGCTGTTGAGAAATGTCCCCTTTTAGTGATGGGTAAGACATGATGAGAGAAAGATTATTCAGTGTGGGTCTTTTGAGAGCTAGTGTCAGGATTACCAAACATAAATGCCCGTTTGGAAAATCTTCAACAGATAATTATGTTACAGGTGTGAGTTTGAAAGAAACACATCTTCAGAGACCAAAAAACAATATCCTGGCAAAGAGAACTTACTAAAGACCTGATGAGACTTGGGTTGCTGTGTTTTATGTTATGATATAGGACCTGAAAAACCATACCCCATAGTTTAAAAAGGAAGAAGAATCTCTACACAGGAACTACTTTTATCACAGAAGGAGATTTAGAACATTCAATAAACGTTTACTTAAAGAGAAAAGTGCAAGGAAGTGTATACCAGCAAATTCAAATAAAGAATCACTAAGAGATACAACATATGAAACAAGCAAAACAAACATAGCTAAGACGTGCAATGCTCTATCGGGATCATGGGAATTTATCTCAACAAAGAAAAAAGTGGAACAAGTCATGTCATAGCAAACAAAATAGCAGAATGCAAAACACAAACATGAGACAGTTGTGAACCACATTGCTTTAAATAATGTATGTGATGGATACAATTCATTATATAGTTCAAAATACCTGACCTCTTACGTGCTAATAGGGGCTGCAAAGTACCAGAGGACAGAAAATTTGTAGGAAGAGAAGATTGTCAACATTGTAAAAATTGCTCTCGGTCTTGCATTCATAACCTCACCTATTAGTTGATATTTGGAAGTTGGTACATTAAATTGAAGACTAACATCCACTGCTCCCTTAAAACCTTCCCTCCCATATCCCTGTAGAATTCATAGGCGGGAGGTCATCCTGTGGCCTGCTCCATTATTAGCACCTATGCTGAGGTAATAAGGCAACAATCAAAGCTGTCTCCTGACCCACTTACTCCTTCACTTAGAACCGAGTTAGAACTAGATAAAAGGAGGAAGGCATATTCTCTACAACTGTGCTATTCCTATTACTTTGGTTAGCATGTGCAGACGCCATGCAGCAGAGTTTATAATCGACCAACTATGTAGCGAAGTACCAATAATAAATGTCATCTAGGCATCTTTCCTCTGATGCTATCCTCAACAATGTCCAGAGTGGAGAGACCATAGTTTGGCACACAGCCACTTCATTGCATTTATTCTGTGCCTCTCCTAACAGCCATGATGTGTCCATTCCTTGTTACTACAAAAAAAGAACACAACAGTGGCATAACAAAGGCCCCCGCAGCCCCTGCGATGTGGGGGGCCCAGAGCTCCAGGGGGCCCTTTCAGCATAGTGCCCTGGTGTGATAGCTCCTGACTGAGTTCGGAGGGGGGCCCCTCCTTGTAGTTTGCAGGGGGGCCCTCAAGTTTTGTTACACTAGTGGAACACAATAGTAGTGGGCACGAGGACCCTTAATGGCCCTCTGCTCCTTGTATGAATACACCACTTCACACATTAAGGAGCATATGGAAGAGGTTATGCGGTAGCCTCTTTCCCCCACATTTCAAGTTGCCAATGTGCACATACGTATGGCCACAAATTAGATTTTGTGATGTGGCTGCAAGACTCCTAAGGCACAGATGGCAGAACACACACTAGCTTCTTCATTCACTGTACTGCAAAGAGGGAGGCTAGAAATTTGCTAACTTGCTAACCTCATCGGGTCATGGGTTCAGAGAGTTTCTATTTCATTTCAGTCTCTTTGATTTAGCCTGGAGTGACCACACACTGACATATTTACTCCTAGTCATTTCAAATTTTTTGTTTAAAATTTGAAATATAATACTGCAACACGTTTAACATTCTTTATTTAATGTAACATTAACATGAAAGAGAAATCTAAAAACGGAGTATGCCACAGAAAATTGCAGGGGAAATAACCTAGAGCAAACTTAGCAATTGGAATTTGGCAAATGTATCTCAGAGCATAGTAGACAGAATAACATTAATTCAGGAAAAGTATGTGAAAAAAAGTTCAAATCTAAAATCAAATATGTTGCGCAGAGACATAAGTCTCTCTTGACTATATATTGCATTGCTGGGAAGGCATCACACGTGACATTGCTAATGACGCATCAAATTAGATTGTTAATTTCATCACATGTGGCTTTCCTTACTTCTTAGTTGCCAGCATCAGTGTATTCCCAGGGCAGCAAGCATTGTTGGCACCTGGGCATGTCCAGAGGCCAACATATGTGCTGTGGCGATGAGAATGGTATGTTGTGAGTCCATGTAGCAAATTCTCACAAGGGCATCTTTCCCATTCTCGGAACATCACAGAAACGAACACGTGCCTAATTTCCTGTGTAAGTACACTTGAAAGTTAAATCGGAAAGGACTTATGTTGTGTGAGGTGTACTAGCGATGAAGTTCAAACACAAACTAATGTTGTGTTTAATTCAAACCAGTATTACACTTATCCCTGACATTTTGTGCTTTAAATGGACAGGTAGAAGTACTGGTACTCACTATCCAGAGGACTTGTTTACTTCAGGTACTCAATACCGGAGAGTGCAGGTACTCAGTATAGGAGAGTGCCTGGTCAATTAAAGCACTGCGTACACATGAACTGCAAAAATGAGTGCTACACGTTTTGTCAGGCATAGTAACTGCTTTATACAGTATTTTAGTACATTTTATTTATGTTTTATGTTAAACATATCTATGACAGAACATGCAAAATTTGAAAAAAGTCATACCTATTATTGCGAAAAAGAGTCTGAATTATTACACTATTTGCCCCACAGCCGATAGTTATGGTTAAGCCAAGGCGAACCCCCTTGAACAATATTGTTCTTCACTTGAATCAACATTTTGAAAATAATATTAAAATAAGTTTAAATTAAATTATATTGCGGTTTCTTGTATTGAACTAGATCGACGTGAATTTATAGCTAAATTTTCCATTTCAGCGTGAATCAATTTTTCAGAGGTACTTTTTGAGTGCGACTTTTGGAATTCATACTCAAGAGTTTGAGCAACCAGTAAAATAAATTCAGTTTGTATTTTAGGTCTCAAAATTCTATTTAAGGTCTAAGAATGCCAAGTAAGAGCAATTTCTTCAGCATTTGAAGAATGGCACACCTTCTCAAACTATCTCCAGATTTAGTATATCTTAGATAATGTCTCCACTCTCCTGTAAACGAGTGAGTGCTGTATAAAAATCTCTTATGTGTGGACTGAAAATTGCCTGAATTAGTTTGGAAGAAAAACATTTGAATGTCCAATTTCCCTGATTTCCAATATCTCAAACTTGGCTTTGCACACTTTTGGTGTGCTGGACAGGCCCTTTCCATAATGCCACTTCTAGTGAAAAACCCTGTTAATTTCTGCTCACTATTTCTTTCAACATCCGCATCATTTCTTAGACGGCAAACACCACATTTTCAATCATCACGTTAAGTGTATTAGAAAGCTATAATATCCGTCCAAATAAATGTAGAAACCGAGGCATTGTTTAAACTCCTACAAATGAGTGTAGCTGTTATTAAAGAAGATAATCACTCTCCTAAATATTTCTGGGGTGTAGCACTCATGCAACAACACTTCCATTCCCAGTGTGGAACACAAGGATCCCTGGACATGGCCCAGAAGGCTCTATTACTCTTCCAGCCTAGTAGCCATCTGCTTTCATGACACGGCTCAATATCTTTTAGGCAAAGTTGTTTTTATGGTAGGTGGGTATGCTTCATTAGTTTAAAGCCCTCCTTCTTCAACAAACGTCAAAGCAAATATCTAAGGCTGCTTAATCAAGCTAGTAGAGAAACTAGTCAGGATTCTTCTGTCTCATTGTTTGATGCTCTCTGAAGTTATAGCTGTGTGTAAGAATCTGGATAGATTGGAGAAATGGGTAATACATTTTCCTGATTTTAAAGAAATAACCTTTTCAGTACCTTGACTGACTCCGGCACCTCCTGCTCAAACCCTACTAGTGATATGTTTTTGGAAGTGCTGAGGATTTTGACCAAAGTCCTTTAGTTGCTCTGGTTATGTGTTACTCAATTTAGGCGGTTGATGATTGTTAGTCAGAAGTCAACAGCGTGGTTTGTGTTTATTTGTGGTGTACTACAATGATTCTACTCTCACCCATGCATTGTGTTATGCAACGGAAGCCTCTCTCACCTTCTGTAAGTTTATCAGTCTATTCTAAAGCTGGAAACCAGGAACAAATATTTCTATAGTGTTTTATAGAGTTATGAGGAATAAAGACTGAATCCAAAAATGATACATTGGTAACTGCATTGAATGGATTACATGATGATCAAAGCTCTGTGATGTTCTGTGATTAACATTATTAATCTAGAGATCTAACCTCGAGTGCCCTCCTTTCCAACTGAAAGCAAAAAGCTACATGATTAGCATCTCTAATTTAGCTGTAATAATTGAGATTACTATTCTACATATCCTACTTATACATGTGAAACTGAGCAACTGCTAGTCTTGTGTGTTTTGTTATCTCTTTTCTGTTCAACTGCTGTTCCTGTCTGATTACTATTCTACATATCACACTTATAAATTCAAACCTGGTCAGCTGCTCTCTTTTCCAATTAGGCTTTTCTGTCAATAGTTTATTCCACATATTCCATTCTTTTAATGGCACTGCACTTGTCTCTCCTGGGTCTTCTAGAAGTGCCACCTCAAATGTCTTCCATGCATGTAAAGTTCCCCTCCTATCGTTGTCGTTACCCCCCACTCTCAGTATAATAATCCTGCTCCCCATTCTATATAATATGCCATGAACTTGGTTCGCATTTCGATGTGCAAAGATCTGTTCAGCATATCCTCACCTCTCACACTCAGTCATGCATATTTATAACCAATTGTTGCTTATTTTCTATCAACAACTCCAATTGAAACTTCCACAAGTGCTTGGATGGGGCCAGGCTAAGGAGCGGCATTGTAAGTAATTTCTTTCTAAAATTATGAAGCTTGCCATTGATAACCTCTTCTAAGAAGGACAAGAGACAAACATTACATTTGGAGGCAGTAGATCAGATAAAGTTAACTATAACATGGACGGTAATGAGTAAAATGACAGTCTAGGCTGGTGTTCATTTCCATGTTTCTAAATAAAATACTCTTAGGTCCCTTAAAGGAACTATTTTATTCATGAGTATCACCACTCACCAATCTTTATTACATCATGATCCTCTATCAGAAAACATCTATTTATCAGACAACATACTCTGTTTCTCAAACAGGTATAGGGCATGATGTTGTGTTGTCCATAGGGGTACCAATGTAAGTGAGTCTCACCAAATGTACAGTTTCAGCTAGCAAAGTCATTTAAAATGGCCCACACATCTCATTGGGCTAGCATTTTTTTCAGATTATTCTTCAGATTTACAAATTATTTTTAGCACTCTGCAGATGGTAAAATCTGGAAGAAATATTTACCACACATGAGAAAAAAACAATCACTACCCACAAACTTATAGTAAGTGATCTAACAAAGGCATAATTTTTACTGTGTAAAGAGTTCATGGCAAGCAACAGACGTTCTTGTTAATATTGAGATAGCGAAGGATTTCCATCAAAACACTTCTATGTAGAGTGTCAAAGCAAAACAAAAATTATCCTATAAATGCATCAGCCATAAATGCCTTTCATTGCCACCTCAACAACTCTGGCAAACTATAATAGATTATTGTATGGCTATAAGGAAGGAGATAAACTAAACTATCAGTGCCTAAATTAATAAAATACTTATATTCTGAGGTGCAGTCATTAGACACAGGTCTACAAATTGCACATATACATTTGCAGTCACCAAATGCACACAACCTGATCCAGATCTCCCTGCTCCCCATAAACAACTGGAGTGTCCCAAGTGTCAGTGTTAGCAGCACATTGTTCAATATCTACATGGATCAACTGGCAGACCTGCTGGCTGTGATGGGCTCTTCACATCACCACCATGCTGATGGTTCTCAATTACATCAATGAGCGTCATTGTAAGAGGGTACCAGGGGTTTTCTCAGGGAAATCAAGGATATAATCTCTATCACTAACTCTGTTGATACTGAGATTTGTAGTCTCTTCTTTTTCTCCTTCTCCTTCCAGATTGTATTTCTGCTCTCTCCATTCATGGAACTTCCCCATCTTTGTTCTGCAAGATTACTGGATTTCATTCTTGACTGGAATCCTAATTTCAATTTGCATGTTTTTTTTTCTTTTCTAAGAGTGTTCCTCTCTCAGCTGTCCTTGCTGCAGAAGAGGAGGTTTGGCAGCCATATTTGCTGTTCAACTACAGATCAAACCTAGCAGGTGAAGTGGCAAAAGTTATTCAAGGAAATAGCTGGCAGTATGCTTATTACCCAAAGTTCTCCTGTGCATTGATTGTCATATACACATCGTTCAGTTTCATCCAATTTTGAAGGTAACACTTTTAGTTTAAAGTCCTTGTTCATTGTTAGAAATGGGGGTCTCTAGTTGGCAGAGGTAGGTACCTTTGTCCAAATAGGGACCCTTCTTCCTAGTCAGGATAAGGGAGTTACACTCCTAAAATAACCCCTGCTCACCCCCTTGGTAGCATGGCACGAGCAGTCAGGCTTATCTTAGAGGCAGTGTGTAAAGCATTTGCACATAACCAACAGTAATACAGTGTAAACACTACAAAAGGACACCACACCAGTTTAGAAAAATATCCAATATTTTTATATATTTAAGACAAGACCAAAAAATGATAAAAATCCACAATACAGTATTCAAAAAATCTTCAGTTATCAAAATAACCTTGAATAACAGTTCCTTGAAGTCGATAGCTCCCTCTGGGGCTATTACGGCGTCGTGAACAAACAAATCCAAATGGTTCTGGCTGACCGCGGCTTCGTGGGCCAGCTACGGTGTCGGAAAGACCCGCAAAACAGTACCTTTAGAATTGCAGGGCGTCAGCTACCTCTCGTTGAGCTTCCGAAAGCACAGCGTCCGCAGGCGTCGGTTCCGGAGGTCGGTGCTAGAGTCGTCGGCCCTTGAAGTCACACGCGTTGCAGATCGAACTCCTCTCGGTTGAAGTCAGGAGCGCTGGCATCGGGTGCTGCGGTACGAAGTGCAGCGGTGCGGCGTGCGATGCCCTCAGGTCGCGTGCGAGCAGGAGCTCGGTGGTGGTGTCAGACGGCGTCATCGGTGAGACTAGGGTCGCGGTGCGAAGTGATGCGGTTCTAATCGTGGTGCTGGCAGGTCACGGTGCAAGCAGTGGCGTCGTCGTTGCTGAAGTGCTGCAGTCGGCTGACGAACTGGAGTCGATGGCGCTGGCACCGGTAGGCCAAGGCTGCGGTGAGGTATGAGGGCAGTGCGTCATGTAACTCTACGAGCGGTGCCCTCGAACCACGGTGCAAGCAGCGGTGTCAATTTTGGCATGGAGCGGCGGCATCGGGGATACCAAGGCTGTGGCGTGAAGCGAGGCGATGTGGAGTGCGGTGCCCACAGTTCACGGTGCGAGCAGCGGCTCGGTGGCGGCGTCAGCAGGCGTCGTCGGTGAGACCAGGGTCGTGGTGCGGCGTTGCGGCGGTGCCCTCTGCGGTGCCTTCAGGACATGGAGTCGGCAGCAGCATCGTAGACGGCGTCGAGTTGCTTTTTCTTCTTGTTGCAGCACATAGCACACAGTTCCCAGTGCTGAGGGCAGAAGAACTTGAAGTCTTTGCTGTTCCTGAGACTTCTTGAACAGGGGGCAAGCTCTACCTCAAGCCCTTGGAGAAACTCACATAAATAGATTGCAAAAAGTTCAGTCCAGTCCTTTCACTGCCCAAGACAGAAGCAGCCACTGCAGGCCAATACAGCAAAGCACTCAGCAAAGTGGTAGTTCCTCCTCACAGCTTCTCCAGCTCTTCTTCTTGGCAGTCTTCTTGCTCCAAAAGAGTTCTACAGTTCAGGGGTTTGGGCTCCACTTTTTATAGCCCAAAATGCTTTGTCCTCTCAGGCAGAGAGTGTCTGTGCCCAGCCAGAACCAGTTCTGCCCTCTCTGGTGTGGCTTCCTGGCAGGAGGTGAAGACAGCATTGTCAGAGGCAGACCAGGCACATTCAGGTGAAAGGAAATCTCCTCCCCCTACTCTAAATGCAGCCCAGGTCTATTCTGCCCTTTCCTGACCCACCTAGACTATCTGGAGCCACTGCTGCTCCCCAGCCCCTGTCATCCCCTGTCATCCAAAACCCAGACAGTCAACCCACAAACCCAGCAGAGGCTTGCTGGATGGCTGAGCAAGAAAATACCTACTTTCTAAAAGTGGTATTTTCAAACACAGAATGTAAAAATCACCTTCACTAAAAGATGCATCTTTAGATTCTGAGTTCAGTCATACTAAACTTTATTTTCCTACCTAGTTCGGTCCCAGGGCCAGTTATGTTTATAAACAAACTCCCCATTCTGTCCTATGGGAACAGGTAGCTTTGCAAAAGTGAAAAAACAAAATTGGCAGTAATTGACAATCAGGACATGCCACACACCAGGGCATGTCCTACTTTTCACATACACTGCACCCTGCCCACAGGGGTACCTTGGGCCTACCCTAGGGGTGACTGACATGTAAGAAAAAGGAAGGTTAGGGCCTGGCAAGTGGGTACACTTGCCAGTCGACATGGCAGTCCCAGACTGCACACAGGCTCTGCAATGGCAGGCCAGAGTTCCATTTACAGGCTGTTTGTGTGGGTGGCACAATCCAGCGCTGCAGCCCACTAACAGTATTTGATTTACAGGCCCTGGCACACTCAGTGCACTCTACTAGGGACTGACAGGTAAATCAAATATGCCAATCATGGAAACGCCAGTCCACCATAACACAGTTGACAACAGGAGTACTTGCACTTTACCACTGATCAGCAGTGAGAAACGTGTGCAGAGACACTAAGCCAACAAAAACAGAGTCAAAACCGGGAGGTCAGAAAGCAAAAAAACTCAGGGGAAACACGCCAAAAGATGCCAAGTCTAACATTCATGCATAAATGCAACTTAAAAATATAACATCATTAGGGGATTCCAGGAGGCGAGCAAATGACCTAAAAATAGAGAGGTCATGGGAAATGGGCGACATAGAGGCACTGCCCACTGGAAAAATAATCAGATATCCCACTCAAATAATTTGCTTCATCCCATTAAATGGACAGGCAAGCATTTAAAAAGCTGTTATAGTGCTTCAGACTACACATCTGCAATTTTAATATACTGTAAATCACGTGTTGGATGTTACTCAGTTTATTAACTGGGAAGGGAAGAAGACTGATTTGGCCTTTCTAGTAATTGAACTTGTGTGTTGAAGATCTTATCAGATGTCCTTGGTTGGCACTTGGTGGGCACTTAATTATTCTTTTTGATTGGTTGAACTAATATCTGTGCATGAGCAACTGAGCTCAGCATTCTTACAGACATGAAGTCTTGGACTGTGGTTTGGATCTGAGATGGATCTGTTTCCAAAAGTCTCTGCAGAAAATGAAGGCGATCTTAAATGTGATCCTGGTTCTGACAGAAGTCACAATAGCTTGTTTTACAAAAGTGAATGTGTTCTCAGCTTGTTGATTGTTAAATAAACCCAGTTGTGTGGTGCTAGACAATTTGAACAACGGCATTACCGCAATGTAATCTGGGCATTGAGCTGGATGTCTTGAATAAAAATTAAACATTCAGGCTGGCTATTGATAATTGATGTTGAGTACTTTAATGACATCTTTCATTTGACAAATAAGTGGCAGGCTGTTATTATACATCACATCATGCTTTTTTTGTGCAACAGTGAAAAAGGTGACTAGCCACTGGCCATGAATTTGGGCCAGTTGAGTAGAGGTTTTTGTTTAACCTCCATGTCTTTTTGGAGAATTTCAGATTTTGAGTAACTTTCTTCCACATTTGTTATATTTGCAAGTTGGGTATTATCAGCATGTATGTGTTCTAAAACTAGATACACAAGGGCTAGGTAGACAAGAGTTCTCATTTAGGCGTTAGGCATGACTGGGGTATGTAAATCATTTGGGATTAAGGGTTTGAAGAATTGACCTAAACAATTTGGGCAAAATGACCATAGTCCATTTTGGAGGACTTTAACCTAGTGCTGGGGTCATCACACCCCAAGAGCTGGAATACATACCATGGACTGGGAGAGACAACGGTGCTAGCTTACCTTTGAGCCCAAGAAAAGCAAATGTGTGTTACCCGCTGACCATTTAGCCAGTGCTAGCTATCTGGGAAAAGAAAGACACTGTTGGCAGAACAAACACATTTTTTAACTCTACCTCTTTTGACTTGGAGATGCCAATGAGGGCTTCTCCTATTCATTCTCAGGACCCTGCTAGACAACGTGGCTTAAGTCAAGGTAAGGGAGAAAACAGTTTTGACTCTGTCAGATGGGAGGAGACCTCATCTAAATAGAGGAGTGTTGTGGGAGCTTAAGACAGGCCTGCCTAGGGGCGGCTGGGTTCTGACAACTTGAAAAGGGGGCTCCAATGTAACTTTATATTATGGCAAAGAGGAAGTGCTGCACAAGGAGGTGGGAGAGTGCAAGAAAATATTTAGGATTGGGGTAGAATATTTCCAAGCACTGGCTGGTGCACAGGAAAAATCTGCCACCTCAACCACCACCTCCTCAGTACGTTCCTGGAACAGGGAAAACTCCACCTGAAGAAGTCCCTAGTGGAAGAAGGCTCCTCACTCCTGTTGGAAGAAGAGGACTCACTCAAGGACTAATTAACTCATGGATCCTGCTGGCACCCACAGAATGGAACTTCTCTTCAAGGGTAAAGTGGCTGGCTTCAGGGACACAAAAAGTAGAAGTATTCCTCTCTCCAAGAAGGCCCAGCCAACCACAGAGTCCTGGAACCTGCACATGTCAAGGCTGAAGAGAGACATTGGCCCCATAATCATGCTTTGAGGTGCTAGTGGGTGAAGGATTGTCCAGAAAGGACATTTCCAGCACTTGGAAAAGTTGGATTTCGTAATTTGTTTCTAAGGCTGGCGGATTGGGGTTGAGTGCTAAGGTTTGCCCAGAGAGGTTGAACTTAAGGTGGACAAGAAAACCAAGTTTGTTCTACTTGGATCTTTGTGTTGTGCTGAAAACTGGTTTAGCAGGACATCAAGGCAAAGGTATCCAGGTTCATGGACAATTGCCTGGCCATGGCTTACAGCCTTCCCAAACTGGAGAATTTTAACTTCCACAAAAGTGACTAAGTCTGAATTTAAAAGCTTGGAGTGAGGCGAGGCAGCAAAGCTATGCAACCAGCAAACTAACCTCGATGGCTACAAAATCCAGATTTGTCCAACTCGAAGCTCTTGGTACCAAAATCAGTGGCTTCAGCAAGAGCTTGATAATGGCATATCCAGCTTTGTGGGACCCTTACAAGCCACAGTCTTGGACCTTGCCCGTCTGCAAGATAGTGACTTGCATTTCAGAAACGAAGTCACAAGGTAAAAACTTTCACCAGGACAACCCACTTAGTGTATCTGACCTCTGCTGCATCGTAGACAACCTGAAATCATGCATTTAGGGTCTGATTTAGAATTTGGATGATGGGTTACTATGTCACAACATGCAAAACATAGCATCCACCATATTACAGATTCCATAAGATATAATGCATTAGTAATAAGGTGGATGAGATATCCATCATGTAAATGACAGAGCAACCCATCCGCCAGACTCTAAATCAGCCCTTAATTGCCATCCAACCACGAAGTGTTGTTTTTGAATTGTGGTTTAGTTTGTCTTGGCTCTTTTTCCCCTATAAATTTTACAATACATATCTCTGGCTCTTCTTGTCCTAGTTTAATGTTCTAGGCGTCTTTTTGCTAATGAAATGTTTCTCTTTTTGTTTAAAGGGGTTAAGGAAATCTATTGTGTTGTCTTCTTTACTTTGAAATAGTTGGTACTGGTTGAGCTTAAATTGCACTTCTCTGGGGATTGCCTACTGTTTGTGCCATAGCTACCAGGGGCTGGGTAAAGACTCTCTCGGAACTGTATTTTGACTTAACAAGAGTGGGTTTATTGAATTGGTATAGGTAGCCAGTCCCAAATTAATAATCCCATATCGGAATCCCACCTCTCTTGCTTCATTACTATACTAGTTATTCAGTATAAATGTCCTTGAAATCTAAATGTTTCTGCAGATGTTTGGCAGTGTCATACATTCACTTCTACCACTTTGCCAATCAGAAGAGACCACTGAGTTTCTATCCCATTACATGGCATGTTTATAGAGTAGCACGAGTACTTCCTGCAGTCCTCATTATATTTGTGCGCAAGATGTTATTGGTGGGGGTCATGAAGCCTATCTTCTCTCTCAGCAATTGTAATAAATGCCACATTTGTTGCATCAGCATTCATAGTTTAGGTGATGCTGTTTTTTCAAGTGTAGAAGTTATAAATAAAATTATTAACCCACAGCCGAGAAGAAGAAGAGTTCAACCCCACAAAGTGAGATAAAATTACATTAAAAATGCCATCTTAATTTGGGAAACGGACCCAGATATATTAACATCAATTCAGTACAGTGCTGCATGAAAATCTGCAATTGTTCAAGGCGTTAATAGTAGAAATTGAGTAGGTCTTGACTTGATTCACTTAGTGCAATGCTAAGCGTTGTACTATAACCTTAAGGTGAGGCACCGGTATTCAGTGTTAGATGTGCACTTGAGATACATGGTCCAGTACACACTTCTATGTGATGATAGGCAATAAGGGTTAAATTAAGTAATGTGCAATTTTGTCTTAATTACACATCTTAGCAGACAGTATTCTTCTTGTCCCTTGTGTGCAGCAGATCAGTTCATGCAAATTTTGTAGATCTTACATTGTGGGGAAACCTATTGGTGTTTGCACAGATATAGATTCATAACACCCCCTGTGCAAAGAAGTGAAGGGGTTGATTCTTCACGGCACAACTTGATTTTGTTCTGTGTCTGCATCACCTTTTCAGTGAAAATATATTTTGAGCATGAAAAATGATTGGCGCCTCAGTTTGAGCTTCTTTGCATCACAAAGAATCGCTTAGCATTATATGAAAATCTATGCTTAATAATACTAAGGGCCTGATTTAGATCTCTGCGGACGGGTTACCCCGTCACAGCAATGGTGGATATACCGCCCGCCAAAATATAAATCCCATAGGGTATAATGGGATTTACATTTCGGCGGGCAGGATCAGTCACCGTTGTGATGGAGTAAGCCGTCCACCAAGATCTAAATCAGGTCCTCAATCTGGGCCCCAGTGTTTTTCTCTGCAAAGTGTTTGTAACTAGGGGTGGGCTAAACTTCACAGTCGCAAGTTGCAAAGTTGTATCTGTTCCAGCACTGTGAATCGGAAAGCTGGCAGAGTTTTAAAAGAAATAATATATCAAGATTTAAAAAGAGGCTTTGCTTCGCAGCAGGAACATTGCCTAAAAAGGATCTTTGCAGTGCAGCCATGTACGGCTGGTAGTAGCAGCCGCTTATCTTTATTTCCGGGGGCAGAGCGCTCCATCTCCTTTCCCTGCTGCAAGAGGGACTGGAGTAGGACCTTCAGGAGCAAGGAAAGGAGATGATGCAGCCAAGTGAAAGCAATTGTATTCCCCCACTGCCACTATGGTGACAGCAGGAAAACCTGATGTCCTGTCCATGTTGGGCAGGACAATGAGTTGCAGGGATTGGCCTAGTTAGACTGTGCTTGTCTCAGCCAATTTCATGAAACTTTGTACTTTTTTGTAAAGTGCAGAATTCCCCAAATTCACAATTAAAACTTCGCTCACTCCTAACTGTAATGTGGAATTTGAGGGTAGTATGGCATCTGCGCTATAGTAATAAAGATGAATTTGACCTTTGGATGTGATATCAGGTTTATAAGTACATCTTTTTTAATAACAAGGACACACACACACACACACACACACATTTAAATACATATTCATACATATATCTTCATAAAAATACATATGAAGTTCTGATTTTAAATTATGTTTTCTTCCACTATGATGCTGATTTTGGATCCCAATAGTCAATTGATTAAGAAAAAAAGTGCAGGCAGTCTGGAATACTTGCCCAGCTTGCTATGTTGTAAAAACATAGTAAACTGAATTTACATTCTTGCATACTTGCATAAAAGGCTCCCGATAATTTATAATCTCATTATGTGGAACCAAAAAAAACCATCTAGGATCACATTCTATCAATACTCTCATGCACTAATTAGTTCATTTCATTCAAACGGATCAGTTAATGCCATAACATTAAGTGATATTTAGGGAAAACGATATTTCAAAGGGCTGGACTATTGCTGTCCTGTCAAAACTCCAATTTCTGCAAGATGCACCTGGCACCTTCAATGGGCAACATGGATACATTTTAGGAAGCACTGACTAAATGAAATTTGTCAATATTCTAGAACCCCACAATTGTATTTTGCCGAACATGCTAAAATAGAGCACATAGAAGCAATTTTATAAAGTGGATCATGAATCCCCTCCGCAAAAGAGACGTTGTCTGTGACTCCAGCAAAATATTTATAGTCGAAGGAAGCGCGACCTCAACTTTGACCTTTCCTCTTTGTCGGATGGCAGGGAAAGGGTCACTCCTTTAAACCAATAAGCGCTTTTGTTCAGACGTTTATTACACAACTGTTTTAACGGGAGTCCCATAATGACCAATGGAATGCACCAATTGCCATGGCAACTGAAACCGTTTACAGCTCGTGACACATAGGCAAAGATGTTTGTCTATCCTGCTACAAAAA
This sequence comes from Calotriton arnoldi, assembly GCA_963921515.1. Taxonomy (NCBI): domain Eukaryota; kingdom Metazoa; phylum Chordata; class Amphibia; order Caudata; family Salamandridae; genus Calotriton; species Calotriton arnoldi. The sequence continues at coordinate 1,768,339 of CAWUFW010003234.1, forward strand.
TACCGGGACTGTGAACATTGTAGCTCAGTGGAAAACCTGTGACACAGATTTATAGAGGCAGAACGATCCCAATCACACACTGGAAGTTTAGTACTTTCTTGAACTTGATGAAGAAGTTTGAGCTACAGTAGAAGATAAAATACTAAAATGTTTTCTTCTGCTACATAAGTATTCTTACATATGACAGTATGAATCTCGCCATCCCAATTTAAAATTAAAAACAACATCTAAATATGTGCATGCATTTTGTCCTGTGGTAAATATTGTTACGGACCACATGAATCATTGTATTGAAGAAATATAAACATTCCACTTTAATCGCCTTTAGACTGCATTTGCATGCCACTGTGCAGCAAAAGTGCCACGAGGCAACGTGTTGGCACTATATTAAATATCTAAACAAATATTTTCTTTATGACCATTGTGCAAAGCTTGGACATCTAAAATGGCCTAGTCTATATTCAACAAAGCCAATTATTACTTACATTAATCTCATATAATTGTCTTTGATGAATAATTCTTCTTCTTTACGCTGTGCAATGTTTGCCTAAAACAGTGCTGAATTTATGTTTTTGATTGTAGATGGAGAGGTCGACCACTTATTTTTGAGGGTAGGACTTAATTTTCGTCATCAGACCTTTGCCTAGCGCAAGACAGACAAAAGCAGAAAAGGATGAAGTAGAAAGAGAAAGAAAGGAACAGAGTGATAGAAAAGAACCTGTAAGAGTGAAATCGATAGGGCGGAATTGAAGAGAGGAGAAACAGGCATGGCACAGAATCAAGACTAAGCAGCCTTGGCCTTCAGCAGCACTGGCCATGGGCAGCATCAACTGTTGGGTCCTAAGAATAACTTTAGAGCCTGCTCTAATTCATACATCTAAATTAAATACCGGCTACAAAGCAGTGACCCATTCTGTTTGAACATTTCTTGTTCAAGGGTTAGGTGGCAAACAAATATGTGTTTCTGTCTCTCTCTCCATGTACCTTGACCCCTTCTTTCAATCAATCAATAAATAAATCAATTAATCACTTATAAAGCGCAGCAAATCACCCATTAGGGTCTCGAGGTGCTAGATGCAGGAAAAACAGTCACCCGAACAGAGGGTTTGAGGCGAGCGCGAGGACTGTGTCATCATCACAGTGCCTCTACGCTATCAGGAGCATCAGCGGGGTGCGACGTGCTTGACTTAGGAGGCCAAGGGCTACCCCTCTCTTCCTCCCAACCTTACCTTCTTGCCTCCTTCCTTTCTTCCTTCTTCCCTCTGCATCTTTGTCACTTCTTCCCCATCTCTTAAGTCTCCATTAAATATAATAACCGAGTGCAGGTGCTGCCTAGGGAGAGAAAGCAAGAGTGAGGGAGAGTGAGAGAGAAGGCCTTGGCATTCTCTGGTCTGTATAAATAAAAACATATCTCACTTGCCTTCTCACCAACCTAACAAATGAACAAAACATAATTTGGAACTCATATATGTTGTAAAACACATTGTGTCTCTGTTAAAATTCAAGAATGTCTCGTAGACAGGTCACGTAGAAACAAGTTGTAGGTTTATTCATATGGTAACAGCTTCAGATATAAGTTACAGGATGGTAGTAAAGTCCATGTAATGCCCCACCAGGAGCAGCTTCCTTGCTGCTCAGCCCATCTCTTCCAACTGACATTTCCTCAAGTCCCACACACTCAACATTCCAAATGACATCACTATTGGCTGAGCAGCAAGGGACAGAACAAGAATAAGGAAGATGCACCAACTAACAACAATTAGGTTATAGCACATCTCCCTTCCTTAGGAAACTAAACACAAATAATGCCAGGAAATAGCAAAGAGATATAAATGCATTAAGGCACAAAAATTACATTGCTTACGTAAACAAAAATAAACATCTTGAAAGAATTAGTAAGAAAATACATTAAGCAATTGAATGTACATAAGGCAATCAGAAAATACTCAAATCCAGAAAATACGTTAAATAAATGAATGCATGAAAATACCATAAGCAAATGCATGAAAATAGAGTAAGCAAATGAATGCAAGAAAAATATCTTAAGCAAATGAATGAATGCCCCATCCCCCTCCCTTAGGGAAACTCAATAGTTGGGTACTCACTACCCACAAACTCACTCCCAATGACACTCAAAACACAGTAACAGGGGAAAAACACCTCCCTATAGGGGAATACACCTCCCAATGTAACTGAACATTGTAATAGGGGAAAATACCTCCCTATGAAACTCAGAAACTCTGTAATAGGGAAAAACACCTCCCTATAGGGGAATACACCTCCCAATGACGCACTGAATATTGTGATAGGGGAAACACACCTCCCTATGAAACTAAACTCAAAGACTCTGTAATAGGGAAAAACACCTCCCTATAGGGGAATACACCTCCCAATGACACACTGAACACTGTAATAGGGGAAAACACCTCCCTATAGGGGAAACACCTCCCTGAAGAAACACCGTAATAGGGAACACAACTCCCTGTGAACTGAACAAACACACTGTAATAGGGGAAAACACCTCCCTATAGGGGAAACACCTCCCTAAAGAAACCCGTAATAGGGAACACAACTCCCTGTGAAATGAACAAACACACTGTAATAGGGGAACACACCTCCCTATGAAACAAAAACAAAAGCTCAACTCCAGTAAGCGTAAACAAACCCAAGTATAAGCATATGGGGAATACACCTCCCTAAGAAACAGAAAATCAAAATCCACACTGTAATAGGGAAATCACCTCCCTACAGGGAAACACCACCCTTAGGAACAGAACACATAGGCATAAACAGAATTAAGTAACATTGGCATTCACAATTAAGATGCAATACAAACTTCTAAGCATAAGAAAACGAAACAAGAAATCAATAGCGAACCACATTACAATACACAGGTTGAAATGTGTTGTACATTACAATACACAGGTTGAAATGTGTTGTACAGATCAAATGCACTGAAACAGTTAGACCATGCCGGGACTGAGACTTCAGTCCACACATTAGAGAAAAGATAGACATCGCTGGCCAAAAATTTGTTAAGAGCTGCATGAAACAAATGTGAAATGGCAACGTGTAAAACAACACCACATAAAACCAGAAAGTGGTATGCTGTTAGCAAAAATCCAGTCATCAGAACTTATCCGACAATATCAGAACTGCTAGTAACAGTCCAGTGTTAAATGATGAAATAACGAGCAGCGAAATACCGTGAAACTCCGACTTGACAAGCTGGCTTAGGCTTCCAACCTTTATAACCACGGTGCTTGTATAAACCATGGTCGACACAAGATGACCAAGACAGTAAAGTCCATAGCCCCCTCTGCTTGCGTGGTGCAGGCAATCCAACATAGAGGCACGTAGAAGACGCCACACTTGCGTTGAAAACGTGGTTGGCAAATTGAAGTAAAACGGAGGCAGCCAACCAAAACATGGCGGCACGTTGTCTACGTTGTGCCATATGGCTCACGGCACATCGAAACTGGAATGCGTCCATAAGCAGCCAAGGAGCTCCGTACTGCAACCGACGTCACCCAAATTCCCACAGGAGCCACGCGCGCAACACCAAGACTAAGGTAAGTTGCACGCGCCGATGCTAAAATTTGAACTTGAGGTAAACGGTTAAACCGCCCAAAGTTGCTGGATCTCGAATGTGCCCAGGGTCACACAATTTGTGCCTGGAAATACCGCAAAAGAAAACTTGCTCCAGCCACAGGCATCACAGGCAGTCTCAATCCGCAATACAATACTTACACTAGTAGAAAAGTCAACACCAGCCTCTGCATCTTGAACAAGTGTGGGGGCAGTCCAGCGGTGCTGATTTTCTCCACAATGCGTCGCTCCCTTTCCACTGGAGCACTGAGGCTCACATTCTCACGTCGCTCCCATTCCTCTGGAGCGCCGAGGCTCACATTCACAGCATTCCCCACAGCAGCCTCTCTCCACCGGCTTAAAACAAGTAGTAGACATCCCAAGTGTAACTCCTCACAGGGGTGTCAGTTTTCTCCAGAACCCATCACTGGTGCTAATTCCTAAGCGCCAGTTACTACTGCCACTCCACATAAACGATTGAAGACACAGCAGGCTCCATGGTAGTAGAAAGTCAAACGCCCTAAGTTGCAGGCTGTCCTGTTGACAAAGGACACTGGTGGGGCTGACCAGGGCGTTTTTGTAGTATTACCTTTTCCTTGGGGTTCCAGTTCATAAGTTTCAATTTCTTTATTCAGATCTTTAGTTCCAGTACAGTTTTCCTTCAATAATACACAGGTTCTTATAAACCAGTTTCCTCAAATACCAGCTTGTAAGTTCTCTTGAAGTTCCTTTTACTTGTAAATCCTTTAAGTTTCATAGTCCATAATCCATTGAAGTAACATACACGTAGGTTCTTCCAAATCGTCGCCAGTGTTAAAATTCAAGAATGTCTCGTAGACAGGTCACGTAGAAACAAGTTGTAGGTTTATTCATATGGTAACAGCTTCAGATATAAGTTACAGGATGGTAGTAAAGTCCATGTAATGCCCCACCAGGAGCAGCTTCCTTGCTGCTCAGCCCATCTCTTCCAACTGACATTTCCTCAAGTCCCACACACTCAACATTCCAAATGACATCACTATTGGCTGAGCAGCAAGGGACAGAACAAGAATAAGGAAGATGCACCAACTAACAACAATTAGGTTATAGCAGTCTCTCTTAAATATGTTGCAGTGTTAATTGCAGCAGCGGCTCCTCCGCTATGGCTGAGGAGCGTCAACTCCCCTACTGAGTTCCAGGCAACAGACAGGAACGGGAAAATAAAATGATAATACAACCATTTGATTATCATTTTATTTTTCTTTCAGCTGCAAGCAGCCAAGTCTGGGTGGGGCGGAGCCATGATGAGTGCAAGGGAAGGAGTAGTGCACACTGTAAAGTGAGCGTGATGGTTTGGCCAGCTGCCTAAGGCTGTCCAAACCGTCATGCGCACTTTGATCTCTCTCCACCCGAGCTGTGTTGTACAGCTGGGTGGAGTAGAGGCACAGGCTCCTAGGACCTGAGCAAGCATTAAACAAGCATGCTCAGTCCAATCATGGTGCTGCTCTCATGAGAGCAGCGTCTTGGAGCCTGCGCAGTGTTCAGGGACCCCGAGCAGAAGAATCCCCAGATGGCGGCTGGCAGCGCAGCAGCAGGTAAGTGTTTTTTATTTTTATTTATTATATTCCTCCTACCCCTCACACCTCCTCTCCTTCTCCCCACCCCACCACTTGTTATGAAAGGGAGCCACGACTGGTTAATTGCTTCTTGCACTGCACATTCATCTAGGCCCTCTGAATTTCAGCAATTATTTAAAAACTTCACACAGGGACCTAACAAAGACCTCCAGCATATCCTTTAGTTGCACATATCAAACTGCATTCACAGTGACCCTTCTCAACTCAAATCCTATGTAAATCTGTGAGGCCTTATTAACATTGCATTGCTGGCAGTGGACCAATTACTCCTCAGGAGACAGGAATCTCATAGTCCCTTAAACCATTTCTAGGGACTGTTCATCATAATGCAATGCCATTGATGATGAAATGTGTGATACAGTATATGAAAAAATGTTCGCGGTCAGGAGCAATGAGTTTGGAAGAGGAAGTTATGGTTATTCATAACTGGCAGATTAAGAGATTTTTTTGTCTGAAAATATAGATTCAGAATGCTTAAAATGTCAGTTTTTGTCAATAAATGTATCTCTACATACATGTTTCTGTTGTTGATTGGTGATAAAATTTCACTATGCATAATAGTGATACCAGTTCCTAATACTCCAGTAGTGCTCCAATAGTGCTGTCTGTGAAAATAGTAAGCTCTCCCCTAAATGTGTGTGCTGTGCAGTGTTTGGGAGTCAATAGCTGTGTTAAACAGGTTACCACCTTCCCACATGCAAGCAATTTAATCTTGTTCTAATTTCAGTCTTCTTGTTTGACCCAATTTCTTAAATCTGAGTTGACAGCTTTTTATGCCTACATGTTAGTTGATGGTAATAAATTCATTCTTGTTTCATTCCGATCATAATTGCAGGTAATCTCAAGTTTTAAAACCCTAGTTTCCTGATTTTTCTATTAATGTGGCATCTTCTGCAGAGTTGCTGAGAACTGAGCTATCTTTAGCATAATGAAGAGAATTTGATAGAAAATTAGTAGCAAGAATGTTGTATTGCTATTAAATTACAGTAGCAAACACAATAACTTTATTTTTAAATGGAAGTACCATAATTTTTCATAAATACTTAAATTACCTTTAAAAGGTGAAAGTGCCCTTTTAAACTTGAAGTAAAACCAATACTATCCCATGAACGGCATTAGCATGAAGTAGCAAAACACACCTCAGTCACTAGATAAAAGTGAACTTAGTAGTTTTCAATATATGACACAAATGTTGTCGTGTCAATTATTAAGAGGTGAGCCACTAGATAACTCTAAGGACCAAACTAGCAAGCAGGAAGTGTTGTATGTACTTTTTTCTTTAAATTACGCAACATAATATTAATAGTCATTCATTTCTTTAGCAAATCATAGAGCACAACAAAAAACACTAACATTTTCAAATCTCATAGTACGTTCGCCCAATGACCATTTAATGAATTATATCGAATGAACATCCTTTTCCAGAGTGTCAGATGCATATGATGAAGTAAATGATACTTGACAGAAAGTGACCTTTTTCTATAAGGAAGTGAAAAGACAAGCACAGCTAATGGCCAGATTCAGTAATATATCGTGGAATGAGGGCAAATAATGCCAATTCAAGATAGAGTCGGGTGTTAAATAAATCTAGTAAAAATTAGTCCGTAGATTGTTTTGCTAGATGAAATAGAGTAGGATAGCAGGGTTAAAACAAGAAAATCAGGGAAGGATTGAAATAAGAGAAAAGAGTAGGATACTAAAGCACATAGGCTAGAAAATCTAAGGGAGAGGAGGATGGAGAGAAATTTATATTTAAAAATAAATATAATTAAAACAGGTGATATGGAAAAGAAGCCAATAATGATTACTATAGAAATGAGTTGCTTTGAGAAGCAGCTATACATTAGGACTTATTTGGAAAGATTAACAGGAGAAAATATAGTGACAGTACTTTCCAATTGTTGTAAGTAAGAATGTTAGAGGTAGAAAGGTAAACCATTGAAGAACTGTGAGCCAACATCCATCTCATACTAGGAGTGAAGAATGAGAGGGATTAAAAATAGAATATATCGAAGTTTTAAATGGAAACCAATACAAAAATAGTAGAAACCTAAGCATGAAGGCAAAACAATAGGGAAACAATATATGCTCGAACTACACCCCTTTATGAACAGTAACAGGAATTAGTGATTTTGAAAAAAAAAAATTCATTTAAATAGCTGAACTGCAGATTTGCCTAATCTATAACTTCACAATCAAAAATAGTGTACAGCGTCAAAGGTGATTAGTGAGGGCAAATGTGGTGCAAATAAAAAAAAGTGTATATGGAGCCTTAGTGTATAAGAATAAAGGCATCATTCATGGGTTCATCTTTTCTAGAGAGTGCTGGAATAATAAATATTTAAAAATGGTGGGTGAAGAATAGGCTCTTGAACAGAGCAAGAACCTGTTGATGTGTAAGACCCATTAAAAGGGAAGAGTCTTATCAACTATATCCCAAAAAATAAGACCAAAATGTAGGTGGTTAGAACAGGCTGATAAAGGGTTTTTTGAACAGACAACAATTATGCTTTATACCTTCATATATAACAAGACAGTAGAAAAATGACCAATGTACCTTGACATCTGTAAAAATTAGGCGCGGGAGGAGAACTCCACTCCGCCCGCCAAGTCTGCGGAGATTTGCCTACTCTGCGTTCCATGGAGAACGCGGAGTAGGCAAATCTTTGCACACTCCGCAGCGGAGCGGAGTTGGCCAGCCCCCGCCTCCACCCCCCTATTAACAATTAATTAGACATTAATTAAAACTAAAACAAAAAACACTTACCTGTACTGCGGCATCCCCGGGCTGCCCTCCTCCTCTTCCTCGCCATCTCTGAGTGATCATTGCGAAAACTCTCACAAGAAATGCGCTGCGCGGGCGCGCACGCAAGCGCAGTTTTCACAATGATCACCCAGAGACGGCGAGGAAGAGGAGGAGAGCAGCCCGGGGACGCCGCAGTACAAGTAAGTGTTTTTTGTTTTAGTTTTAATTAATGTCTAATTAATTGTTAATAGGGGGGGAGGAGGTGGGTGGCAGAGCGGAGCGGAGTTTGTTCCCAACTCCATGGACCTCCGCCTAGTCCCGCTCCACCAGCTCCGCCCAGGGTTAGTAAAAACAAAGCAAAACGTGAGACAGTAAGAAGGGAAAGGGAGGCAGCCACGGCCGCTGCAGGTAAGAGCGGTGGGCCAGGGTGTGGGGGATTTCGGGAGACGACCACCAGGGAACATTAAATAATTAATTTTCTCTCGTGGTCGTCTCTCGAAATCCCCCCCCCCACCTGGCCCCACCGCCCCACCTTTCTTACCTGCAGTGGCCGCGGATGAAGGGAGGTCACATGTAGAAGAGTATAAGTGGATTGATTGTAAGATAATGAAGCAATGCATGATTTGCATGTCATAACGATGCCAACCACTGTCCACTAAGAACGGAGCAATAGTGAAAGTGCTGGCATTTCAAGAACCAGTAGAAATAACATTTGGTGTCAATGAGTGAAGGTGCGCAAGGAAGCAATGCACAACTCTGAGGCATTTGATAATACAAATAAAGGGATAATTATTGGATGTGAAAGAAAAGAAAGTACACTAACAAACTGGATAGCAGTCTATAGATTAGGAGTGAGATATACGAGTAAGACTAATTAATTGTGAATATTCCAAATTTACTGAAGGAGAAACTGTACATAAGAATACGAGAATGCACTATTTAATCCAGAGTCTCAGTGTTGGGCTAGCAGATTTGAAAATATGAAGGGCCACCTAGAGAAAAGCACTTTGTTAATGTATTTTATGTATGGGTTCACATAAGCAGAGATGAGAAAACATTGTTGGGTGAAGGCGTGTTGTGGGTGGTTCTACAGCGAATGATACTACAAAATAGAAAGAATACTGTGTGATTGTTTTTTTTTTTTATTCAGAAAGAGATCAAGAGGTATGCTTCTTTATTCCAAAGTTTCAAAGTGAAAGAAACATCAAACAAGTATTGGCAAAGACAATAGATATGGCTTGCACTTCAAGTATTGACTAAAAAATAAAATAAATGCCCGATGCAGTGAGAAAATGATTGATTCTGTATACATGACTATGGGTTAAAAAATCAGTATGTGATTAATCAGTGTACTTTTGAGTTGTACAATGGTCCCTCATGCATTGCAATCTAAGCACCTCATAGAGGGCTGAATGATACTCCAAACAACAAATAATATGAGTTGGGAGAAAAATACTCCTCCGGATGGAGCCAAAGCCCTCTCTATGTATATTTTAAAGAATTGTTACAATACGTTCTAAAGACATCTGCGATGGAAAGCCAGACCTAAAAAGAAAGGGGAGCCGACAATGTGGAATGAAAGGAAGCAAGAAAATTAAGTGTGAATATCATAACATAAAATTGAGTTAAATGTTATTAAACAGACCAGGAGGGCTGAAAAATTATTTCAAGAATGCTTCTATGAATAATACTTTGATAAATACTATCAGCAATAAGCTGAGTACCATTCAGTATGTCAAATGTGTGCCTTTTAGTTAATCTAGTTGTACATTACTAGATCGAGGCAAAAACCCTGTCAAAATATTATATTGTTTGCCTCCTTTGACATGCATAAGGAAACTTTCCAAAAACAGAACATGGCTGAAATCAACATCAAATGAGTGTTCAAATATATCGCTGGGTGAATCTGGGTCAAAGGCCTTAGCCCAGGATGCCCAGGATGCCTCTTCCTCCCCCCCCCCGGGTTGACTGTTGCCTTAACATGTTGATTCATGATTTGACTGGGGATTTATGACAGCATTAATCTCTGTGATTTGTGTCAAACCATCTCTAAAAGAACTGCAAAGAGTTTTTTCTGTTCAACTTCAAAATCCCTCGAGAACTGAAACACCCACATGCATAATTTTGCTATTGCATATTTGCAGATCTATGAAGAGCCTATAAGATGGAACACACATGACAATTATTTTGATCACTATGCGTTATCCATCTACTAAATTTCCAATTGCTTATTGTGCAGATCACGTCCTTATAGGGAGCTTTAAAAATATTGCATAGCTTAGGGCCCAGTAGTTTGAGGAACTCAGCAGACTTGTAAATCCCAAGACAATAATTCATCAAATTTTCATAGGTCATGTTGGAAAACGAGGTAGTATCTGTGAGGCCTGCACAAATAACATGACTACATTTGTCCTTCACTGGGAACCAAACACCCCATTGTAGCGCTTGACTCTCAGAGGGTAGCGTTGCAGAGCAGTCTAAGGCTTACTCAAGGGAGGTGGTGTGGGCTAGTAATCGCCATTTACCAGTACGCAGAAATAACACTCAATAATTGATTGTCCAGTCTGTACTTTGCTTTATAAAAGCAAGAGTACATTTATTAAACACACACACTACTCAATTCTATGCAATAAGCTCTAAATATACATAAGCTGTTGGAATTACTTTGTGACATCGTATACCTTTCCCACCCCTCCCGCAGGGGGGGTGGGGTCTAGTACCACCACTCCCATGTATGCACATCATCTTGCCCCCAATGTAGTAGGTTGACCATAACCTGGAGTGAGCGCATTGCCCACTGGCACCATCCCAGTGGCGACCTACCCCCTTTACCTCAACAAGCATTTAAAATGGGCACACATGCCATGGTGACACATAACCCTGACTGAGCATCTCATACTGACCATACAGTATACACCTCTACATCTTAGGGGCTAACAGTCTGGGTTGTTCTTCATCACAGTTATAATCACTGGATTAAGCATCTACAGCCAGACACCCTAGTAGGAATGCCCAGCAACATAACCCCACTTTGCTTATGACTTCACATTACACATGTGGCTTTTAGTCATTCAACAGCAATAACATTAAATAATGCACTTCTCGTGCAATTACACCTCTTCATCTCCAGGGGATGCCCTTCTTCAGACATACCCAGTTCAGCCCTTCACACCCTGGTGCAGTCCCCAAACACACCCCCAGCTGAAGAACAAAAGTTCCAGCCACAAGTTGCTATTGGCAGATGGCTGAGCCCTTGAGGGGTTATTTCCATTGAGTCCCCAGAGACTTAGGGGGTGACTTTCCTCTTTGTGCTGGGTGAGTCTGCGTTGCTCCTGCAGCTCCCCCTGCACCTTCTCCAGCAAATGGTGGTGACCCCCTCCTCCGGGGGCCACCAGGCGCCAAAACAAAGAGTTTTCCCCATGCCTTGCAAGGCATTATGGGGTGCTTCATGCACAGCCCGTGCATATCAGAGCAGCGTCTCTCCCACTGCTCCGGGGAGAGCCGCGCTGCCCATGCAGGCGGCCTCATGCCGCATCTGCCCATCATTGGGGGCCCGGTCCCACCCGGGCCCTGTGCATGCAGGTCTGTAGATGTCAGCTCGGGGAGCCCACCCCCGGCCGCTCCGGCTGGCTCCCCATCCGGCCCGAACCCTCGTGTGCGGCCGCGGGAGACAGCCCTTCAATTCTGGTCTGCCCGCTCCTGGGCTGCGCACGCCAGGAATCTCCCCCGAGCAGCCCCTACACGTGTGCACATGCATGTACACACGTGTCTGCATGTAACCAGCCCGGTGCCCCTTACTCCGGTTGCAGCGCAGCGGCCTATTCTCACCAGGGGGACACCGGTAAAATCCACATGCAGTCTCTTTCATCATAAGTTCACTGTGGGTGAGTCCCAACTTAGGAGGCTCTCCCACAGTAAAAGCTCAACAATTAGGTGTTCAAAAAGCGAAAAATCCAGGCGGCTCAGATGGTCAGAACCACCTTCTAACAGGTCATCACAAGATTCTTTCAGTAGTTGTATTTGCACTCCATATTTTGGGCAGTGACTCAGCCAATGTATCAACTAGATTGTGGTATTTCTTCCTAATGCCTCAAATGTTTTGTGTTTCTGTAATGTAGACACATTCATGAGTGGTTCTTGTCTATTTTAAAATGTTATTCCCATTAAATCGTCCCAAGTCAAGTGTGCATGTACGCTCTCCATTCCCTAATGGAGAGGAGGTCAATAAATATTATAATCATAGTAGTCCTCTCCTTTATATGTCAACCAACAAGCACTGCTATAGTTCCAATCAGAGATTTTCACTTATGGGTGAAAAGCATAGCCTCCTAAATGGAAATTAATTTATTAAATATTTGATTGAAAATAACATGATTCATATTAAGCAAATTCACACACATTCTTGTGTTATTGTATTTCATATTCAGTACCATGAAATGACTGACATTTCTTAGCTTATCTGGGTTTCCTGTAACACTCTGTGTTTTTATTTTCTCCAGCAGGACCAGTTGATGTACTAAAAGCATTAGAATTCCACACGTCTCCGGAAGGAGTATCGAAAACAACAGGATTTTGCACAAACAGGAAAGACACACGAGGATCGGATATTGCCTACAAAGTGAACAAACTTGCACAACTGAGTGCTCCAACAAATCAGTTATATCCAGGTGAGTTGCATGTGGCTGCACTAAATAGATTATTACATCACAACATATGTGTAAATAATGCTGTAGAATAGATGTTGTGGACAAGGTCAGTAGCAGACTTTGAACTGCAGAAAGACTTCACAAGTGCACTTACATATGTGGGTTCTCACCAAATTCTTGTCCTTCACATAACAAGGAAACCTTCACTGATTAAATCTTGTGAACTTCATGATTTTAACCCTTTGCAAAGTTTGGTGATTTAACCTTGCTTTCGCCCATGCAAAGATTTTCTGCACTTTTCAAGAAAAATTTCACTGCAAAGAGAAATAACTTTCACACTAATTGAACCCAGCCAAGAACAGGTCAAGCCAGATCTAAAATTTAGCTAAAGAGCATGAATGTAATATAGCTGATACTATAACACAAGCTTAGGTGTTACAACTAAAATACAAGGCTGAAAAACGCGCGTTTAAACATCACCTTTGCTCTACCAAAGGCTTCTTTCCGAATATTCTGTAATGGCGGTAAGGCATTTTCTGTACAAACTACCACCCTACGGATTGCACTTCTCAGGAGTATAAAACCGATCCAAGAGCACTTTAGGTTTCATAGAAGCCTGAAGACCTATCTCTTTAGTGTCTTGTAACACACTTCTCTCAATGAGTCCACCTACTCTTTTTTCAGCAGTAAGCGGGCACTATTGGAGTAAAATTGACTTTACAGGGAAATAATGATATCATATTCTGCGCCCAGCCTTTCAGCTGGGTTCACCCAGGGCATCTTCTATTAACGAAAAACACACTTTACCAACCAGGGATTTTCCATTTCACATGATTAACAATCACATGAAGCATTCCCCTTATTTTAAGGCACAGAAGGGGTCCTAAATATTGTCGTGGAATTCTGCAGTTTGGCAGCAATTTCGCCGCTTGAGTGGCCTATGCAGATTACAGCTTAGCATATCACTGCACCAACACAAGTAATCCACACACAACACAATTTGACACCCAGGTAGAATCGGTCAGTGTTTTGGGAAATTGTCCCCATGAGTGATATTTAGTGTTATTGGTGGAATTTTCATACTCAAGACCTCCCCACACAAAACACCAGAAAATCTCACAAAATGACACAAAACACCATCAACTGGCAATATTTCATAGGTTTTCCCGTTTGAGGAAAACTGCGAAAAGGGGTGGGTTGTGGCACAACTGCATTTCTCAAAAAACAAAACATTTGCCCACCTCTAATGCAGATTACCCTTTATGGCCCCTGGTTAGTCGAACATGAGATTATTCTAGCGCTGCGCAGCAGTAAGTTCTCTATTGTGCTACTTTGTAAATAATGAACCTTTCTTTAAGTCCACTAGAATAGCATTGTTGGGGGACAACATTAGATATCAATGTACGTGCAGCACTTTGTAGCAGGTGGTGGTGAAAATCCACCCCCCGCCCCCCATTGACTGCTGCAGAGTCCCAGTATGCACCCTATTAGGTACCCCTGCCCTGACATATAGCACACAGATGCACTCAATGCGAGCCTACGATTTGAATGGATACAAAATAATTGCAACTGTACAAACTAGGTTCTATGAATGAAGGTGCAGTTTTATGCGACTTAAAGTCTGCCTTGTGAACCTGCAGGGGTCTCTCAGAGTGGGCCTTCTTACTGACCTGCCTGGCCCCGCCAGATGGCATGTTTGCAGGTAAGTTCAAACCCTGGGTCCATGAAAAGTCCGAGCGCGAGCGGAGGTGTACATTCCATTTCTGCACACGGCTCAGGATCTGCCTCAACTCATTTGTGCCCCTCGGGGAATTGTTGGCGAGGCTGGATGGATGCCTTGCTCTGCTGCTGAGGGGCTTTGAACCAGGCGAAGAGCGTTGGAATTATTGCAATAAACTTGAATTTAGTGCTTCGCCTGACATGAGTGTGGGACTGATATCTCCTCTTCAAGACACAGCAGGCATTGTGTGCCTAACCTTATTCTAACTTCACTTCGAAAGAAGGTGGATCATTCCAATTCACTGAACTGATATAACAATGGAAACTATATACAAGGCACTTATAATGGAGAAATGAATGCTTGACTTACACACGCATGTGATCATTTCATTGGTCTGTTTCACCGGGGAAAAATTTGCGCTAGAAAACACATTCTGTAAATAAATTGTCAACATCTGGAAATCATAGTCGTTCTTTGTGTGCATTACATGGTTGATGCAGGTGCATTGAGTTCTGAAATCCATTGGGCCTGATTCAAAAAGGTATCTTCAGCCCTAGACCTGTGTTTAGGCTTGGAAAGTGGTTTCTTTTACACCTGACAAATCTCAGAAGAATTCTGGATAGATATAAACAGTTTTAATGCTGCATAAATCTACCCCATGAGTGCACAGAATTGTATAGTAGTCAGCTGAATGAAAAGGAAAGAGGGTGGGTGGAAGAGGGAGTGGTTAGCCATGTAAGCTTGTGAACACCACAAATGTGCATTAATGTGTATTCACCACGGCAGATCCTGTGCATTCCCATTCTTGAAGGGGTCAGAGCTTTACTCCAGCAAAGGATGAGGTAACTTTCCTTTCCCGGTTTGAAGGTGGGCGAGTCACCTCCAAACTCAAAGGTAATGAGCGAAAGATGTTTTTCGATCGGGAAGATATCCCCCCCCCCGCCCCCGGAAAAAACAAAAACAAAAGAAAAATAGTTAATTTATATATCCAGCTGCATTTCCTCAGTACGCAAATGTACACACTATGTACCCATATTTACACAAATCTAGCAGTGGGTGTATTAGCTCAATGAGCCCCAGTAGGAGCGATGGGCAAAAAGATGGCAAATGGACAGAAAGATGGACAGGATGGCAGGATTAAAAATGGGTAAGCAGACAGACAGGCAGGTAGGTAGGTAGGTCCCACGCTTGCAGTTCCAAACATTCTTACACTGTAGCTCATTGATAAGGCCCAACAAGCCAGAGGCACTTCTGGGAAAACACGTGATCCTTTCAGCGGGGTGTTACCAGCTTGTGATGGACTGTTCCACTACAGATGGGGGCAAGGCTGCTCTACATATTACTTAAGTATGTTTACAAAGTGGATAAAGTGCTTTAACGTCATAACCAAGGTGGATAGCGCTATTGAAATGTGAATAACCACGTAATGCGCTCCCTTGGATGGAATTCCTCTGCCATGGTAACCAGTGGATAGAAGTGGATCAAGCACTTCCAGCCATCACTTTTTTGCTATCTGAGACAGAGAGACCGGCGTAGAGTCACAAAGAGACTACTAGAGCACACGGATAAGCACAAGAAGACAGGCAAACGGACACACGGATAGACAGACACAGATGGTGGCAGGTTTTTCTGAAGTTATTACTACAATTAATGTCACATCATTGTGATGCCATCCATCGGTTAACAAGCATCAGTCACGTGGCAGTTGCTTGTCGGTGCTTGAACTCAGGGCGGCCTTACATAAACAGTTTCTGACACGTGTTCTCCAAATCGTTTTTCCCAAAGACCATTTTCTGTGCGCTACATTTTATAGTTTCACTGATCTTTTATTAACGAAATGTTTGCATTATTGCAAGCTATCTCGGATGCAATGGCTGCATTCGTACAGATTCAGATTTCGCCATCAATGTAAACTAAGAGTACAGTAAGGGAGAAACATATGAAATTCACTGAAAAGTTCATCAGCAAACCGTCTGCGACCTCTTGCAGAAGCAGACATGGTGTATTTTTCAGAGTCTCTTATCTGATGAAGCAGATGGAAAATCTGCAAGCACAGACTAGACGAGGACGGGCCATGCGCATTCGCCTTAAGCCTACCAGACATATCTCTCAGGTTCAGACATGGCAGGTGTTCGGTTCCTAATCCATCACTCCTCCCAGGCCTCCATGCCGCCATTGACAAGTTCAGAGGAACAGCATTTGTATGTACTTCTGATCGGCAGCAATCTGCCGTTAAGACTGGTCTATTGTTGCCCCCCCTCATGCAAAGCAACAGCAACAAGGCACTCCGGAGGCATTAAAAACTAGAGATCAAAGAGCTGCCTTCGTGTGGAAAGAAAATGTCTCTCTGAAAGTCGAAGCGCCTGATTTTAAAAGAAGGGGAAAATGTGGGCATAGGTTTATTCACTAACTTTGTAATAAATGTATGTTTTTATTTTCAGTGTTTCATAGGTCTAGAAAAAGTATATTAACATTACATCAATCACTGCGTAATTTATCTAAACAAAAACAAGTGCCAGGGCTCTCTTCATGAGGTCACTCACTGCAGCTTGCACCACACATTGCCATGCTCCAATGACAGTAACTACACAACTACTAACCATCATACTCCTACAGGTGTGACAATTCGGACTATTTCAGGCCCCCAAAGCTATAAGAATGGCTTGGGGGGGGAGGGTGACAAGTAAAATCATTGTCATTTTTTATTATGTATATTGAATTAATAATTAACTGTTGTTGTGGTTATCTCGAAATTAGCCAGACAACGCCACCCTGTGGAGGACTGTCACAAGCTCCGGTGTTGTCAATTAAGTACTGATGCCAAGAGCACGGAAACCACTGGCTTAAATTAGGTACTGACATCAATACATTAAAAAAATAACATCATGTCCTAGAAATCATGAAACTCTACAATACTATAAAAGATCCATACACACAAAAGAATAAAAAGATAAACAAAATAAAATAATTGTGTGAACCAGCATGCCGATATTCATTTAAAATATTTGGCCCCTAACCGACTATTTTTTAGTTACTGTGAGTGCCTTCTTTAACAATAATGTGCTGCGATTACAAAATCCTTCATCTCTATCAAGTTTTCAGATAAATCAACTACTGGTTGCCCACCATCATTAAGAAACCCTCCGGGGGTGCATAATCAATAAATATATTATTTATACGCAGATGCTACATTCTGTTCCTGACACTTTTCTGTGTATTCTCTGCCATGACCTACTAATGTGTAAGAATGGCAGCATACCCAGCCTGAATAACATATATGCTATTCAAACAGTAGGTGATGAGGTCATTTTTAGGCGAGAATGTAAAATTTCTTCTCTTCAGTTTATAAAATGTCTTATATAGAAGGTTTTCTTTGGCATCCACACTTTTTCTGTACTTGTAGAACAAGCAACACAATGGGAATGTTCCACAGCTTTAAGCTCAGCATGAGGTGCACCCTAATCAAGAGCGTTATACAGTTTTCTTAGCAGCCCACCTACCAATCACTCTCTAACTCTGATGTGCTCTTCTGCTGTTATGTCAACAGGGAATCAAAGAGAGCCAAGGTGACCTGATGTTGTCAATTCAATTAGGCACCTAGGGCAGCACCCCATCCAAATTTGAGAGAGCATTCCAGGTGCAAAGCCTGGAATGGTTTGAAAGCTCCTCAACAGAGGACGCCCCCCCTCCAATTCGGACCTCCACATTTGTCAAATTCCAACATTCATACAGCTGCCTCACGCGCCAGTCCTTGGAAGGACCTTTGCCTCATAAGCCTACTGAATGGGCAACATTGTGTTGTTCAGACCAGAGCTGCTTATACAATTCTGCACCTTTAGGCAGCAACTAATGAGCTTCAGGTGAATTTATGATGGATCATGATGCCTGAATAATAATTAGGCCTAGTGGTTGTTTCCAACGTGCTTCCTCTCAAATGCGAATTGCGATTCGTTCTTCACATCCCAGAAAGCATTATTTTTGTGTTGCTTTTGTCATCCAATTGATTATTTATTTATTTAGGCATAAGGCTGCATAGCCCAGTCCAAGCATCAGCCCCATCTGGATGACAATGAGCAATAGCATGTCATTGCCAAAGATCACAGCTGGAACAAGCTTACTCTCTAATGTTGGAGGAAAGCATCACTCCTCCTCTTCCCTAGCTAAATTGCTGATATATATTGAAGAGGGGAGGGACATGTACTCAGCTCTGTCTCATGCCAAAGTTGCCATAGCTGGACCTATTAAAAGGTCTTGCTAAGCGGCTACATAATGCAGTTCCTTGTCTCTCTGTAAAGCTCTCTCGTAATGTGGGCAAGCACTGGAGCTTTCTAGAGGAGCACTTTGGACCAGAGTCAAGTCTGATCCACCCTATCAAAATCTGTGCAGGAGTCGATATGCAAACATTTGTACATTTTTGTAATTTTCATTAAATGCTTGACTTTTTCGAATTTTCAAATAAGTGAAGCTTTCCATGAGCACTCAAATTCATAGCATTTTATGCATGCATAAACGGAGATGGCAAATTAATAGCAACAGTGCATGTTCGCTTTGAAATCTTTTTTTGTTCGTTATTCACATTAGAGAAAATACTTTACTGCATGTGGGAGCACCTTATCCTGTGCCCACACCACTTTGAGGTATATTCAGCCCCATTCCTTTCAAGGATAGATACTTACTCTGCATGTGGCAGGAGCGAAACCTGGACCCTATTCTGGGTGGGAATTCTCCTTAGAAACTTTGTGAATTCCCAAAAACTTGTAGGTATGTTTTCGTCCCCCAGATTTTGAAGGCATCTTTGTGCTTCAACACACATTCCTGTCCCAGTAAGGTTTGCTCACACATAAGATTACACCAAACTGGGAGAATTTGATATTTGAGTAAATCCATTTCTGAAGGTACCTTCACGTTTTGTGAAAACAAATTATGAATTGACACTAATAAAACAGGCCATTTGTACATCTACATGTAATATAGGTACACACATGTCCATTCTTATTAGAATTATGGACTATTTATTATGTTAATTCGGTCCAGAAAGACTCTAAAAAGTCAAAATGGTAAGTTTCAAATATAATATATTTTAAACTAGAAAGCAAATCAATATCCCCTATCAGGAATATAGCCTTTGTGCCTTCTTTTAGACACGCAATAAAGAGTTGTTAGAAAGGCCACTGCAGAATAAGATGCAAAGGTAGCAAGAAGAAACTCTTCATTGTTACTGAATTGCCTTTTGTACAGTATCTGTAAGTATATCTGCTTACCGCAAAGTATCAACGGAGTCATTGTTGATCATGAATTTATTCAGGTGGAGTTAACATCATCTGTAGAAAACATCATGGAAGGGTCATTCCAGTTTTGTGGGCAGTTGGCGGTGCTACTTTGCATTGTCAAAGTTGGGTGAAGTCAGAAATCTTTAACCCAGTTTTGGAAAGTGGATTATCTAAATTTGTCAGACTTTGCATGCGAAGACTATTTCCTCCACTTTATAGCTGGAGAAACATTTTATGCCACAGGCTTATGCAGTGTCCACATAGCATAATGGTGAAAAGACCTTGTACACCTGCAGGAAATGGCACTTCACTATTTCCCAATGAGAGCCTGTTGTCAATATCCACCCTACTAGATTAACCAACGTTGATTGAAGAGGATAAAGTATGGAGAAAGGTCATAGGGCGTTCCAGGACCTAGACTATGGAATTCTCTCAGCTTACTCTTGAGATACAAACCTAGCAGCTTGCGGTCAAGGAAAATTCTGATTATTGAACTATTGAGACTTGCCTTTAACTGACTTCGAACTAGATTAGGATTTGTGATCAATCAGTTTTAGACACGGTTAATCAACATTAGTCTGGACTATACCCTAGCTATACTGTGGGAATTTTCACCCAACTGTTAAATGTTGTAATGTAACAAAAAATAAAGATGTGGCGCATTACAAGACTCCCAATTATATATATAAACCATGAAATGGGCATCTAATCTCTCGAGAAAACAAATGACTGATTTTCTTGTGCATCTGAGTGCATCCTGTTTCTGAAACAAGGCGAACTTTGAAATTGCTGCTAAAGTGGCTCGAATTAGAACAAGTGGAGAAACAGCTGGACGCTAAACATGATTTAAAGTGCTGTGCCTTTATTGGGTGTGATGCTTTCCCAAGTTCTGGTGTACAGCTCAAGTTTTCTAGGGCGCTGTTTATTTTAAAGAAATATGACACT
The DNA here is from genome assembly GCA_963921515.1 of Calotriton arnoldi. NCBI lineage: Eukaryota > Metazoa > Chordata > Amphibia > Caudata > Salamandridae > Calotriton > Calotriton arnoldi. Next base: position 1,788,870 of record CAWUFW010003234.1, read on the forward strand.
CTTTTCCTTTGAAAAGAAAATGGTATCTGTCAAGTCTTCAGAAGAATAAAATACAGATATGAAGCCCTCTGGTGTTAAGTTTCTGGGGCGCCTCCTAAGGTTTCATTCTTAACCCTTTGTAATTAATAACCCACCAACACATGACACAATGTGTTTTGTTTGCTTGACCTATGTTGCCTTAGGGTCGTCTGCAGTGCTAAATCATTAATGACTGCTATGCTATTTGGAAATAAATGCTGGCATTCGAAGCTCCAGGCACACAGAGATATGCAATGCCGGAGTTATTTAACAGAGATCTTGTTCAATATATTAGCAAAAATAAAGCACGTACAAATTAAAAGCGACTGCACGGTACATGCACCCTGTCAACAGGTGGATAGTGGCACTATCTTTTTAGAAAACTCTTTTGTTTTATGGTCCCACACATCCTGACTGTTCCTTTTGGCCTATGGTTATGCAGAAATGCATTCAGTTTAGAGATGATTTTTTCATATTAGGAGGTGACTGCAATCAAGTCGTGGACCCTTTTCTTGATCGTCAATCTCAAGTACGCTTTTCTCCCCACAAAACACATAAAAACTTTCTTGACACCATTTCCCAAGTACACCTTGTAGATGCCTGGAGACTCTCCCACCCTGATGCTCTTGATTTTTCTTTCTTTTCTCCTCCTCATAATTCTCTTTCCCGCCTAGACTATTTTTTTCTCTTTCAATCCTTATCTCAAAATCTACTATCTTCCTCTATTGAACTTATTGTCATCTCTGACCATGCCCCAATCGTAGCAGATCTGGAGTTATTCCCTCCACATCCCAGGTCCTCCCGATGGCGTTTCAATAATTCTCTCCTCCTCGATCCTCTTTTTTCTTCTTCTTTTCTTACTTTTGCTAATGAATTTTTTGACCTAAATAATGTGCCTGGTACTCCCCCTCATATAATATGGGATTCCTTTAAAGCTACAGCGAGAGGTTTTATTATTGATTTTGTTTCAAAAAAGAAGAAACGCTTCCTCCAGCAACAAAAAGATACCCTTGCGCACATTAAAACCCTAGAACACAAATTCTATACCTCTTCGACGGACTCAGTCTTACCTGCTCTTATTCGTGCCAAAATAGCTTTTAACAAAACCATGACTGATAATGCGTCTTCCATACTTCTTCGTAGTAGTGCTCGGTACTACGGTGGTCGTAACAAAGTGGGTAAACTCTTAGCGAATTACCTCAAGTCCCGTAAAGACCGTACTCTAATTGACACTATTTACTCCTCAGACGGTTCTCCTATTCACAAGGATCAGGACATTCTTAAGGAATTTATGCTATTTTATAAAGATCTCTATACCCGGAGACTCCCCCTCCCCTTCCCTTATTCAATCTTATCTCAATGATCTTCCAACTCCGTCTAATGATCACCTTAATCTTTCTGACCTTGAATCAGATTTATCCCTTCAGGAACTAACTCACGCTTTAACCACTCTAAAGAAAGGGAAAACCCCTGGCCTAGATGGTTTTTCAGTTGAATTTTATTTACATTTTTCTAATTTACTACTTCCTAAACTCTTACATCTTTTTCACTCATTTTTCCTCTCCGTTAGGACGGAGGGCACTATCCAGGAGGCCACGATTTGTCTCATACATAAAGACGGTCGCGATCCTATGTTTTGTAAAATTACCGCCCGATCTCCCTGGTCAATGTAGATTATAAACTGTTTGCCAAATCACTTGCTCTAAGCCTCGATCCTCTTATGCCTCATCTGGTGGGTAAGGAGCAATGTGGCTTCGTTAAAGGTCGACTAACTTTGGATAACTCTCGTCTCTTTCTGAACGTTTTGAACAAAACCCCCTCTCTTTCCACAGCCTTGGCGGCCATCTCTGTTGATCCTGAAAAGGCGTTTGACAGGGTTGACTGGTCTTTTTTATTTGCAACTTTGAAGTGGCATGGCTTTGGTCCCAAGCTGATTTCTCTTATTTCATTATTGTATTCTGCCCCCAGAGCCTCCGTATTTGTTAATGGTTGTGTTTCCTCTTATTTTCATCTTCGGCGTGGTGTTCGCCAGGGTTGTCCTCTCTCCCCCCTTCTTTTTATCTTGACTCTTGAACCTTTCTTATCCTCAATTCGCAACAATGTCTCTATTTCCGGTTTCTCCTATGGTGATCATCATTTAAAACTTTCTGCCTATGCGGATGACGTCCTTCTTTTTTATTTCCAATCCGGAGACCTCTATCCCCCCTCTATTACGTGAATTCGCCTCATTTTCCCTAGTCTCCGGTTATAAAATCAATTCAGATAAAACAGAAATTCTCCCTCTTACAAAATCCTGTCTTCTGCACTCCTTCTCCTCTACCGGCTTTGCTTGGAATAATTCCAAAATCAAATATTTAGGTATGTGGTTCTCTAATTCCATCGCCTCTTCTGTTAAATTAAACATGACCGAGATCCTCTCTAGGGTTGATAAATTACTCTCCTCTTGGAATCCTCTCTTTCTTTCGTGGTGGGGCCGGGTGGATTCAACTAAGATGATGATTACCCCTATACTGATTTACACCCTTTCCATGCTTCCAGTCCATATTCCTGCCTGTTATTTTAAGAAGATTGATTCCTGTCTTTCTAACTTTCTTTGGAAAAATAAAAAAGCCAGGATTTCCTTATCTTCTCTTCGCAAGACAAAATCTAATGGGGGCGTGAATTTCCCTGATTTTTGTATATATCATAAATCCTTTTGCCTGCGTCAGGCATCGAAGTGGCTTTTGTCCGAACCTTCTCCTTTTACTCCCCTGTGGTTTTTCATTCAACGTACTTTGCTATTACCTTTTTCTTTTAAGGAAGCTCTAGCCTTTTCTGTTAAGACCCCCCTTATCTCTCTCCCTTTGTTTAAGCACACCTGTTCCCTGCTAAAACCTCTGACCCAACCAAAACTTATCTCTAGAGAATCCTTTTTAGAATCTCCAATTTGGCATAACTCTTTTATTACTATTAACAATAGACCTATTTTTTGGAAATCTTGGAGACTAAAGGGGATAGTCTGGGTTAAGGATCTATTTGATGGCCTCTCCCCGCGCTCATTTCCCCAATTTCAAACCATCTTTCATTGTCCCCGCTCTGTCCTTCAGAGATTTTCTATTCTTATGGCGGTTATTCTTGATACTTTCTATTCTCTTCCCTCTATCCCTCCTACCTCTGATCAGAACCCTATTCTCCAAATTCTCCTCGCTCTCCCCAAAGCCTCTCTCATCTATAAACTTTCTCTATCTCCTAATTCTGATCGTACTAATTGGAACGCGCATGGGAATCTGACCTGTCATGTGAATGGACTGTTATTTTCTGGGACAAACTCTGGTCTCGCTCTCTCAAAATCTCTCGCTCTGCTTCTCTTACCCAAACTATGTTTTTCCTTTATCATAGGCTTTTCTTTACTCCTGTCTCTATTGCTAAATTTACCCATTCTACTGATACAAATTGCTGGCCTTGTGACTCTTCTGGCGCTGACTTCATGCACCTTCTTTTTCTCTGCCCTTCAGTCTCTACCTTTTGGGGGAAGATCTGGTCCTACATTTCTCGTTTGTTTAATATTCTCATTCCTTATTCTATCCCTCTTCTTTTCTCTGGAAGTTTGTTTCATTCCTTAGACCTTCCCATTAATATGCGTGGTCTTTTTGACCTTATGTTAGCTCTAGCCTTTCAACACATAACTCTTAACTGGAAAACGCTTACAAAGCTTTCTGTCCAGCATTGGTGAAATACTTTATGCCATTTTCATCGACTTGATATTGCTTTTGCCTCCTCCTGTAGGCCAATGGTTAATAGGGAACTATTTTGGTTGCCGCTCACTTCTTATTTAGATAAACTGGTGTTAATAGATAAGTCTCGTTTAAATGCGGAAAATTTTAAACCTCCTTAAATATTTATTTTCTCTGCTCTTTCCTTCTAATTCTAGTGAGCTTATTCTTTTGATTTATTATATGATAATTATCGTTCACATTCCTATGTAAATATGCAATTTCATATTTTATCACTATGTAAGAGTGGTCCCCCCTTCTTTCCCTCTCCCCTCCCTCCCCCTCTCCCCCTCCCCCTTTGCTTCCTTTATAAACTAAAACAGCTTTCTATTTTGCTTTTTCCGCTTGCTGTATTTTGTTATGTCTTCATTCCAATATGCTATTCTATGTATTGCTGGCCTTTGTTTTTTCTATTATTATTCAAATAAAGCTTCTCAAACTCAAAAAAAGAAAACTCTTTTGTATAGTATTAATTGGCAAAGGCATTTGGGGTACTCCTTTAAGGTGCAAGAATATATTTTAGGAAGGTGGTGTCATTTTAATGACCATGGCTTTCATGTTTAGTGTTCTCGTGGTTTATAAAGCCGCATCAATCAATCACAAAGCCCCCAATAAAATGCAATCAGACAGAGCTGGGTTATTCAGAGTTTCAAGGTCATAACCATCTCAGATAAGCTCGACTCTTAATAGTGCATCCTCTAGATGGATTAATGTGACTGTCAGATGCCAGACCATAGGAAATGCCATGCAGGAAGGCCAGATAAATAAACATGGTGGCATTCTACCAAAGCACTCTCTGTTGTCTTTCCAGTGTAACCAGTGGCGGCTCCTCTAGGGAGTGCTGCGGGGCGTTGGGGCAGGGCGGGGCGGGGGAGGGGCAGGGTGGGGGGGTAGTAAACTTTGGCATACGACCGAACGGAGTTAAGTACATAAATAAATAAAATGAATTACATTGCGCGCTGCAACGACAAATCGGCGATGCGGTGCGCGCAACACTGTGTAACCCTCAAGATGGCTAAGAAGTAATAACTTAATAAACCAGAAGACATCATGTCAGTTTTATCCTTCTCTTCACATTTTTTTCACACACCCTCAATAAAATGATACCAAACAAATGTAACGGGAAAAATACTCCATGGTAAAGAGATATTATTCATAAAGCTTCACACTTATGAACATATCCCTCCGTTCCTTATCGAAGAAGTTGACACTAGAATGAATGCACAGCTGTTTATCTAGAGAATCATCACTCAAAATCTCAGACCCATGCCACAATCTGTAGTCTGTGTCACTTGTATTACAGCTTTCTCAGGCAAATGCAGCAGTCGCAGAACAATGTTCAACAATCACAAAATGGTTGTGTTAAATTTGACACTCATTTCTCCAGCATAGATGACATGCTTTCGGTGTAAACGATATTGCAAAAGCCACTATGTCAACTGCAGCTACTAAAAATAAAATAAAACCAGCAATACTGCTACTGTGAAGTAGTCAAAACAATAGTAGTCTCTCAATGGGACAGATTTCTAGTGCACCTTCCCAAAACACCTATAGCCCCACAAAGTATAAAAATAAAAAATCAGCGAGACTCATTAAAGGATCCAAAAATGTCGACTACCTCATACCAATCCTTATAAAAATATACTTTCTCACAATAAAGTTGAGAATAACCTTCAAAATACTATGGTACACATTTAAAGCGTAGGCTTGAGGTGAAAAAAACGTATCTGCAAGAAACATGGAGGGGTTCAAACAAAACATGAAGTAAATGCTGCCTAATTCTAAAAGCACCCAGCGCTTTAAAAGTAAAAACTATGGCTAAAGCAATCACTGGTCTAGATCCCTTACTCTGGAATGCTATACTGGATACATTTGAATCTCCTCATCTGTTCAAAGTATTTCTGACTCCTGAATCAAGCTAGAGTGTCTCAATACCACTTCCCTTCCTTCCTGTACACTCACAACTTTTCTCGACCATTGAATTATCAAGAAACAATTTGTTGCCATAACCACGACAGAATGAATAAGTTGTTATAATGTACAGCACACTGATACCGCCTACTATGGTTACACAATATAAATAATACATAAATAGCCATCATGATTTTTTTATTATATGGAAGGGACAAGAACAGAAAATGTCATTAAACTGGTTCAAGGTTAAAGAGATTAGTTAAACTCCTAATGTGTGAAATACTTTATTAGGGTTTTAAGCAGAGTGGTATTGATTGTGCATGGCTGCATGTAATCAGGCATGCACTGGCCATACCAGACACTGGGGGGCAGATTTACAAGCCCCTTGCGCCGCCGGTGCATCACTTTTAATATGAGAAAAAGTAACGTAACGGCGGCGCAAGGGGCTTGTAAATAAGCCCGTGGATGTTTTACCGGAGGCTTGCTGGGTGGGGGCCTTTTTTACTGCAGGCGTGTTCACTTTTCTTGTTGGGGTCCAGGCAGGCCACTTTTCCTGCCTGCAGCGCTTTACAAACAAACAGTGCAAATCAAATGGTTTCAAAGTGTGCATTCTACAAAATAGTTTCTTTTGCATTAGTTTGATTCCTGTTTCCTGCAGGGTCACCCTGAGCAGCACTGACATTCAAGGGGAAGGGGGTTAGGGGTCTGCTGATGCTTGGCTCAGAGAGTCCAGTGCACATATGACTAGGACACCTCAAAATTCAAAACAGTGAGTCTTGACAATGTAGCCATTGAAACACATTTCAGTTTACTATATTACATATTACCATTGCATTGAGTGACAATTGTTAGAAGTGATTCTAATCATACAATTAGAAACATTCACACTTCTTTGCAACTCCCTTAACAATTACATTATTAGTCAAGCAAGAGGAAAGTCAGTTATCTTTTGCTTGCTATATGTGCGTAGGGTATTACTAGAGGTGGAATAACATTACAGTATTTTGTTTTTGTGCAGCATACACCCTGAACTGATGTATTTACAGGTGCTCTCGGGTGATGATGAAAGAAAAGGCACTGTGAAAAAAAGTAGATGCCTAAGATCACACATGCAGTCAAGTGGAAGCCGGGACCGATGCAAGGTTTCCTGGTTTCACATTGTGCAATTCAGCTACTACATGGTTATCTCTTTGTCCCTTCAAATTTACATCAACTCTTATTGTGTTTGAGATACGCTTAGAATCATAGCAGCACTTAGGGAAAAAGTGAAATGGGATGCCACTGAAAAGGAAACCTTGAAGAAGTGTATAGTATGTGGTACACATCTTATACGAGTACCTGAAAAGTGGATACAGAGTACCAATAGCAGCGATTGATTAAACACTAGTATGAGGAAAATAAAATGACATATCCTATCAATTGCTTTACTTATTTTGTGTTCACCTTAAGAAGAGCATCAGAAAATGAAATCTAAAAAACAGACCCATGAGGATTAACCATTTCCAAGATGTGACTTCAATATAAAAACACATTTTACCTCGGCAGTCTAGAATGTCATAGTACTGTAAGGGCTTTAGGGAAAAGGGTTCCTCTAAATATGAATCAATAAATAAATAAAAATGTAGATTGGAATGGTGCAATCATTGTGGTTAAGAATGTGAAAAGTCAATTGAGCTACTCTGAAAAATGTATTATGTTCAAGTGTTGAACATAGTAACCACTGTTATATATAAGCGAAAACTCTTGTTAAGCTGACTCTTGTCAACCATTGCTCCAGACGTGCATCATATTTCTTTGTACTTGATGAGCGCTAGTGAAACATTGAACTTTTTGCTCTTTAAAATCAAGGTGCACACATTTAATGGTTCTGAGTGACCTAAGGTTGCTATGACTATACAGCCTCGGTGACACTACGACATGCTGCACACTTCGTTTCACCTACGGCAAGGACTGGTAGAAATCCTCCTTAATATTGGGCACCATGCAAAGACGTGATTGTGGTGAATTCATTGGTAAGTGCAAGAGGCTATTGAGGCCTTGCACTTTAATTTGATATATTCATTTTACACAGTGAAGGCTCCTAGGAAAGGTGAATAGATGTGTCATTGCAAAATGTAGGACATCTACAGCTCTTACTTACTCTGGGTGAACAATGATCAATATTGATAATTGTTTTTTTTATAGTTAACAATTAAACAGTTGCCTTCAGAAGTGATTTGCTTTTTCCGTGCATGCCTTTCACATTTTGTAAGTGGTCAATATGTCAAGGAGTTAATCCCTGTCACAGCCTATACATCTTATTGCTCATAAAATTTATGTTTTTAGACTTTTGTGAAACTGTCAAATTGTACTTTTGCCCATAAGGTGAAGAGTGTTCAAGAGTCCTAGTTCTGTTGAACATTTGTATCCTCTTATTGAATTCTATCCTCTTGTCGCCCAATCTCTTGCCATCCTGTCCTCTTTCTGTCCCTTTTCTCACAGACTTTTGGAGAATTCTGTTCCAGGAGAAATCATCTCTGTGCAAAACAAGACAAAACTATGTTTTAAAAAAAATAGTCCAATGCTGATACCTCTGCTTCTCTTTGTAATCATTTCTCCTTCTGAGCAAGTCTGTGATACTATTAGTACCATGTTCCATTATAAAACTGTTATTGTGCAAGACAGCATTAAAGATCATAAGAGCGCTTGCATCCTGCAGAATAAGTCTGTATTTTTTACTATTATTTTCTCCTCTTATGACGAGCTTTCTTGCAGATGCTATGTCTAAAGTCAAATTGGGTTTACTAGCTGACCTATGTCCAAAGAGTAGGAAAACATCTTTACCCTGCACCTATAGAATCACCCAGATAACTCATTAATCTCTCTATATTGCATTGTACTCTTTCACACTGATTCAAATTTGTCAAAGTTGCTCCTCCTCCTAAAAATATCTGGTGCTCATCTGGCAATCCCGGGGGACCACCACCCAAACTGTATTCTTCTTGCAGCAGCTAAAGTTCTAGAGGTCCATGTTTCCAAACACCTCCGCTCACTTCTTGAACCCTGCACCATTCTAGACAGTGCACATACTGGATTCCACTCAGGCCATTACACCGAGATAGGCCTCCACGCTGCCCTTGTGGGCTTAAGTATGGATGTAAGGATTGATGCATATCTTGGCACCGTGTCAGTGCTCAGTTTTTAATTGATCCTTCTGTGGCATTTGACACCATCTATTGCCATTCTGTTGGAATCGATTTAGGCAGTGGAGTTCTCAGGATACGCTTTCTTATCCTTCAGCTCATTCTTTCTCCACACCTTTCAAGCAGCGACCTATCGCCTCTCACTTTTTCCACCTCTGATCTTAAGTGTGGAGTCTCCCTCAACTTCTCCAACTCCATTGGCAGAATACATCTACTCCTCCAGTTTCGGCTACTACTTGAATGTTGATGACACTCAACTCACCATTTATCTTGACAGTAAAGTGAGAAGGCAAAATTCATGAACTTTTAAAAGCATGAAAAAGATACAAACCCATATTTATCAAAAAATACAAAGCAAGTTTCCCTCTAGGATCAGAACAGATGTCTAAACACAACTTTATAACTAGTCATATGTTTTATGCTTGCCTCTCTCATAACCCTCATTATTTCGACCATTGTATCCACCTGCACTTTTTTTATTTCTACTACTTGCCTTTTCCTAAGGAGACTCGCAGTTATAACTGGCTCTTGATCTCTTTATGTTAACACACTCTACTCGGTTCTCTCTATATTCCTCCCTCAGGTCCTCCCAGTGGCACAAAACCAGAGTGCCTGCCCGATACAGCAGGGCAATCATTTTTGCCTTACTCACCTCCTTTTCTATACCCCGCTGTGGCTACCCATTATCTATGTACTGTCTGCCAATCAAGGGGCTCTTTACAGTTCACCAGCCCTTGTATGGACACTCACCACTTTTGATTAGTAGCTGTTATTGAGCCCTCACCCCTGGCCAATTCCTTGAATCTTACAGTCACTTTTCTTATTGTCATGTGTAAATTCCATTGTGCCCACTTTGGAGGCCACAATCAATTCACACCTGTTTCTTCTGTATACAACCCTGTTGTTTTTCAACTTTAATCTGTTACATTCCCCTTGCCATTCTGTAAAAGACCTTACAACCTGGATTTCCTCCTAAGACTCAAATGTTTTCTGCTTTTTGCTAACTTCTTCATAATGCAGTGATACTGGTCTGATATATGTGCACCTACAAATAAAAGTTGACATAGCCAAACTCATGGGAGTACCATTTGGCCTCCCTAAGACATGAAATAAAATTGTGACACCCTTATATCTTGGGTTTGGGCATCCCAAGTGGATCATGGTGAAAAGGTGCAAGAAGCTCCTTCTCATGTCTTCTGGGCTCCCTCTGGTCTGCTGCCAGTAGGAAGAGGGCGCTCAAGGCAGTGAGTAATTATGATGCTGTCTTGTGCAAGGAGCAAGAGGATTTTTGCACATTTTGGGACAATGTGTGTTGTTCCGATTGTGTTCTCACAAAGTTTGTATACCTTTCCAGTCGCAAATATGTTCCAGCCACAAGGAGTTTCCAATACTGACCTTTTCAAACTGGCCTTCTCTATCTTTATTCTAGACATGCAGCTACATGCGATTTTTGCTCTGATTGTCAGAGCACATGCAAGTATTAAAACGATGTCAAACAGAGCAGCAATCTTTCTTCTTCTTTTCTCACAAATTTAGCTTGATTTTACTAGGCTCTGCAAGATTTCATTGCCACTTCTTTGCAGAAAAGAAACCTTACCTGACTTTGTTAGGCTCTGCCTCACAGTCTGCACTCTGTTCTCAGTTTCATGGTATTGCATTTCATCTGGTACACACAGGACAGTCAGGATGATCATTTAGGTGCCTTTCTCGGTTCCTACTCTCTCAGAAATAGGTTTTGTTATGTTTTTTAATAAACACATCACCTTCACACAATCACAACTAGCAGAGCACTTTCATCTTCGCCTGATTCCCATCTCTAATAATGTTGATGTCCAGACTTTTAGACTTGAAATTCTTTTGAACTTGAATTTTATCGAATGGTCAGCTTAAATTACAGAAACAGGAAACAAGGCAGGCAAAGAACAAAAGGGCAACTTTAGAGGGGTGATTAGCACGACCCTTCTGCCTTAAGCATGAACCCAGAAGCAAGGCATGTGGGTCGAATGTCTGTTTGTTATTAAAAGCCTGACCTCCAAAGGACTGCCCGCCTACACGTTTCAGGTTTCTTCCACAAGAAGCCACAGCCTGTCTCTCGATCGCTGCATATCCCTCTGTTTCATTTGCCCTTCTTCAGGCCATGGCTACTTGACTTGTGCATAACACTCTCGTCTCAGGATTTGTTATGGAATTCTAGATATTGATGGCGACTAGAGCACTCTGAAGTATGTCTGGTTCCCGCTTAGCATCTTTCTCTCAGACACCCACATAGGAAGATGCTCCTTGTTGACTGTTCCAACCTCAAATTTGTCCTGGCCTGAAACTCACATTTCTAAGCCTGGACTGCGACAACAAGTGAACAAGTACTTTGTATTTTGTTATTAACATCATGAGCTATATTACACCCCTCAGCGCTGATGGAAGGCCAAGTCAGACACAGAAAAACCGAGCTCATAGTTGCGCACCATCGCTTAATGAGGCTCTACTAGCTGCAGGCCCAGGCGAAATTTCAATTCTGCAAATGGAATTCGTGTAATTTTGGGAATATCACATTTCACTTGTTATGCGAAATTCCTGAAATGACGCAGCACATTGCCTAATTGTGCTACATTCACAGCATAGCACATTCCTGCGCTTTTGCCGTTTTTTTTCCAGGGCAATATCTTTTCTCGCACCCAGAATGGAAGCAAAACTGAATTTCCTGGTGAAAAATAGTGCTAACTGAAAGATTTTCATTTTGCGAACTAAGCATAATTTTGCATCATTTTATTAAAATTTTGAATATTTATCTGGAAGCAAATTACACGAATTTCGCACAAACCTAACTAGCTCTTGAACAGCTATGGCCAGGAGTCCAGGCCCACAGTGTACCTGTGTTTGCCTACACTCCTCAGCACAGAGCACCACCAGAAAGTAGTGGTCTTGCCCTTCACTCAAAGTCCCTTTATAGACGAATTGGTATGTGGGTTTCCTTTCGATACATCTGCAAATAGTGCTGTTCATTCCCCTGTGCGTTTGGCACACACAGGCACAGAGACTAAGCAAAGGTGGGCAGAGGGAAGCTCACTGATGCAGGCCTATTTGTGGTATTTAAACAAACCGTTTGTGAATAGTTGGAAGTAGTTTTGAAGGACTTATTGGCTTCGTTCAAAGGCAGTAACTTTAATTGCTTTCCCCTCTTGAGCATGTAAGCAATATGTCCAGGTTTATAGCGTCATAGGTTGCAGACAGACTGCAGAAGGGACAGGCCGAAGGAAAAAGCATTAGGATAGTTGATGCTTATCCTCTATGGCCTACCAACATTTCCTACCTTGGATAATAAATCATTTAGGAGAACTTTTTTCTTAGATTCTGCGTGTCCTCAGAAAACAATCGCAGTTTGCTTTGACTGTTCATCCACTTTGTTGGCACGATTGAACATGTATTCAGCACCATAACGTGACTGCATCACTAGTGAACTGAGGTTCATTGTTCTTGCCTGTCCTTTGCAGATTGCTGAGCTCTTTTGTGAACAATTGTCATAGTTTTAGTTATTTATTTTCTTTTAGGGCGGAAATGGTAGGTCGAGTGTGTGAGTGATTTTGGATTGAAGTACTTTCATAGATCAATAGTGTGGGTTGCGTCTTTTGGTATTAATGTGACTGGATTGCAGTTATATTGGAAATTGTTTATACTTACTTTTTTGATCTGTCTGCAGGGGATGTAGACATGTTGTGGCTTGAGAGAATGTTGAAAATGGTTTTGATTGAGGAGGTGGGGGTGACTAATGAATTGTGCGGCATATCCATGATCGAACATATAATATGCTGCATGCGTTGTGTCTTTTGCAAATTATTTGAAGCACATTTCTTTCATATTATATGTTAGATTTGATGCTCACCTATGCATAAGACCGTTCAGCCATACATTTATGTCAAGTTCAAACAACCTATGTATGAGAAATATTCAAAGAGCTTTCCTTGATCAAATTGATGTGATGTGTTGTGTCTGCATACCAATGAAATCTTATTTTGAAGACTATTAAACGTATCTATATTACAATGACTCTACAGTTAATTTACAGTGATGTCAAAGCTATCACTCTAAAACTGTCAGAAAGTAACTGCTGTTGAAAAAAACTCTACTTAAACCACCATGTAGACGTTTTTACACTAGTGCACAGTAGACCTCTTCAATCCAGAAATTAAATTAAGCCCTTAACTTTAATTCTACCAATGCAGAGCCAAGAATACTTCCTTACTATGTATTTTGTCCACACCTACAACATTAAGGGTTTGATTCGCACATATGCTCTTGCACATTTGCAGTCAGTTATCTGTTTTTTGCAGATGTATGACTGCATATTAACTGAACACAGGTCCCCATTCGCTAACGGAACCTGTGTGCAAGTCGCATGCTGGTCTTGCAACTCAAGTGCTGATGATGCTCAATCCTCTGTAAATAATAAAACGCTGGATGTGCACCCTCCGCTTCAACACTGGTCACCCCAATGATCCATGTAGGCTGAGTTCAGCAATCGCACATTCCTGGAGAGGCCTTAAGGAGCCCATTCCTGGGAATGTAAAAGGTTTCATTCCCAACTCTGCTTTAGGGGAAGGAATAAAAATCTACACCAGCGCCCATGACATGCATACACGTTGACTTTATGGTGCCCACCTCACGCGAGGTCATTGCGGACACTGTCTCCAATAAGATTACAAGACCCAGAATGGTTTGGGATATCAGGCAAAAGTGTGTAATAACTTGGAAGGAGGTGGTCATCCTCGTTCATGTGAAGGGGCCACAATAGCTTTTGACCGGCTATCATTGCAACTTTACCTGTATGGGTCCTTTTGTAGAACATAACTCACAGAGTGGAGGCAATCCAGGTACGGCACAGAATTTGGCTTGTTTTTCCACAGAACAGGGATAGACCTCCCTCTGCACTGGCCACATTTCTTGTGGTGTACTTATGTGTATATTTTCCAGTCATCCTGACTACCCGTGCGTTTATGAATTTAAGCACACAGTTGGCAGGCACATTTATATTTTCTGAAGACAGAAATAGGGAAAATATATGTGTTTCTTATTCAGTGTGTGAGCAGCAATCAGATAAAAAAGGTTTGCAAATGTTGCCTTAAGCATCACAAACCATGTATGCACAGGAGTGCACACAATTGTTTTTCTACCCTACTGAAATGAACGAAGTTACATTTGTTGAGCCATTCACAAGCCAAGCCTATTTTTGCCAGTGTTTTTTTCTCACATTGAAAACAACTTCATGAATGTTGCAGAAGTAAAATCATCGCCCTTCACTTACTCTTACATGCCCCTGTGACTTGCCTTGTGGCTTGAACTGCCATATCTTTGGCCTAGTGCAACTTTTATCATATAACTCCCTTTTTAGGGTCAAGCCTCATCAATGAGATGCTCCTGTGGAGTACAGAGAGAAAGAATAATATATGCACTGGAGTTTTGCAGAAACAGCGAAACATGGATAAACCAAATCGGATATATAAAGTTCATGAACTATCATTCAACTATACTTTCCCTATTTCTATGAATCAACAGAACATTTGACACAGTAGCCACTTCCAAGGTTAACCTATATCTTATCGAAATGGGAGATGCATGCAAATGCTTGCAAGTAGCCACCTTTACAGTAAGCATATCCCTCAAATGACCACTTACCTTCTGAAATGGCTATATATCAAACAAGACATATATGCACCCTGCTTGCCTATTTGCTTTACGACACATTGTTGCACCTATCCTTAATGTCTTATTAATAATGCATTGAAACTAAAATACAACCAAATAAGTAGGTTATTGTAGCAACTGGGCTTTAGTATAAGCTGTTGTGTTATGTGACACTTTCAATACATCCAAGAGAGTCCTTATGTCAAATTAAAGTCAGTTAGGAAGGATAGCAATAAACAGCCAGTGCACATGATTCGCATTGCAAACTTATACAGAATCTTCCAATGAGTTCGCATCTCAATTGACACAATTAGTCTGCAAAGAAAATCTATTGCAAATAATTAACAATATAATGTATTTCGCTATAATAACTGTTTAAACCCTTCCCATAACATTTTCAAGGTGATATTTTTAAATGTTCCCCACATAATTTACATGTTTGTCCTAATGGGTTTCTACAGTATATGTTTATGGGGAAATGAATTGAGGCAAGAATTGCATTATGGGTTTGTGGGCTTTGTTGTGATGTTGAGTTATTCACTAAGTGCTGCTATGACAGGCCAAAGACGTACAACACTTGTCATAGGTGGCGCTTAAAGCGGGTCTGCTTGTCATATGGTGATCGGAAGGTAAGTGCATAAATTAAGTTTCTCAATTTCCTCCCACTTCATGTTAGAGATGTCCATCTTGGTTCATACACATCCCGCCATCCATTTTTGGTTGAGGAAAATAAATGAACAAATGTCACACAATTATTCTCTAATCCTTAATTAAAATAAAATGTTCTGTAAGTAATATCACACTTTATTTGGTGTTGTTTCAGGTGGTGTTTTTCCTGAGGATTTTTCCATCTTGTTTACTGTAAAGCCTAAGAAGGGCATCCAATCCTTCCTCCTATCTATTTATGATGAAAAAGGGACTCAGCAGTTGGGCGTTGAGGTTGGTAGATCCCCGGTGTTCTTATATGAAGATCAAAATGGAAAGCCCACTCCGGAAGAATATCCTCTTTTTATGACGGTCAACATAGCTGATGGCAAGTAAGTACAAAGAAGCATGTGATGGCAACCAGCAGCTCCACATACATTGACAGAAGAATAGTCTGTAACATGAATGTTGTAGATACTAGTATGAATGGTAACACAGTAACCTGTGCAAAATATACAAGCATCAAACAACAATGATTTTCTCCTTTAGAATACATAACATGTACAAAGATAATGCTTTAATATTGTTTATCAGAGCATGGCCTTTAAGTACAATTTCATTTTCAGTTATGATATTTGACTTAAGGTACGGAGTTTATCACTCTATTTATCCTGCTGTATACTAAAGTTAAGCATTTATGATTGTTTTCTACTGGATTCAGCTACTGATGTGTTAGTTTTTGAGCGGATATTGTTAGGCCTGGGCGGTGAACTCCACTCCGTTCGCAGAGTTTGCAGAGTTTTCCCCACTCCGCGCTCCATGGAGCATGCGGAATTCTGAAAAACTCTGCTCCACAAAGCGGAGTGTTTTTCCTCGCTTGCGCTCGCCAATGTTAAGTTGGCGAGTGCGAGGGAGGAAAATCGAACATTAGACAACCTCCCAGTGAGATTTCTCGATGCAGCGCAGTCACGGATGGTCGCGACTGCTCGTGTTGAGAAACCATCCGTTCACATGGAGGAAGCTGCCGTTCGAGTAGAACATTTACTCGAGCAGCAGAAAAAAGCAGAACCCTCTTGAGCTGCACATGGTGCCCTCTTGAGCTGCACATGGTGCAGTTCACACTGATTTTCCAGCGCATGACAAACACCCAGCGCTAAAAGTCAGCACGAACAGCGTGACATATTGCACTTGTTAGAAATGGGGGTCTCTGGTTGGCAGAGGTAGGTACCTTTGTCCAAATAGGGACCCTTGCTTCTAGTCAGGTTAAGGGGGATACACACTTTAGATAACCCCTGCTCACCCCCTTGTTAGCTTGGCATGAGCAGACACGCTTATCCCAAAGGCAAAGTGTAAAGTATTTGTACCAACACTCACAGTAACACAGTGACAACACCACAAATGGACACCACACCAGTTTAGAAAAATAAAATATCTTTAACTAAACTAAACAAGACCAAAACGACGAAAATCCAACATACACAGTTAAAAATATGACTTTAAAAAAGGCTTCAAGCACTTGTACCATAGAAAACTATGGATGCGTGACTTTTCACCAAAGTACCTGTAGTTGCGTCAAAGTTCTCAAGCCAAACAGCCACAGCTAGTGGCGGCTAGCAAAGGGAGTGCTGCGGGGCAGTGGGGGCGGGGGAGGGGCTGGGTTGAGGGGTAGTGGAGTCGGACATACGACGGGCAGGAGTAAAGTAAGTAAATAAATAAATAAAACTATTTACCTTGCACTCGCTGCATCGCCAACTCGGCGAGCCGCCACTGGCCGCAGTGTCGGAAAACAAAGAGATGCGACACTCCTGAGACCTTGGGGAGGCGATGCGACAGTCCCGCTGCATGCAGAGGAAGGGTTGCATCGAATCCGGTCTGTACGGGGAGCGATGCATTGATTCTTTGTGACGGTTCCGGTCTGCGGGTGATGCGTCGGAAGAACTTGCCGCACAGGTATGATGTGTGGAAATCCGGGATGCGTCTGCAATCGATGCGGCGGTGTCGAGCGGCACTGCGTCGGTCCTCTTCAGCCGCGATCCCTCGATGCGTCGATTCTTGCAGTGGCGACAGGCGCTGTGGTGGGTTCCGCAGCGACGCAGCGATGCATGGAAAATCTTCTCGTGCCGTGGAGATGCATCGGGAGAACAACCACAAGAAGAGCGATGCGTCGATTTCTGTAGTTCTTTGAGTCTCTTCTCTCTTCCAGCTCCCAAACAGCAGCAACAACCTCCAAAGGCCCAAAACTGGCACAGGCACCTCTTGGCAGGTCAGAACTCACAGCAGCAGAGTTCAGGGGAGCTGGGGGTGAAGTCTTTGTATCCCTGAGACTTCAGAACAGGAGGCTAGCTCACTTCAGGCCCTTGGAGATCTCCTTCAAGCAGGGGACACAGCACACAGCAAAGTCCTTCTCCTTTCCTTGGCAGAAACAGCAACTGCAGGCCAACCCCAGACACACAGCAATTCTCTCCAGCTCTTCTCCTTGGCAAAGGTTCCTCTTGAATTCCAGGAATGATCTAAAGTCTGGGGTTTTGGGTCTGATACTTATACCCCAAAATGTCTTTGTTCTCTTTGTGCAAGGGGCTCTGATCCCAGTTCAAACCAGTTCTGGGGGGCACTCTGCAAGTGCACAACAACATCCATTGTCAGTGTGAGCCTTGGCTCTAGACACACCACAGGGTAGCAGAGCCTGCATTGTGGAAGGCAGGCACAGCCCTATTCAGGTAGAGGTGCTACTCCTCCCACCACTCCAAATGCAGATCAGGCCTATTCAGCCTAATGCTGACTCATCCAGACTCCTGGAGCCACTGCACCTCCCCAGCCCCTGTCACTCCAAAGCCAGACAGTCAATCCACAAACAGGCAGAGGCACACAGGATGGTTGAACAAGAAAATAGCCACTTTCTAAAAGTGGTATTTTCAAACACACAATTTAAAAACCATCTTTGCTAAAAGATGTGTTATTAAATCCTGAGTTCAGGGATACCAAACTCCATTTTTCTATCTTATCCCTATGGGAAGATATGCTTGTAAAATGTTACAAAGCATTCCCCATTCTGTCCTATGGGGCAAGATAGCCTTTCAATAGTGAAAAACGAAATTGGCAGTATTTCACTATCAGGACATGTTACTTACACTATTTCATGCCCTTCCTTTCACATACACTGCACCCTGCCCAGGGGGGTACCTTGGGCCTACCATAGGGGTGTCCAATGTGTAAGAGAAGGGAAGGGTAGGGCCTGGCAAGTGGGTGCACTTGCCAAGTCGACATGGCAGTTAACAAACTGCGCACTGGCACCGCGGTGGTAGGCCTGAGATATCTTTTCAGGGCTACTCATGTGGGTGGCACAATCAGTGCTGCAGGCCCACTAGTAGCATTTGATTTACCAGCCCTGGCACACTCAGTGCACTTTACTAGGGACCTACTGGTAAAACAAATATGCCAGTCAGGGAGAACCAATCACAATAACAATTTACTCAGAGAGCATATGCCCTTTAGCACTGATCAGCAGTCGTAAAGTGCCATAGTCCAATAGCCAACAAACACAGGTCAGGAAAAAATAGGAGGAAGAAGCAAAAAATTTGGGGATAACCCTGCAAAAAGGGCCATTTCCAACACAACCCCCTTCCAGCCTAAAGCCAGGATAGACCAATCAATACCTCAATGGGCTTCCCGGCTTGGGGCGACAGAACAGCAGGCGTCTATTCCCGTTCTATGCCTTCCTGAACCCAGTTGGATCCCTCTATCCATACTCTCAGGGCCCACTAAGCTAAACCATGGGGGACCCTTCCCCTCACCTGGGGACCCCATCTGTGCAGCGCCTAAACTTACTTTGCTCACAGAGGTGTCCCAACAGGTAGACATTACCCAATTGCCAACACAGTGGTGTGGCCCAGTCCACCCCCGGGGTGTGACTCCTGCCCCCCTCCCGGGGGCCAATCTGTCCACCAGGTCCTCCAACCCAGGGTCTGTACCCTTAGGCTAGACCTGTGCCTGGAAACCAGGACTTTCTTGGGAGTACACCAACCCCACCCAAGGGAAACACACTCCTCATGAGTTGTACGAGAGTCTGTCTGGTACAGTTCTCCAGCCTCCTGTCCACTTGACACTAATTAAACACACACGGCTTCCAGGCACTTGATAACACTGCTCACTGGACTACGATGAGTGGGATACATTTAGATAAAGTAGTTTATTAGCCACTCTCTGAACTAGAGATGGCTAGAATCATGCTGGAGGACTCAGATGGGAGCATCAGAGTAAGATGCCCCATTTATTAAAATCAGATTTTTTACCACTAAAATAATGTGTTCTTTTCCTTTGAATAATATATAGCTGAATTAACAAAAACCCACGTGCTACAACTGTATCCTGTAGAAAACCTTTTTTATCATCTTTAAATGGACAATTGAGATTCAACTTTGATAATTCAAAAACAAAAATATAATTTTAAACATTTAGGGAGAAGAGCAGTGAAGTCAGAGAAATGGAAGAGGGAAATAAAAGTCTTGAAATTTGTTTGGTAAAAACACAATCAAGATTCCACTTTACCATAAAGAACATCAAAGTTTTTACTGCAATATAAGCATATAGAATAATAGCACAATGGCTTACAACAGCATCCCCGCTGACACTCTATTTCTTAACACCAGGCCAACCTCAGCATGCTTTTGGAGGGTGCTAAGGACCCCCTTGTTAATGAGTAATGCCCTGAGTTTCTGAGTGCACGTGTTACCACTGACATTTTGGTGAAAGCAAATTCATGCCTCTTCCATTTGTAAATGGCTACCATTCACCTTACTTGTCTGTAGCCAGAAAACCCTTTGCGATCACCATCTGTTGTGACTATGGAACAAATTATTATTCACTCTTTGATAAAATCTGCCTGAGGTAAATTGAGATTTTAAGCCCAATGCCTGCTGCCCCTAAAGTATTTTTCACAAATAAATTAAAGGTCTACACCAGTTATGCACAGTTATAAGTTTAAACAAAAGTACAATGTATTGATGCAACATATATAAATATTTCACATTATATTTCAACAACATATTCCTGTGTCAACTTCCAATGACACTGTTTAGCTTGTGCAATGTCACAATGATGGTGCTATGAACACCCTCAATCAAATATTATTCGATGTCATTTATAATATGAAAGACTCTTATCTTTTGCACTTTAGAAATACCAAAATGCATGTTTTCATGATCTACACATATGATCTTGTCACTGTTACTGCCTCATAAACAAAGCCAAGAAGGTGTGGTAAACTATTGTGTACTGAAGTTCATCTACACAAATATCACCCCATTGGCGATAATAAATGTAAATCTACACCCATATAACAATACTTTTTAAATTATATTTAGCATAAGATATTTCTGTCAGGCGATATTTCTGTGTATGATATTCTGACACACAGGTATTTTAATACCACTTACCCACTAAAACAACATTAATAGTTATAGTACCAAAGAGTCATGCATGAAAACAAATGACATCCCCATTCAACCACTGTGTGCACGTTTTCTGAAAATAAAAGTGAATATATATGGTTACAGAAGAGTATTTTGCTAGCATTCTGTGTATATAGAAGTAACGTGCTAAAGATGAGTTGAGTTGCACCCAGTAATTAGTTTCAAGTTGTGGGTAAACATTGCAACTCCAGTAAACACAGTAATTGCACTGATTATATATACTTGTCTATAAAAGTTAAAGCTCATATCAAGTGGTTGCACGCACTTCCTCTTTTGTGGAATTAACTGTTAAAGGGCAACAAATGACACTGTAACTTTTTTTCCAAACTAGCATATGACTTTCAAAATTACAATTGATGATCAGCTCATATGCATGCTGTGAGATAAGAATAGTTTTCAAATATATGATGCTATGCTAAGGTAATTTGGCAAAATTATTCAAAATGCATCTGTATTTTCACTATCACAGCAAATGTGCTCCACATTACTTACTATTTCATTGAAAAAGACCATCTTGTGATTAGCCATAGGCAGCCACTTGTAAGTGTCTTACCCGCTGGTGGGGGGCAGGGCTGAGATGATGGCCACTGCGGACGCTTCCTTCTGATCTCTGTGATGCGCCCTGTGTAAATCCTGCAAATCCTGGAGGAAGTGGTGATGGCTGCGGCATGGCGTTTGTGGTGGTGTTGGCGTTCTCTCCATGATGGTGAAGCCCTTTCTTTAAGGACATAATGGACTACATGGACCTGACAATGCAGAGTGGGAGCCCCCTTAGACAGCTGGAAACCACCTTGGGGCAACACCCGGAGCAATTTGGCAAAATACTGCAGGTAATACAAGACACCAAAACTACATTGGAGATCAAGATGAACGTTGATGTTACGTTGGAAGTGTCCCTGTTACATGCTGACCACAGGAAGTTCACCAAGATGGTTGAGGACACAGCATCTGCTATTACTATGATGCACCCCACTTGAAAAAGCTGCGCTCCCAGATGCAACTCATGAGGTCTAACATCCGTGCCTGCAACTGAGATCTGACGACACCGAGGGACGCTTGCAATGCAATAATGTTCATTTTCAGGGCCTCCCTGAGCAACCTCAGGGCCCAAATATGGAACTGTTTCTGAAACAATGTCTGATTAACACTCTCCTGGCTGGGAAGGCTCCTGAATTCTTCTCCATCGAGAGGGCCCTCTGGGTGCTGGGGAGGCCCCGCCGCCTGAAGTGGCCCCTCGCCCTGTGGTCATGTGCCTTCTCAAATATAGAGACAGAGATTTAATCCTGCAAACATTCTGAGCCAAGGGACAATGGTACTATGAGGGGTCCATGATAACAGCCTACCTGAATTACACAGCAGCGGGGCAGCAGCGTCTCAGTTCCTACGTTGCAGTCAAACCGCAATTGCGCTAATTGGGATTGAAATATGCTCTCCTCTTCCCCACTAAGTTATGATTGATTGAGAGAGACATGTTGCATGTCCCAGATGCAGCTCATGAGGTCTAACATCACACGGGGCCATGATAACAGCCTACCCATATTTCACAGCAGCGGTGCAGCTGTGACGTTCAAACAGCAATTGCTCCAGTTGGTCTTGAAATATGCTCTCCTCTTCCCTTCTAAATTGTGAGTGATTGAGAGAAACTTGTTGCATTTCTTTCAAACATCAGTAAAGGCCAGAAACTGGATACACACAAAAGGATAGATGGTTCATGCAAATGGCGAATCCCTTCCAGAGAGCTGGGAAACGCAAAGACCGAGGAGGTGTCATGCCTGAAAACTCCCGTCCCAGCCAGTGACTGAACAGGCAACTTAGGAGAAGGCACAAGTGGTCGCAGATGTACTGCTTCATGGTAAAACCCTGTTCTCCGTTTTGTTGTTGGATCATGGATCAGACACTGAGAATGGCACGAACAGATCCTGCATGTCAGACGAGGGGGGCCGAGGGACTGGTCCTCAATCTTTGCCCGGCCGATGATATAGTCCGAAGTGGTCTGCACCTGGGACTGTTTTAAATGGGTGGGTACAGGTATGTTTTTCAATATACCGATATGGGGGGTGGGGGGCACCGTGGGAATGTGGAACCTGCTGATGTTAAAGGGGCATGACAGCCCATTCCACAGCCCCTACCATGCACCCATTGATTCTGAACTGTATATGTTCACACTGTTAATGTATGTTTGCCTAAAAAGGAACTTCATAGACTTTGATGGCTGGATGCCCATTGGATGTCTAACCTTGGGCAGGGAATTGGGACAAGTGTTTAAATTGCTATTTTTATACTTGAGTTTACATCATGTGGTATACCATATAACATGTTCTATGAGTCATGCATGGGGATGTCGTAGGAGGACACGGAATGAAGTACAAGCACACACAACACAGAATAGATGGGTGACAGCTCTAAGGTAGTGGCCCCAACATGCAACCTCCTAACATGGAATGTGCGAGGCATGGCAACACAGAGGAAACAGCTTGCAATATACGCCTTCCTTAAGCACCACCACATTCATATAGCCATAGTACAGGAAACACCCTTACTGGCTAAGGAATTGCAGAAGTTGTGGGTGAGGTGGAGGGGACAAGTATATGGCACGACCTTTTCCGCCTTCACCAAAGGGGTATCGATTTGGACCTCACGGGGGTCTCTTATGTGGGGTCATCACACAGAATAGATCGAGAGGGCAGGCTTATGGACCTGGGGGAGTTTATTGGTTTGGGACCTACTTACACTTATAGCGATCTACGCACCCAATGCAAATCAATCTGACTTTTTAGACCAATTGAATGACGATATCCTCCACTGCCCAAGTGCACCGTTTATCTGGGCAGGCAACAGCAATTGAGAGTTGGACATAAAACTGGACAGGTTCACCCCCCCTCTGGGCGGAACAGTGAGCCACAGGTTGATGCAGCACTTCCGTCAATGGGCGGAACACATGAGAATACATGATGTGTGGAGATTGATGCATCTAACAACACGAGAATAATTGTTCTACTCCCCAGTGCATGGCGTACACATGTGACTGGCCTGTTCCTTTGTAGTGCCATAGTGTGTGAACACATGTCAAGGTCAGATTACCTTGCATGAACCATTTCTGACCACTGTCCACTGCTACTTACATTACATTTGGGAAATGACCAGGCAAAGATACCAACCTGTCGGTTGAGCACAGAGGAGTTGCAGGATGTGCCCTACGAGGACACCATAGCGTCGCACATTGCACAATATTTGACACTAACGCAGGCTTCACCTCTGTTAGGTACACTGAATGAGAGGCCTATAAAGTGGTAATACATGGCCACTGCATTAATACGCCCTGGGGGGTAAGGAGGACCCTACGCTGTGAATTACCAGAGGCGGAGCATGAGTTGCAAGACATGGAAAGTGAAACGCCGGCCCGGGAGTGTAGTGTGCCTACAGGCTCTTAGACAAACTAGAGGTGAACTGGCATCCTGCTTATCGTACCTCGACTATAGGGAGCACCTAGTGCACCAACATGGGGAGGCAGAGCAGGCTAGTGCTGTGCTAGCATGGTTACTATGTGGCGAACAGCAGCACTACCACATAAATGCCCTTCACACTGCTGATGGGGCAATATGCAAAACCCAAACAGCTATTAACTCTGCTTTTGTCGATTATTACCATAGCTTATACGCACAACAGATGACACAACCACGGATCAGATAGGGACTTTCTACGAGAGATCCCCTTTACCCGCTTCAGTCCGCTCCTGCGAGCGCTACTGGAAGAACCTATACAGGGAAGAAATGCAGGAGGCCATACAACAGATAGCACAAAACAAGACATCGGGTTCGGACAGCTTCCCCGTAGAATATTATACAGCCTACGGCACACTCTCTACCCCATACTAACTTAAAGTATACGAGAAGGTGAAGACTGGAGGGGAATTTCCAGAATCCCTCAGAGAAGCCCTGATAGTTTTGCTCCCCAAGCCAGGGTGTGACACTATGGACGTATGATTGCATCTCCCACTTTTAAACCTGGATTATAAAATATTAGGGAAAATCCTGGCAAATAGATTGCTGCCAGTAGTAGGACAACTGCTCCATGCAAGCCAGAATAGTTTTATCACTGGCCACAACACATTCCTGAATATTCATCAATTGCTAAATCTGATGGGGACCAACCCCGGGGAACCGAAGTCCTGTCAGGTGGTGTCACTAGAAATAGAAAAAGCATTTGACACCCTAGGGTGGGCATATATTTTTGCAGTGCTGGAGAGTCTGGGAGTGGGACCATCCTACTTGTACAGTACACTGTACAGAAAACCAATGGCGATGGTCAAGACTGGCCAGACAAACTCAATCAGGTTGGAAATACACAGGGGCACTATGCAGGGATGCCCATTGTCTCAGCTCATTTTTGTGCTAGTGATGGAGCCCCTGTCAAGCTGGCTGCGCACCAAAGCCCAGATATGGGGTATGCAGGCATTCAATGAACGGCATATAGTATCTCTCTATGCAGCTGATGCTCTGTTTTTTTTATGCGATGCCCAGACATCCCACCACCTACTGATGGAGATGCTCAACAAGTTTGTGAAGGTGTCGGGCCTCAAACTTAATTGGGCCAAGTCCTGCCTGTTGCCACTCCAGCGGGTAGCAGATCATCAGAGGGAGTCTGTGATGGCCACCAGGCTTGTGTGTCAATTTGATACCTTTAAACATCTGGGGGTTAATATTTACACTCCAATGCCAACCTAATAGAGGGTAACCTGGACAGGGCGATAACAACAGCGCGTCACTCTCTCCCCTTCTGGCTCTCGTTGCCCCGGTTTCCGATGAGCCGGTGGCTGTGGCCAAGATGCTGGTGCTACCCCAACTACTGTACCTTTTTGCAGCATTGCCATTAATTTTTTTCAGGCATTTTTTTAAAGGCCTTCAGGGATTGCTGTCGGACTTGATTTTGGGGACAGGTAAAAAAGGGTCACACTGCAAGTGGCACAATGACACTTACTAGATGGGGACAGGAGAATCCTAATTATGAGCTTTATTATGCAGTGGCACAACTGCAGTGGCTGATTCAGTGGTTGGGGACCACCCCGAATGCCGAAAGAGTAGTAGCTAAGTGCATTTTCCTAGGTGAAAACATTCTCATCTGGCTGCTGAGTAAAGCACAACCACACACACCTGAGACCAGGCAAATGGCAGTAACTCACAGTTGCTGACATTAAAACGTGCAAGTTGTGGAGTGCAGTCCACCTTATACCCCTCATCTATCAATTTGGACCTTGCTGTTAATCAGGGACAGCATAATGCCTGGAGGGAAGCAGGGGTACTACTTACTGAGGATCTCTATGACAAGGGAGAATTAAGGACCTTTTCAGGACCTAAGGGACACAAATGGGATACCCGTGGGTCGGTTTCTGGAATACAGGACAATACAGTACCCCTTCATTGCCCACTGGGGACAGGAATGGATGGAGTCACCGATATCGCCACCCTGGCAAATTTCTATATGCATGGCGAAGCGAGGAAAGTGGTAACTGTAACATACAACGCCCTGCATGCACAACAGTTTGCGTCAGAGTTGCCGTCCAGAGACAGGTGGTCGCTTAACCTCGGCACCGTACTGACTGATAAACAATGGATTGGTGCCAAATCACTGGTGGAAGAGATCTCTAGGAACCAACGGTTTAGTTATACAGAATTTAACTTTCTACAACAGACCTACCTGACACCTCGACTCATTCACTGCATGTTCTCAGGACCCCCTTTGGAATGTCCTAGATGTTGATACCAGGATGCCAGCTTCTTTCACATGATTTGGGACTGCAAGGTGCTACTGCATAAATGGAGGATAGGCAGTGGTTTTCCCAGCTTTGGTCGACTGCACAATACCACTAGCTCCCGACTACTGCTTCCTGGGACTGAGACCTAGAAGTAAAGGGGGCAAATATACTCGTAGATTTATCAACCTGCGCTTGGTGCTGTTCAGGAGGGAGATCACAATGTCCTGAATGGGCAAGATGGCGCTTGACATGAAACACTGTTTATGGGAACTCCTGAAATGGGCTAAGGCAGAGTCAGCCTCACCAGTGGGGGGGCAGTGGGCATGTGTTGGGACGTGTACATCATAAAGTTGGAGGCCAAGGGTGATGAGAGATCACCCTGAGCAGTGAATAATCACCAGTTACGAATGTGGCACAGTGCATAAAAGTGATCCCCACCCCTGTCATGATTATAACTGTCATTTCCCACAATGACTGTTACTCCGTGTCACCCGATGTGCATGCCCATATGTGTACTCTTGGACAGTTTGTTTACACTGATTTGTTTATGTTCCCTGGCTGACGACTACTGGACAGGGGTTTTCAGCCCACGCCCAATACAACAGACGACGATGTATGTGTGACTCCACCACTGATGGAACTGTGCAAGCATGTGCCTGTCTTGTTTGTTGTTTTTATGTTCTGATTTGGCTAAAATCCAGTAAGGAAATATTAAAAAAAGTGTCTTACCTGCTGGTCAATCATAAACACTTTGTGGTGCTCCAGTGGAGCAGGACAATTTCCTGCGTTGATAAAACAATAGCAGGGTTCACTTTAGTAAAGCACTCCATGCTTCTGGGAATGGTTCAATATAAAATATGAAAAAGTCACACATAACAGCTAAAACATTAGTTCTCCGTACAAAAAAAACAAATAAAATGCCCGCAAAGTCAAGAATCTTCACCTTTCACAAAGTCATGCAAAGTTTCTCAGCTTCTCCAAAGAGTGGGTTGGCAACTTTTTTCAGGCAGCTAGATATTCTTAACAGGTAGCGTGGGATAATCAGCTGGTGGAATTGGTTATTTTGAAAGTTTTCCTTACTGCCAAATAAGGTTGTCTGTAACCCTGATGTATGTATGCATGTGTATGGTATTTTTATACCGCGAACGGAGCCAAACATCAGGTAAATGGCACCAGTCACTGAATCAGCGCTGCTCCTCTGTGATACATTAGGTACTTCCTCCTTCCAGATGTCCCACTTCTTACAGTGAGACTTCCTGTGGCAGTAAAACTCCAGTATGTGACTGCAGAGCAGAAACGGTGGCCTTCCCGTGGCAATGAGCAGCATAGAAACATTTATCACTGTCGCCTGAGGCTAACTTTTCTTTCTGCCATTTTTTTTTTAACTTTCACATTTTTTACATCACAAAGTTATCTGGTTTTGAAAGATGACCTTCTTCACCAATTGTCATACTCTATAAACCATCACTGCCAACACATGAAACCCTCGGAGAATGTTTGTAGGAAACTAATACAAGAAAGTTCCTTTTCATTTGCGGTCTAAAACAAACTATTTTTACAAATCATGCACCATTTATTTCTGATATTCAGTGGTGGGCAGTGAAATATGACAGTGGTGGGGCGTAAACGCCCATCTGGAACAGCAAGGAGCGGGCAGATGAAGCAACTGAGCCAACTCATTGAATGAAGAGACATATGTATAAAATACTGATGTCTCTTTTCAAAGACACTTGTCTACTTGGAGAGATACTACTAGGAAAATGCCTTGATAGCTATACTCCATGCTCCACATTTTGAAGAATGTAAAGGTTCTTCTGACCTGCACAGTGCAGAGTGTCTGTTAGGCCTCCAGTCCTTATACTCTGTGCAGAATTAATTCCTGTTTACAGAGATGGCTTAGACTCCCAGTCACAGTGGAGTGAGGGAGCTTCACATTCTGTCCTTAAGATCCACTCATGCAACTTCAATCCTTTGGTTACTCTACCCAGAATGCTCTGGGGTAGTTTCCAACACACATATTTAAGGCACATTACAAGCACAATACATAAATAACAACCATACCTTCCCAATGGATCACATGGCTAATACCTGTATTCCCACAGAGAGTGGCAAGAAGGGGCGTGGCTCCCAAGTGTCCCATGTCCATGCATAAATGGATAGGCCAGTCCCAGTTTTTTCTTAGAATTCTATGATTTGTATTCCTGATTTTATATTAGGTTAAATGGTCTTCAAGTCACAGAATTGTAAACAAAATGGACTGGCCTAATTATTCACGCATGGACCTGGGAAACTTGGTAGCTATGGAAGGGCATGGGCTGACCTACAATATGCAGAATTACATTGGTTGTAAAAATGTGCTTCATCCCCACAAGCTCACTTCCACGCATGGCTCTGAGACATGACTTAACATGTAGGGTACATTATATGAATGGATGAATGGACACAGAATGCTGCAGTAGATGCCAGACAGGGACCAGCATTTCTTTTTATATTGGACAACCTACTTATCAAGGCTAATGTTGTAACCACAGCAATGGGATTTGGTAAATGCCACTACTCAAACATGTTTAGTAATAGACTCTTACTTTTAAATAGGAAATGTCACAGTAAGCAAGCCTCATAAGCGATCAGCTTTTAAATGAATACTGCCTTCTCCACACAGAGCAGAGACCCTACGCTCCAATGATTGGTAAAACAGAAACTCCATATCTTTAAATGAAAGTTCATTCTTACAAATTGCTTTATGTGCCTATCTCAAGCAGTGGGTGGGAAAGCTGAGGCGGGATGCAGAAAGTTAGCTAGGACGCCAACACCACCACACGATATTATTTTCAGATACTCTCACCTTGATGAATTTTTGTCAAGCAGTTCCCATGTGTGTTATGATACTAGCTGCACTTCTTTTGTTTTTTAATACTGTTGTTTTCTGAAGCACTTTGAGAAGGAGCGAGCGGCAAGGCAGGCAATGGTGTAACAGGGGCTTGCGGTCGAAGCCGTCTTGGGGGACAGGGGTCCGATGATTGGAATCAGTCTGCTGCTGAATCTAGTCATTCATGTGATGAGGCAGCCTATTGTGAACCCCACCCCTTACCATTTCATCGCTGGGGATGGTGGGATCAATGAGACTTGCTGTTCTCACCCTGTGACGAGGTTTGGAAAGGGAGGTATGAAAACCCACTGATGGACAACTGCCTAGCGAAACAGAGAGCTGAAGCTTAAGACGCCCGGCATGTGCTCAGTTAGCGAGCTCGCATCACGTCACAGGGAGTGTGGCCCTACAGCTTGGAAGGCCTCTTAGGGCCAGAGCTGACAAAAGGTAAACCTGGTAAAAACTGTGACGGCAGGCACATGCGCACTAGCGTATGTGCCTGAGAAAAGTGCCTGACTGCCTGGGTCAATAGGAGACAAGGCTGCCACTAACGTTAGGGGAATATTACTATCTATGATAAAATAGTTTGCAGAAAATGAGGGGGGGAGGTGGCGCTCCAACGCTAATGCTAACGAACCACCCCTGCTGATAAGCATTTAATCATGTCAACCCATGTCCAGTATCCAAAATAAGAAAGTATGAGTCGTCACAACCATGGACTGACATTAACTTCTAAATCAAGCCAGACCGTCTGAGGAAGGTCTGATGTAAACCAAAGACACCAGCCGCATATTTCACCATGGTCTAATAGAAACTGTTGTAATAATCCGGATATCTGAGCAATGTCTGATATACACTATTAAGACAAGCTACACCCTTGTACATTGTCTAATATAAACTCCATAAATGAGCCATAACCCTGAACGTGCTATGATATAAACTCCAGAAACAAGTAACACATCTGTCTCGGAGACCTGGCTGACGTAAGCTAGAAAAATAAGCCAGACCTCTGAGCATGGTCGTATATACATTACAAAGAATGTCAGAACTTTGAGCATGGTCGTATATACACTACAAGAAATGTCAGACCTCTGTGTCTGGTCGTATATACACTAGAGACAATGTCAGATCTTTGAGCATGGTCGTATATACACTACAAAGAATGTCAGAACTTTGAGCATGGCCGTATATACAGTGCAAAGAATGTCAGACCTCTGAGCATGGTCGTATATACACTACAGAGAACGGCAGACCTCTAAGCATGGTTGTATATAGACTACTGACAAAAACAAACCTCTGAGAATATGCTGATCTAACCTACTGAAACAAGGCTCACATCTGAGCATTGTCTTATACAAACTCTGAAAAAAGCCACGCTTCTGAGCATGGTCTGATAAGAAACAAGTAACACCTCTCAGCATGATCTAATATGAACTCTGAAACTAGTCCCACCTCTGAGTGTGGTCTGATTCAAACTTTGAGATAAGCCAATCCCCCCCGTCTTGAGCATGGTGTTATATAAACTGCTTAAACAGACCACATATTCTACTTGATGTGATAAAAGCTCAGAAATGGTCATACTTCTGAGCCTCTTAGCCGTATAAACCAATGAAACAAGTCACACTTCAAGAGAGGTGTGATATAAACTACTGAAATAAGTCATCCGTTGTCTGCTTTCTGATTTAAACAAATTAACAACGCTACAGGTCGACCGTAGGCTGAAATAAAAATACAGATGCAAATCGCAACTCTGGGCATAATATAAAAATACAGAAACAAGTTGCACCTCTGGGCATAATATGGCATGAAACACCGAGAGAGGCCGCACTGTTGGACATTGTCTGGTACAAGTTAAAGAAAAAACGTGGGCATAGCATGTGACCTAACCCGAACTACTGAAGCATGCCACATTTCTTGGTGCAGACCTCAATTCGCTATTAAAAAGACACAGTGGCCACGGCATGGTCACCAGTAAACCGCTAAAGCAGTCCACAGTGCTAAACATCGTCTTCCCTAATCTAGTAGCACAAGCCTCAAGTCTGGACACAACCCAAAATAATCACTACAAGACGCCACACCTTCTGCCTTTGTCTGAAAAACCACACGCACAAACCACAGCTCTGCGCACGCCTCCATGAAACGACTTAGACAAGCCACATCTGAGTACAGTCTGAAAGAGACGGAAATATGCTACACCCATATATACTGCCTGAAATAGAACAGCAGCTTTATTTAAGTGAAATAAAACCATGTGATGTTAACTTCCGTGCTGCCAAAGAAGCATATCCATGGTGAGTTCCAACTACTTGCAGCCACGTTCAATATATTTCCATCCATAATGCTAGCACTTTGTTGGTCCCAAACAGCCATATAAACCCCAATCATATTAGAGCAGAAAAAAATTGTTGATTTAAACTAAAACACAACATGTAGAAATTTACCAGGGGATTTCTTGCTATGATGCCCACGAATTATTTGCACCAGACAATATTTTAAGAAAATGTGACATGAGCGCTATTTTAAATTAAAATTATGAAGCTGATCTTTCAGGATTCAATATGTCTGCTGATACTGTGGATAGGAATTCCCCAATAAGCTAATGAGACTAACATCATGTACAAGAATCGGTTTCACATGATATATATTATCCTGCCATCTAGTGGGTGAATCTATAATTGTCCTTGCGAGATTTTGAAATAAGCTTACAAGACTCATGTATATGTCACTAAAATGGAAAATAAAGTCTTATAAGTTTAGAGTTTACAGGTCCAAACAAGATGTCCGGAACAAAGATGCTGTGTATAAATATTTAGCATCATCCTATGCATAAAGGCCCCTTCACACACTACAATATTGGCCTCAACGTTACCGTAATCCTCAACGTGATTTGTCTCCAAATATTTCTAGAAAGCAGATGGATATTTGGTGGTGAAGACAGTTACAAAATAATCATCGGCGGAGATATGTGTGTTGTGTATATATATATATATATATATATATATATATATATATATATATATATATATATATATAGAGCTCCCCAACACTTAGGTATTGCCTGCCGCTGCTCCTGAACGAAGGGCGAGTCGCCGAACGGACCTCCCAAGTTTGGTCCGGAAAATTGCAAAAATCCCTCGTACACCAAGGATGACGACGCCGTGTCTCCTGTGCAAATTACTTTATTTGCCGGTTACTGCTGTACGCGTTTTGCCTGCACAGCAGGCTTGTTCACCAACAAAAGAGTAAAGTTTTCGACAATATTTAAAACACCTCCATCTTGTGTCACATGTGAACTACCCAGTGAATACTACTGAAAACAGACTCGTAGTTTTATCATGGAAGTCAGAACGACTGCAAGATTTCAAACAATTGAAACATCCATTTTTCGTCGTATTTAAAATATGTACAATGTCACTAAAATAGCGCATATTCACACTTTAAAAATACTTGACAAAAATTCATTGAATTAATTCACAGTTTTCAAATCCAAATTCGACCACAACATGGTGCAATTCTCATTACGATATGCACCACCTCACGTTTTGCCCAAGTGGGCATTGTCAAAAGGAGATCAAATACATATGGTTACACATTTATCTCGTTGTAACCAAATTAACTGTGCAATATACTCGCAAGATTGCGCTATTTGAACGCACAAAACACTAAACCTCCTTGTTCATTCTTATATTATATTCTCAGAAAGTCTTGCCCCAGTGGGCCCTACGTTAAACCAAATTTATCATTGTCTGTTTTCCCCCAAAGTGCACGTGCCCTAAAAATATTAAAAAATACAAACATTTTAAACATACTCCTATAAAAATTAAAAACATAGGGAATTGCGGACTGCTGCTGATATCTCAAAAAATGCACTATAAATGAGTATGGAAATCCTCTTCCATATTGAGACCATCCGGAAATTTAGTATTCAATTCTATAATAAAGCAAGATTCAAGTTGTCTCAATTTGCGTTCTCGATTGACGCCCGTGCATTCAGTGGGATGGCTGCTATTACAAAATATGTCAGTCCTTGTGTGCTTCTACCATGGTATTGGTCAAAATGCCGTGCTACAGGGTAAGTCTTGTCGCCATTTTTTATTGCCCTCAGGTGTTGCAACACTCTTTATGAACAGGTAAGATTGTGCTGCCCACGTACCTCAGGCCACAAGGGCACTGAAGCACGTAGACAGCAAAATCCGTCTTACAGGAAAATTGTCCCTTGATCTTCTTTTCTCTAGTTATTAAGTTGGAGCTGTAAGTGGTTGTGTTCTTCCCATGGGTACACGCCTTACATTTAGTACATTTTATGAAACCATCACATCGCTTGAGCCACATAGATACACTGCTCTTTGCTGTTGTAGAGGATATTGTGTTTCTGACAAGAGCTTGCTTCAAAGATTTGGCTCGTCTAAAAGTTATCTGCGGTCTTCTTTGTACCAGTTTGCCCAATATTGAGTCATTTTTAATCAGATGCCAATGTTTACATAGGATTTTTCTTAGCTTCTCCTCTTGATTACTGAATGTAGTAATTATCCTACATTGATTAATGTATGGTGAATGCTTACGAACGATAAGAAACTGCAGCAATGAAGGTGAAGTGAAACAAGAGCTTGGGTGCTTGGAATCTCGTTTTTTAGCTAGGGGCTATGCGTCTGAGGTAATAAATTCAGCTACGCACAAGGCCAAGAAAAGAACGAGAGAAGATATCTTGTTTAATAAAGAATCAAGTGAGAGTAGAAAAAAGACACAAATTAATCAATGTAGGATAATTACTACATTCAGTAATCAAGAGGAGAAGACCGCAGATAACTTTTAGACGAGCCAAATCTTTGAAGCAAGCTCTTGTCAGAAACACAATATCCTCTACAACAGCAAAGAGCAGTGTATCTATGTGGCTCAAGCGATGTGATGGTTTCATAAAATGTACTAAATGTAAGGCGTGTACCCATGGGAAGAACACAACCACTTACAGCTCCAACTTAATAACTAGAGAAAAGAAGATCAAGGGACAATTTTCCTGTAAGACGGATTTTGCTGTCTACGTGCTTCAGTGCCCTTGTGGCCTGAGGTACGTGGGCAGCACAATCTTACCTGTTCATAAAAGAGTGTTGCAACACCTGAGGGCAATAAAAAATGGCGACAAGACTTACCCTGTAGCACGGCATTTTGACCAATACCATGGTAGAAGCACACAAGGACTGACATATTTTGTAATAGCAGCCATCCCACTGAATGCACGGGCGGCAATCGAGAACGCAAATTGAGACAACTTGAATCTTGCTTTATTATAGAATTGAATACTAAATTTCCGGATGGTCTCAATATGGAAGAGGATTTCCATACTCATTTATAGTGCATTTTTGAGATATCAGCAGCAGTCCGCAATTCCCTATGTTTTTAATTTTTATAGGAGTATGTTTAAAATGTTTGTATTTTTTAATATTTTTAGGGCACGTGCACTTTGGGGGAAAACAGACAATGATAAATTTGGTTTAACGTAGGGTCCACTGGGGCAAGACTTTCTGAGAATATAATATAAGAATGAACAAGGAGGTTTAGTGTTTTGTGCGTTCAAATAGCGCAATCTTGCGAGTATATTGCACAGTTAATTTGGTTACAACGAGATAAATGTGTAACCATATGTATTTGATCTCCTTTTGACAATGCCCACTTGGGCAAAACGTGAGGTGGTGCGTATCGTAATGAGAATTGCACCATGTTGTGGTCGAATTTGGATTTGAAAACTGTGAATTAATTCAATGAATTTTTGTCAAGTATTTTTAAAGTGTGAATATGCGCTATTTTAGTGACATTGTACATATTTTAAATACGACGAAAAATGGATGTTTCAATTGTTTGAAATCTTGCAGTCGTTCTGACTTCCATGATAAAACTACGAGTCTGTTTTCAGTAGTATTCACTGGGTAGTTCACATGTGACACAAGATGGAGGTGTTTTAAATATTGTCGAAAACTTTACTCTTTTGTTGGTGAACAAGCCTGCTGTGCAGGCGAAACGCGTACAGCAGTAACCGGCAAATAAAGTAATTTGCACAGGAGACACGGCGTCGTCATCCTTGGTGTACGAGGGATTTTTGAAATATATATATGTATATGTGTATATATATATATATATCTAAGAAAGAAGTGACTCAAACAGATAGATTCACCAAAGAACAAAAATATATTTCCACTACAACGTTTCAGCTTCCGCCTTCCTCAGGTAGTACAAGATGGTTTGCTCAGTGGCTGCACAGATGACTGAACATTACTGACAATACAACCTGATTACTGCATATCTCAAGAGCTCTCAGGACTGCATTGATTCCACATTCCAAATGGAATCTTCACTCATGATGCTTTTTGAAAATTCAGCTGTGTCAACTGTGCAGCCACTGAGCAAACCATCTTGTACTACCTGAGGAAGGCGGAAGCTGAAACGTTGTAGTGGAAATATATTTTTGTTCTTTGGTGAATCTATCTGTTTGAGTCACTTCTTTCTTGGATATTTTATTTCTTTGTGACTCATTGTATCCTTTAGGGATCCAGATTTTTGCCCTGGCTGGCTGTTGTTTTCTTGTGATCCTTCATCTTCAAGTATATATATATATACATACATACATATATATATATGCTATATATATATATATGTATATATATATATATATAGCATGCTTCTAACCAGTTTCCATCAATAGAACACTTTCAGACTCAGAAATTGTTTTAAATGCAGATATCACAATTTAAAAATGTTCAGTGGTTTTCTAAGGAGGGCATAGATTGTGATTCTGTAACAGACATCAACTGGCGAAATAATTGCTACAGGTGGAAAAAACATTTGGAGGACGTTTCTGTGAAATATTGAGTGGGAGAACGTATTGTTCTCCTCTTGCCTAGAAACCCTGCCTTATAATTCCGTAAATGCTGGTTATCCCTAGTGTGAGTGACCAGTTGAGAGCGAGGTCTTGGCTGGACAGGGATCAACTTGGGCAGCAGAGAGTTAGAGGACTGACTGAATGCAAATTGGAAACTTAAGCCATACAGAAAAAGTTTGAAGCCCTTGTCTCTTATGTCTTCTTACTTTTAGATTTAACATTGATTGGTTTACCAGTTCTTTTTAAAAATTGATTCTTGAAAAATTGTCCAAATCCATCTTTCTAGACCCGCTGTCCTTCATTTCCAATTTTTAACTTGGTGCGGTATCTATGACAGATTGAATCATAGACTACAAAAAGGTCCCAGGCATGGGATTCTTGATTGTGAAATATAGCAGTGGAACAAATTCTATGTTTTTGTATTTAAAGTATAATTTATACCACAATATTTCAAAAAGGAGATGCATGTTGCCACTTCCTTTGCCCATAATGTTCATAGTGTCAAAGTTTTCATGTTAAGATGTGTGTACAAAGAATACTCTACCACACATATAAGAAATTGCTTTTTCAAAACAAAACAGGTCCTTGACATTACATTAAACACTCATCCTCTTGCTTGTAATTTCCCATAGCCCTGTCCTTTCATTATAGCCAAAACACTGCAGTTGGGTAAATTGGAGAATCTGCACACATTACTCATTGAGACCGTTTTAGGTCGAGCCCGGGCAGCGCATTCGCTCCTCGGCTGCATGCTGTATTGGAGTATGGAATAGAAGCCCCCGCCCACTCTCCGCCCATATTTGTCATTGACTTGCGTCATTGCCCTTCCTAAATGCTGGCTTCTGATTCGTTAATAGGCTTGTTAGTCCCTCCTTAGTACCGCCTTGTCTTCATTTGTAAACTCCCATGAGGGCTGGCCCTTTTACTTCGGTTGTTACACAGTACGTTTTATTTAATCTGTAAGCACTATTTTCTTTAATGAGTTTCTCCTACTGCAGGCACAATATACTTTCCTGCAACATTCAGAGTGCCATGGGCACTTTCATTTTTCATACAGCCTGGGACAATGGCTGCCGCTACTTTGAATAGGTTTCGCATTTACAAGAGTTTGAGCTATTGGCATTGTAAATGACAATGCCTTTTATTTATGTGTTAATTAGTAAACCAGATAAATAAAAGGCATTGTCATCTACAATGCCAATAGCTTAAACGCTCGCAAATGCGAGACCTATTGCATTGCACATGTTTGTATAGAGCATGTTTTGAAGTCTCTTGGTTACTGCAACGAGGGGCAAATATCACAAATGTTTTAAAAAACATGCAATAACTAAGAATCATTGATGTGGTTTTTTTTGTACTCCATGAAGTGTTCCCTAGAAACACATAAATGAAATGCAATGCATAGAAGCAAAAATGCTTGTGAGAATCTCCAAACGACTTGGCTCAATACATTTATTGCAGAGGACCCATTTCACAAACTTTTTAGTACGAGGAGTCAGTGACTAAGTCCTCAATTCTAGGAGTAAACCCTGAGTTCTCTTGTCCTACTCCAAGATTTTTCCACGATTAAGGAACACACTAGTACAAAAATCTTTGTGAATCGGGCCCACTGTGTTTACATCACAATCATTTAAGTTTGAACACCACCAGTAGGGTTTACATTCTTAACTGCAATCTTCGGTCTTCATTTTCAGGTGGCATCGGGTGGCTATCAGTGTGGAGAAAAAAACTGTGACCATGATTGTTGACTGCAAAAAGAAGATCACGAAAGAGCTCCTCAGAAGTGACAAACCTGTAGTTAACACCCACGGAATCTCCGTCTTTGGCAAACGAATTCTGGAGGAGGACGTGTATGAGGTAAACATCACACACGTTGTTTAATACTAGTCATAACACATCCAAGACAGTTAAATGAGGTTTTTCCGAACTCACACCAGCAAAACAGAGAGCGGTGTAATGGCAGCAGCCTTCGTTAGGCAATACGTTGTATTTCATCCTTTGTTTCCCTATGTTTTTCAGTTCATAATTTTGGCGAGCTATATGGGTGAGATGGGCATATATACGTAGTTGTAGACACAACCCTATGTTGCATGATTGTTTTTTCTCTGCTCTCATCTGGTGCTTGTTTATGTTTTTTTTCTCTGCTCTAATCTGGTGCTTGTTTGTGAGATCCATCCCTAGAATTTTGTTTTTCCAGGTTTGACCAGTTGAGAACGTGGACAATAATAGTGTTCTGGGTAAATAAATAAACAAAACCGGAGCTCATCTTTGGAGAGTGTCCTATAATTTCAGAACTGTAGTAGGAGCACGTGCTGATCGCTGGTTTTCTGATACATTGTTTCCAAAGTACCTTATAATCTTGGTCACAAATAATAGTTTATGGTCTGCTAATGAATGGAGACTCAAAATGCTTCGTCCCTTTATTTGTATAAAGCAGAGCTTAAATTGAGCCAGTGCTTGCTGGTGCTCGGCACCCCACATGATTCGGAACACCAGCACCTATGACAGTCCACCGCATGACGGAGCTGGTTGCCCATTTTTGATGGGAGAGAACAGTGTGTTTAATAATTCAATATTTACAAACAATTAATGATACCAACCATACAGTCCATTATTAAAGCTTTGTGTGGCCTGGAATTAATTGTCACACTTGCAAGAGTGTGATACGCTGGCAGGGGCAATGGGTGGTGCAAGCTGCAGTGGCCTGACCCTGGCACTTACTTTTTTGTAAATTAAGCACTGGTATAACTCCTAACTAAAGTGGGTTTTGACTTTCTGTCTTATTTGCCATCATTTTTAAGATCAATGTGACACTTCATATCCCCCTGTCAAAATGCTCTTTAACCCCTTGACCGCGATCGGAATTCCGCTCGTGTGCTGGACATTCCGATCGCGGGTGTTGTCGTGACGAGCTCAGCTCGTCATGCGCACAGCGCTACCGCGCAGCATGACGAGCTGAGCTAGTCACGCGCATCGAAGGGGTTAAAGCATATGTTCCTGAAGGCAAATAAATCAAATGAATTAGATAACTCACTGTGATCAAAAAGTCCCATTTTTATAGTATCTTTTTCATATGATAAATAAACATTTCACTATAATAGTGATAATAGTGACCCAGAGAATGAAATGTTAAACATTCCAAGAAATAATTTCCTAAATATGGCTAATTTAATGACATGAGAAAATGACACTGGAAGTCATGGGTATCAGTCTTGCTAACATCACATGTGACAAGAATGAAGAAACAGGGCCTTATAGTGAATAACTTGGTGTTAGAAATAGGGTTTCTGGTTGGCTAGGGTATGCACCTAAGACAGGCAGAACCCACCACTCTAGTCAGGGTAAGGGAGTTACACACCCAAGATAATCCTTGCTGACCCCCTTGGTAGCTTGGCAGAGCAGTCAGGCTTAGCCCAGAGGCAATGTGTAAAGTTTTTGCGCAACACACACACACACACCAGTGACACACTACACACACCACAAAAGAGACTCTGCACAAGGTTATATAAATATATCACTTATATAGTATATAAACACATCAGCCCACAATCACATAAATCACTTTGCCAGCTAGGCAATTTACATAACACCACATTTAGTACAATAAAGAAAATCCTTGTAAATTGTACATGTCATAAAAACTCCATGAAAACAACACCCTACACCACCCTTGTACATATTATTTAGTTTCTGAAAAGGATACTTGTTATCCTTTCATTGCCAGGTATAAATGACATAAATAATCACATTAGGGCATGAAATGCAGTAGTTAGGTAGGGGGAGAACCACATAGATCCACCCAAAACATCACCAGTAAATGCGAGTTATGCAGTTATAACCCATAGGCTACAGGAGCACCTGTGCGCCTACAATGGGTATTACAGTAATCCTGTAGAGCCCTCATGATAGACACCACATTACTACAATGGGGGTCCTCCGTCGCGGTTTACCCCGTATGGCAAGCTCAAGCAAATGCTCTCCCAAGGTATGCATTTACCACGGAGGGCACCCATCTTCCCCCCCGTCGGCGGAGAGACTTCACTCAGTCCCATCTGCCTGGGAAGAGGCCCCGGCAGCTGTTCACAGACACACGGTGCAGCTCCCAAGTGCAAGTGCGACAGAGGAACCAACAATGCTCCCAGTGGCAGAATCAAGGGAGGAACCTCGCTGGGTGCCCCTCGGCCACCTTCTACCATAGTAGCTGCTTGCGACCATGAGGCGCAGCTGCTCAACTCCCTCAGGATAGTCTTCCTTGGGATCGGCAACTTTCGGCCCTCCTGGGCCTTGCTCTTTTCTTTGGGTCTTCTCCGTGGCTGGGCCCCAACCCCTGGAGCTTAGCA
The DNA here is from genome assembly GCA_963921515.1 of Calotriton arnoldi. Taxonomy (NCBI): domain Eukaryota; kingdom Metazoa; phylum Chordata; class Amphibia; order Caudata; family Salamandridae; genus Calotriton; species Calotriton arnoldi. The sequence continues at coordinate 1,829,357 of CAWUFW010003234.1, forward strand.
GCACAAGGGTTCCGGCACGGGGCTTCCTTTCCTTTGGCTCCCTTGGCAGCTTCTGATCATGGCCGTCAGCATCACGCTGCCTCGAGGGGAGCCAAACAGTACAGCGGTGCCTGCGACACGATCTCCGTTGCACGGGCCATAGACATGAAAGGCAGAGACGGGCGGGCGCGGCTTCCCTCACCGGCCCTGTCCACCGTGGACACATGGAGATCGTCGGCTCTTTCTGGAGTCAGAACTCTGCAGCTTCTCCTTCACTATGCAGAAAAGAAATACAAAGGAATGGAAGCGCTCACCATGCGCTAGTATTTAGCAAATACGCAGAGGATCAGTCAAGCGCTGATTCTCTCCTCATGAGTAGCACTCACCACGTGCTGGGCACATCAAGGGCCAGGGAGCAGAGATAGTGCTTCCCACGCAGTGAACTGAAAAGTAAAGCGTTTCTCATGCACCTTTTTTACAAGGAAAGATGAAGAACAGTCCAATCCTTTTCCTGCTCAAGACAGGACCAGCAACTGCAGACCGACCCACCCCACACACATCAAGGGCAGTACTCACTCACACAGCTTTTCAGCTCTCCTTTTAAGCAGGTTTCCTTTGGGATCCAGCAGAGATCTTTCCTGAAGTCTTTGATTTCCCTGAGACTTCCAACAGGAGACAAGCACACACATGCCCTTAGAGATTCTTCACAAGCAGGATACCACAGCAGAGTAAAAAGAGGCAGTCCTGTTCCTCCGCCACAGACAGAAGCAGCAACTGCAGGACAACCCACCCCAAACACAGAAAAGGCGGCGCTCCTCACACAGCTCTTCTTCTTGGCAGGGTCCTCTCGTTTCCATAAGTAATTTAAAGTCCTGGGATTTAAGGTCTCATACTTATACACAATTTTCTCATTGTTCTCTTTGCTTCAGCGACTCTGAGCTCAGTCCATACCGGTTTTGTCCTCCCTGGTCCAACTTGACCACCGGGCATGGAGACAGCATTTTGCAAAGGGGGCACAGCCTATTCAGGTACTAGCGAAACTCCTCCTACCACTCTAAATGCAGACCAGGTCTATTCAGCCTAGGGATGAGTCTCCCAGGCAAGGCAGGACACACCTCTACCTCCCTTATGACTATCTAGAGTGAATGCACATCCCCAGCTCCTGTCACTCCTAAACCAGACAGTGAATACACAAACAGGCAGAGGCACACAGAATATTAAAGCAAGAAAATGCCCACTCTCTAAAAGTGAAATTTTCAAACACACAATTCTAAAAACACCTTTACTAAAAGGTGTGTTATTAAATTCTGAGTTTAGAGAGCCTAAACTCCATTTCCCTATCTTATCCCAATTGAAAGCTACTCATGTAAAATGTTATAGTGCAGCTCCAATGATAGCCTATGGGACAGACAGCCTTTCAACAGTGAAAAACGAAATACACAGTATTTCACTATCTGGACATGTAAAACACACCAGCACATATCCTACCTTTCACATACACTGCTCCCTGCCCACAGGGGTACATTGGGCCTACCTGAGGGGTGCCTTACATGTAAGAAAAGGGAAGCGTAGGGCCTGGCAGTGGGAGCCCTTGCCAGGTCAACATGGCAGTTAAAAACAGTGCGCGCAGACACTGCAGTGGCAGGTCTGAGATACATTTATAGGGCTACTCATGTGGGTGGCACAACCAATGCTTCAAGCGAACTAGTAGCATTTGATTTACAGGCCCTGGCACTCACTGTGCACTGTACTAAGGACTTACCAGTAAATCAAATATGCCATTCATGGATAACCAATCATAAACTCAATTTACACAGAGAGCATATGCACGTTAGCACTGATCAGTAAATCAAACATGCCAATCAAGGCTAGCCAATCAAAATCACAATTTATACAGAGAGCATATGCACTTTAGCACTGATCAGTAAATCAAACATGCCAATCAAGGCTAGCCAATCAAAATCACAATTTACACAGAGATCATATGCACTTTAGCACTGATCAGCAGTGGTAAAGTGGCCAGAGTCCTATAGCCAACAAAAACAGGGTCAGAAAAATAGGAGGCAAAAAGCAAAAAGTTTGGGTAAAAACCTGCAAAAAGGGCCAAGTCTAACACTTGGGCTTCTCCTGGTTAAATCTAGCACAGACCATACCTATACTGAGAGTAGCAGTTATCATGGGTATGGGCAGAATTGACAGGGTATTACAAGTTAGGCCCTGGGGCTCCACTGAGAAATTGGGATTATAGCATCTGATTTTCCTTACAATTTCTCATTACTCTTTGGATATTTTCCGGGATATTTTGCCTACTTTAAGCAGAGGAAATCTCCAGGGCAAAAATGTGGCAAGCACAGTTAATATACAGACTTTGTAATTTCACATGGGGTTGATAACTCTGATCCATCGGGAATTCCGTGGACATTCATAAAGAGACCTTAGTAATAGTTAGGTTATCAGGGTAGCAGTATGAAAGAGGGTACTGAGGGATATCATGAGCAGTTTACGAATGACAGCAGCCAAGTCTGCTGGAGCACACCTATCCTATCTTCTTCCATTTTGTAGTAACATAAAAGATGTGGTATAAGGAAGACACTGCTGGAGTATATGAAGTTCCAGGTGATCCGTCATAAACAAAATCATAACTGCATAAAGCCATTCTGTTTCTCTATCACCAATGAACACAAAAGAAATGTAGATGTTCAAGCTAAGCAACAGCTGCCACTCATCCACATTTGTGTAAACCACTGATTTAAGTGTCTCCATTTTGGAATGTTAATGCCCTTCAATCTGGGATGCAAATAACACACTCCAGTGATAAATGGATGCACCTTTACGAAATGATGTTTGACATGTTCATGACGAATGATTAAAGGAGTTTAATTTTTCTGAAACAGGATGTTTGAATATTTTAGGTGCAAAATAAAATATGTTCTGCTTTTGGGTGCACGTTGATTCTACAAAGTAACAATGTTGGAGAGGATCACTTCTGCGATGAGTTCAGGGTGCACTGGACCATCCTTTTGAGAGAGTTAAATGTTATTCCTACCAGAATGTGCTACATTGTGTGGATGCTTTTTGACATTTTTTAATGTAATGTGCCATTTTGAGGCAGTAAAGCAGATTTTGAGTGAAATGAGGTTTTGTGATACCTGGAAAAAAGTTCTGTTATGTTCTGCGAGACAGTAAATTTACTTTTATAAGTAGCTCTGTTAGATCATGCAATCCTTTACATATGTTTAAGATAATTATTAAACAAAGTCTCAGGTATAGCATTGTTCACTTTGCACATTTTACTGAACAGTGGTGTATACTTTCTACTATCACACTTTGTTTCAATACATCAATTACTCAAAAATTTCATGTGATATTATTTCTTGTATATCTCAGTGAACAGGTAGTGACTTAGAGGGTATTTAGAATTTGGCCGATGAAGAAAATACTCCAAAAATGAATATCCTATTCCTAGGGCAGATGGGACATCAACCCGTTTTTGCCAGTCATCCTGTATCCTCCAAACTCTATATAGTCCCCTCGGTTTGATAGAAAAATGACGAGACGGTCGCTGGAATATCACTGGGAGTATTCATCGAAGAATCAGACATTTGGTGTAAAATCCAATGCAAATTTCTCCAAAGGTGCCTGCCTTAACTACAGCCCTGAAATGGTGAGTGGGATTTGAGAAGGGCAGAGTCCTAAGCCACTCTCTTTCAACTCCCACAGGTTCGAGTAGTATAAACGCATACTTCTAAAAAGCAAGATGTTGGCTCTCTAGAAAGAAATGGAGAAAAGAGAGAAAAAACTTATTGCACATTAAATAGGTTTGGAAAGGGAAGTAAATCGGAGGAAAATATAGCGAAAGAAAGGCATAATCATTCAAATTAGAAAACAGCCTGTCCACAAAAGTAATGTTTTGACGCAACAGAGAGGAACAATTTTAAAAAATAGAAGTCCAACGTTCTCACCAAGTGGTTTGCCTGGAAGTCTCCCGAAAATAGCGATTTGAAAAACAACAACTTACAATGTAACAAAACAATATGAGAACCAACAGGTATGAGTGGTATTACAGAATGAGTAGTCTAGATTTGGATGATATTCGAAATAAAGTGGAATCAATCCAGACAGACATTAGAGCGAAGAAGGACAGGATGCAGCCCGAGATGCTTATTAACAAAGTGGGATAAAGAAAGGTGATTGGGCACCGTGTTGATTACATTTGCATAAAGTTTTATGATGCAGGGGTTGGATTGTAAGGAGCCGGGAGTGCAGCAAGCATGTGTGCCTGCTTTCTGCTCCGAGCATCCATCTGTATTCAGGAGCTGTCCTCACAATTTTACTAGTGCACATTCTATGCCTGTGCAATGTGAAAGAGGCATTCTATCATAGGCATGGGAGTGTAGCCAATGCAAATCAAGCAATGCATTTGCTGTGAGCCTCAACCATATTACAGATTCAAGGGCATGAAGAAACAGGTGATTTGTACTCAAGGGGACACCATTGGAGGTTTCCCGAAGGACCTCATGGGCTGTCAAAACTCTGTCACTTTGATATGTCATAACAAGCCGCTCCCAATTGCTTGCACTCACTACAAAGGCAGACCTCGGCCACCTGAAATAACTAACGTGGAGAATTTGCACATGTATAGGAGAGAGCACATTTTTTTGTGTAACAAGTACTTGGAAACAAATTGTCGCTTGGTGCACCTGGTGAGGGTGTGTGCCAGCATAAACGGAGACCATGAACCTGGTATTTAATGTTAATGATATATCAAGTCCACCTGGGGTATCTGTTTGTAATTTTTGATCTATAAGAAACTTCTAGGCATAACTGTGAACAGTAGTTGGAACATTTTTATATAGTAATAGTGATGATCAGTATGTCGCTAATTATTCTGTGCTTATGGAACATTCAGTCCCTGTCATATAGTCAGTAACGATGTATTTTGAATAGTCAAATTGGAACCAGCACTGGTGGTGTGCATGCCAACTTCTGAATGAGAATCCAATAAAGCAACCTCTGAAAAATGCAAAACACTTGCTTGGTACTTATATTTTCATCCCAGACATGTTGATTTCTTGAGTACAGCAGCACTGTCTCAGATCTGAATTGCGTGGACTTATTCACAACAGTTGCAGTCTGCAACTCACCAATGATCATCTTGTAAAATTCATGTCACGCCAAATACATAACATTCTAGGACTGCTGCCATGTGTTTCCCGGTGCTGAGTACAGAAACATGAGGCATTATCTTTAAACATATAACATTTTGAAAAGAGGTATTCTTTTTTTTCATTTTTCAAGAATTCAATTTTTTTCATTTTGTTTTCTTTTTATGATAAACTCGTGTGTTCACTGTTCTTCTCATAAGCACAAAGGGCCTGATACACAAATAAAAGGCGTTTTCGAGTAGGTCAACTCATACTCTAGTAGTACTAATTCGGTACTTTAATATCCAATTAAAGGTAGGCTTTAGGGATGAATATGCTATTACAAAACACACACTCCCATAAGATTAAGACAGTTGATATTCACAAAATACACTTTTAATTCTACTACAGCTGTAATGGTTAAAAAACAGGTTTACATGTACTCCAGCCCAGTCTTGAAATAAGTCAAATTCACAAACAAACACATGCACACACGCGCACACACACACACACACACACACACACCTTCACACCCGCACACACATACACACACACGCACGCACGCACACACACACACACACACACACTTATATATACCAAAACCTGTGGATTTCATTCATTTTATTCTGCTTCCTGCACTGGACAGTACAGATGTACGGACTTTTGCACCCCTAGGAGTAAAACCTGGGCTTCCGTAACTCCCCAACTGTGTGCCATCTTTACCAATTTACTGGTTTGAGTTTTGCAGATTAGAATGTGAGGATCTCACACCCACAGCACACATCCCTACCGTCAGTTTTGTATGGGGGAAATGAGTTAATGAATATTTTGTGGTGCTGCTGAAAGCTGTCCATTTGCTGACCTGGGAGGGAGCCGGGTTTGGGTGTATTTTTCCCCTTTGTTCTTTTTCATAAGAGTGAGCCATTTAAGTATGCCACACAGCTTCAGCTTACATGTGAGGATAATTTGAAAAATCTAAAAGCAGATATTTGTGATCAAAATTAGTATATTTCATGAAAGTTACTATGTGGGTAAAATAGTGCTCTTTCACAAATTAGCAAGCTGATGTTTGAGGACAGTAAGAAACTAGCATGCCTGGATTGTATAGCCTCTTTCAAATAACCGTTTCCAGAAAAAGCAGTCCACAGAGGGTAGACAGAGATATGGCTCACAAAACATTTTTAAATAGTGCTATTTCATGTATTTAGTGGTAGGTTAAGGCATTGCTTGATCCAAACAACTTTTCCTGTTGCATTATTAAAACAAAACTGGGAACATGGTTATGTGAGGCAAACAAATTGTGCATATTATTTGTGTAGCATCTTGTGGTGGTTTTGTGTTCTGTTGTTTTCTGTGATGCTGTGTTTTTGTGCTGCATTATTACTATGTCATTTTGTTTTATTGTACTCTAGTTGTTGTGTTGCACTGTTTTGAATGTTTTGTTGTGATTTCCCATATTAGTTTTTAAATTGTGTTGATATGTTGCTTGGTGTTATTATGCAAAGTTCTGCTGTTTATTTTAGGAATGTCAAAAAATGTGACTGCAGTTCCATCTGAAAGCAACACATGCCTTGAAAAATCCTTTGACAAGCAACCAATTGCCACTGTATATGGTGACATAATAGCACTGCTCTAGCTCTTCCAAATATTTAAAACATGAGTCAGCTAAAACTTTGTCAGAGACTGGGGTTTAACATAGCCTTCAGTTCTCCCTTGATGGGATTTGACCCAGAATGTACACAGCAGATATGGGCCTCAAAGTTACCAGAAGTGCAGTTAAATAGATTCACTCTTTAAAACTCTGGAAGTAGTCCTTATCAACAGAAGAATTGAAGCTTGAGCGACTGGCATGTCTCAAAGGGTCTGATTCACAAAGGTAAACTTACACTTTTATGTAAGTTGCATTGTTTTGGTATTTACAAACTCTGACTTGAAATTTACGAATAGTAAATTTACGACTGCAAAAAGTCCGCACTCATAGCGGAGACTCGACATATAAAAATATAGGCCTGCCCTACCTTTTTATGTGCAGAGTTCTCCGCCACAACTGTGCAAGTGTAAGTTTACCTTAGTAAATCGGGCCCAGCGTGTTATCCCCACAGGTGTAACCGGAATTTCTTCAAATAGGCCCCTATTTGTAAAGTCTTGAGATAACTGAATAGTGGCTGTGCTGAACTATTTTAGGACCCAGCAAAGGAAATGTATCTAACAAACATACACCTTCACAGTAAAATGATATAAATCTAGCCTTGTGGGATTTAAACTCTTGCAGGCTAAATCGCCACAAGATGTATTTGAAAATTGCAAGTGGTAATGGCTTCCTCTTTGAAAAGACCAGTTTCAAAAATGAAAAAAACTCCTGTAGCCTAAATGTTCCCTCCGAAAAATTCGAAAGCGATTCTTGTTTGTTGTTATAGGAAGCATATCTGGAAGCTAGTTTTACACAAGAAGAATTCGACTTTGGGAATAATATTTAATGTTCATTTCACATAACTCTGTACTAGACTATGGAAGTCAAACTCTAAGTTTTTTTTTTTTTTGAATGATTCATTACATTCACAACCACCAAAACTGAATGAATTGTCAATATGAATTAATCATTTTTTTGAGCAAAGGAGCTGTACGTTACCCTGGCTGTCAACACAGGGTAACTTTGTTCATAGCAGTGAGCTTTTTCTAGTTTGAGAATAATCCTGAATATTTACACTTACATGCATACATTTCTTACTCCTCATTTAAATATGCTGCAGCACAGAAGCCTTCCAATATGCAGTTATTTAATACACTTGAAGAACAGCAGCTTTTCTTGCAGCTTCAGAATAGACAAAGAACATTTCGAATAAACAAATGTTTATAATCCTTTTGTTTACCCTTCAGGCTTTTTATGTGGAAGCAAAAGCCTGGCAGACTTTGTAAACACATATTAATTGACCTCTTCAAAGTCTGGGCTGATGTGTAGACATACAGTAAGGGCTTTACACATGGTACACATCCAAAGAATTTAACATATGCAATTTATTATGAACTGTTTGATGTAATTAAGTGTGGGATATTGTTCTGATGTTTCCAGTCATGTAAATAATGTTCAAAGTTGTACGCTGAACTGAAATATGTACTTGCTTTCATGCTTTGTTTCATAGCTTGGTTCCCTTTGAACTGGTGCTTTTTATTTACTGGTGCGTTGTATTGAGTAGTAGGGATTACCTCCATAGTTATTTATGGTGTCATTTTAGCTCTAATCACAGGGGCAGTATCTCTCACAAGGCATCAATCAACGGCTGTACGTATGTGATCTATAGAACCTGAACTATGCTTGGATGTATACATGTTAAAGCATAACATGGTGCATTGAAATTCCAGTACTGCAGTATGATATGAAATATATTTTTTCTTTTTTTATAGAAACGTTTTTTGTTGTTAAACGTTGTTGCTCTCCACATGTTCCTTGAGTAAATGGTCAGTTTTGGTGCACTTTCCCACACAAGGATGTTGAAGCACCATTTTCTGGAGCACAGAAGTGTGTAAAAGGGTGCCACAACACAGCATATTTCATGGTTGTGTAAGGGAAGAGACACTTCAATAGGAACATTTTATTTCTTTTTGATGAAAAAACAAAACGTATACATTTGTGGCAACCCTACATTTTCACATTTTGGACAATGTACAGTAGTAGAAGAAACCTCAAAAGTTTTTTTTTTTAAACTTTGCCTGCAATGTGTCTAATGCCTTTGTGAATTAAATTTTTGACTTTAAATATCTGCAAGAGTACGTGTTGCCCTGCTGAAGTGGAAATTTACAATTTTTCAGTAAATGTGCCCCCTATTGTATAAGAAAGCTGGGCAACATCTCTATTATATTATATGTCTAGTACAGACTTAGTGATAATTGTAATTTAAGAGCTGTTTTACACATTTTGAAAAATGCACAAATAATTCCGAATGACTTTTGGAGATTCTGCATCAATCAGATGTTTTGAAGGAAGGACATTTAACGAAATAATGTGAAGAGTCATGACACAATGATCTATTTAATCATGCATGGAATCTTTCACATTGTAATCCATTCAAGGCATTACTAATTTTCTAGCAAAGCATGGTTTTCCACTTGGAAGTGTGGAATATATTGTTTGGATCCAATGAGTGCTGTTGATATTGGTTTACACAACGAGTCCTGATGTTTCAAGCCGTTTTAGATCAATTTTAACTTTTCAAATTTATTGATATTACTATTGCCTAATACAGGTGGAATCTGTCATTTTCTAGCTATCACAATATTACACTTACCAATAAAGGTGATAAAAGACCCCATACCTCCCTCTAATCACAACATTTCTATCAGAGTTCTCTCTCACTGCTCTTTTTTTTAATCTCAGACATGATTCAAGTACGACATCTTGTAGACAATACTATGAATCTCATTGTGGGAGACTCTTGACATATTTCTGACATCAATCTGTCATGGTAAATTAGAGAGAACTCATAGAGGAAAATATACGAATGACCTCTGACATTTCAAGCATCGGCCATTCTTTTTAGACTAATTCAGAAGCATATTTATTGGTAGTATTATTTTTTTCTGTATAGCATTCCTGGCACCTGTAGGCCATTTAAAAGGACATTGCTAAGGTGGAGGAGAAAGGAGGGCTTCTCGAATTAGTGTGGTAGCTTCACATTCTCATAGTTTGAATCTTCTTCTGGAGGATTGGTGCTCCAGGGAACAGTGAGGGAGTGTAATGCAAAGGCCTGTCAGAGCAGGTGCATTTTCAGGGCTTTGCTGAATCTTCATGCCAGATGAGTTGTGGCAGTACCAAATGAAGCAGCATTGTACGCAGAACATTCTAACATTAAAATGCTTACATCTCTTTGGGTGTAGGTGACACTATTTTGGGAGGCTAATTGTTGCAGTCTGGTTAGCCAGTAAAGGTTTGCCTGGCTGGAAAGTTAAGAAGGAGCATATATGAGAACAGCCTTATGCACAAAAAGTATAGCATTTTAAATCCAACTAGTACAGGGGCTATTAGAGTGACAGCAGAATCGGTGAGGTGTTCTGTAACATCAGGCTAATAATGAAGTTAGTGTCATGGTTTTCCACCCATGGAAGCTTGCCTCTCCACTTGTCTGATAGCCTTCTGTAGATCCTATTTCAACATTTGATCACTGATAAGTTGATGAGGTGGAGCTTACCTACAAACCAACAAACTATAAGTTAGACAGGGTGTCGCTGGGGATGGTGCTGAGATCCTCTGCTTTTAGTGCATTATCCATGAAATCTCGGCCAGGACTGCAAAACAGGGGGGCAGTTTTTGACGAACCACTTAATCGACAGAGAAAGTGGTTGACTTGAGAATTTCTGTATTTCTTTACGTTTTTAATTGAAACTTTCCAATTTATTGTTGAGATATGTAGGCAGGAAAGAAAATGCTTATAATATGGCTATTGCGACCGCGAGGTAACAGATTGTGGGTGTTGCTCCTGCCAAAACCACAATGAGTAGGAGAGCAGACCACCTAAAACCCTCAGGCGGGCCTACCTTAGACGAGGTGCCTTGTTGGCTAGAGAAACTATAGACTGGGTCATGCCTTGGTAACTTGTTTGTCATGCTTCATGATGAGTAACTAGAAATTCATGTGTTCTCTCTTTGCAAATTTCAGTTTTTGTCTCTATGAACCAGTGTGATTAAAGCTAAGGTAGTAACAAACTATTTTATTTTAAGCAATACTATGATGTTAATGTTCCTTACCTGATAATAACAGAGTGGAGGCCACTGAGTTTGGAGATTTACTCCATCAATTACTCAAGTCATATTGCTTTATCTGTCAATAAAGGATTAATAGATTTTTCCAGCTTAATTGCATATGATGATATATTTTAATGGTCTGAAATATGGGCCTTATTTAGTGTTTGGCAGCTAGGCAACTCTATCACAAACGTGGTCACTTTAATGCAAGTTCATTGTAGCCCACCACACTTGTAATATGATGGACAGGGTATCTGTCATATTGTGACAGAGTATCCCACCCGTAAAACTCTAAATATGGCTTTTAGCCATTTGTCATGGAAGTGCTTGCATTGTTTAAAGCTATTTTTGACTAAGAGACAAATTGTCACATTACCTCCCGACTTTGTATGAATTGACTGCAAAAATGTATAGGCGACATCGCATTACAGTTATGCTTACTACACAAGAGATGCTATCCTCAGGGGAAGAACCTGTAGGCAATGAACATTGCCAAAATCTAATAAGAGAGATGTAGCTATGTATTCTATAGAGAGATAGAAATTATCTCATCCGGAACACTGTAGGTCCCACTGTTCCTTACTCTCTGAGTCTCACTGGTTGTTATTCCCTCAATACCTACCCTTGACCCTCTGTGGATAAATACCACATCTGCTGCTCAAAAGGAAAGAGAGACAACGCAGTTCCCACAGATCAGTAATGGTACATAACAATATAGTGGCAATATAGCACAGACCTACATACTGGGTACAATAAGATTCACTCATTTGGCAGTATTATGTGCAATACAGCTGCACATCTAACTGGCCCTTTTGGCATTATTTCATATGCTACTTATACATGGTATGTATGGTCTTGCAAATTGCCAAGATAGACTAGATAATAAACAATTGGAATATGTAGATGTTTTATATTCTTGTGGCAAATGGAAACTGTTCCAAAGCAAATCATTCTTCATATTCATATTCTTCCCCTTTTTCTGAAACAATCTGTCTGCCTCCAAAGATGATGGACATAATTACAGAAATGTTAGAAAATTTAATTTTTTACGGGCATTGTTCTATTTACTTGTTTTTCAGGGATGACAATTTCTTTGATATCCCTCAGCAACACTGTGAGAAGTTGGCCTGGTATATGCTGTTCACTAATTAAAGTGGACACCTTGCACCAGAACAATTCGACTCTTATGGTAGATAGGTTTAAGACAACCTTTATAGAAAGCTATCCTAGTGGTAGCTGTGGAGAGCAGCCTTCAGGCTAAGTCTTGAAGGAATGTAAAGCAGATTGTTTTACCACACAATCTCTTGAATCACCAAATGAAAAGACACCACACAGGTATATATATCAAATATATATGTATTTATTAATAAACACTCTCTACTAATCTCTTTATGAGATTAGAGGATAGGAACATATGTACAAGTCAAATATTATCAGGATAAGTTTAGCACAATTGAATATTACAATCTTAGTTTGCTAGACCTAGGTCTAGGGCATCTAGAATCGAGGGACCCCCAAGAACCACCCCAGGTAGTTGCAGGAGACCCACAGGGGACGGACGCGGTGACCTGGCACCGATGCGAATCCTGTACGAGTCTATGCGCTCAGACGCGATTGAGATATCAATGTTCAAGGTCCCTTGAGTGTTCGAGGCGAACACACCGATCGGACTCAGTACGAGTCGAAGGATACGGTCTACAGATAGGATTTGCAAGGGAGTCGGACGCGGTGTGTCTAACACAGACGCGAGCCATGTACGAGTCAGTGCGAGAATCGCACGGGGAAAGTAAGAGTTTTAGGATACTTCTGGTGAACCTACAAGCAAGTCACTTACAGGGTAAGTAGTTCGAGGGCCCACACCCACAGGAGCACTGGAGTGCTGGAGTTACCTCACCCAGGAAGCCGGGTGCACAGGTGTCCTTTGGTGTCGGGTCGCGGCGTCGTTTTCAATGGCGACCAAAGAAGACTTGCTGCTTGTGATGGTTTGAAGAAGTGTCCGGTGGAATCCAAGCCTGGATTCGGTGGAAGGATGACCTGAAAGCAGAGGGGACAGTGTTCAAAGTCACTTGGCAGTGACTCGGGGCAAAGAAGATGAATGCCCACCGTCGTTGCAGGGTTCAGGTCGTTCACGCTTGCCTTGACTCTTCAGCCACGAGGTTCAGGAGGCGTCGACGACAACCAGGAGCTGGATTCGGCGTGTCCTACGATGTCTGCGGCTTACTGCGGTGTCGGCAACTCGATCGGGGCCAACAAGCCTTGGTAACAGCAAGTCTCGGGGAAAGTGTGAAGAGGCGAAGGCGCAGACCAGCAAGGTCTGTGAAACTCACCCAGCGAGGGTAAGTCAGGGCAGGCCTGGAGCAACCAGGGGAGCCCTTTGGTGTCATTGGAAAGTCTTCTGGGGACCCACAAGCCGGCTGGCAAGGGGAAGCGAAGACGCCTCAGGAGGATTCTCTCACAGGGGCCCACGGTCACTTGGGACGTGGTAGGCTGCTGATCTTAGAAGGGATTCCTGCTGGAGGCTGGGACCATACGTGGTCCAAAGCACAAGTTCGTGGAACGTTGTGAGGGGTTGCACTCAACAATAGTGCACGGTACCCAGGGGTCGCGGTTCCTCATTACTCTTGGGGTCCACTGGCCTCAGCTTCGCTGGGGACTCACGATGGCCTTTGAGAAGTCAGGAAATCTACTTCTTGGGCTACAGGGACTTCGGACTCCGGCGGGAGCGGCATAGTTTGCGACCGTCGTTTGTAGTTTTTGGTGCCTGCCAAGCAGGGGAGTCACTCCTTGACTCCAAGGGAGATTCTTCAGTCTTCCAAAGGTAGTGGAACGTCGAAGGTCCGGGATTCTTCTTGTAGAGCGTCGTCCAGGGAAATCTAGGGTACAATGCACAGGTTCCCCCTCTTATACTAAAAGGAGGGGAGGGACTAGCTCTATGACCCTACCTATGGGAGGGTCAGGGGAGTGGGTGGCTACACCCACTTCCCTTTGTCCAGTTTCGCGCCAGAGCAGGGACAGGTAGCCCCTGAGCCGGTTTGAACTGGCATATGCACAGAGGAGCCTTCTGCTCCCCAGTGCAGGACTTCAAAGCACTCTAAGAGTGCACCCACCCAGCCCCAATACACTAAACCCTGTCTGGGAGGTGGTCACACCCCCTTGGGACAGGATATCTATTGTTGGGCTCCCTCCACTGCGAGTGTTGGTCATCAACCGGGTGGGCAGCCCAGTGTCTGTGACTGGTGGCATCCATTTTGTGATGCCAGGGCTCTGTCAGATTCTACAGCGTTTCCACAGTAGGTACATGTCTATCCCTCTAGAAGGGTGGAATGCTACCCCCGCCGCCAGGACTGGCGGGGGGGGGGTAGTATTCCAAGGTGTTTGACACCAAACACGACATGTTTCGATGCAGCCATTCCAAAGTTAGCATTTTACCGCGAGGATATAATGCACTTAAAAGTATATGGTTTAACCGCATCCACAAACAGCACCAGAGAATGGACTCTGAGAGCTGCAGAGGGGCCCTGCTCAGGCAGAGGCACCCCCTCACATAGAAGCCAAACACCCTGCCCTCAGGATTGATAGGGCCTGCCTTAGGGGTGACTGATAGGGTTATATGTGTGTGCAGGAGAGATATAGGGAACCTATATCTCAGTGAGGGTTGCTAGCACTTCCTCACTCAGGCTGCAGTAGCAGGCCTGTGGTGTCAGATTTAGTCTGCTTCCCAGGGGTGGCATAATACATGCTGCAGCCCCTGGTAGGCCTGTGGAGTACCTATGCCCTTGGTGCGTAGGGTACCATATACTAGGGACTCATAAGGTACCACAGTATCCAATCACTAGTGCACCTAGAGTGCACTCCAAATCGTTTAGAGAGAACAGAGAGGCTGGGGCCCTGATTAGCAGGGTCCCAGCCTGACTATAGCCAGAAACCAGTGTAAACATCAGAAAAAAAAGTGGGGGCAACATAAGAGGCAGAACCTACTCTCCTACACACACATACATAAGCATTCAAATTGATTACACCACCCGCTAATGCTCATTCATAAAATACACCACCGGTATTTTCATTTGACATCAGATGTGGGTTCCTTCACCAACACATGCATACCAACACAAAACGAGTTTATGTTATCTTAGTCATAATGGCAGTTTAAATTATTACTGACATTGTTTTCATTAGAACTAGCAGGAAATATAAAACCTTATATAGTGTAGATTCTACTTGAATATAAAGGAGTAGTTTACCAGTATCTATTTATGTCAAGACCACACCAACATCCCCAGACTCAACTATCTCTTTTATTAACCTAATCTTCGTCAATTCTATTGAGCAATCTTTGCTGTTCTCAATTATCCTGACTTTGATTGTAACAATTTTTACAAAAAGAAAGGCAGGAGGTATTGAGACCATCGTCATCTATCTCTAAGTGTGTTAAATAGTAAAATCATCTGCAGTAATTCCTCAACAGCAAAATGTACTACCTCATTCCAACATCACAACAAGCATTGTATAATGCTGAGGGGACTCCTATGCCTTATTTTCCCTTCCTATTATATTAGACTAGTCTCCAAATTCCACATTGAAGCTTATCATCCAATGGTTTGAGCTACGATTAAGATTGTACACATAACCTATATGAAAACAATATTTCTTGTTCACTTTGCCCTATTCAGGGCATCTTAATTTCTAAGCAAGCAAGTTAGTACCTGATGTAAGCTGTCATGCCAGTTTTCAACTGTGCAAGCTATAATGAGAAATGCTTTCTCTTGGATAATGCTTGTGCTGTGATGGATGGTTATTACAAGCTTCTTTAAAAATATTGGCACAAAGTGGTAATTCAAATAATATGGGAACTAACACACTTTGGACAATATTTAAGCCTCTGTAACTATAATGTGCCTTAAATCATCTATACTTGTGTCTGACAGTAACTGCGACCTGTATTATTTGTGAGGGAATGGGTTAAAGTACTGACTATATATCATTAGAATTTTCTAGGTGTTAACTCATTAAACCCAGAATCCCATTTTACTCCTGAAGTTGTCTAATGTGATTGACTTTTTTAATAATCAAATAAAAAAGTAAGGCCTACAGCACATATTGTATAGTGGGCCAAGAACTAGCAAGATGACTAAATAACAGTTTTACATTTGCAGAGTTTGGTACTTTGGGCCTTTACTAGACCCTACAATTGAAAATATGTCAAGACTACTGTCTTGAGGGATGCTTTTCGTTAGCCCAGAGGCACATCCAGTGCAAGTAGATGATGCCATTTCAAAATGTCAAAGGAGTGGTCTAGAAACTGCTAGCCCTGAACATGGACACCAATTACCAGAATTATTAAATGCTATTACTAGCTTGCCTTTGGTGCCCCTGGCACTAACCTTGCCATCCTGAGTCTCAGGGCCATGAAAGCAGGGGCTGGACCTTCTGTTGTTTCCATTCCTGTGCTCACTACTCGCTCATCAAAAGAACATATAAAGCAGTTTAGGGACTAAGCATGGGTCAAGTGGTTAACCCTGCAATGTCATCAGTGGTCAGATGGTGCAATTTATCACTCCAACTACCCCTGTCATTTTGATCAATCTAACTCCAAGTCACTACCATTCGTTTTACTTCCACAGTTCTACCCAGGGGATGCATTAACTGACAGATTGTGAGTGTGCGCCGCCTGCACATGTAACCTTCCAGTGTGCAGAGTGGTAAATATAGAGACAGCCGCAGGCCACAATCAATTTTGTCCCTACCATCCAACAGCAACCACCTCTTATGCACACCGTGCTTAATGCATTGAGTGCAGGTATGATGCAATAAGCATGGAGCATTATTATTTGGGACACTTTTCAAATAATGCTTGCCAATATCTGTCCACAGATTGCTGTGTTGGGTTCCTGTAAAATTGTTAAAATAATTCCTACTCTAAATTTACCCCCTCCTTCTTTCACCTTCTGAAATAAGTCATTGATGTACAATTCAGGATACATTACTAAAATAACGGTCTATCAAATATCAAGTGACAGTGAATGCTTTACTATATTATACCCTGTGGAGACGTTTTACTTCAAGCAGTAATTTCCTCTAGCAACTGCTTGTTACGTATGCTATTACAGTGTGTAGGGCACCAAGAAGTACTCTGCAGAGAGAATGGGATAACGACTATCCATTAGATTATAATTATTGCCTTTGTGACATCATAATTCATGGTTAGAGATATTACTTTTTTCTTTTCATTTTAAAATGATATATGTGTACAATGCCAGCGACAGTGACGGTGAAGTTATGGTAGAGTTTCAGTTACATAGGAAAAACATTTATTTGATTGATAATAGCTTTTGGTCCAATTTAATTTTTCTCAATTTTTTTTATCCACCATAAAAAAGTTTTACTAAATGTTGTTATAGGGCTCTCACTAACTTGAACTTGACCATTAGTAGTATAGAAGGAACTTTATTCATGCACAGAGCAAAAACCTGTGCGATATAATTAAAGCAAACTTGTCGGTAAAGAAGGTTTTTAACCCATTGAATGATCATTTTGTGGCTTGTTGCAAATCTGTTGACTCGTTTCTAAGAAATTTATAGCATGATGAGTGTTAATATAGGACTTTGAAATCATTAATTATAGTACTACCTGTGTAATTAGGTTAATTAACCATTTTGAGAACCATATTATTTCAAGCCTTCTTGGCCAAAATGGTTTTGCTGTTCGGAAGTCAGCATTGCTGGTTTGATATCTTCTCCTTATTACTGAAGCTGCTATTAGAGGTTTCTCAAACTGAGACTCGGGTTTAAGACCCTCATTCTCTATAAAGAGTTGATGATCATATGGAACCATCAAAATATGGAATATTTTGTATTGAAGGAGTCATCTGTTAGGAATGCAATAACTTTCTTATTTGAATCATAACATGCAAAGTTGACAATGAGTATGGTCAAAAATTGTATTCAGTTTGAAAATAAAATTGGCTAATGCCCTAAGGGTCACTTTAGCTGTGGCTGACTTTAATAAACTAGCATCTACTCCAGGCTCATCCAATTCTGCATGATGTGTGTTAAGCATGTGTGAATTCTGGACACAATGAGCCAACTTGCAATTTCTTTTACTCCTGAATTATTAGGAATAAATCACACAAGAACGCATGGAGACAATTGTGAATCAGACCCTATGTATATACTGTGCTTTGACCTATTCAGTGTAATCAATATACTTTTTCAATAATGAAATTATAAAACATTTCATTTTCTCAGTAACCCACTGGCTGTCCTTAATTAGAGGCTTCTTAGTCTGTATAGTTAAAGCAACCAACTCATGGTTAACTCTAAAGTGGTCTGCTTCAAATTTTCAGGAGCTGCCATGAATTTGAATTATTTAATGGATTTACTCTGAAAGTAGTTGCTTTTGCCAGGATTTCCCTGTGAGCGTAGGGAAGTTAGGAAATGAAAATACAACTCTTGGTCTCGAAGAGTATGCTGTACTGTACCACACCCCTTTTCACTGCGTGTGAGGCATAGAACAGATGTATATTGACATTGGTACCTTGTCAGCTTAAACAACTTTAGCACATTATTTACCTTCAATGAGCTACTGTAATACCATCTGTACTTAATAACAGAATCATATTCTATGTAGCCAGAAATCACATTCACTGAGTGAATCTTTATTAAAAAACATAGAATAAAAGTAAAATGTTTTTTCCTATTTGCCTTTAATAGTGTGATTAAAGAGAAATCTGTTATGTACACATTCAAGTTGTTTGATATCTCTCTAGAGAATCTTGGTTATGGGGCCGGATCATAAAACCATTTTTCACATTGACTGGATATGTACTGTAACTGAAGCTTTTGGTCTAGAGCAGTCATTCTTATCTTAAGGTCCACAGACCCCCTGGGGTCAGTGACACCTACCCAGAACGATTGCTACTGTTTAGAAAATTAAATAGTAGGAGACTTTTAATAAAGTGTATTTACATTAAAAATGAACATTTAAAAATTGAAAATGCTCTGATTGGTAAGGAAAGTGACACTAGAGGTAAAAAATTAAGTTGGTATCCATAGCTTGATTTGTGGGAGCAGAGCAAGTATACCAAATATAACCGAGTATGGATGATTGCTGGCCTGAATTGAAGCACTGATACATGCCGATAAAAAGAGTAGATGCATTCAAAGCAAAATAAACAAAGTGAGATGCTAAAATTAAAATTTCAATTTTAGCATTTTTTTTGTTTGTGAATTAAAATATTCCATAATTTGTGTGTTTGTTTGAGTTATACCTGTTTCTGTATTCTGTGTTAAAAAAAAGTTAATATCCTTTGGTCTAGAAATCATGCTGTGCACAGTGCATGTACCCAATTGTCTCAGTAGGCATGAGGCTTAGTCCATGAGTGCCAGAAAACAAACATCAGAACCATGGACCAGTGCTAGCCACTCTATTTTGTCTGTTCTATCTGTCGCATGCACTAACTTGACTTAGTATATGTGATGTAAATAGCTTAATTTAGTTGAAAACAGATGCATCATCCCTGCTAAACATATGCACAGGATATAATTATTGATACAGCACATGTGTTTGTTTGCATACCCCTACTGTATCAGAAAAGAATTTGGAGTTTCAGCTGAAATTGATGTCTGGTGACCCTTCTTGCAAAGTGACACAAGCTAGTAGAGTGTTCTTGGTTCCTCATTGTTGGCATCCCTTCTCCGAAGTTTTTCGATATTCAGGACTTTGACAATTTCTGTCTTAAGGAAGAATAGACATCTAGATTTGCCCTAATAACAGATAACATTTCTGTGCTCAAATTTGGCTTAGCATGCTACCATCACTAGATATTCCAATGATGTTTTGTGCTCTCTGTGGTTAGTCTAAGCTTCAAAATAAATATAAGTACTATTTGTATATTGACATAGCAGTTGTAGTCACAAACCACTGATACATCCCTTTCTAAACTGCTAATATGCAGGTGGAGGGGTCACAAAAGCCCTTCTGTGAGTTGCAAATGGACTTTTTGCACATGTAAAGATCTCATTTGAGGTTGCAAACTCTGTGATTTTGTGAATTGCAATATGGATTTGCAATATGGTTCATGATCTCAAATGAGCATTGTACATCTGTCCCCTAATTCCCCATGCACTGGATTCAAGTTTTTCTTACTACTATGGATAGCAGCAGAGATTATGTTAATGCTGTTGGGGCGGGAGTTTTATGCATGGCTCTGTAGAGCATGCTTCCCTGTCCTATGCTGATCTCATGGCAAGGTTTTTTGAAAGTACTCTTTCTTGATGTCTACCTCAGGGAACATGACAATCAGACATGCCCACTGAGGGTTTTCCTGTTTACACGGATCGAGACCTCAGAGGTCGGCTCTGAGGTCAAGAGGGCATGTATAGTGCATCCCTCTTTTGCGGACATTGGCACTGCCCTCTTTACCCAGGCTGTGTTAGACTGACAGTGGTGGCACAATTAATCTATACTCTAGGGGACTTGTACCCTTTAGGAGGGGCTGCCTACCAATTCCCTCCTCGTGAAAGCTGTGCAGTGTCCATTACCTGGGTTCTTTATGCCTCTATGCTATATGAAATGTGTGTATTGAGAGCTAGTGGGTTCATTGATTGGGGATGGTGAGCATTCTGTTTAATGTGAGTCTAGCTCGTATCTCTTCTGCTGGACATTCAAGCTCCGGGTGTCCCTGCACATTCTTTGCTTATTAGAAGCTTGGTGGGTTAGGGTAGGCACTTGCTCTCATCTGTATTTAGCTAAGACTCCTTCTGCTGGGACAACCCCTTCACTTTCTGCTGGGTGATGATCAGGACCTCCTGGTCTGGAATTAACTAAGATTCCTCTCTGGGGAATAGGACAGACAGGTACCCAGAGACTGGGAGAACCCTTCTCACAGGAATTGATCATGCAGTGAATATGCAGGAAATATGCCCCAGAACTAGAGGGGCACTCATGATGCAAGACCCTCTGATTGGATTAGCCTGTCACTCAGGGAATGATAAAAGTCTAACCCATCGGCCAGTTGGTCGTTCAAGGCTGTTCTCTTTTCTGACGAGGCACCCATAAGGGGTCGCGCAGGAAGCCGCAATCAAGAAAGGGAGTCAGAAAATTGGATTGCCTTTCTCCTTTCAGACCCGTGGATAGGGTTTGAACTTGAGAAGGAGTATCTGTGACAGATTAGCAATGAAAGGAATTTGACAGTCTGACAGAAGGAACTAAGTTCCAGCTTGTCGTCGGGCTTCAGAGCAGAGACAGAGCTGTCAGGTTTGTGGAGGCTATTATGTCCTTCGGAACACATGGAGACGTCAGACAGCTGCTCAATATAAGGAAACATGCTGCACATCAACATTGAGGGAGATGGGGTAAGGTCCATGTTGTTCATTGAAGGTGATAATGCTTTGCTCCTGCCCCCTTCCTTGTTCCGTGGGAGCCTGTATGTGCCTTCCACTACTTCTGTAGTTGGGGAAAGAGTGCCCGGTTGAACAACTTACCATTTAAATTCTTGGTTACTGCTCCAGGACTTGCATAGTCTCCAGCTTTGTCCTTGCTTGTCCTGCACTAGTAGCAATTAGCACTGGCCTCAAGAGTGTCCTGCTATTAGAAAATCTAGACTGTGACCAGTGACCTCTGTAGTACAGGCCACCACCGCTTTTGTGTCCTCTGAGGGTATCAGGGTGGTCTTGCACCCTGGCCACTGGCCATCCACTACCCTCCTACAGCCAGTCCAGAGGCTAATGGACTAGTGGGACTTCAGTAACTGTGCCAAGAGATCATTCACCCCTAGCTGGGCCTCTGACACTACCAGAGAAGTTTCCTCACAAAGGAAAGGTGGGCACTTCTAGTACTTTGCGTGATGGGACAGTGGGTGGACCTGGAACATTTGACTTGATATCAACTGATGAAACCCTAACACTGCAATACAAGTATTGATACTAATGTCTCTAGCGTTGAAGAGAAACCCTGTGCAACATGGTCTGTTTGATGCAATGTTAACTTTGTTTTATAGTGCTTAGTGTCTAGGCGCTATATATTACTTGTTGGGGTCAGAACTCTAGCCAAGAGGGTTGTAGAGACTTCTGGTTTTCACTGTATATCTTATGTTTATGTATAGTATATTTTTATTGTGTGTACCAAAATACTTTTCCCTTTTGGACTTTGATCTTATTATCTGGCATAATGATGTTAACTGTATTGTGAATGTCTAACCCACCTCACCTCCTTGAGTAAGCCTTGGACAACTCTGTCTCACTACCCTGAGAGAGTCAAGTGCTGTAGAGGAGTATGCGGTCTCACAGACGACACCTTTTCATTCGGCATCTACCACGCTGCCATCCGATCGGCGTACCCGCCTATTTGTTCCGACCACCACGATACCTCTTCCTTCATATTCTCTCCATAGGGCTTACCCGCCTCTTCTCTCCAACCACACGGACACTGTTTGGTCCTCGTGAGCTGGTATTTTGGGCGCACCCGCCCCTGTTCGTTCTTCTGATCTGACACCCCGGGTCATGTCCCTCCACAGGGCTTGACCTTTCCCTACGGATTCCCCACCGGCTCCCCCGGTCCACTGGCCCTGCGGAACCCACTCCTTGCACCCCTCCATTCTGACACTCAATCCGTCACTGTCATTACAGCCCTGATGAGTCACTGGAGTATTCCCGCATGACGAAACACGTGTCGGCTGGTTGCTTTCTTTTTGTCGTTGCCTCATTAAATAACTTTCTACATTGACTTTGGTGTCGACTCAAGCAATTTTGAACTCCTAGGAGACTTCTGATTCTATTATACCGTCAATACGTGTGCCCGGGACTTTGTTCTCAAATTCCAGTGTGGGTCTTCTACTCATACACCTATGGGGGTTATAGGGTAGTTCCCCCGACCTGGTAGCACCGTCAACATAGGGACATAATTACACCACGCGTTTTGTCTGTGCGCCATTTCTCCCTGATCTACTAAAAACCCTGCATCTAGACATTGCTGTAGAGGAGTACTTTGTTATCCAGTTTAATGTTCAGTAGTAGTGTAGCCCCAGGACACCAGTGGTGAACAACTGCAATTTATACAACTAGGGCCCACAAAATCCTGACTGCCCTGGCGATCAAGGAACCCGATTGTCACAAAGACAAAATATTTTTGGCGTGGTATGTGTGCTTTATGATCTCAAGTAAACTCTTAAGTTGGCATTTCAATGTGCCCAATGTATAGAATTGAACACTAATAAATTGATTCCTTTCTCTCAACATAAATGTAGTGTGCTTTAATATGAAAAGTGACACATTAGGTCTATTTCAAGCAGGGCATCATTGAAAACTGTAATCGCTTTAACTGAATGCTTTCCAGGCCAGCAGAGTTTTAGCTACAAAACAATGTTTTCGGTCTTACAAAAAGTGTAACGTTCGTTTAACAATTCATCATTTTTCTGAGTAGGACCAATTCTCTCAGACATAAACTATCCAATTTCATTACAATCGCAGATAAACTACCAGACATTTTGTAATGCATAGATTTCCAGGTGGGTATGCATGATTAAAGTGTTAGATTGTTCTTTGTCTATATTCATACCTACGAGTTCTACAGTGTAAATAGCTCTTCGAATAAAATATTTGTCCAAGGGAATACTTTATTTTGGTTTGAGAGTCTTCATAAAATCAAGAGGGCAAATTTTGGCAAACAGCTGATAATACGGGAACTAGTCAGTATAACCCTGGATA
Source organism: Calotriton arnoldi (assembly GCA_963921515.1). Lineage (NCBI taxonomy): Eukaryota > Metazoa > Chordata > Amphibia > Caudata > Salamandridae > Calotriton > Calotriton arnoldi. The sequence goes on from CAWUFW010003234.1 coordinate 1,852,917, forward strand.
GAAGAAAGCACACATAACAGCCAATAAGTGCTTCAAAATACAGTTAGTTATAGATTTACTGAGGACACAAATAAAAAAAAAACTCTTATTAACTATGAAAATGTAAGCACTTTTGTATTTGTATTTGCATTGTCTGAAGAACGATAACATTTATATAAGTACTGTTGTACATAGTAAACCAATGAGGCATAAGGACACAGTCAGCCAGGTGGTTAATTACTGCAATGAGATAGATGGCCACTAGAAGCAAAAGTTGCGAAATATGAGAAGAGATAAAGTACATGGGCATTTAATATATATCATATACTTCAGATTGAATACTATGCCACCAAATAAGTAGAAAAAAATTGGTCGGAACATTATGGAGATCTGTCAGTTTTACATGTAGTCATGCTTGAAGAGGTGATATTTAAATATCTAGTTTTAGAACATGTAGTGCTTGCATAGATCAGAGACAGAGAAACAATGCAGAGGATGGGGCAAGGAGATTGAATACACAAAAGTTAGAATTGACACGGGGTTTCAAAACAGTAAGGAAGTGAATATTAGCAGAGACTAGTGCTTGGAAAGGTGGTTGGAAAGACAGCGTTTTTGGCCAGGGACAGGAAGGATATGATAAGGATTAACATAAAGGTGAAGCCATGGAGCTTCCACGTAGCTCTCCATTAAGCAGGATATCAGCCAGTCTGTTGTTGAAAGAGCACTGCAGCACACATTTAAATGATTTAAGTTTATATTTGGTTACTTTTAAATTATCCATTTTTAACACAATCAAAAAACATAATTTATTTGCAGATAGTCATTTTTGTTGAAAACAGGACTTTTTTTTGGCCCAGATCACTTAATATGCGCTCAGCTCACAAACCAGCACAATCTTTCAACTGTGCTGTTGTTTTCACATATGACACACTTTAGCATTGCAGAAGGAGACAAATGACCCCCACTTTCAGCAGCGCACTCTCTAATGCTGCGGATGATCTGGTGCCAATGCTTCACACTCTGGAGACATACTTAATAGAACAGAGGCAGTCTAAATCACTGGCACCATGGTGGAGGCCTTTCTCATTATGTCTTGAAAGTCCTCTCTTACTCTGGCTGCCCTCCGCAGAGTCAGCATTGTCTGCACCCTTCTAGCATGTCTGAGCATGAACCCCCGCACACACACACGTGTGTGCATGCAAACACACACACACACCCACACACAGCAGTGTTGGGGAATCTGCTCTATAGGATGATAGCATAAGGCATCACACCCACTTCCAGCATGTGTTGAGGTCAGTTAGGGATGGTGAAGAATCAGGAAAGCAACAACAGAGATGTGTGTGCATATATGATTCAAGTTCACATTATAAAATATAGTACATTAATGCACCGAGGACACTTTTCATGCCCTGCATCCAATGCAGTAACATTCACTTAGATGAGACGATAGTATTATATTTGTAACACTAAATACTGAGGTTGATGCATGTAACTTGTCAGAGATCCCTTGCATAATCTATTTTTTTGTCTGCAGGCAAAGGACATACATCATTAACAGAAGATAGTGACTCTATCCACAGTAATATCAAGATGCAGTTGTGAACAGACGTTATAATCAATGTAGTAAGCAAAACGTATTACAGCAAAATCAACTGCTTACAGTAATATTTATGCCTACACTGGTATGTGTGGAAAGAAGTCTTGACGCTGAGCTACACATTACACACTTATACACAGATACTTTGTCTTTCCTGATCTTCGTCTTTGCCTACTCTTCATCATTGCATTGCTTCAAACTCATCTCCATATCCGTAAAAGTCTACTTTCTAAACCACATGCTGCCATATTTCCTATCACCATCCAGTTCCCCATCCAACCTTGACAGGACACCACAATAAGTTGATCAGAATCATAATGCTTCACTGCTATGACTGAAATTCCTTGGTGACCTGAACATCTGATGGGTGATCTGTAAATCTGATGGATTGATCCAACTGATTCAATCACTTAAAACATTTATTTTATTCATTATCTAATTAAGTTGACTAACTTACCAATCCACAAATTAAACATATAAAACATAATCTTATTTTAGACACTGCTAGCATCCTAACTGCCAATAAACCTGTGCAGTTTGATGGGTCGGACCTCTTTGCTGTCCCTTAAATTCCCTACATCACAACTGATTTAGAGTTTGGTGGCTGGGATACTCATTCAAAACATGACCCTAGTCAGTCTAAACCAAAACATTTCTCAAAGGAGAATATGATGATAATAATCTTGAAGATATCTCAGTTGTTCTCTTAAATTTGAAACAAAGTGGACACCAATCTATATGTCATGAGCATTGTTGATTCACTGTGCTTATTTAAGTGGAGTTCCTTGGCTGTTCTCCATGATTTGGAACTAGTCAAGTTGAAAGGCTACAAACTACACCTATAAGCTTGATGATACAGAAATATACAGAAGTGAGCTGGTAATACCTGCCTTATAAAAATGGCTATAAAACTATGGAGACTTTCTGGAATTTCTCCTATACTTAAAATATCTAACGATCTCATACATGCTTGCACAACACATTGAAAACAAGTTATTTTCAAATCAAGTTTTTTTCCCCCCCTAGGGCACTCTTCTCCTAGATCAAAGACAGTACACACCCTTAAACTATACACTTGCTCATTCAGAGGAAATCAGTTCCAATAATTGCACATTATTTGCTAAATATTGAGGAAAATTCATTTCAAACATCCCCACAAGGGAAAGTATAATATGGCCACATATGAGCCTTATTTCAGTGACCTTAAAATCTGGACACAATTGTCTTTGGACTTTGGAAGCTTCAACTACACTCCAAGAGTCTTTTTCATTTCCAACATACTGCCAAACACAGCCTGCAGAACACCTTTCAATCTGGCCCTAAACTCATGAAAGAGCTGTTAGTCTTAAAGAGCATAATTATGCTTTCAAGGCTCAGATAATGGAGATGCTTATCACTTAATTCTGATAGATCTCTCTGCACTGTTTGACAAAGAGGGCAAGTGTGTTCTGTGTTATGTCTTGTCTCTTGGGCTGATGTAAGGCAGAGGCTCTCTAGTAAGTCTACTTTTTTTAGGGGCTTTGAAATATTGACTCCATTGATGTGTGGCTCTAGTGTACAGCTTATCATGTTTGTATCATACCTACTGTTATATCCATTATATATAGAAGATCGCCAGGGGATTTGATGCAAAGTGTTCATCCAATATACAGATGACACCTGGTTTAGCTAGTGGACACCTCTTCTTTAAAACCTCCTCTGGACTCCATTGAAAAAATAAATTGTCTATTATCTAAAACAAAAATGACAAAAACGGTGTTTCTCTTTGTCGTCTTCTATATTTTCTTATCATATTTGATCCTTCCTGAACAATCTAACTTCTCTAGCCTTCACTTTCATGTGATAATAGTTCATCAAGCACCCTGCTAATTTTGTAAACGCCCATGGGGCTGCAATCAGAACTGAATGCCTTTGTTACCTTCTGTGAAGAAAGAGGACTAGAATTAAATCTATCCAAATCCAAAGTCATGACTATAAATCCCCATTAAAAAATACAGAGGTAATGTGACTACTAAGGGGCTCCCTCTTGAAAAAGTCTCACATTTTGACTATCGTGGTGTGAGGCTAAGTGATAACAAAACATGGGGTCCCCAGTTGGAAAAAAGCAAAGCCATTCTGCAACAGAAAGCCTCTGCAATAGGGAGAAAATACAGGGCAGCCTCGGGAGGAGCTGTGTCCCCAGTCTTCACCGTATATAGAGCTTCAGCGGTAACATCAGCAATATACGGAGCAGAGATATGGGGCTATATATGTAGAAGGACCTCCCACACGACCTACATCAATTCATCTCTGGCTAACATAGCTCAATGGGCTTTCCCTTGCTGAAACAATCATTAGCTACAACAAAGATACACTTATTTATGTCTTTATTTATTGCAATTTCTTTTTTTCGGTTAAGACATGGAACTTTTTTTGAAAGATGATATATTTTTGTATTTTTCTTAAACCTTGAAAAAAACTTTAGTGTTTATATATACAGTGCAATTCATAAGTCAATTTAACATCATATAAATCTTTCCTATAACCACAATAAACATATTTTTACATGTCCCCATATTGTGGACCAACCTTCATTGCATCATATCACACCTCACACTCCATCTCATCCTAACATTCCAAACACACACATTCACACATCAAGTACATAGCTAGTCCAGCTTTCATTGGCATGCTAAAAAACCACGTCGAGAGCCCTTCACAAATTTTCATGGTTATGCTGCCAGCTGGGGGTTCAACAGGTCGACGTACGTTTCAGTGGATCTGATTAACTAGAATCCACCTTCTTCAGGACCGCTTATTTCCGTTATTTTTGTGTAGCGGAGGTAAGATGGGGAATCAGTGATTCTCGTTGATTATGCACTCTGGATAAAGACACGCATGCTGGGAAATGCATGCACATCTGGGGCCTTCTTTTTAGTTGCAGATGTAGCACTATTGATAGTGCTGTTAGCGTCTATCGGCGCTTCTGGGTTAATTTTCTATCTCACGAGTGCAAGATACCGGGCTGCCTTGGTGGTAAAGATGCAGCTCTTTTGCTTTGTAGATAAAGTTCTGCTAAGTAATTAAATATAATATTCTATAGATGCCTGTCGATTTATGCAGTTTCATGACAGACAACAGTTATTTCTGGAAGGTTTCAATTAAACCAATGAAGTCACTAAATAAAAGTGGTCCTCTCACAAACGTGCCTCTCTTTGATGAAATTTCCACAATTTGATGGTAAATATTTCTCCCTGTTTTTGCTTTTCAATAGATGTTTCTGTCCTCTGTACAGAAGAGCTATAAAACAGAAAAGTTCTGTACATTTTCATAAAGCAAAATCATCAATTTTCTACTGTTTCTATTTTAGCTTTTAAAATGTTTACTAATTTGGCAATTAGTTCAGTGCAGACTGAATCTCCATGAATCCCACAGGGTTATTTACTGTTTGGGTTGTGAAGACAAATGAACCTATTTATTAGCTATGAAATAAGCCATTTGCCATGGTATAAAGCTACACTATACATTTAAAGAATGTAAACTTCTGCAATATATACTGGGGTAATAGATTTTCTTACTGAATGTTGATGCCTCCTAATATATTATTTCCTTTTACAACAGACCTGGTACTAGCTGTATAAACCTGATACATACAAGCCACAAAGCCATTTTATGGTTTTCTTTTAAATTTATAAAAAATGCATTCTAGAATACATTTTCTATTTTTCAGTTCATTTGTGATCTATTGCATAAGTACTGGTGAATACTGTTTCCTACTGCGCTGTATGTGTTTTTCTTCATTGAAACAGTCATACTTATAATATGACGGCATAGCCAAAAACTTCGACATTGTATGCTTTTTACAGCACTGAAATATATTTAAATGAAGAGCATTCTGTACTATGACAAACATCTTTATGCAAAATTGTTGCTTTGTTACTAGACAAAGTAGTTATTGGGAAAACAAATATTCAGAGAAGTAGATGATCTAAAATGTCTACACGCTAAACACACACAAATAAGCAATTATATTAAAGCTACTAAATATGTTTTGTAAATCCTAAAATGATAAATCATGTGAATTGAATCTGTAGTCTTTCTTAGAAATGTGAATATTGATTGTCATTGTTTCCAAGTTAATTCTGTTTGTTCTCTTTGATGATTAGCTGTGTCGCTGCCCACAACTGGATCTCCATTTTTGCTGTATTGCCCAAAATAGCCAATTAATCTGGGGAGATTGAGTTTTCCATCTAAATAATTTAGCGTCTAAAATATGTCACTATAAAATTCCATTTTCAATGCATTTTACCGTAAATTGTATACAAAATGGTTTGTTTGGGTGCTTGTAAGTTTATCTAAAGAAACATTCATTTTTGTGAGTAGGTCTGTTTCATATCATGGCCCTGTTATGTAGTGAGTTGCTTCAGATACTACAATAGATTTAACTCTGGAAACAGCTTTGTTATGTTACTTCTTGTTATTTATTTTCAACATGTTTCTTTTCAAATTAAACCACTTAGTCCCTGATTATGAGTGTGTCAGTATATGGCAAATACCAAACTCACAGGTGTGGTGATTACCGGGTGCAGTAAATACCTCATAATGCAAGTAATCACCCGGCAAATGAGACATACCATTTAAATGACATTCTTAAGACAACAAATTCCATGTTCCAAGTTGTACCTACTGAAATATATCATGAGAAAATTGGGTGGGGGAATAATTACCACATGCAGTAACTATGGCAGCCCTGGACAAATACCCCATATGGTAATTTCAGCATTACTTGTAGTTCTGATATCTGCACAGTAATCAGGATTTTGCCATGAACTAATAATAAGGACTTTAGATGCAATTTTGCATAAGCAGTCAGAAGCTAGTCTATCTTGTGATGCACTACTGTATCAAGGAGCACCACCACATTGCCTATTTGAGATTACTTGGTGCTTTCTCCTCTTCTATCTCATTGTATGTAATCTATGAAAACTAAGCTGACCCTTTCATTCTATTTGTAGTCTGTTTTCACCAATAATGCCATTAGGACTAGAACATGTTGAGGAAACCTTAAACATTCAGGGCCTGATTTCTCACAGTGTTGCGATGCCCTTGTATCACGCAAGGTAACACAAGGGCTACACAACAGTAAAGTCCCATTTACCAATCAACGAAAGACCACCTTGTGTGGTCCTGTGGTGCTTGGTAAATATGGAGTAACGCAAGGCAGCATAAGTCACTGCCTTGAGTTACTCTGCCCCTGAGAGTCATTCCATGGGTGGAACGTGGGTGTTCCCATGCATCCGCCCATGGATCTTGGCGCATTCCCGATTTACCATGAGTGGTAGATATGGGAATGCATCAAAATGCCACGCCATCCCAGGGGAGGTGTAACAAGGAGAAAAAGTTTATTCCTCCTCATTTCTTCTTCTTTCTACGTGCATTCTGCAGCACATGTAGACCGAGAAAAAAGCCTCAGAGGATTGTTTTTGAGTAGAGCAGTGTTCCTTCCTGTAGGAAAGTGACCCTTTCTGACATGGTCAACCCCACTTTTTGCCCTAGTACTGATGCTTTTCAACTGAAAGTGCACTGGGTAGCTTCTGACCAGGCCCTAAGTGCCAGTGCTCTTTCCCTTAAAACAGGTAAATGCCTAATTGTAACCCAATTCACAAGGACTTTGGCACCCCTGTAAGTCCCTAGTAAATGGTACCTCTGCTAACCAGGGTATGGGTACTGAAAAGGGTTCCTATGGGCTGCTGCATGTATTATGCCACTCAAAGGGACCCACACAAAAACTGCATGCAGTCTGTCATTGCAGGATGCTAACCATTTTAAAAACACATCATGACACACTCCCTGTGTGCCATGTTCATGCACACTACATATTCTATATGTATGTCACTCCTATAGCAGGCCTAGGACCCTAAGGGAGGGTGCATTATATTATATGTGATGACATATCTGCTTGAGCAGATATGCCCCTGTGATGTCTGGTTCCATTGCCATGACATTGCAAGTGTTCAGGACACCATTTTAAGCATATGTACTGGGTATTGGTTAGTACGAGTTACTCAGCTACATAATGGCTTCACTGAAAATAATGGTGTTTGGTATCAAACACCTCATCTTCATAAATCCACACTAAGGCCAGTGTTGGATTTATTATGACATGCACCCAGAAGGCACCTTAGAAGTACCCCCTGAAACCTACCAGTCATTTAGTGTGCTGGCTGACTGGACTTTTCGAGCCTACTACCACATGCGAATTTCTGACCCTCTACTCAAGAGATGCAATGCTCCCAGAGGTCTGAAACAATGCCTGCTCTGGTAGGAGGTGTTTACACCTCCTCCAGCAGGATGGCTAATGATTTAGCATATCAAGGCCAGAGGTTTTAAAGCCTCTACCACCTTAGATATGTGACCCTGGTTTCCTCCAGACCTAGAGGATGACACCCCCTGGCCCCCTTGGCACCAGAGCAGGCGGGAAAATTAGCTAGTCAGTAGGTGTGCTGCACTATCAAGCTAGGCGCACCCCTAACAAGGGCCACCTAAAGTGGACACTCGAAGAATGGGTTCACCATCTTGTTTTTGGTGATAGTAGGGGCTCTGGGTCAGGTTAATGCCCACTCTCTGCAGGAAGTGGTCATATAGGGGTGTGGTAACCCCCGGGGTAAGTAGCCCATTGGCTACTACCTTATACTCCCCTAAATGCCCCTAAATTCAGTATTTAGGTGGCCCCCTGACATCAGGAACTCCGATTTGTCTACTGTGAACAGGTCAAAGAAAAGCAGTCACCATGAGTACTGCAGACTTTACCACTACTTGATGCCAAACCATGCCTTGCTGCTGGAACCTCGATAATTGCACTGACCTGACTCATCCAGAAGCTGTGCACCCTCCCAAAGCTGTGGGGGACCATCCAGCAACTTCAACAACCAAGCAGCAGCTCCCTTGGAGTGTAGGAGCCACCCCCCTTCATCTGCAGGCACCTAAAGAATCTACCCGGTACCTCGTGTTGTTAGCCATTGGGCCCACCGAAGGAGCAGTGCAACAGGAGGTGGTCCCTGAGGCTCTAGTAGGTCATCCCTGTCTCTCTGCGAAGTTTCATGACACTAGACCCTCCAGGAGCCGCCCTGCACCAATATCCTAACTACCAGGGCACTGACACACACCAAGGTTTGTTTGTGTTCAATTTGAACACTACTGCCGCAAAAACTTACCTGTGCATTGAGGGATTTCAGGAGAGAGGCGCTCCACACCGAGAGTGGCCCATCTGTGTTTGTTTTCCCTCCTCTGCAGGTACCCCAAGAACCGTGAACGCCTCCAATGCTATGTGGCCAGGCAGCCAGCACCTCTGCATCTGAGCCCCATAGCCCAAGTACACGAATTCTGTCTGCATCCACTTGGCCTGGGAGTCACTGTGAACAGAGCCCTATGTTGGGTACTGCCGGACTTGTCCCCATGTCCCCCCTTGCATACTCTGTTGTTTTGGCAGGTCCCTTTAAACTTTACCTCATAGCACTCGAGGCTACCAACACAACCAGCACCTCTGAACCCGGACACCCCAGGGTAGTGCAACCCAAACCACTGGTGGTGTCATGGACCCTGTGCCCTAAGCACCTTAAACCTTAAAGGGTACCTTCTACAACCGTTTGCTAGTATAATAATGCAGTACACTTCTTTTCCTCCCATAGGATAACATTACCCCATTCAAGGCTCATGCCTTCAATCTGACAGCTGTGCTTTTCTACTGTTTTACCTTTAAAAATGTATAACGTCTAAAGTACTTACCTGATCCTGAAGATCTTGGTGTTTAAAATTATATGCAAATCTGTGTTATTTTTCTAAATTGGTCTCGATTTTCTCATTTATTGACTTTGTGTGTACAATAAATGCTTAACACTACCCTTTGATAAGCCTAAGCTTCTCGACCACACTACCACAAATAGAGCACTTCAGATTATTAATTAAAGCCCTGTGAACCAATAAGGGTCGTCTTTACTTTTTGTATGGTGTGCCCTTACATTGGCACTACCACACAAAATGCCAGCTTCCTACACTTCCTGCACAAAAACTATCCTCCCTTTCAAACACAGGCTTTTGTGCCTGTGTTGGTGCAAGCAAGCTCATTGTGTTCCAGCAGAAGGAGAGGATAGGAATGTGCCATATAATGATAAATAGGGCGCATTCCTGTTCTCAACTTTTCACGAAGCCAACAAGGTGTCTTGCTGCGTTGCGATGCGTTAAAGTTTGATAAATCTGGGCATCAGTGATATGGCCATTTTTGATTGACATTTGTGAAAGGTTATGATTTTTAAGTCAATATACCTGTTGACAGTGTCAGTTCAACATGCTTTCTTTCTTTGTATTTCAACAGGGTGATATCCAGCAGCTTCTGATCGTAGATGACCCCAGAGCAGCCCATGACTACTGTGAGCATTATATCCGAGACTGTGATTCCCCTGTCGTTCATACTGCTCAGGCCCAAGAACCTGAAGTGGATGAAGTGAGTAGATATCAATGTATTTTTGCATTTGCAGCCCAATGGTGAGTACCATCCAGTGATCATCCAAAAAACATTTAACTTCTCTTCTGCATTCCACAGATGTATGTTTTGTACATTCTGACTGCTGCAATGTGCATTATTTGTAAGTAAAATGCAACCAAAGGCACTGTGTTCTCGTACCCTGTTTATATTTATTCTTCATTCTCCACTCGTGTCTTTGGGTAACACTTCCATCAGAAATCTGACCCAAATTGATTTGGCTCTATGAAAGCAATGTTTTGCAGTGGTTAGATTTAGGTGACAATAAACGAAATATAATTAGTTGGTACCTGCTAGCCATTTCAGGGCAACTTTGATCATCAGAGCAGTTGATGATGAAGCATGTGAAGAATAGACAGATATAGATTTGCAAACCAGGCCAATATATAAGAAGACACATGAAAAGTAGAATTTGTGTAGGGTTTAAGAAAACAAAGATATGGTAATAATACTCTGATGAATGAGAAATATTATATTCAGCTAATATCACCAGATTAGAATTAAAATCTCCAGTCTGCCTTCTGGATATATTGTTTCATTCTTCTTTTCTCAAAAGGTTGCAGACTGCACCTTGGGTATCAGAAGGTCTTTTCACAATCATAATCGTCTGCACAGACCTGCCTCTTGTATATACAATGTTCTTTGCCTGTTCATGCTCATCTATATAAATCTATCTCCTTTATATCCTGTGATCTTTCAATCACATTAATTCTCCTGTTAACGGTGTTCCGCCATGCACACTCTAACATAGTGTACTTACTACATGTCCTGTGGTCCTATTCACATATGGCTTCCTCTCAATTCTAAATTGCATTTCTGTTCATATCCCTCTCCACTGACTGTGGATATTCCATGGTTATTCCCTATTCATATCCCCCCTCCTGGATTTTAAATGGTTTCCCCAGTCACACTTCTATTCACAGACTTGCCTCCTGGGCATTCCACATTTTCCCTATTCATAGTCCTCTTGACATCCATTTCTTACATGTAGTGCCCCTCTACATCCCATGCTCTTTCCCTTTTCATACTGTAGTGTAGTTCCTATTTCCCTAATAGGCTCTGCGCATTGCAATAATATAACCTATAGGTTTGACATAGGACTAAGGTCGGTATGTCCCTATCGAGTATATTAAACTTAATTACTTGTGCCAGCTAGCTCAGAGGCCACTAGAAACTCCTTGAGAACAAGAAGGGAGTAGTTTCTGGCAACCGAAAAACTTGACAACTTTGTTTCCCTTTAGAAGCGGAACACGTCTCAGAATCGTGGAAACAATAGATAACAGTTTCACTCAGTCAATCGTGCATGCTTAGTTTCTACAGAGTTACACAGAAAGGAAAGACGGGCGTTTCAATAAAAAGGGTTTTATTGAACAGTCTTGTTTCTCGTGTAAGAGATATGTGCTGTTATGATCACAAGACAGTATGCAAGATAAATAATGTACAGCGTAAGCAGTAGAAATAAATAATACTGCGCTAGCATTATCTTTTAGCATATATTCACGTACATAAATAACATGAGCTAAAAATGCTAGTACTCATACGATGCGTCTCTAAGCTAGTTCTACCCCAGTGTTCCTAACCTAGTCTAGGTGTAGGGAAAGGTAGAAGTAGGTGGAGTATTCTCTACTCTGGTATACTAAGAGTATGTGAAGTATAGTACGCCAAGTCTAGTATGCCAAGAGTCCCTCTAGGATCTAGTCAGCTCCATACCTTGAGAATGAAAGAGGTAGGAATCTCTTGCCGGATCTGGAACTCTAACACCCCGCGAAGGGAGTCAGAACACTGGAAGGTGGATTCGTCTGCGTGCAGGAATGACAGCGTCTTCTCAGTGCGTCAGGCCAGGATACGGGCTCCTCTGAAGTCGAGGTCTCCTCTAACTTGCTTTGGCAAGGGAAGGTATATTTATACCTGGTAGGTGTCTTGGAATGTTAGCATTGACGTGAAGTCGGACAGAGGAAGATGTCAGGAATGAACCCTTAAGGTATAACGGTTCATACATAATAGATGAGTTCTTGGAGAAATCAATAGTCCTGTGTTAGGGGAACTCCCGAAGCTTAAGGGTCTGGTTTCTAAGAACTCGTTGTGACGTTAGGGTGGACGGATGTCGGTGACCATGTCTGTATTTGGAATGCACGGTTAATGCCTAAATAAGGACAGGGATTCTATGCCTATATAAGGGCAATGCGAATTGTGCCTATATAAGGACATGATTCAGGAAAACCTATATATGGACCCCTAAAGCGGAATACAACACCCACTCCATCTTCGATTGAACGATAATACTAAATGCTAAACATTTAAATGCTAAACATAAAATTGAGTACCACATGTTGCTAAAAACATTTCTAAAAGCATTTTAAAAGAAGCTCAAAACTGGTGAAATGCAATAGGTACTGTACATTTAAAGCATCGTTTCCATTCTAAGCATATAACGGAAGTAAAATGCAACGTGAATGAAAACAGAAAATTATACATATGACGAAATGGTCGATAAGTTCTCAAAATCAAAGCCATTGCATATCATAGAATTAAATGAAATGTTAGACAAGTAAGGTGACAATGTGTCCCTGGAAGATTTCAAAGAAGTCCGTTTTATAAGACTAGTTCTACTGTAAGCAGATTGTTCTTTTGCCATGTCTTCTCTATCGAGAAAATTTTGTTTAAAAAAGAAAAAGTTCAATTTCTGGGAATAGTTCCAAGTTTTGAAAATATGAAGGCCAAATTTCATCGTTGCCCTGGTACACTGTGAGCCGAATCAAAGTCAGTGTATGGGTCTGGCGTAAACATCAGATCATCTATTTCCATAGCCAAAATATCGTCCACCGAAGTTGGTGACATTTGGAACACCTCGTTCAGAAGGTTAATTGCACAGAGATGAGAAACATCGCCTTCAGTAGAAGATGCAATGTTCGCGTCCGTTGTTACCTGTGTGCCCGTTGATCCATCTCGTACCTCAGCAGCAGCCGGAAGCGTCTGTGAGATCTCAATGAATGCCGTCATCAGGATTGGTAGCCTCTGGGGACAACACACAGCATGGGCTGTTATCGGGTCCAGCAGAGTATCGACATCCGTTGGCATGACTGATGGGAGTGTTAGACAGGTGTCTGGCACGCATTCTTCACCGCAAAACAGGCAGCGTAGAACAGGTAAGATGCAATCTTGCCCGATTGGTCTGAATGACAGGAACCACGTTGTATTAAGTTCGCGTAGACGAGGCTTGCCCAAAAGCTGTACTATTCGCTCACGGCATTTCCGTTCAAGGAGGGCTCTCTCCACATCGCTTGGAGTGATGTTGGCGAAGAGGCTTGCCATAGCGTAGTAGGAGGAATAGAAACAGAATTCCTGCAACAAGTGCTAGAATTAACGGCACACCACCAAACACCCAATGTGCGAAGTTTGGGATGATTCCGAGGACTGCCTGGAAAGGTGCTAATAGTCCGGAACAGATGGTCTTAAATACATGTACAATTCCGCTTGTATCAGACATGTTAAAGATACGTCCTATCATTTCTACAAAGTGTATAGGGCAGTTTGTACGAATTAAAGCCTGTATCTCAGCCGAAGTCCTTGCAACTTGTAGATCATAGGTTTCTTTGGCCGAGGTCAAAGGCACTGATTGTTGTATAAGCATGGCTTTCATTCTGCTTAAAGTATCAAATCGTATAAAAGAGACATTCAACGAAGGCCATTAAGGCGACTCCCTGACTGTGTCTATTGGGGCAAACAATACTTGCATACAGCAAGTGACCCTGGTGTTGACCGTTACTAGATATGGGATGCCTGGCAACATGCCACAGCAACTCTGATCATTCAACATGAGGTAACTCCCATTAGAAAGTTGGCCAAACGTTGGATTAATCACAGCAGCTGGTGTACCCTGCTGGTGGCAGGACAAATTTGCCACAGAACCATTACAAGCCCCGTGTAAAGATATGTCCTGACAAATCAGTGAACCGCTCAGTGCACTTTCACAGTGTGTACCGCTTAGAAACACTTCACGATCCCCACTCCAACATCTATAGGTGTAAGGTAAATTCCAACATGTCTTAATGTATTCTTTACCCAACCTTTCATATTTGCCTGCTTGCATCTGTTTAAGGCAATACTGAAACTGGAAAGTAGTCACAGGTAGACTAATTTTGCCATGAATAAGCCATTCTGTAGCTGGTTTTTCTGCCACTGTGACTGGTAATTTTTCAATGCTCAGCACTGTATACTTTGCTCCCCTTTGTGCCAGTTCGATCTGTTTATCAGTTAGATTGTATTCTGCAAACAGAGCCGTTGTGTTGATAAAACGCCAAGGCACATAGCCCGCACGCAAAGATTGCAGCGTCCAGCTTAATAACATAATAGAACGTAATTGAGATTGGCCTTGCTGTAACATGGCTAAATCTTGTTCCAGTATGTCGATAGCAGAGGATACAATACTGTCCAATGAATAAATTCTGGAGGACAAAGTTGTTAACCCATTGTCGACCACAGAGAGAGTTTTCTCTAAATTAATACGATCAAGTTCACGTATTCGTTCTGCGGCCTCCATCTGTGACACCTTCCATGCTTCATTATAAGCAGCATAAATGCCGGCATATATGAAACGTTTTTGACGTGGTTTTCTTGGTCCAAGCAAGAATTCCCTAAGGTCTGCGTCTTCTTTAAGTAAAGATAAGTGTTGTTTCACATCCTTAAGTGTAGATTTTTGCAGCCAATCGAGGCATAATTTTCCTACACTGTATGTTGTTTCTCCCCCCGGATGCTGTCTTTGGACGTATCATGGGTCTGGCCTATGAATAGTAAACCCCTCTGTTTTATTCAGGAATCTCGCTTGACAGTTGTTTGTGTCTGTGGGCCAGATCAACCATTTTCTCCAATCAGGATTTGTTCTGTTGAGTTGTAGTATGGTGTCAACTGTAACCGCTGCCTGTGTATTATTATCACTTGCAGGTATTGGTATAGAAGGTGTTTTCATGTCTTTAATCTTGGCTAACCCAAGGCAAGACGTTTGTTGCACAGTGTCATTCAAAAACATTATTTGTTGAGGGACGATACAGGCTCTAAATAAAGCTTCCATCCCCTGTACTTGCCAATCTTTAGTACCCCAGACAGATTTTGTGTCTATTGTCTCTTTCCACAAGTCGAAACCATGTCTAGACAGTTGGGCAATAAATGTTGCAGAGTAAATCTGTTTTGTATTAGTTAACATAATTTTCAGTCCTGTCTTGTTTACATTGTTATAGTAAAATGTTTCTGGATCAGATGTATTGTATCCTGAGAAATATGGAAACTTTTTAGCAAATGTTTTTGAACTACCTTTAGGTGGTGTAGGACAATGCTCCCATTGGTTAAACATAAACACATTTCTAGGTGTTGCAGATTTATGCAAAAAATGATGACCATAGTGGTTATAGCAATACAACTGTTCATAGTCTGATGAACCCTCTAAATATTCATTATTAGAAAATGCAGCAGATTTTTCTAGGTCAAACATCATGTTATTTACAGTTTCAAAGTCCCAATCATCAGAGTAGGTACTGGATGAAACAAAATCACTTAGTGAGATCTTAAATAAATGTGGAATGTTCAAATGTTCCGTTGGGCCAAAAATATCGAAATCTGTTTTGTCCCACACTATACCATCCTGTATAGGAACGGCTGTGATGTTCACTGCAGACAAGTCTCTTGTTTCACGATTGGATGATTTGTGAGGTTTTAAAAGTAAGTTCACTTCTTTTCTTTCAGTGTCCACATGGATATATCTGCCATTTATAAGCACGCTCATAGTCATTACCAAAGCTAGCCAAAGCAGGAAGAAAAATATTCCAGAAATAACCCATAGTTCAATCCATGGTGAAACCAGATAAGTCTTTTTCAAAAAATGTAAAAAGTCCTGTACTTGCTGTTTAAAAGTTTTTGATGCTGGCGACGTCTCGGGCTCACTTAGATCCTCAGAAAACGTATCAAAGTTAATGAAATAGCCAGAAGCAGTTCTGTCAATTGTTGGAATTGCATCAGGATTTGTAGAAATCGCTGGAACCAGTTGATCACTTGTTACATTGGTGTAGACAGGTGTATTTGGACGAACTGTTACTTGTGTTTCAAGAGGGATGAGTTCCATAGCATTGTTGCTCAGTCCTTCATCTGTTACTGCTGAATTCTCGATGGTTATCAGTCTTTCAGTCTGAACCTCTTGGATAGTAGCGAGAGGAGTGTGTCTGCTAATAGGTCGGAGTCCACGAGGCCTACTATTTAGTATTGGCCACATACTGTGGTTTGATGAGGTCGATGGACACAAATCTTTTCTCCTTTTTTCCAGCAAGGGGCGGCAGAAGTACTGTTCTTGTTCCGTGTACGGCTAGGATAGGTACTGGTTGTCTGTAAGAAGGTCCAAATTCCTTCTTGTCTGCAATTTTTACTCTGACTAGATCCCCAACTTTTGGAATCCAGACAGGCCTTGCTGGGACCGCCGGTTTTTCCCCAGTGGTGGTTGGCTGCAGGAACACGTTGCTTTGTTTCGATCTTAGTTCATTTAGATCCTGTAAAACAGCCAAACGATCTTTGATATCAAAGGGTTTATTTTCCACCACTGTGCCACTGCATTCTAGATCTGGCACCCACATTCTTGTCCCAAATAGGACCTCAAATGGAGTGACCCCCCCTAGAGAACTTCTTGGCAAATTGTTTAATGAGCGTTGGACCCCATAAAGATGTTTGACCCACCCATCACCTGAACCTAATACCCTAGCTGTTATAGACTGCTTTATGTCCCGGTTTTTCCTTTCCACAACAGAATTTCCCTCAGGATGAAATGGAGAGGAGTACCGCAATGCAACACCCAAACTGGCCATGGCTTCTTTGTAAGCCAGAGAGCTAAACGCAGGGCCCTGGTCAGAATGTAGTGTGCCTATTGCGTATATGCCAATAAAGACTCGCAAATCTTTTATAACAGTTCGAGCGTCAGCCGAGCGCTGAGGCCATATCCATAGGAACCTTGACTTAGTATTTGTGGGATTGCATTCGTCCATAAGGACGCCTGCGCGTAGATAGTCTAATGCTGTCTAACAATGGTGTCTGTCCCTGGCAGGTTACTTCGTAGCATGGTGTCTGGTGGCGTTCTGCATCTCGCTGTACTTTACAGTCTATGCAGTCATTGATGAAGATGTGAATCTGTGTATTCATTCCAGGCCACCTGTACATCTCTTTTAATGTCAATATTGTTTTAGAGATCCCTTGATGTGACAGACCCTCCCCCAGATGTGTTTCATAAATCAAAGCTGCTCTTCGTTCCATGTTTGGAATTACCCTACCCCCCACTCCAGGGATTCGAGCAAAAGAAACATTGTTTGCATCAATTACATAAGAGTACTTGAGTGGAAACTTTTTTGGTAACGCTGCACCACTGCCTTTGCTCGTAGCATTGACAGCCAACATTATCTCACTGTCTATTCTAGTTTTTGAGCGAGTGATCGCAGCTATGGAAGCCGTCTGAACAGCCCCTTTGCGGCTTCGTCAACCAATGAATTCCTGCAACGTGAACGCCATCACATTGATGACTCAGTGTATGGATCACGTGAGCCTTTGGTAGTTCGCTTTTAACTGAATTACTTGTTCCCAAAGCGTTTTATGCTTTATTGTGCCACCTTTTGCATCTTTGAACCCATTTTCAAGCCAAGTTCGTATATATTCATTATACGACTGCACACAGTAGAAAGAATCGCACACTATGAGTGTGGGGAATTCTCGATCTGTACTTTCAAGTGCCAGTTTGAATGCTTGTAGTTCAGCTCGCTGAGCTGTGCAATCTCCTAGAGATTGGGTTTTGTGACCATAGGTCTGAAGTTGCCATCGCGCATGCGACCTTTAATCGATTGCGCACGCTGCACTGTAAGCTTGCTTACTCCCTGTTGCGGGTTGTGCGGATCCGTCAGTGTAAATTATGAATTCGTACTGATCGAGAGGCAGAATCTCAGTGGGCAGAGGACATTCATGTTCATATTGCAGGAATGCTTGTGTTTTTAAATCAGGATCAAAAACATATTCAACATCTGTTGCAGCAAGAGAATTAACCCATTGTATCCATCTCGGATGTAAAGCTTTAGCATTTGGAATGCTCGCCTTAGTTACCGCCTCTAAGGCCGGCACTGGGATTACGACAATAATGCGTTTCCCTTGGGCTAGAGCTCTTTCTTTTGCTACTGCAGTTTGAACTGCTGTCAGTATTTTTTCAGTTGAAGTGAAGCGCATTTCTGCCTGTGTATACAAATGTGATTTGTATGCAATTGGTACTTTTTCACCCTCGTTAAATGTTTAAGTAGGTGAATCCGCATTGACCCGAAATTATTCGGATGACTAAATTGCGTTGACTTACGCGTGTTTGTAAGTGATTTGTTGCTAACATGTTAGCTTGGAGTGAACGCAAGATTTCTGTGTGTTCCTGTGTCCAATTTTTGATTGAAAAATCAGGTTTGATTAATGCGTAGAGAGGTTTAACCCTTTCTGCGTAATTTAGAATGTAAGTTCTTCCAAAATTTAGGAAACCCAGGATGGATTGTAAATTTTTCAGCGTCTTTGGAGGTTGGAGCAGCGCACACCTTTCTAAAAAGTTAGCTGCCAAGCTTTTGCCTTCACTTGAAAGCTCATATCCTAGAAAAAGGACATTGAGATGGGCAATTCTGGACTTTTTAAAGTTGAATTTATAGCCCTCAGAGGCGAAGCCCAATATAATGGTACTCACCCTGTTCAAGTGTTTGTCCAGGTCATCGTCTGTCAGATAGATGTCATCGACATTTGACAATGCCTCATTATCATAAATTTGTAGTAACTCCGTTACCCTCGCTGAGAATAACTCCGGGCTGTTCTTGAACCCTTGTGGGAGTCAACAAAATTGACGCTGGGTCCCCATTATTGAGAAAGCTGTTAAGTACCTGCTTCCAGGTGCTATGTTTTGACAAAAGAAACCATTTGAGATATCCAATGTGGTTTTATATTTTTTACGCACAATGTTATTCATTAATGCTGTACTATGTGCATTTTGCACTGCAAATGTTTTAGAACAAGTGTTTAAGTGTCTGTAATCCAAAACTAGATGATAGGTGTTGTCTGGTTTGGAGACAGGAAACAAAGGATTGTTCATTGAAGAGGTGCATGTTTCAATCACCCCTTGGTATTCAAGTTGATCTAAGATCTCCCTGACCTGTTTTTTAGCTTCTTGCTTTATTGGATACTGCCTCTGTGCAGTAGGTTCATTTTTTAGATGTATTTTATGGTGAGGTGAGTCCTCATCCCATCCTACATGATTTTTGTATAATGCTGGGGCCTGGGCAACTGCCCATTTCCTGGCGTAAGTATATTTTAGATGAATTGGAATATGGTTGGAGAAGGCAGGCATAATAATGTCCTCACCATGTGGGCAGTCTCTGACAAATTGTGGTGGCCAGTCTTTTTCTGCTACAAGTATGTCATAGCCCCTTGAAAGTTTTTCCCAAAAGAGTGCTTTCACCTGTCTAGGTATGTCTCCCTCCATCCGGAGTGTTATTTCATATAACTTTTGTGGAGTACTAACCCTGGTGTCTACAGTCTCAACTGTAATGTACTCATTCAAGTCCACTATCTCCAGAAGTTCCTTCAGGTTCTGGTGAGCTATTGTGACTTCTGCTGCACTGTCCAGCATTGTCTGAGCCCATTCTCCGTTCTTGAGTTGTGTTCTCAGTATCCTCGGCATGTCTGATCTTCAGACCTGCTACCTTCTTCTTTGAGAATTGAGGTTTGGATTTATTTTTCGGAACGTGTTTGTCGTCTTTCGATTTCACGCGTTATTCTCTATGTTCTAACCGTCCTCTTCTTTCCGATGTCTGTGACGATATCTGAAAGGTACGAGAGGAACGTGTATCAGTATCTTGATACCTGTCAGGCTTTTTCAAATTATCCCTATTCCTGAGGTTATACCTCCTTTCAGAGGGCTCCTTTGAGGAGACCTACCTCGAGATTGAGAACGTTTCTCGTTTGAATTTTGTTTATTAGTTTCCCACTTCTTTTTAGAAGATGTAGGAGTTTGTTTAATAGAGTCCTTCTCAGGACTTTCAGATAGTTTTGGCTTCAATGGTCTTCCACCCAAACTATCTCTGCCTAATTCTGCATAAGATTGTTCTATTATTCTGGGTAGTTCTGTTTGATGTTCTGTAACATTGAATTCCCTTAATCGTTGGCGGATCGCCACTGCTGCTGCCTCCCCTTTAATATTAGATAATATTATTGTTGAGACCTGGTCGAAGTTTTTCAGTAATTTCATACCTAAATTCAGAGCAGGCTCTGCCCCGTATTCATTTTGAATTTGTTTCAGGACATCAGGTATTACTGCAATTGACGGAATACCATGTGTTTTAGTATAGATGGCAGCAAAGACTGAGCCCCAAGTGGTGCAGTCTTCCAGTTGTGGTGTGATCCCCATTGGTAAACAGATTGTTAGTATTCTGTGTTTCTCATAAGGGCTGGTATTTGGAAATACTGCTTCAATTTGAGTAATTTTTTGAGCTATCCAGAATGGAATTTGCTCACGTTTTGTGGGCATTTTACCCATGACTGCGTATAGAGTCTGTGGTGTAATTTTTAGTGCATTCCCCTGTTGAGGGGTTTGATTTGGAAGTGTTAATGGTGGTTGGACTGTGAAAGTCCGCATGACATATTGGACTAATTGTCTGTAGATTTTTATTAACTCTGTAAGTTGAGTAAGTAGTTCCTCGTCTGACATTATATCGAGGTCAGGATGAGGAGTGTAGCCGGCTAGAATCGGCCATGTTGCTCCTGGTCTACCTAATGGACTGAGCCTGGTAATGTTTTTGTGATGTTTTAGGGCGCCTTTAAACCAGAGCTGATGCTCCTGGTATGTTAGTGGAATTTCAATATCCTCGAAAGGAATATATTCCTCTGGTGGTTCATCTTCTTTGTAGAAGTGAAACAGTCTTGTTACTGAATTTGATTCAGGAAATATTACCCATGAATAGAATACCTCTGTCTGAAAGGATTTGTGTGCCTCTATCACGAAGACTGCTCTACCGCCTCTTGGTGGTAGGCCATGTTTTATAAGTTTTAGAGTGATGGCTCTTCTTAAGTTTGGATTGATGTCTATAACACCCTCCTCACGTTCATTTAAACCTGTAAAGTTAAAAACTGTTGCTATGGCTGGGTCAGCCGCAGCTCCACCGGTGTCGGTGGCATTGTCCCGTGTGGACATTTATTTTTTGAAAAATGTAGGACAAGTTTCAAGGAAACAAAAAGATAAGGTGCACAATATTTTGGAACACTGTATCCTTCAACGTTGAACAAACCAAACAACTAATATATAGGGTGCTTCCCTATTTAGTTATGGTGGATATTTAACCCTACCCACTCCAGACGTCTTATGGAGTATGTGAGTAGGGGTCTCTGAGAAAAGCACGACTGAGTAACTCAGTATCTAGCGTTAAATTACTGCCTTACCAAACGTTGGGCGCCATGTAGTGTAGTTCCTATTTCCCTAATAGGCTCTGCGCATTGGAATAATATAACCTATAGGTTTGACATAGGACTAAGGTCGGTATGTCCCTATCGAGTATATTAAACTTAATTACTTGGGCCAGCTAGCTCAGAGGCCACTAGAAACTCCTTGAGAACAAGAAGGGAGTAGTTTCTGGCAACCGAAATACATGACAACTTTGTTTCCCTTTAGAAGCGGAACACGTCTCAGAATCGTGGAAACAATAGATAACAGTTTCACTCAGTCAATCGTGCATGCGTAGTTTCTACAGAGTTACACAGAAAGGAAAGACGGGCGTTTCAATAAAAAGGGTTTTATTGAACAGTGTTGTTTCTCGTGTAAGAGATATGTGCTGTTGATAAAGCTGATTCTTATCTTATCTCCTTTTAAGAATCTTCAGGTCGCCAGGATCTTTTTACCTGCTGAATAGTGTGAAGGGAAGAAAATCCTTTTCAGACATACGACAATTTAGAATCCTGTTTACCTTAAAAGACCACTGACTCCGAATTTACTTTTGTGGATTTATTACAGCCAAGAATAATTGCACATGCAAGCACCTCAACATGAGGTTAAAGAAATAGATGGGCACTAATACAAATAACATCCTACGCAAGAGTCTCATCCGACTCAGGACAAGAAGAATCGTTAGCTCCAGAAGTATTAGACAAGCGATAATTGCTCCAATCTCTATATTATTCTTCATTACCTAAATAGAGAAAACCTATTAACTGTCCCTACTCTATTGCTAAGGTGGCATATCTACTTAACGAATATCCCCAGGCAAGCGTAAAAGAAAAGGTGTCAGCTGTGAAGACTTCCTAAGAAGTACACTCACTTAGTATTTAAGCTCAGATTTTAAGATGTTCCTTCACCAAATCCCTCTCTGTCCTTCTCTCTGCTCTCCTTTACCTCTTCTCTCTCCTCCACCCTCGGGGCACTATCCCTAATACAAATCCCAATACAATAGAACACGCCTTTGTTACGCCTCTTTGGCCAGGTCTTCTTCCTTGTACTTTTCCATCGAAACGGTTACTTCATCCTGGACGGTTGTGATGACCTTGAGTCCCAGACACCCTTTCTGCTGAAGGTATCATCCCTAAATTCCATTGCACTCCCAGTTCCATGCCTCCCATCGCTCTAACTTGTGAAACAAAGAGCCAGTCTTTTACTAACGAGGCATATGTCCTTGCACCTGCAACAGAAGATACGTTCAACAGAAACTCTCTACTGTGTTAATTAAATCTACTTTCGGTGCCCAGAGAGCCTTTCCAAGAGAACCTTTTCTGTCTGCAAAATAAGCTAACATAAGAACAAACAGGCCTTTCCCTGTCATATATGCAGTCAGGCCTTTACTCAATTTAAACACACAAATCTTAATCACGTTTATAAGCATTGATGCATTATATTTCATATGCAAAAGTGAACTACACGTACAACTTATATGGTACTCGTTTAAACTACTGCAGCTCGATTACACATGGGCTGATTCATTTTATGCGTTGGGTTATACATGATCAATTAAGCGTTTCATTTGCATGATTAAAATAGCACAACTACATTTCTTATTCGTTCTGATAACTGGGTTATAACTTCATTTTGCTAGCACTTCATGGATATATATCTGGATATATGCGGGTGCGAACTATCAGCGATTATGATGCACCCCTACAAATTTCACAAGAACATGGCGCTCTATCACTGTTATGATCACAAGACAGTATGCAAGATAAATAATGTACAGCGTAAGTAGTAGAAATAAATAATACTGTGCTAGCATTATCTTTTAGCATATATTCACGTACATAAATAACATGAGCTAAAAATGTGAGTACTCATACGATGCGTCTCTAAGCTAGTTCTACCCCAGTGTACCTAACCTAGTCTAGGTGTAGGGAAAGGTAGAAGTAGGTGGAGTATTCTCTAGTCTGGTATACCAAGAGTATGTGAAGTATAGTACGCCAAGTCTAGTATGCCAAGAGTCCCTCTAGGATCTAGTCAGCTCCATACCTTGAGAATGAGAGAGGTGGGAATCTCTTGCCGGATCTAGAACTCTAACACCCCGCGGAGGGAGTCAGAACACTGGAAGCTGGATTCGTCGGCGTGCAGGAATGACAGCGTCTTCTCAGTGCGTCAGGCCGGGATACGGGCTCCTCTGAAGTCGAGGTCTCCTCTAACTTGCTTTGGCAAGGGAAGGTATATTTATACCTGGTAGGTCTCTTGGAATGTTAGCATTGAAGTGAAGTCGGACAGAGGAAGACGTCAGGAATGAACCCTTAAGGTATAACGGTTCATACATAATAGATGAGTTCTTGGAGAAATCAATAGTCCTGTGCTAGGGAACTCCCGAAGCTTAAGGGTCTGGTTTCTAAGAACTCGTTGTGACGTTAGGGTGGACGGATGTCGGTGACCATGCCTGTATTTGGAGTGCACGGTTAATGCCTAAATAAGGACAGGGATTCTATGCCTATATAAGGGCAATGCGAATTGTGCCGATATAAGGACATGATTCAGGAAAACCTATATATGGACCCCTAAAGCGGAATACAACAATACTACTCTTCACCTGCTCCTCTCTCCATATTCCATGTTCTTTCCCCATTCATAATACACTTGACAAACTAGCCCAAATATTCAATGCTCCCTCATCTTCCAGTCATCCTCACATATTCCTGTTCATATGACATGCCCTTTTCCCAAAAATACTTCTCTCCACATATTGCTCCTTCACATTTCATGCTTTTTCATCATTCAAACTCCTCTACACATTCTACCCTGTCAATACTCCATATTCCTTCTACCTTCATTCTCCTCTCCAGATACAGCCCCTTGAAAGACAATGCTCCTTCATCATCAGTACTTATCCTCACACGTTTACTTAATATTTTAGGCTCTTTCTCATTAATTCTTCTTTCCAAATCCAGCCTTTTCATATTCCATGCTCTTTCCCATTTATTCTCCACTCCAAGTACCACCCTCTCAGATTTCATGCACTTTCCATATGTATACTCCTTTGCACATGCTACTCCTTAATAGTCCATGTTCCTTCCTATTCCAAAGGCATCATCACATACACTCCTCCATAGTCTATGCGCTTTCGTGTTTCATACTAAAAGACCTGCCCCTCCATATTCATTCACGTTTGTTATTTACACTACTCTCTACATACTGCACTCTCCATGAGCCATGTTGTATCCCAATTCATACTCCTCGTGACATGCTTCCCTGCTAGCTATTCCATCTTCTTAGGTGCTATATTCACAATGATCGAGAGGTAAGTTCAGAAATCAGTTGGGGTAAAGGGGGCTCCCATCCCTATTCATCAGTTAATAAGCATTACACATATTTAACACTATGCTGTGTAAATTTGACAGAATTCTTACTTTAAGGAGTGTGTAATTAATCCAGGCCTAAAAACATCAACAGTGTGTCCTGCATAACAAATAGTTTTTTTTCTATGGTGGACTTTAGAAACAAAGAAAAGACCTTTGTCAGAAATTCAAAACTAGGCCTGGGCGGAGCTCGCGGAGTTTCACTATGTGAAATTCCACGGAGTGATATAAGTACTCCCAGAGATTCCGCAGAGTTCCACCCATGGGCGGAGCTACGGAACTAAAACAGTCTGTTTCGCAGAATTTTTCCATCTATGCAGAAGGCTATTGGCTTTGAAACGAAACACCCCTGTAGAGACCTAAAACACGCAGCTGGGTCATTAAACTCCCAGGTTTTAAATGCAACGTAGTCGTCTACCAAAGAGAAGGGATTGGGGAGGGAGGGTGTCCGTGCAGCAGGGGGAGAGGTATCCGGCGTGCACCAAAACATGCTCTAATGCCTCTTTAATATGAAAAGCTGCTGACAGTAGGGCTTTAGCAGCTAGCAGCTGACTCGATGTTCATCTCAGTACAGTAGACGGTGACAAGGGAAAGCAGGGAATGTATTTGTTCATCCCAGGTCCAGGAAAAAGAAAACACAACATGAGAAATGTTGTGTGATTTACTTTGAATGACAGTTCGTCTGATGTTGTTCAAGGCCCGTCACATATATGGGACATGGCAGGCGTCGCTAACAGAAAAATGATGAGAGTGAAATAAATAAGAAATATGTCAATCAGAGGAGTCATTTCAGGTATTTGAAAGCAGCGTAAGGCCTAATACAGCACGGATAACTACAGTTAATCAAAATATTAATTAATAATAATGGTGTGCGTAAGTTGACAACATATAAAGAGGATTAGCGTTGGTTATATTTCAAACTAATATTAAAATTAACGATTTACCCTGATGAAAAACATTCTCCTGGTGTGCATGGTAAAGGCTCACTCAAACTTCCATATACAGTGAATACACAAAAGGCACCAGCGTGCAGAAATAAAGCTATTTTGACGCAATGGCTCAAGAAGAATGTTTAATTAACTAACCCATTTCACGCCCGTGGTTACTGGAAATCTCGGGAACCGACCGATGTATGACTGCAGCTCCTAGAAAGACCGAAAATTGTGCAGTGCCAGTTACTACACCATGGAATGCCGAAGTGTGCTCTGCAGACCAGTCCTGCCCAATCAACTGTAATTCATTTCTAAGTAAAACTCGCAATGTGTATCAGCAGCATATTGTATATAATATAATATAATATCCCCAGTGAGTTATTGTGAAACTACGGATCACAGCTTCAAACACTGAAGCAGCCACTTCTATGATGCCGAATGATTTAAATTAACACATAACCTTGGAAGCACATGTGAAGCAACTTTTATGTCCAGGACAGTGTGCGTTGCTTCTTCCCTCTTCTAGACTGTCAGCCAGCTTCTCCCCTTCTGCAAGCCCAGGCTGCGCACCCTGACACTCATAAACACTCTGACAAACTACAGCATCGGAATTCTATAAGGTAGATGACAGAAAAGTGGGTACTCACTAGCAACATGAGCAGTAGCCTTTTCACCCTACAGCACTCAGTCCAGCAGTGCCTGAAAGGAGCCATAATGCTGCTGCCACGTCTGAGCACACCTGTGCACTCCCACAGAGAGCAGCAGCTGAATAGGCGTGCGGGGCCATGCTATGCCCTGAATCGTAGTTCTCTTCCGGAATTCATTGCTTTGTGTTACATAGACATGGAAGTGCAAAAGAAATACCAGAATTAGGCTGTGCACTGTGATAGGATTTGTAAAAAGGGAAGGAAAAAGGGGTGAGTGCCGGTAAACTCCGCTACGCAGCGGCTGGCAGAGTTTTTGCCAAACTCTGCGCTCCATGCTGCGCAAACAAATGATGGAGAGAATGCTAAACAAATCAAACATTCACCCCTCAGTCAAGAGATCTGGGTTAAATCCATCGTTCATTTGCTCATAATGCCACGCCAGCTTGGACCCAGCCATATGCAAGTCAGTCTTGACCCTGCTCTTCATGGGAACAGTCCAGCCCGAACTGCCAAGTCAGGTCCTCCCTGGATGGAAACAAGCATCCTGGGACAGTTTTCAGGGTATCACCCCTCATCTGTCAGGCTAGCTTGAATGCAGTGGCACAGAGAGCAAGGGACCCACGTCTGGGCATACCCATCCGAATTAGGGCGAAAAAAGCTGCACAAACAAATGATGGATGGCAGGATGAATAAATTAAATACTCACCCCAGTCAAGAGATCTGGGTTAAATCCATCGTTCTTTTGCCTCTCCATGCCACCCGAGCTTGGACCCAGGCATATGCGCAGTGCAACTCCGCACTCCAAGCGGAGAGGGAAGTGCCAAAATTCTGTGATCTCCGCCGGCAGAGCGGAGTTTGCCACCCACCCTTATTCATTACATTACTTGTTCATATGGAAATTAAAACCTGACAAATGCAAATTTTCTAGATAACCCTATGTCTTTCTTCATTAAAAAAAAGTTCTATGAAACAGCAATTTATTACCCATATCTGGCACATGCCTTAGTGTATCATTGTGAGACACAGGTCCACTGTGTGAGAAACTCACAGTTTATGAAGATAATTTGTTCAGCATTTGTGTGGTTTAAACTTCCATGGAGCCAAGCATAATACATTTTACCTACAACCGGGTGCAATTTATGCTACGCTGGAGTAATCAAATATAATTTCAGTGGTAGTAGTGGTAGTATTTTATTCAATCAATATATGATCATATGTACATAAAATAAAATAAAAACAGTAAGCAATAAAAGAAATACAATAAAATATATTACATAATCTATATTATACAATATATTTGTTGTAATTGAGATGAGGGGGCAGAGTAGGGTAAAGTGCAATAACTAGTTCCATTGAGGTATTCCCAGTGCTTATAAGCTCTTAAAAAGATTAAAAACATTTGTACAATTCATAAAATGTACAGGAGTTCATATCAGGCATTCAAGGCTACTTATGATAACCCAGCATCTTAAAGAGGCAGAGAGGTCTATCTCTACATGGATTTATGTAATTGATGCATATACCTTGGGCAACAGTAAACCATTCTTCTTAAGGTGAATAATCAGAGTTAAAAATAATAGTATTTACTGGCAGTATTGAACTAGTCGCTAACTATACACCATCAGTCAATGGTTAGTTCATGTTACTGATTAAATTAAGTAAACAGAAATGTGACCAGTTTCTAAAATACCTTTATCAGTAAACTGCATTACATAAAATGGCAACCTATTTATGATTTTTCTTTTTAAATGAAACATGGATACAAGGCAACAGTGTGCTGTTAGCTATCAGGTAAGTGTCAGCATTTGACAACAAATCCACTATGTGTACATTACATAATGTGATACTGAGAACACAAGCCATTCAGTTTTATATGATCTTAAGACATGCATGGCATCAACAGGTTGGGACACAGATAGTAACTGACATACTGTAAATATCCACCTCCTCCTGGTTTTCATAAAGGCAGGGCAAAACAAATGCTCCAAGGTCTCTGATGAAACATTGCATGCCGGGCATGCCAGTGTAGTAGGGCTTTGCTTCCATTTAACTTTTACCGAATTTACCAGTAAAAACCCATATCTAAGTTTTAAAAACAAGGACCTTGCCAAAGGCTGTTCTATACTATCCATAAACGCTTCATACATTAAGGTGCACTTAATGTCAATAAAATGATTTGTTAAAGTGCCATGTGCTGGTAAGAATATCCAGTTATTCATGGTACAGGCCCAATATCTTGACTTCAATTCGTTTAAACATCCTATAGTCTGGTTACTTGGGTTATTCCACACTTCGTCTATACCCAGTTTGAGTAACCAACTCTCAACATATCTGAACCAAGGACCTACTCCCTCTTTATCTAATGTTTTGACCTCTAATACAGCCTGTTTGATGGGGATCTGAGCATTCCCCATCCAGATTTTAACCCAATAGATTAGAGGTTTTAATGCAGCAATATGTGATATGTTCTTGAGTCCTAAATCAAGGCACATGGGGACAAGTGGAGTACTCTGTGGCATAGATAATATAGCTCTCATAAATGTATTTTCAGTTTTTTCCAGTCCTTTTGTTTGGGCTGTCCCTCACAGTTCTGCACCATAAAGGGCAGCTCCAAGACTCCTACCGCAATATATTTCGAACACAGGGGTGATCAGTCAGTAGACCGAGCAATTAATTTTCTTTATGATTGCTGACTCCACATGCTGGAGGGTCATTTGGCACTTTAGGACCTGAGCCGACCATCATAGATTTTTTGCCAGCCTTACTGATAGATAATCTTCGCTTTAAAGGACTTATGGGGAGGAAAAGTCATGAATTTTGTTTTGAGCCCATTTATTTCTTAGCCAAGAGCTTGCATGCCTCTGTGAACCAGTTTAGAATGTTTTGTAGGCCCATAGGAGTTTTCGAAATAAGCAGCCTATCATCTGCAAATGAAAGAGCAGGAATTTGCTGACCTGCCAGTTTGGGGGGGATCACCATTACAATCAAACAGCATGTTTATAAACCCATTCATGTGCAATGTAAATAATGTGGGTGGCTAGTACGGAGCACCTGATGAACCCCCTGGTTCTGATGAACCCCCTGGGAGACTGCAATATGTTCAGTTAGTTTGCCTTTTTACTCCAACATATTTGGGCATAATTTCCACTCTGCAGATGAGTTACTAAGCTTAACAGCTCCATGGGCATTCCCATTCCTTTTAATACAGTCCACAGTTTTTCCCGGGGTATCCGGTCAAAAGAAGATTTGAGGTTCACAAACACTACATATAGGTGCCCCTTATTGATTAGAACCCATTTCCATAAAATCAGTAAAAAAACGAAATACCTGGTCAAAAGGTACTCGTATGAGCCCTAAACCCTGCTTGTAATTGGGATAAAATGTGTTTCTCCTCCGTTCACACCTGTATTTTTGACAGTACCTTTTTGCTAAAAAATGTTCGTGCTGTGTCTATTAAGCTAATGGGTCTGTAATTGTCTGGGTCCCCTTTATCCCCTTTTTGATATATGGGGTAATTTCTGCCCCTTTCCAAGTGTCTGGAATTTCGGCTCCCCTTGCTATGGCATTTGTGATCCAGTTTAATATGTAGTCCCAGACAATAGGGTCTGAGCTGTATAAATCTCCTGGGATTTTATCCAATCCTGGTGCCTCCCCCTTTTTCATACTTATGAAAGTGTAGTGTAGCTCCTATTTCCCTAATAGGCTCTGCGCATTGGAATAATATACCCTATAGGCTTGACATAGGACTGAGGTCGGTATGTCCCTATCGAGTATATTAAACTTAATTACTTGTGCCAGCTAGCTCAGAGGCCACTAGAAACTCCTTGGATAACAAGAAGGTAGTAGTTTCTGGCACCCGCAAAACATGACAACTGTGTTTCCCTTTAGAATCAGAACGTGTCCCAGAGTCGTGGAAACAATAGATAACCGTTTCACTCAGCTCAATCGTGCATGCTTAGTTTTCCTCAAAGTTACACAGAAAGAATAGACGGGCGTTTCAATAAAAGATTTATTGAACAGTCTTGTTTCTCGTGTAAGTAATATGTGCTGTTACGATCACAAGACAGTATGCAAGATAAATAATGTACAGCGTAAGCAGTAGAAATAAATAATACTGCGCTAGCATGATCTTTAGTAGATATTCATTTACATAAATAACACAGACTAAAAATGCGAGTACTCATACGATGCGTTTCTAAGCTAGTTCTACCCCAATGTACCGTACCTAACCTAACCTAGGTGTAGGGAGAGGTATGAAGTAGGTGAAGTATTCCTTACTATGGTATACTAAGAGTATGTTACGTCTAGTATGCCTAGTATGCCAAGAGTCCCTCTAGGTTCTAGTCAGCTCCATACCTTAAGAATGAGAGAGGTGGGAATCTCTTGCCAGACTCGAACTCCAACACCCCGCAAGGGAAGTCAGATCACTGCAAGCTGGACTCTCTGCATGCAGGGATGACAGCGTCTTCTCAGTGCGTCAGGCCGGGAAACGGGCTCCTCTGAAGTCGAGGTGTCCTCTGATTTACAAGGGCTAGGGAAGGTATATTTATACCTGAGAGGTACCTCAGAATGTTAGCATTGACATGAATCGGACAGCGGAAGACGTCATGAATGAACCCCTAAGGTATAACGGTTCATGCATAATAGATGAGTCCTTGAAGAAATCAATAGTCCTGTGCTAAGGAAACTCCCGAAGCCTAAGGGTCTGTTCTTCAAGAACTCGTTGTGACGTTAGGGTGGACAGATGTTGGAGACCATGCCTGTATTTGGAGTGCACGGTTTAATGCCTAAATAAGGACTGGGATTTTATGCCTATATAAGGGCAGGGCGAATTGTGCCTATATAAGGACATGATACAGGAAAACCTATATACGGACACCCTAAGAGGAATACAACAAAAGCTGCAAGGGTTTCCTCCATGGTGAATGTGACTGGCATCATACTACTATCCTGTACCCAAGCTACGTTGGAGTTGTCCCTTCTATTTTCTTGTGAAAAGCTCTGGTTGTGCTGAATATAATTTGGTAATATATTGCTCCCAACTATGTGGCTGTATATGAAAATCATCTTCATTTACAATAGGAGACAATTATCAGATGGATTAAAGGGAAATGCAAGTAGAGCAAACAACAAGGGACTGCTTAATGTCGTCTGCTAAGCCCAAGCATCCGTATGGAGTTCTCCGCCTACTCAGTCCACAGGGAGCTAGAGCTCTCAGTTAAAATCAAGACTGTCAATGCGCTTACCAGAGTTAACACCACCAATTTGATGAAGGGACCAAGAGGGTGGCCCTGTCCTGCCTCTTTCTGGTGCTTACGGGTGCCGGACGGGTCTGTCCTTGGCCCGGGCTTTGCCCGTGCGCGGCCCTCGCACATCCCGCGGTAGGTGGATGGGCTATTTTACAGTGCGGGGGAATCAGGGACAGCCCCTCCTTCTTAGCAGCAATGTGTTGGGGGACAGGGAGTCCCTCAGGGCAAAAACCAGCACACCAAACATCCCGCACCGTGGTAGATAGACATGTTGTTTTCAGCACGTTGCACAGGGGAATCAGTGGTAGCCCCTCTTCCTGTTGTGGGACAGTGAGTACCTCGGGGCAGAAACCGGTGACCAGCACACCAAATGTAATTTCTGTTAATTTGTGTTACGTTTGTTGTGCACAATTCCCAAAAGTATGCTATTATGCCACATTGCATAACTATACGTACATATAGTGCAGGTGTACAAGAAACAAGCAAATGTTGTGAATCCTAAATGTAGTAAACTTACACAAAAATGTAATCATTTATCATGACCAAACATTCACCCATCTATGGGTGCAGTTTAAAGGTCAAATTTTAGTTGCATAGAGTACATGTTTCAAGAGTTTCACAACATCACTGACAGTTCAGGCATAATTAACAACTAGTTGTTTCCCCAAATGTTAATGAATTATAGCAATCTGCTTTTTTCAAGGGAAGTTATGGTCACTTTAATTGTTTTGAAATCGTTGTATGTTTATGTCAATTGCTTTTATTGCCATTATCGATTACCCAAATTAATAAACGTTTGTTAACCATCTTGTCTTTAAAATGTGCAAGGATGTTGTTAGATTTGGGGGTCTCTAGTTGGCAGAGGTATGTACCTTTGTCCAAATAGGGACCCTTGCGTCTAGTCAGGGAAAGTAGGTACACTCCCGAAATAACCCCTGCTCACCCTCTTGGTAGCTTGGCACGAGCAGACAGGCTTAGTTCAGAGGCAGTGTGTAAAGCATTTGTGAACACATACAGTAATCAAGTGACAACACTACAAATGGACACCACACAGGTTATATATTTATAAAAATAGGTATACTTTATATAGTCTATGCCTAGTCAGGAAAGTAGTACACTCGAAAATAACCCCTGCTCACCCTCTGGTAGCTTGGCACGAAAGCAGACAGGCGAGTCTAGAGGAGCAGTGTAAAGCATTTAGAACATGGCCATGTAATCAAGTGACAACACTACAAATGACACCACACAGGTTATATATTTATAAAAATAGGTATACTTTGGTATAGATTTATCACAAGACCATAAACTACAAAAAATAACCACACTCTACTGTTAAGAATACTTAGTTCTGACTGCAAGGCTTAATCTGGTTCTGCAAGGAACAGCCTCCTCCGGCCACGGCGAGTCGAGAACAAACAG